>JAEIGM010000001.1:1927500-2527500 GCA_018903735.1 Drosophila cardini | reverse complement strand
TTTATACTCTCTTTCGCTTTCTGGCTGTGCGTGTGTGTGTGACAGTGTGCTCTCTTTTGCTACGTCTCTTTTGATTTCTTTGCGCATGCGCAGCGTTGCGTCTTCTTCTTCGTCTCTTTCTTCGCCCCCTGTGCCTGCGTCTCTGTCCTCGTCTTCGTTTTCGTCTTCGGTCTTCGTCTCCGCGCAAAAGTGAAAATATTTTGGAGAAATTTCTTGAGCAGAATTTCAGACGATCGGCAAGTTTTTTGTGTGTCAACTTTGATGAGTAACCAAGCGACAAAAAAAATTACAAAAAATATATAAAAATATAGTAAAATAAAAAAGATATTAAAGCTTGCATTACCTTTACCGTTACCGTTACCGTTACAAAGATTGCCCAGCCTTGATAATAGTGTCAATTTCAAATTCAACAAAATAGCAGACTCGACCCCGTTTCGTCGTCGCCTTCCCCCTCCAACACCACGCCCCCAACAAAACGAAAGTGTTACCAACAAAATACAAAAAACAACAACAACAACAACAAATAAATTTGCACACTAATGTCATTGACCTAAATATCTTGATATCGCGCCGGAACAGACAGAAAACGAAAAGACCAAACAAAAAAAAGCAGCTAAAAAGTGAAGCAGAAAAAACTTCAACAACAACAAACAACTTGCAACATTTTGGTACGTGCAACGTGCAACATTTTGCGCATCTTTAACTAAAAAAAAAAAACTTTTTTTGGCGGCGATTTGTTAATTTGTTTTTCTTAACTCATTTCTGACAAGTAAGTGTAAGGCCGAAATGCGTGGCTAAAAATAAGCAAAAAAAACGAAGAAGGAAAAAAAATAACAGCGGCAAATATTTGCCAAGCCAAAGGGGTAGGGCACAAGGGGGAGGGATGGAGAAGGGGCAGGGGCAGGGGAGGGGCGATAGGTTATGCTTATGCAACGTTGACGTAATATTTAGTCTAAAACTAAAGTCGTCGCGAGAAAGTTGAAAAAAGCCACAACAAGAAAACAACAACAACAGCAACAACAACAACAACAAACATTTTCGAAACCTTTTATTTTTTTTGTATTTGTAATATTAATCACAGCATATTTACAAATAAAATTTGCACACACACAAACACACACACACACACTCACACACACATATGGCTACAATGTGAACGAAAATGAAGACGCAGCATAATAAGTAAACATGGATCACGGTCAGAGATACAGAGAGCTAGAGAGACCGTAACAGATACACAGATACAGATACAGATACAGATACATTGCTACCGATACAGCTGCAGATACAACTGCTTTTAGCCATATAGCGCTACTACCTCAATCATATTGCAATTCCGTTTCCAAAAGTTGCGAAAATCTTGTTATGATTCGTTGTATTTTTTTGGTATTTTTTTTCGTATTTTAAGTATTTACTTATACGCTCTCGTTTCGCTGACATTTTGGAGGCTGTTACAACAATTTGAATATACATCTACTATATATATACTATATATAAAGCTTTAAATATTTATTGGTCAGTGTAATTTGGCTGGCAAAGTGACAACAACAACACCACTTGACCCACTTTTTTTGGTAGCACTACGCATGCGCAAATGCAGTCGAAATTCCATTGGACTTTCCAACTGAACTTAGCCAACTTTATACAGTCAAGAAATTTCTATATCTATCTGTCTATCTATATAGCATAGTGTCTACACACGATTTCTTTCGAGTATAGTTGTTTCTATTGATTACGTGCCTAGCTTAGCAGATCAGCAGCCGTTTTTTTTCTTTTTTGGCGAAATTTTAGCCAGAAAACACTTTCGCAATTATGAATACCAAGCTAGAATTCTAAGTGACTTTTGACTACTTCCCATTTGATTGTTCTATAAAAGCAGTTAAGCTGCCCATTTGTTGGCTAACCCGTTTAGCATTTTTTGATGGCCCAGTTAATGGGCAAGTGACGCATTTTGATTGCTTCTCTTACGAATTTTATTTACAAAATTTTCATATTTATTTGCCAATTTTTAGATTTTATTATCAGAGCTTAGTATAGAGTAGTTGAGTAAGTAGAGGGGTGTTTTGGGTTGTAGGGGGTGTGGTGGAGTACATGCTATACCTATATATTCCTAATCAGCATGCATACACTAAACCGATATGCGTATAACTCGGAGTCTATAAAAGCAAGAGTGATCAAATTTGGGTGGTAGATCTGCTTATCTATTACGCACAAGCAGTTCTTTGTAAATTTGAGCCACGCCCACCAACGCCCCTGATATACCTAAAAAAATGTTAAGAAATTAGTCAAAATTTTCGTTTGGTATAAGAAAACTTTTTTGCTTTAGATATACTTCTTTCAAACTCACACAAATGGGCTTTATATTATGATTATATATATACTGATAGAATTTCTTGTATATCAGAGAACTCTAATATATAGCTGCCATAGCAAATATCAGACGTAAATCACTGATTTTCATGAAAACCCCTCTTGTTTATAAAAATCTTGACATTATTAAACTTTTGTTATTAAAAATGACTGCTACAGGGTCTTTTAAAGTCTGTTTGCTAGTCAGTAGCCTTGCCCTCTACTTCTTATATAGTATCAACACTTCCTTTCTCGTTTAAATTTCGTAATTACTTTAGCACTTTAGCTATGTCCAAAATGCTCTCGAGAGATAACTCTTATCGCGATCCAAGTTAATGTTTCCCCTTATAATACAGATATATACCTATATAGTATGTTATGTACATAGCTTAATCAATCTCACGTGCTGTCGCGCAATTCATAAATCTTAATTTTCCAAAATTGCAACGCAATTTCATAAATCACAAAAAAAAAACAAAAAAATTCCTAAAAATGGAAAAATGTGCGACAAATTTTGTTGCAAAAAGTTTAAATATTTATATAAATTTGTATTTGTATTATTTTGGTTAATTAGTGTGGTTTAGCTTAATTGAGACTGTAGACAGTTTAGAGTGTATTCTCGTGTTTTAGAGGGGGTGGCTAAAGTCTTAGCTCATGCCTAAAAAAGGCTAAAAATAAATATAAATTCTAATTGTAAAATTATTTAATACGCGTAGATAACTTGGAGAGAACGTCAGCTGAGAGTCTCAATTGACGAATGAAAATTGGGGATAAGGTGGTGTGGTGTACAAGGGGAGTGGGAGGGGGTGTACATAGTGAATGGGGGTACGACAACACAACACACAGTTTCACTCTGGCGGGAGACCCATTATACACACTTAAATTTAACTTTTATGCTGTAAACTGCGAAGCGCTTTGTTTGTTAATCAAAACGCAAATTATGGGCTCATCTACAGTCGCTTAGAAAGAGAGAGAGGGAGAGGGAGAGAGGAAGAGAGACAGAGAGCGCATAGCTGAGAGTTGGAGGCAAAAAAAAAACACTGAGCTCAGGTCATCACAGCACAGTTTCCATCACAGATTCCATCACAGATTTTTTTATTCAATTACACACACAAAGCATAGATAACTTACGATAACTGTAAATGCAGCTAGATACAGGGTGTTCCAGGGAGGAGGAGTAGGTGCAGAGAGCTCAAACACACACACACACACACACTTAAGGTTCAATAGAATAGAGGGCACAGACCCATTATGAATTGTGCTCAGCATCCGCTTTTGTACATTACATTTACATAATGAGACGAGACCTTACTCGATTTATCCGAGGCCACACAAATATATAGCTATATATACCCGTAGAAAAGTGAAAATTTGTTGTTCATTTTTTTAACTTTCGTTTAGTCTAGCTTGAAAATTGCTAAAACAAACAAAGAACTTGGCGGCAATTCCACATCTATGCGTTACTTCCGCATGTTTCCCAGAGACCCCAAGAGACCCCAAGAGAACCAAGAGACACTATAGACCCCGAAAGACCCCTTGTAATCCATACTACTACAAGGTCTCGGTAAAAGCATAAACATCGTAGGAAAGTAAGCTGATAACTGTAGAACTTATAGCGAAATGTGTTCATGTGTTATACGAAGAAAGAGTAGAAATTTTACTCAACTCACCGAAGCGTTAATACACTTACCATAAAGTAACTTTCTTTAACATTAAAATCTTTAATGGCAAATTGTTAACAGAGCGCAACTGATTAGCTTAATATTTGTTTAAAGTGTTCATAAAGTTTAACTAGAGTTTTAGGAAAGTCTAGTGGATTTTTGAGAGCATATTTTTGGCTATAAATTGGCTGGAACTCTTTAAATTATGCTAAAAGAAAATCGTTAAATTTTCGTACTTAAAACTTGGCTACATTTTGCTTTGTTAATTTGTTAACTTTTATCAATTTTACTTAATTTTAGGCACTAAAAAATAAGCGATAAAAAGATAACAGAGAAATGAGCATTGATTTTATTTATAACTTAAATTGTCACTTATGTTATATTTTAGTATAAGACATGTGGTTTAAGAGAGCACTTTTATAAGAGTGTTCTTATAGGAAACAGGTCTTATACTAGAGTCTGCTCAAAACATACCTAGAAGTGTATATTAATAAGTATATACTTATTAATTTAATATTTATATTAATTTTTATAGTTTATTTTACTTATTTTGTACATTATAATTGTTTAATATATAAATTAATAGTTTAAAGTGAGCTACATTATTAGTCGTTGTTTTAGTTAACTCTCTTTACCTTACCTACCTTAGCATACCTTACCCTACCCTATCCTACCTTACCTTACCTTACCTTACCTTACCCTTCCTTACCTTACAGCTTCTAAGCTAGCTAAAGCAATTAAGTATTAAAACAATGTTTTACCTTAACTTAAACTATTTTAATTAATTTATTTATACTTAACTATATATTATAAAAGTCGCTCGAAACTAAAATATATATAATTTTCTTACGTTTCATACCAAATTTTCATAAAGTTCTTCATAATGAAAATTTTTTTAAAGTAAAAATTAAAATAAATTAATTTATACATAATACTTATAGTATAAAACATAAATTAACATTTCTGTATAGTTAAAAGTTACTTCTAAGTTATTCAAGCTGTTATAGCCAGCTTTTTGCAGAGTGTATTGGCCTGAAACGTAGTGTTGGTAGTAGTAATGGTCAGACAAAGACGAAACAGTGTTGAATGAGAGACGACAGAGAGGGACAGTTGTTGTTGTTGTTGTCTCAGTTGTTGTTGTTGTTGTCTCAGTTGTTGTTGTTGTCTCAGTTGTTGTTGTCGCTGTCGATGACGCTGACGATGATGATATGCGGCACGATTATAGGAAATGGGTCAGACAATACACGGGCACAACAGTGTAACTACCTTGTCAAGGCAGGTTGAATGTTTACCGTTTAACAGCACACACACACACACACACACACACACATACACATATACACCAATACACACACTCACACACTGAGTGGTGCAGTTACACAGATTGGTCTTCATGTTTGGTTAACACGCGCAGAGGCGTGGTTCAAACTGTTGTGCGGTGCTGTGCGGTGCTCTGCGGTGCTGTGCGGTGGTCTGCGGTGCTGTGCGGTGGCGTGCTGCAGTGGTGCGATGGTACATGACTTGTATTTGCTTAGGCGCGCGAATTTTTCGTTGTCTCTCAGCGCGAAAGAGATGGAGAGAGCGGGAGAGAGCGAGAGAGCGAGTTGACCAAGAAGTGGATTTTCAAGAAATTTCACTTTAGAATGAGGCAGTAGAAGAAGAAGAAGAAGAAGAAGCAGTAAAAGAAGAGCTTTGAGGGGGAAAGAAAATATAAAAACTGGATTCCCTGGGAAGGTCCATTGATAAATTTACAGTTACGTGATGAGAGCGCTCGATTGCCCGTTTGTTGTTGTTGTTGGCCAAGTTGTTTAAACTTTAATTATACGGCAGCTAGTAGTGGTAGTGGTAGTAGTAGTAGTAGTTTGGGTCGAAAGACAGCGGATATGATTCGATAATATCATGAAAGAGTTGTGCCAATTTCAGTGGGCCATTTTAACACATTTCTTAAATCGAAAAACAACAACAACAACAACAACAACAACAGTAAATGCTGCGTCAGTGAAAGAAACTTAAAATACAAACGATCAAAAAAAAAAAAAAAAAAAAAAAAATTAAAACGTAAAACAAAATTGAAATCTCTGACGCTCTTTGGGCTCTCTCTCTCTCTCTCTCTCTCTCTCTCTCTCTTACTTCCTCTCCCTCTCCCCCTCCCTTTTCTTGCTCTCTCTCTTCCTCTCCGAAAATAGATTTCTGTTGTACCTTAAATGAAAACGAAAGTTTTGAACGAAATGGAAGAAAAAAAAATTACCAAAAAATTTAAATACGACAACAAAAAAAAGACTGAAAAAAATACCATATTGCGGAATTTAGATATTTTAAAAGTGAAAGCCAATCATGGGCTGGAATTTCTCGAGCGACACAAAGTGATGTTCCCCACTAAATCAACGTATAACACCCGATAAATGGACATTGTTCCTGTGTCCATCTGATCAATATTTGTTTAGTGTTTAATTTGAATTTGTTTTATTTGTTGCTATTTTTTGTGTTCGTCGTTAATTGTTGTTGCTTTTGGTAATTAGCAAAAGGCAATTACGAGCAGGTGCAAAGTTTTCTCTACAAAAAAATCGAAAAAAAAATCGAAAAAAATCGAAAAAAAACAACAGTAAATGCGAAATGTAAATGTGCATTATAAAAGGGGAAGTAACTGATGCGGATGCTGTCTCTGTAGTGTAGACAAGAGTTGTACTCTGTACGATCAGTACACACAGACATAGGTGTATATATATATATACCGATGTGCGATCATTATATATACATTGCCCTATTGGGTGTGTTCCTTTCCACGTTAACATTAGCAGAGCGTTACGACATTTATTTTGTTTCTCACACACACACACACACTCACACACACACACACTCTCTTCTAGCGAATTTGTCGTATCCGTAAAACAAAACAATCACTTAGCAACATTTGTATTTGTATTTGTTGACAAATTCATTCATTTATTTTGTTGGTAAAATGACGTTTGTTTGATTTGTAAATCCGCTTAGCTTTTTCTGGTCGAGCATTTTAGTTAATAACTTTTAAAATTCCACTTTAAACTTGGACTGAAGTGCCCCCTTTGCCTTAGTATTAGTGAGCTTTAGGGTTTACCAGAGCTTTTGCTTGTACTTGAGCCTTGTACGTGTAAAAGCTCCCCGAAAGCTTCGACTTGCACTTTAGTTTGTAGCGTATTTGGGCTTCGACTGCATTCGATCAGTTGTTGAAGTGATTCTTAAGTCGTTTCCCCGTATGGTGATGTGTGAAAATTCTGGCAAATAGAATCTCGAGACGCGACAACTTGGACATTTCACTATAGAATGAGGGAGACAAGTCGGCACAACGCGCATTCGTGAGCTGTCATCGATATCGACAGTGTCAGTGTTCCAGTTTATCGCAAGGTTGTCGTTTCTTTCTTTTTTCTTCTTTTTTCTGCTTTTGTTGAAATTCCCAATTATTTCCTCAATTGGTTAAAGCCTTTCACAGTCGCTACTTAAGCGGCTTAAAGTCTTTCGAAGCGATTTGCATATATTTTGTGCTATTGTGCGTTAAATTGATTTGCGGTGAGTAGTGTTAGTTACTAACACTTGTTTTCTTCGAAAAGGATATAAGCGTCAGAGCTTTGAGGTTTGCTTGTACTAAAATCAAGGACAAAATTCACCAGAAAAGACGTCACATCGCCTGACATTGGTAGCCAAATTGATGGGTATTTTGTGGCAAACATTTTGGGGCTTCCCATGTCAGAGAACAGTTATTTTTAGCATTTTTTGATGGACAGCTTGGAGACTGAGCAGGGCTTTAACGAGTCCTTTTCTAACTACTTTCCTCACTCTCCTCTATAAACCTTTTGGAACTAAACTAAAAAATTCTTTGAAATATTTAAAATTTATTTTCTTATTTTAATTTCTTCCTTTTCTCTTCTCTTTACAGCTAAGCAACTTTTAGAATTTTAGCAGTTTTTCCACACACATTTTCTACACACGGAATAACATTTTGTTCCTGTTTCTTGCTTGATTTTTCTCAACAAATACGAAAATGGAAAAACCCTCAACGACGCTTGCAATATACTCAACAAGCTACTGTGAAATTTAACCACATAAATATATATATATATATATATAATTATTGTATATATGATTTCTAATTTGATACTGGAGCCAATAAGCTGAGAGGTGTTCCAAGTAAACAACAGATAACTTCCCGAAAACTACAACAAAAAAATCAAATACAACACTTCCAAAAAGAACAAAGCGAAACTTGAACAATAAATAAAGTAAATAAAAGTAATAAAAGAGTAATAATAAACTAAAGGAAAATAAAGAAAAGCGCACAACTTAAATGACATAATTGCTTCCTAACTAAAACATAAGCGCAAGGGATAAAATAAGGATTAAAAAAAAAACAAATCTACACAATTGCTAACAGGAAGAGGAACAAGAACGCTGGGAAAATGTCACACGCCGTAGCCAAGAAAACAGATACGGAAAACTGCCTAAGCAGCAGCAGCAACAGCAACCTCAAACAGTCGCCACAGCCCGCACAGCAACCGCACAGCAGCAGCAGCAGCAGCACCAACAACAGCAACAACAACAGCAATAACAACAATAGTCACAACAACAGCAATGGCGACTCGGGTTACTCGCTGCTGAATGGAAATCATTCATCGCATTCGCGCAGCAACGGACTCACTGCAGCAGCGCACGCAGCAGCCTCGAGTTACGCCAACTTGGGCAGCGGCAGTGGCAGCAACAGCGGTGGAGCGGTAGCTGGTAGTGGCACTAACTCTACGGCGGCTGGCATTAATGCGGCGCTGCTGAGCGCCGTACCTGCCACAGCGCTGCCCAGCAATGGGGGACTCCAGTCGCCATATGAACGCTATA
Source organism: Drosophila cardini (assembly GCA_018903735.1). Lineage (NCBI taxonomy): Eukaryota > Metazoa > Arthropoda > Insecta > Diptera > Drosophilidae > Drosophila > Drosophila cardini. Next base: position 2,518,630 of record JAEIGM010000001.1, on the reverse strand, counting down.
GAGCAGACGATACCAGTTATGTGCCCATTGGACAGTTCTATGCGGGACGCAGTGTGTTTATTACAGGGGGCACTGGCTTCATGGGCAAGGTGAGTTATCGATTAATCGATTATTAACTTTACTAACTGCAGATTTATGTATTTTAAAAGCCTCTTTTGTGAAAAAATAGTCGGAAATATTTAATTTGGGCAATTTGCAGTTTGGTAAACCTATCGATTAATCGATTAATAAGTAACGAAACAGCTTAGAAATTTATGTATACCAAAAGGCCTTAGAGAAAACTTTGAAGAGCACAACTAGTAGTAAATTTGAAGCATTGAAAATTTATCGATTAATCGGTTTTCCTACATAGCACTGTCAGCTTGCGAGTTTCTCTACAAACACGCGACATGCAGATTAATAGATTTATGAATCACTTTAGATAGTTCAGCTTTAATAAATTTAGTCAACCAAATCCCATTCAATTTAGTGATACAAACAACCGATTAAACATATCAATTAGTCTTTCTGTGCATACCTTTCCAAGTAGTATCAACATTAGCTCTAATTCCCTATTCATATCGTATCTTTGTTAATTTGTAGAGCATAAATGTGCATAGGAATTTATCGAATAATCGATTAAAGTCACAACGACATGCTCATGCATGTTTAACGCTATCGAGTTGTGCACAAACAATTTTCAAATTCTTTCAACTCGGTCAACAATTTCTATTGCCTACTTTGCTGGGCAGCTGACATCACGCATACGCCACGTGCACGTCTGCGTCTTTCATGCAACTTTTTGTTGTTGTTTGCATAATTTGCATCATGAACTGTTGAACTCTTTGGCTACGAGCCACGCCTAGCAACCACTTATCAACAAAATTAGCTGGTTGTTCTATTAGACACATTTTATATATATATATGGAGATATGTGTACATGTATTTGCTGACTTGGTCGCTGCTTGTGTGCTAATCATCAACAGTGTATGACGACAGTCTTTAAACAGAGAAATAAACGAGGTGAGCAGTGGCTTAAGGGGAGTTAGTCTATGGGGGGGAGTGGCAAAGGGGCGTAAGCTGCATTGAATTTAATGTCGAAGCATCCCAAAAAAAAAATGAAAAGACTAAAATGCTGCTTATTGTTGACTCATCGCACAGTGAGTGCGTGCGTGTGTGTGCCACATCAGCTCTCTAATTGTTCGTCATGTGAATGAACACACACGCATACACGCACACACACACACACGCACACATGTGAGTACACAAAAGAAGCCCCGAGTGCGCCTCGACTTCAAAAATACATCCTGCAGCTTTTGTGCCAATTTCTGCCTATGTTTGCTGTGTTGCATGCCACCACCCATCGCCCATCGCCCACCACCACGCCTTTCCGCCCTTACCGCCCTTCCGCCTGCGTCATTATGACATGTAATCGCTAGCAGCGGCGTCGCTGACGCTGACGCTGGCGCCGCTCAGACTGCTGCTCGATTGCACAGTGTGGCAAGTGTTATTTGTTTAGCACACACACTTGCCGTTGTTTGCTGCCGTCGCAATCATCGATTTTATAATCGCAGCACTGTAATTTAAATGTCATAACCTGCAACCTGTACGTCACAACATGATCACGCCCCACTAACGCCCACCCTAAACCAGTCAGTGTCATTGTTGTTATTATTATTGGGGTGTAGTTTCTGTTTTTGTTCCCCTTTTCTGAGTGACACAATTTTCACATCGTTTTTGGGGCGTGTCGAGCTGCGTGCACTTCCTGTCAATGTCCTTCGCACACGTTGTTGCCTTTTGTTTTTTGTGAATGAATATTGATAGCACTCAATTTGAGTTCAAACATTCATTTGCCTCTCTTAACGGGGGTTGACTGTAATTATAGTTTATGACTTACATAGCTCAAAGGCCCCTTGAAATAGTTTAATCAAACTAAATTTTGGTTCGTAATTAATTGAAAGTAAATACTCATTAATGCAACTTGTTACAGGTGCTTGTTGAGAAACTGTTACGCTCATGTCCGGATATAAGAAATATATATCTACTGATACGACCGAAACGCGGTCAGGAGGTTTCGGCTCGTCTCACGGAACTCCTAAATGCACCGGTAATAAAACTTGTTTAAAATATTTAAAGTTTTCCTAACTAATTTTAATATTTTTCCTCAGCTTTTCGAATCATTGCGTCGCGAGAAGCCGAAGGAATTAAGCAAAGTTATACCCATATCCGGCGATATAACATCCGAGGAACTGGGCATCTCTGAGAGCGATCAGGTGGGTTTATTTTCCATCTATCAGCCTACTTTTATTAATAATCTTTTCTTTTGTAGAGTCTACTTTGTCGAAATGTTTCCGTTGTATTTCATTCAGCTGCCACTGTGAAATTCGATGAGAAACTGAAACTATCGGTCACAATTAATATGCTGGGCACGAAACGTTTAGTTGAGCTCTGCCATCGCATGATGTCCCTGGACGTGAGTTTTATAGCTTTTAGCCATGTACTTTCATTTACTGATTTGGTTTTATATGATTTTTCTAGGCTTTGATTCACGTCTCCACTGCCTATTGCAATTGCGATAGAACCGATGTATCAGAGGTTATCTATGCACCACCCTATAATCCCGACGATATAATTTCATTAATCAACTGGCTTCCGGAAGATATACTCGATCAGGTTGGCATACAATATACTCATTGTTTTATTTTATTTGATTAATTATTCTTTTTTTTTTCGTTTGTTTAGCTGACACCGCGCCTCATTGGCAAACGTCCCAATACATACACATTTACAAAAGCCTTAGCGGAGCATATGTTACTTAAGGAAGCTGGAAATCTGCCCGTTGCCATTGTGAGGCCCTCAATTGGTAAGCTGAAGCATATATGGGACCTACCTTATAAAATACCCTAAGATCTTTGAAAAGACCAGAGGGAAACTGTAATTGTAAAATTGTTTATACTAGGCTTACCTTAATAACAGAGCTGCTATTACTCACGTCCGCTATGTAACAACAGAGTCAAATTATGTTAAAAGCTGTGCTCTCACTGTTATTTTGTAAGGGCAGCGCTGCAACGAAGCAAAGCCCTACTAACTGGGCATAGGTGGTGCCGCTCGCTGGCATAAACGTGAGGGGAGAGCAGAGGCAGGCAGAGATTACGCACTAAGCGCAGCGCGGCGGCATAACTACACGCCCTGCACTGAGCAAAGGCTCTGCCGCTCTCTATGCACAGTCCATGCACAGAGCATAGGCTTTGGCGCTCATTGACTTAAAAGTGAGTGGAGAGCAGAGGCAGGCAGAGCTTGCGCACTAAGTGCTGCGCGGCGGCCGAACTAAGCGTCCTACACTGAGCAAAGGCTCTGCCGCTCTCTATTCCAAAAGTAAGGGCAGCGCGACGGCAGAACTAAGCGCCATGCACTGAGCACAGGCTTTGGCTCTCTCTGCTCCTATGGTGAGGGCAGCGTGACGGCAGAGCTAAGCGCCATGCACAGAGCATAGGCTGTGCCGCTCACTCATTTATAAGTGTGAGCAGTGCGGCGGCAAGGCATAGTTATTTATGCACTACAAAGAAAAGCAGATCGACATAACCTTACGAATTCTTTAACTATTCGCTGACAACTTAAAATTGAACGCAATTTTTACGAGTGTAAATTTGCAGACATGACAACAACAACTTTACATTGAGCTTAGCTTGGCAGCAAGAAAAAATACGTACACAATCTGTGTTGGCGATCTCGAGCAACGAATGAAGATAAGAAAGGGAATACGAAAAATTGTTTGTGTAGTTTGCGTTGCCAAAGCTGAAGGCAATGCACATGTGTTGGTGTGTGTGTGTGTATACTTTTATAATGGGAGCAATTACAAGAACAAATTGAGCTAAAATGGACAGTGGAGTGGGTAGCTGTATTTTCGAGTATAAGTAATAAAAGCATATTGTTTAAGCATGTGCGGTTGTAGGTACAATAATGTAGGGAATGTATATTTTATTATATAATATTAATTGCTATAAAATATAATTTTAAACATAACTTTTCTTACATATCAAATTATATTAATATTTCACTTATTTCGCCCACAGTGACTGCCAGCCTGAATGAACCGTTTGCGGGTTGGGTGGACAATTTTAATGGGCCAACGGGTCTAGTCTCGGCGCTGGCCAAAGGCATGTTCCGCACAATGATGTGTGAGAAGAATTATGTGGCCGATATGGTACCTGTCGATATTGTGATTAATCTAATGATTGCCGCTGCCTGGCGCACAGCGACGCGTAAATCCAATAATTTACTCATATATAATTGTTGTACCGGTCAACGTAATCCCATCATATGGTCTGAGTTTGTCAAATTTGCCATGTCCAGTGTGCGCAAACATCCCTTGGGTAGGTCTACACAACTGCTTTACCCTAGTATTATTTATTATAATTAATTAATTATTTTAGAGGGTTGTCTGTGGTATCCAACTGGTGACCTGCGCATGAATCGTCCAATGAACACGCTGAATTGTTTATTAAAACACTTTTTACCAGCCTACATACTGGATGGAGTGGCGCGCATAATGGGCAAAAAGCCATTGTAAGTGGGTGTGTCTATAAAGCTTTTATACCAATACTAATAATACTATAAATTTACAGTGTTGTCAATGTACAAAACAAAATTGCCAAAGCTGTTGAATGCTTAGAATACTTTGCCACACGTCAGTGGCGCTTCAAGGATGATAATGTCAATGGATTACTGCATACGCTTAGTCCCAAGGATCGTGAGATCTTCATCTTTGATGTGCGTAACATTAACTGGGACAAGTATGTGGAGCGTTATGTTTTGGGCTTCAGGGAATTTCTGTTTAAGCAACGTCCCGAATCGTTGCCCGCCAGCAGAAAGCGTATGGTCAGGTGGGTTTATTGGAGAACCTTCCTGAGAAACAGAAATTTATTAAATTAACTTAATTTTAAACCATTTTCAGATTGTACTATCTGCATCAGTTGGTCAAGGTGGTCGCTGTGCTGCTCACCTGGCGTTTTCTAATGTCACGTTCGAAGCGCCTGAATGATATGTGGAGCGCATTTCTGGAAAATGCATTGAAAATTGCACGTTTGATACCATTTTTGTAATAATCCGGCTGCTGGGCTATAACTGATCTGAACTGATCCGATCCGATCTGATCGAGACGAGACAAAAAAGCGATAAGAAAACAAAATAATTTTGTCTGGTGATGTTCTTCTTCTTTGCAAATTTCTAAATGCTTTAAACATGGCGTACGTTTTAGAGGTTTTTAGCAACAAATAATTATAATCATATTTTTATATATGTTAAAATGAGTAAACAAAACCACAACAGCAACAAACAGCAACATCAACAACAATGCATCGGGTGAATAAACACAGAGACACACACACAAACACACACATCACATACACACACACACATACATACAAACTAAAAGCAGAACACAGGTGTACCTGTCTGTCCGCTGTCAGGTGTGACGCAATTGTGCAATTTTTGAGATACTTTTATGCCTCTCCAGGGTGTCGGTTCTCTCGTTGGCGAGTTGAAGACGTAATTTTTGTAAATTTTGTGCAGTCAACTAAGTAAAAATAATAAATATATAATAAAACTAACAATAATATATATAAATACATATATATATAAAAAATAAAACACACACACACACACACAACTAAATACCTATTTAAATGGTATATAGCATACTTATATACAAATAAATTATTCCACCTTTGCGTAATCAGAAAATAAAACACACACACACACAACACACACACACACACACACATACTTGGGACGATTGGGCGATAAATTCGTACTAAATCTATTATGGATTATGGTTAAACATAAACTATGTCAAAGATAATGAAGCAATTTGCAGTAATTAGTGAATCGGAAAATAAAAATAAAATTAAATTTACAAAAAAAAAAAATACAAACAATTCAAACTATTTAACAAAATGATTAGACAAAAAATAAAAAATTAAAAACAAAAAAAAAAGAAAAAGAAAATTATATATATATATAAATAAAAAAGAAAAACTATAAAAATGGCTTGTTATTGCTTTAAATTACATAAACGTAACGTAAACTATGCTAATTAATTAATTATAAATATTATTACTAGTTTTAACATTTTTACAATTACAATTAAGTTTTCAATTTATATATTACAAGAGGAAAAAACACTAAAAAAAACACAAATTATATACGAAAGAAATTTAAAAAATGGAGACAAAAATTGAACAAAAATGAGCAGATTTAAAAAAAATATATACAAAATTCAATTTATGTATATGTAAACAAAACCAATAAATAACTAAACAAAAATTATATTTATATAAACATCAAAAAATAATTTCTTAGCATTTGCAGCCTAAAAAATTTAAATGAAAAGACAAACGCAAAAAACAAAAAAATAAAAAATTTAATTATACATATATTAGATATATATATATATATATATATATAACTGACCGATGTTTTTGACATGAGATTGTATACACAATTAGCGAAAAGGGCATTATTAAATTTATATTATTAATAAATTAAAAAAACTATTCGAAACAACAACAACAACAACATATAGTAAGAACATTCCATCCAGTTAGTAGCGAATCGGGGCATCCAATTCTTCTAGTACTTTCCACATGTCTGCGCCGCCTTTTCCTCCCCCTTCCCCTCTCCCTCTCCCTCCCACACTAAGTTGTCCGAGTTTAAGTTTTTGGGAAAACATTTCGTGCAATTTTAATAATTTTTTATTGTTTATGGCATAGAAACTATTATTACTTTATTTTAAACGATTGTAAATTTTGCAGCGCATAAATAAAAACATAAAAATATATACACTTCCAAAATAATCAAAGATTTAATTAATTTTTTATTTAAATAATAAACTATTTTCGACTACTGATGAAAAGTTTTTTCCTCAAGTTCTTTCTTTATATATATTTTTTTTATAACTGAACAATTAGACACTAGACAAAATGAAAATGAAACTAAAAACTATGATAATTAATAAAACAAATAAAATAAAAATGAATAAAAATTAATACAAACAAATTGTAAAACGCTATTTAAACGGTTTAGTTTTAGTTCTTATTGGCATGCAAAAATAATTGAATTTAGTAATTTTCCATTAGCGAAGAAAGATGAAGAAATTTAAAGAAAAAAAAAAAAAAAAGAAATAAAAAATTGAATAAAAACCCATTAAGGAAATTATAAAAAATAAATAAACTGTGTTTAAATCTATTTATTTAAATAAAAGACAATAAGTTTTTTGTACACATGAATTCTCATTTATTATAATTATTTATTTTTCACTTCAGTTTCTCACAATTCATGCGCTTACACGCTACCATCTTTAAAATTGTCTTTTACATCGGCTCTCGGGATTTCAATATATAGTATATATATATATATATAGTATTTATTACTTATATATTTTCATTTAATCATTTGTCATTGTTTTGTGGGATATTCTGATAATGGGAATTAAAAGAGCAATTTCATTTCAATTCTCACAAATAAATAATGATCGATCCATACAAAAATGCCGTACTTAAATTTAATATATATATCATGTATATATATATACTGAACTTATCTGTTTGTGTTTTCAATTAGATTGCTCCACAAACATCTCAAACGGGGCATATGATACTGAGAAATGTTGAGTATTTTTTTGGTTTTTTTTTTCTTTTCAAATAAATCGAAATTAAATTCTTTTTTAGTATTTAAATACTTTCTTAGATGTCATTTGATTAAAGAGAATTTTCTTCACTTTTTTTCAGCAAAAGTTTCATTATTATTCTTTAGTTTTAATGTGTGCTTTCTGCGTGGGATTTATGCAATTTTAGTATATACTAAATGGACTCATTGTTACTGTAAGTAAGCTTAAGTGCTGAATTTTTTTTTGACCTGTTCTCATTATCATTGCCCCTACTCCAACCCTAATAATTCACATTTAACAATTTAATTTTATCATTTTTGTTTTTTTTTTTTTCAATTTGCATAACATTTTTTTTTTTTTTTTTAATATTATTTAGTATTATTTTTTGTATTTAGCACACACTTTTCACTAACTGCCTTTCGATCTAAACTCACATTTCTGCTTACAAAAAATGTTTTGTTCTAGTCTTTACGTTTCTGTTTACTTCATCATTATCTTCGACATCATTATCATTATCATTATCGTTATCATTATCATTATCGTTATTTATTATTTTAAACTTCGTCTATTTGTTTTGCTTTAAATGTAACAAAATAAATTACCATTTAAATGAAAACCTTTAATTATTTTATACTTTATTATAGCTAGAGCTAATTTATGTCTCAGTTTTTTTTTTTTTTGGTATTTTTTATTACAAGTATGCACTAATTTGCATGCAACTGTATTCTTTATTTAGTATATAAAAAATACTATTTATTGTTTTTACTTATATCATTTTATGCTGACTTAAATAACTTTTCATTTAATTTATTTAAATTTTTTTTTTTTTTTTTTTTTTTTTTTTTTGTATATTTGTTTACATAATTTCATAATTTCGTTGCGACATTTTATTGTTGAGAAATGAACTGTATCCAAAACTACTGATATTAGTTGGCGGCATATATAAATAAATAAAAAAAAAAAAAAAAAATACTTCAAAAATACTACTGCTGATAAATGTATATGGTATATATATGTAAATATGTATGTTTTCTGGCCTGGGCAGCAGTGGATGGTCTTCAATAAACAAAGCATTCGATAAACTTGAATTCGATTAGTTGCGATCGATGAATTCGATTATTTTTCTGCACGCCAACATTAACAACATATGGTAAGAAGTATTATAGATGTCAAGTTATGAACTGTATTTATTTTTTATATATTTAAGTTTTGGTAATTGCGATAAATATGTAACTCTTGTCAGGTTCTGGATTTTAGGTACAAAAAGTGTTTACATCAGGGTACAATGTGGGCTAAGAGAAGAAGGAAAAACAGTTGGGAAAAGCCCCTTTTTGAATTGAATTTGAATTCAAAGATCTTATGACGATTCCATCCACTACATTCGCTAAAGCTAATCAAGAAAAATAATCAAGAAAATTATAATTATATTAATAATTGTAATTATGAGCTGAGAAAGTTGTGTGTTTGTGAAAGTAGTACGAATATGAATATTCTCTTAAATTTAACGCATATTTAATAGGTATGTATTTGTTCTGGGGTCTACACTCTACTCCACTTTACTCGAGGAGACGAGACAAGACGAGACAAGACGAGACGAGACGAGACGCCCTTACATGCCTCGGCACAACCATAATAGATACACATACAGTACGAGTACATATAAGTATAAGTACATAAGTAGTATTTAATGTTTACTCCATGACAAACATACATACATTCATAAATATGTTATAGATATATATATATATCTTTTCTTTTTAGAAATCGCTTTTGGTTTTTCTTGAGCAAAGTAAGTAAGTTTAAAGATAAGTTCTAAAATTTGTTGTTCGTTTAGCTGTGTGGATGTGGAGATATATCTACCATATATATATCGTAAGCTTCACTTGGATGAATCTCAATTAATGTTTGTACATCTCTCGTCTTTTGTTTCATTATTGTGATGTAAGCTATGCTATGTTTTAAATGTCATTTACATACATATATTTTTATATATATTTTCCTTTTTCGATACGTAGTTTTATGCGCATATATGTGTATATAACTTTTGACTGATACATAAGCAAAACATGTACATACATTATCATAGTTTAGCATGTTACGTATACGCATACTAACACACACTGAACATGCTTACATTAAATATACATATACATACATCATTAATCGTTATTAAATTTAAATATTTCTTTTATATTTTATTTCTTTTTTTATTAAGCTTGGCGCACAAATTAACCAATGCTCAATTGTTTATAACTTACTTTTTGTGTATTGTATAATTTATTTATTTCATTTCTTAATTTTCCATCTTTAATGAGTATATTTCTTTTTATTTATTTATTTTTTTTTTTAATATAAATATGCGTCTTATTTGTTTTTGTTTTTTTGTTGTATATTTAATGCCATGTGTATATATATTTTTATAAAAATTATATAATTTAAAGCTTGTTTGTTACGTCTGAACTAAATGTAAAAATTTGAATAACCGTCTCGGTCTGACTACCTTTTTTGACCTTCGACCTTCGACCTACGACCTTTTTGTATGCATTTGCAATTTAACACATGCAGCAACAATATTATATTCCTTAATTAATTTAAACAAATGCGAGTTGCACAATTAAAGCTGCGATTTTCGCTGCTCGCTTTGAGTTTTCATTTTCTTTTTCATTTTTTTTTTTTGCTTGTTGGTCAACGCAAAAAATGTGAAAATATTTTACAACAATTTTCTCGCACACAACTGGAATTAATTTCCTTTAATTTATTTAAATTTATTTTTATATTTAAATCAAATTGATGGCGCCCAACGAAAAAGTTATAAAAAAAATCAATTTTTTTTGGGTTAATTTGTTAATGCTAATTTGTTTTTTGTTTTTTAAACATACAACTGAATTTTCATAAAAATCACCCTGTAAATTGTAGTTTTCTTTTTTTTTTGTATTTTTTTTATATATGTGTATATCATTTACATGCTACAGTTAGCTTAGATATAAAATACATAAGTTCATATACTACGACGGAAGCATTTATTTACAGGTTAATAAAACAATAATTAATTTAAATTAAATAAATTAAATTATGCTCGCTGTTTGTATATGGACTACGTTGCATTAAAAAAAAATAAAAACAAAAATTAAATTTTAAATTAAATAATAACTAACTTGTTATTGTTTTTATGGGTTCCATGTGGACTGCATGTGTATAAAAATGAATTGAATTTGTTTTTATTTTTAGGAATATTGTTTAGCATTTCAGTCATTAGCTTAAATTAAAAAAAAATTAAATTATAAAAATTAATTTGGCAAACTAAATTTTAATTATATAATAATTATTTACAACCTCTCGCAAAACTAAAACTAAAACTCAACTAATTTATGTAATTTTTATATTGTAATTATGTGTAAGTTTCTCAGTTTTTTTTTAAATTTAATTTTTTAATTTAAATTCAATTAAATTTTTGTGAACTTCTCACTCGATTTTTGTTTTACGCTTTTCTTGGTTTTTTTTTTCAAACTCTTCTTTTGCTTTTGGCCAAGTTGTGACTTGAAGCCGTCAACTAAAAATGTTTTCCACAACACAAGAAATTTGGCTTTAAACCCGCTAGCAGCTGGCAGCACAAATTCGCGCGGACTTTGGCAAACTTTGAGTTTGGCTGACGTCACAGTTGCTCAGTGCCTGCAGTGGGCTGTCGGGTATGCTGGTTTTGTGGTGCACTCTAACAACTGATTTCGGAATGATTGTTGTTGTCCTTGTAACGCTCCGCGTAGCCCTGTATGGTGAAGGGTGAATCATTTGACGCCGTCTCCCCATTAATTACCAGCCCATTACCACTGGGTAGCGTTCCGTTCATCTTCCCACACTCCCTGTCTGGCTCGGCGCCCTTGAGCTGCACCTGCACATTGGCATAGGACTGCTTGGGGTTGACCGTGCTGGCAGTTCCATTGGCCAAACTCTTGCCCAGCGTCGAGGGATCCAACGTAATCCCGTCCAGCTGTGAGGCAAATGACAATGGCGGTTGTATGGTCGTCGGTGTTGGTTGTGGTGTATCCAAACTAATCAGTTTCGCCTCATCGCTGTGCGTGGGCGAACGCATAATGGGCGTGGCATGCGTTGAGGCCACCGCTTGTAGATTACGCTGTGAATCACCGTTGGCCATTGTGGTGGTTGTGGTGCCAGAGCTGAGCAGCGGTTGATCACTCTTCGAGTTGGGCAAAATGAATGAGGTTTCCCAGCAATCACCGCCGGCAACGGCCTCCTCCAGGGGATCGGGCAATGTGGGCTTAGGAGCGGCGGGTGAGGTGACAGCGGGTGGAGTGCAAGCATTCTGTTGGCGTTGTGTGCTGGGCGCGTAAGAAGCACCACCAACACCAGCAGCAGCACCACCACCAGGTGCACCATGTGGTACACCATTGCCCGGCAGTGGTACCAGGTAATCCGGTACGGCCAGACAGAACTCCTCACCATTCGGAGGTCTTATGACCGTCTCGTCCCGCTCGGAGGCTGTGGGTCCCAGTATATTGGGCAGCGGTGCATTCATGATGCTTGCATCCTGAGTGCAGGCCGTTAAATGCTCCAGCAGGCTGGTAAATGTGGGACGATCCTCGGGCGTGGGATTCCAGCAATCGGCCATGATTTTGTATATGGACACGGGACACTCGGTGGGTGAACCCAAACGTCCACCACGTACCACTAGCTCCATGACCTGTGTATTGTGCTGTCCTGGATATGGTGAACGTCCCAAGCTAAAGACTTCCCACAGCAGTATGCCAAAGGACCAGACGTCCGTCTTGGACGTAAAGATGCCATCCAGGAATGCTTCGGGTGGCATCCATTTGATCGGCAGCATTGCCTTGCCACCCTTGCGATAGTAATCAGATCTGTAGATATCCCGGGACATGCCAAAGTCCGCAATCTTCACCACACGCCCAGGACCTTTGCTGCTCAGCAAACAGTTGCGAGCGGCGATGTCACGATGTATGAAGCGTTTGCTCTCCATGTAGCGGCAACCCTTGGCCACGTCCAACGCACAGAATAGCAGATCCTTCATGGTCAGCAGTGAGGGACGCTCCGGAGTATTGCGATTCTCACGCAGAAACTTTTGCAAGTCACCCCCAGCGAGGAGTTCCAGCACAATGTAGTACGGCTGTCGATCGAAACAGACGCCGATTAGATGCACCATATTCGGATGATTGAACTTGGCCATAATGGCGGCCTCCTTAAGGAAATCCTCTTCCTTCTCACGCTTGGGATCCTCGCGTAGCGTCTTCACTGCCACCGGCATTTCCACGGCATCTCCATCGCGATGGCGGTAAAGAGCCAGGTAGACCTCGCCAAAGGCGCCTTTGCCGAGGGCACTGTGGAGAAGGGGGAAAAGTAGGAGAATAAATACGTGTTCCGAAGGATTGAGTAGTGGGTAAGGATATAGAGGACTTCCTACATAGGGTGGAGTAATGTAATTTCTAGGCTGCTTAAGGAGATTAAGGGATCAGAAATGTCTACATCACCATTCTCTTATCCACAAACCTAATGAACCCCTCTACTTTGCCATGTACAGAGTCTAAGGGGTGCCTATACTCTCTTGACCTTTTCCAATTACCATCCCAGAAACCAAATTAACCACTCTTCCTTTCTAAGTACAGGGTCTAATCGGTGTCTATACTCACTTGACCAGCTGTAGACTCTCGCGTGCCACCTGCGGCAGACTGTTCACATCAATGTGGCCATTGAGTATGCCATCACAGCCATAATTGGGATTAAAGTTGTTCAGATTGGAGTCATCAATGTTGTGACGTAAGCGACTCAGCTGCAGATCCTGCTCCGCTAGCATTTTGTGACGTAGTTTGGCCTGTTTCTTGCGCTGATAGCGATTGTCTAAGGAGGGAAAAAGAAGGAGATTAGCAACAGTTCTTGGGATCATTCGCCTTTCCAAAACCTACACAACATAAAGATAAGCGCCGCAATGCAGATGAAGAGTACGGCCAGGGAGAACATGAGTATGGACACCAAATACTGGAAGGAGGATTTGCCCGCCTCTTCCTGCCTCTCGCAGGCGGTGTTGTTGTCCCGCTTCAAACTCCAGCCCTCGGGGCAGATGCACCGCACCTTGGATCTGAATTCATCCAGGGCTACACAGCGATAGTCACATCCACAGCCCTCGATAGCTGGTATAATAATGATGGCACCGGGTCCACTGCTGGCTCCTGCCAGGATTTCACTGGTGTCCCTCAAACTGCGACTGCTGCTGATGTAGGAGCTGCCGCCCTCGCCGTTCGACTCATTGAGGTAGACATCTCCGCCGGCGTAGCCGCCACCACCGCCGCCTGTGTTGCAGCCACCGCCGCCACCACCAAATCCTCCCTGTCCATGTCTGTGAACGGAGGTGCCATTGTCCGCTAGTTCCACATAGCAGGAGTGCCCACCACGTCCGCCCTGCAGCAGGGCAGCACCGTAGGTGGGACTCAGCGCTTGATCCTCCTTGGCACGCCAACCACCGCCGGGTCCAGCGGTCTTTTTGTTCAACGGTTCACCGTTGATCTGTCCACTCTCGGGTGCCTGCATTGGCTTTGCCTTCTGGCCATGCTGGAAGTCCTCGTCAATGTACTGACCAATGCCTAGGCCACCGCCTCCGCCGGCTACGAGCAGCGGCACCGCCTCGTTCTTGGCCTGGTTAAGAAGAAAGACGAAGGAGCCACCACCACCACCGCCAGCACCGTTCTCTATATAAATGTTCTTCACCATATCCTGCTTGGAGCGAAAACTGTATTGTCCCAAGTCCAGATCATGCTCCGTGCCACAGCCAGCTTCCTTGTGCAGTCCCATGGACTTAATGCAGGCATTTTCTCCCTGCTGACCAACCAGAAAGTAGAGCTCCTCGTTCTTGTGAAGTTCCAGCACTGCAACAGCCACCGAACCACGAGAACTGCCCACACCACCAGAGCCTAGGCCACCACTAGCTCCTTTTGCAATGATCCTAAGGGTGGGAAAAGAAAGAGGTTAGGACTGAACCCTTAAGGAGCGTAGGAGAGAGTAACTTACGTGTATTGACCCTCGTTGGGAACCTTCCACTTCTGCATGCCCTTGTAGGAGCTCTGATCCTCCACGACGTGGACCTCTCGCAGCACATGTGTCTGATTCTGCTCCCTGTACGAGGCCTCGCACTGCGATTGTGAAGGTCCTATCATACCCCGCGTGTCACAGGAGGTTAATTCTAAATCTGTGGTGAGTAGAGAAGTGTTTTAGTAGGATTACAGGGTATTCAAGCCGTCTAGCACTTACAGTTCGTATGATCAAAGTCGTGATGCGTTGGACTCTTTTGATTATAACGCACGTCCCAGTAATTGTAGCCATTGAGATGCTCCTCCGGTATGTTGAGACCGAAGCACTCGGGACTAAGCGAAAAGTCATCGACGGCTACGTCCGAGAAAATGCGCATTCCCATGCGTGCCTCAAACTGCAGATAGTATCTGAAAGGTACAAGCAAACCGTTAGACCCTGTAGTTACTTAGGTGTAGGTTTATCTACTCACTTGGAGGTTATGTTGGGTAAGACGTATTCGGCGCGTAGCCAATCGCTGCCCTGATTCTTGGTGCTCCACCAGAGTGTTGTGGTTATATTCTCCTTCTCCTTCATTTCCACCACAGAGAGATTAATACTGCCCGGATTCTTCCCAAACTGATGTATATAGAAGCGCACAACGCACGAGTTTCGATACGGAGAATCGGGATTACCGTGTACTGACGGTGGTGGATTAAAGGTCTTGCTCAGCATGATCGCATTGCTGGCAAAACCAATAATCGAGTTCTTTTCCGAGTCATTGATGTGTTGATTCATGTTGACGAGCATGTAATAACCACCAGTGGTATTCAGTAGATGCTGCTGGGTGTGATCGCCATCGGGACCGGTGTCGTGGGTGGGAGAGGAGCCCGTGTGACGGGACCAAGTCAATGTAGTCTTGCCAGAGTCACGCCAACCGCACCAATCCTCCTCAAAGTCACAGCGACCACCATAGGGTATTTTGTCTGTAAGAGGTAAGAGTAGAGTGTTAAGCAATGTCAAATTTGGATGAAAGAGGACTTAGATATGTGGTCCTCAGCTCAATATTTAAAACTGACTATTTTCCCAACTTTGACTGATCATAACTCAGCCAAATGAAGCGATATCTTAAAAAGTCATACCTTTTTATAATCTGGAGAACTAGGAGAATTAATCGCAATCAAAATCTAAAATTCCCAAAATCGAACCCATTTTGTCCAATTTGGATGCCAGATATTTGGTCCACAGGTCAATATTTAAAACTGACAATTTTCCCAACTTTGACTGATCATAACTCATCCAAATGAAGTGATATCTTAAAAAGTCATACCTTTTTATAATCTGGAGAACTAGGAGAATTAATCGCAATCAAAATCTAAAATTCCCAAAATCGAACCCATTTTGTCCAATTTGGATGCCAGATATTTGGTCCACAGGTCAATATTTAAAACTGACAATTTTCCCAACTTTGACTGATCATAACTCATCCAAATGAAGTGATATCTTAAAAAGTCATACCTTTTTATAATCTGGAGAACTAGGAGAATTAATCGCAATCAAAATCTAAAATTCCCAAAATCGAACCCATTTTGTCCAATTTGGATGCCAGATATTTGGTCCACAGGTCAATATTTAAAACTGACAATTTTCCCAACTTTGACTGATCATAACTCAGCCAAATGAAGTGATATCTTAAAAAGTCATACCTTTTTATAATCTGGAGAACTAGGAGATTTAAACGCAATCAAAATCTAAAATTCTCAAAATCGAACCCAGTTTATCAAATTTGGATGCCAGAGTTCTCAGATATATGGTCCACAGGTCAATATTTAAAACTGACTACTTTCCCAACTTTGACTGATCATAACTCAGCCAAATGAAGCGATATCTTAAAAAGTCATACCTTTTTATAATCTGGAGAACTAGGAGAATTAATCGCAATCAAAATCTAAAATTCCCAAAATCGAACCCATTTTGTCCAATTTGGATGCCAGATATTTGGTCCACAGGTCAATATTTAAAACTGACAATTTTCCCAACTTTGACTGATCATAACTCATCCAAATGAAGTGATATCTTAAAAAGTCATACCTTTTTATAATCTGGAGAACTAGGAGATTTAAACGCAATCAAAATCTAAAATTCTCAAAATCGAACCCAGTTTATCAAATTTGGATGCCAGAGTTCTCAGATATATGGTCCACAGGTCAATATTTAAAACTGACTACTTTCCCAACTTTGACTGATCATAACTCAGCCAAATGAAGCGATATCTTAAAAAGTCATACATTTTTATACTCTGGAGAACTAGGAGAATTAATCGCAATCAAAATCTAAAATTCTCAAAATCGAACCCATTTTGTCACATTTGGATGCCAGAGTTCTCAGATATATGGTCCACAGGTCAATATTTAAAACTGACTACTTTCCCAACTTTGACTGATCATAACTCAGCCAAATGAAGCGATATCTTAAAAAGTCATACCTTTTTATAATCTGGAGAACTAGGAGAATTAATCGCAATCAGAATCTAAAATTCCCAAAATCGAACCCATTTTGTCCAATTTGGATGCCAGAGTTCTCAGATATATATTCCACAGGTCAATATTTAAAACTAACAATTTCCCCAACTTTGACTGATCATAACTCAGCCAAATGAAGCGATATCTTAAAAAGTCATACCTTTTTATAATCTGGAGAACTAGGAGATTTAAACGCAATCAAAATCTAAAATTCTCAAAATCGAACCCAGTTTATCAAATTTGGATGCCAGAGTTCTCAGATATATGGTCCACAGGTCAATATTTAAAACTGACTACTTTCCCAACTTTGACTGATCATAACTCAGCCAAATGAAGCGATATCTTAAAAAGTCATACCTTTTTATAATCTGGAGAACTAGGAAAATTAATCGCAATCAAAATCTAAAATTCCCAAAATCGAACCCATTTTGTCCAATTTGGATGCCAGATATTTGGTCCACAGGTCAATATTTAAAACTGACAATTTTCCCAACTTTGACTGATCATAACTCAGCCAAATGAAGTGATATCTTAAAAAGTCATACCTTTTTATAATCTGGAGAACTAGGAGATTTAAACGCAATCAAAATCTAAAATTCCCAAAATCGAACCCATTTTGTCCAATTTGGATGCCAGAGTTCTCAGATATATGGTCCACAGGTCAATATTTAAAACTGACTATTTTCGCAACTTTGACTGATCATAACTCAGCCAAATGAAGCGATATCTTAAAAAGTCATACCTTTTTATACTCTGGACAAAAAGCAGAATTAATCCCAACCAAAATCTAAAATTCTCAAAATCGAGCCCATTTTGTCAAATTGAGAGATAAGACTTGACCTTTGAGATTTTGTCAAATATTGACAAATATACCAATACCGATTTTCTTAACATAACCATATAATCGGAAATAAAATGCACAGAGTTTTATACTGTCGGGTGTGCCCGACTGTACTTTTCTTTCTTGTTTTCCAGTGTAACACTTACCGCATGACTGCAGCTCATCCTCGGCGTCATCACAATCCCGCGTAATGTCACAAATGCGCGGCAGGGGAATGCAAACCGGCACTTTATTCATCATGCACTTGACCTGCGATGTGCTGCACTTCTCTGACTTGGTGCCCTCCGGAAAACAGTTGACCATACGGAGATTATCGAGAGCTACGTGTGCCTTCTGTCCGGCCTTCAAGTCCGGAACGATTTCAAAGACTAAACGGAAATCGCGAGAAATGCGACCGAGTCGAAATATGCGATGGGTCCACTGGCGATAATTGTCGCCCTGTATCTCAGCGGGTACCCAACTGTTTTCCTGTGGATGCAGTGGCTCCACTACCACACGCGATAGTCCGTGACTCATATCGCTCTGATGCATATACACTTCGAGCAAACACTTTTCCAGGGTAGTGCTAAACGAGGGTGACGTCAGATTCAGTTGCTTTGTCGTGGGCTGCACACGAGCGTAGAGGAAGTGACCATTGGCATCGTCTATGCTGTCGGCTACGGGTCCTGGTAGTAGTCCGGTCATGTTCTTCTTGGCCAACTCTGTGCCGCTGATCACCTGAAAGCCATCTGCTAAATTCTCTGTCCAAATCCAGGCACAGGGCGTCTCAAAGTTGCACTTGACACCCAGTAAGTCCTCGATTTCCGATGAAGGAGTTGATTCCGTGTGGGGTGCATAGGTGTTCTAGAAAGGAAAGGATTGGAATAGGATTTAGAGGGGGAAAAGGATCAGAAGCAGAGTAAAAACTCACCGGTTTGGGCGCCGTATCCCGAATGCGTTCCTTGATCTGCTGTATGGGATCCACTTGGTCCACATCCCCATCCGCATCGCCCTCCAAGTTTCCGTGCGTTACTCCGCCCACCGGTTCATCTGCCTGATTGAAGCTCTTGCGCAGCTTCAGCAGCTCACTGATGGAATTCTTGCGCGGCGAGGTGCGAATGGGCAAATTATCCGCACCGCCGTAGAGCGGAGGAAAACGCGTGGAGAACGGTCCACCAGCGGAACCGGATGTCATGGCGGCCGCAGCGTTGGGTTGACGCAGTTTTTCGCCATAGCGATCGGCGGTGCCGACACCGCCCAAGCCATCGATCTTGCCAATGGAGGAGGTGCCTGAGTAGGAGGCATAACCCGAGCTGCTGCCTGAAAGTCCGCCTCCAGGACCACCGACCGAAGGTTTCAGCAGCTCCTTGCGTAGCGAACTCATGCCGCGCTGCCCATTGCCACGTTCGGGGCGTGGCAGACCACCAGCGCCCACTTGCGCGAGATTCTGCCTACGTCGCGTGTCCCGCCTACTGCCCGGCGGTGGGCGTGAACCATAGGCTGTGCCCTGACTCGTCTCGCCCTCGTAATCATCGTAGACGTGAACGGGTTGCGCTAAGCCCGGCAGCGTTGGCAGCGGCAGAGGTAGCGGCAGAGGTAGCGGCAGCGGCTGCTCATGGAGTCGTCCATTTCGGAGCTGCTTCCCCGGTCCCTGGTAAGTGTTGTAGTTGTTGTTGTTGTTGTTGCCGTTGTAGTTGTTGTAGCTGTTGCTCTGATGCTGTGACATTGGCAGCGAGTTGAACGTGTGATTCAGCAGCGGCCGCTGCGCTGCAGTCAGTGCGCCAAGCAGCAGCAGACTGAACAGCAGCAGCAGCGCCAGTGGGCGTGGCATGATCACAGCAGCGGCCAGACAACTGTGTGCACGGCTGTGTGGGTGTAAAAGAGTGTGTCTGTGTGTGTGTGCTTATGGTGTGTGTATTTACTTAAGAGTGTTTTTTTCGGTTCTTCTTTATAACTTTTAACTTTGAGGCGCCGCAACTGGTTGCAAGCTTAACTCTTGTGGCACGTGCTCAATGTAGCACTGGCTGACCGCTGTGCGAACACACGAATCGCGCATTTAAAGTTCTTCAAATGCAGGCAGCTCATGGCTTTACTTTGCTCAAAATTAGACGCACTAAAAATCTGAAAAAATATAGAAAAATAGAAAATTAAAAAATTTATTATTTAAAAATTTTAATTTAAATTTTAAGTTAATTTTAATAAACTTAAATTTAAGTTTCTTTCTGACTTTTGACTTTTTGTGCACACCCATGCGTACTTCATGTGCCTTTCTACCCACGTAATGACATTTTATGCTCAAATAATTGCGAGTCATTTATTAAATTCCGTTTACTGCTCTTCGACTGCATTGACTTGTTGGCCAACAGTTTTTTTTTTTTGGATTGCATTTGCAATTTCAGTTCACATTTTGCTGCAGGCACTAAAAATTTCAATAAGTGAGCGGCCAAAATGCTTTGAAATGCAGCCACGTGTGCCTCCCTAGCTCATGGCCAAAATAAGGGCTAACAAAAAACAAAAAAAAAGTAGAAATTTATCGATTTGACAATACTTTTGTCTGACATTTGACCGACTGCAGTTTTCAATTTGTCTTTTACAAGCTTTTCGCAGCACAAATTTGCTGATTGGTCTCAAAGTTCTTCAGAAATGGGTCAATGATGTTGCTGCTAACTAATTGGCAAGAAGGTTTTTCTTAGAAATGTATTGAATGGAATGATTTATGTTTGGAATTAGTATTTTTTTTATATTTAGCTAGTAATAGCTAGTTGAATTTGCTGCAATTTATTTAATATTCCAATTTAAGGAGCAATATTTTAATATAACTTTATGTTTACTTAAACCGGAATGGTTTGGCTACAATTTAATACATTTTTAGAAGGCGAATTTTGAGCTTTTTAGTGAATAGATTATTTTGTTTTAATTTATGTAATTTATATTTTTTTTATAGTTTACAAAAAAGCATAGAAAAACTTAGACAATTTTAATTATTGTATTAACTTTTATTAAACTTTTTTTTAACTGTTTTCAATTTTATGTTTTTAGGAGCAACTCAAGTCTTAAGCGCACTAAGTAACTTGTATAATTATGTGCCAAATCTTATATTAATAATATAATAAATATTTCCGTATTCATTTTATATAGAGCTCTTGATTTGAACTGAATCACGCTGGCAGTAATGTTTTAATTTCTGAATTTACTGCTCTTAAATTATATTTTCGTAACATTTTTTTAATTTCAGTTTACTAAAAAAGTATAGAAATTTTTGTTGAATTTTTGGAAAACTGATTATTTTTATTAAATTATTATTTTTATATATTTATTTAATATTTTATAAGCTGATGCTGGCAGTTTTAGCTACTTTCTAGTAATTGTTCTACAACAATGCTTAAATTCGTCTTATTATTTGTTAAATATAGTGTTATTTTTCAAACTTATGCTGCCTTTAGAATTTTAAAACTAATAGATTACTCTTGGAAAAACTTACTAGAAATTTCCTATAAAATAAATAGAATTTATTTACTACAGTTAACTGAAAACTAGTATCACTAACCATACATATTGTTAGTGCTAGCATGAACAGAAACATTCGTCATAAGTATTGCTCAATTAAGTAATTATATTAAATTTTATAAATATTTTAAAACTTCAATTAAGTTTAAAATTCTTGTCTTTAGTATTTATATATAGAAATAATTCAAATTTATTTGAGCATCTGCAGCTACTTGAGGCAAATACGCACAGTTTCTGGGCGTCGTACAATTTCACTTTTAACATTTCGTTGTGCTCACACACACACACACACACACACACACAGAAACACACACTCAAACACACACACACACACACACATGAATGCTACTCTTACAATTATATAGAATTTTACTACTATAATGGCATTTTCTCGCGTTTTTCCTAAGAATTTTCCATGGCAGGGAATAGGAAATAGGCAGAAATGCAGTTGTTGTGTGTGGAAATGAAATGAAATGAAATTTTGTTGGCCATCATCTTGTTGCTGTGTATAAAAATTCAGTTGTTGTTGTTGTTGTTATTGCTGTTGTAAGTATTGGCTAACTGTTGTCGTTCGTCCTTTGACATTCGCTGCTTTTGGCAAGGGAAGCAGACCAAGTGGAAAACACTGGGAAATTCTTGGTCAGAAAGTGCCCAAAAAAGAGAAGAAAACAATGCTGGTAATCTCACTCGTCACACACACACGCACACTCTCTGCTCTCTCACGCGTGTGTGTGTGTGTGTGTAAGAGTGTGTGTAACTTCATAGTACGCTAAGTATGCTGTACAAAATGGCTGCCGCAGTTGTACAACCAGCAGCACAACGAAAACAACAACAAAACAGAATCGTAAATACACACACTCGCACACACACACTCGCACACACACACTTGCACACAGTTGTCTAGTAAAAAAAAGGAAAAGCGATTTGTGGGAGGAAATGTGGAAAAGCAGCGAGTTTACTCGGTACCACGGCGCGTATACGCAATTCGCCAGGCAGCGAGTGCAAAACGGAAACGCAATTGAAGCTGAAAGTTATGCGAGTGCCAGAGACATGAGTTGAGATGAGTTTGCGATGAGTTGAGAGCCTGTAAAAAGGACCTGTCACGACAAAGTCGAGCTAACTAGCCAAACCAGAGTCAAGCCTTAAACTACATGCATGCCAAACTCAAGAGGGCCAAGGGGTGTAGAGTGGAAGGGAGGGCAGTGGGAAGTGGTAGAAGCACTGCTAACTGGGTTCAAAATACGCAGAAGTGCATATGGCTAGAGTCGGGGAACCTGATGCCTTGAAGTGGAACAGGAGATCATCAACCAGGGCACAGGAACTGCAGCAAATATGTCAATTTATGGCCAAAAGGAGGCAAACAGTGGGAAGAGCAGTAGGAAAAGGAGTAGATAGAGGAGTGGGTAGAGGAGTGAGAAGAGGAGTAGCAGTAGGAGTGGTAGTGGTAGTGGGAGTAGTAGTTGCAGGTTGCAACGTCAGTTTATCTGAAGTCGCCACTTGGCGCAGATTTTGTGCATATTGCAGCTGCAACGCTTTTCCATTTTCTCGACTTAATTAAACTTGTACTGCGGTGCATGGAAAAGTGTTTTTCCTAAACTAAACCTGCTGCTAAGAGAATATTAGAAACAGTAGAATTATTATTGAATTTAGGGATGAACTTCCTTACTAGCCTAAAGAAATTTAACAGATTTTAAAACATAACTCCCTTACAGACTTTATATAAAAAGTAGTTTAAAAAAACTGTAAAGATAAAAAAACTAAGGAAATTTTATAGAGATATCCATATAATTATCCTTAAGTTCAAATACTAAGCTCGGCAATAACTAATAAGAAGTTTAAGAGGAAGAATATAACTGATTACAAGTCAAATTTGTTAAGTAAAAACTTAATAAATTCTTAATAAAATCTATAACTAATTTAAACCGACTTGAACTCATTGATTATCTCTACAGACTCAGACTCTACAAATTTATACTTTAAAGCTTATTTAGATAAAGAATTTTTCTTGTTTTAAATTCAGTAATTTCAGTAGGAAAAATGTTAAACTAAAAAGCATTTAGAACATTTACTTTGGTTATGGTTAAAGCAGTTAATATAATTTTATACACATGTTTACCTAGACAAGAATCGTTAAGCTTTAGTTAAAGTGCTCAAAAAGTTATGCCAGGAATAAGTTAGTTAAGTACTGTTAGTTATAATTTAAGTTGCCTCAACCAAGTTTATTTGTTTCATGACTAGTTTAGCCTAGATTTTATATACTTTAAAGTTATTAGTTTGATTACCATTACTATTTCTAAGCTTCTGATAGCAATCAATTTGAATCTCCTTCATATCTAGTAGTACAAAAAATGTAATAACCACATATATATCTCTAAAATCCATAAAGTATCTATGATAACATAAGAATCTACATGTTACTGCTGTTACTTTTAGACTGCAGAACAATTTAAGTACTATAATTTTATATTTTCCAAGTGAGTTCATTTGCAAGCAAAACTCACAAAAGTTGCTTAAATAAATTATTGAAAAAAGTTAAAAATTTAATTTAAAACAAACACAAAAACTGTTGCAAAAATTCAGCAAACTTAGAAATGCTGGCAACTGTCAATGTATGTATGTATGTGTGTGTGTTTGAGTGTGTGCGTATTTTGCAGATACACACACAGCAGTAACAACAGCAACAACAACAGCAGCAAAAGCAGCGACGAGTTGAAGCTGCGTCAACGCCGCAAATGTTGCGCTACTGCTGCTCTTGCTGTTGTTGTTGTTGTTGGTGGTGGTGGCGGTGCTGGTGGTGTCTGTCCTGCAGGGCTCCAAGGCTTTGGACCATCACCAGCCCCAATGTGAAACGCAGCTACAGCTTCGTCGGCGTCGGCTGCTGTGCGCAGGATACACACACACAAGCACACACACACACACACACACGCACACTCAAACACTCACACACACACAGACTCCGAGTAACGTTCGCTACCAATGGCGCAGACAAATTGTTTTGCGTATCTCACAGATACATAGATACAGAGGCGCACAAAAGATACTACACAGAAAAACATACCATACACCGCACACACACACTCACACACACTGGCACACACACATAGAAATTTTTCCATAAGAATTTGCACAAATTTTTCATGATTTAAGCAGTATACATGCATTATAATTAATTAATTTTCCATAGACTTTTCCGAAGTTTTTCCCTCGACTCGACTCGAGTTGGAAAATTGAGATTGCAACATTTTTGGTTGCCTTTCCCAATAAGTTTTCCAATGTGTAGCACAAATAATTGGCATTACCATAACGCGCACATTTTGGCCAGTTTCTCAGCGATTTTCAAATAAAATTTTTCTTTTTCTTTGCTTGGAAAAACTTTTGCACATTTAAAGATTTTCTTTTTGGTGGAATTTTCTTTAGGTTTTTGCACTTTTCACATTTTTAGAATTTTCTGCACTGAACTGAACATAGAAAAAACACTTTTTTTCTTGCTACTCTTACAGCTGAAAAACTTGCTGGTTGCTGTTGTTGTTGCTGTTGTTGTTGCTGTTGTTGTTGCTGTTGTTGTTGCTGCAGTTGTTGTTGTTGCTTTTGTTGTTGTTGGTGTCGACGATGTATCCGTATCTTTTGGATACTTGCGCGCACGACGCTCGGCAAACGAAGACTGAATTTGGGAAATTGGGAAATTCTCGTGCAGCCCGCACAGCATCATCCAGAAGCAGCCCAGAGGCGACTTTACGCTAACGCTGTCTCACTCGCACTCGCACTCGTTCGTTCGCTCTCTCTTTTACTTGCTCTCTCTCTCTCTCTCTCTCTGTCCCACTTGTCGCTACGTTTGGGGCGCAGGTTAAACGAATATCCTGCGCTGAAATTGAGCTACGATATATACAGGATACACACACATACACTCTCTCACACACTCACACACACATACACACACACACACACACACACACTCACACACACTCGCAGGATATTTTGCTGCTACTCGCTGTGATTGTCTCGTTGCTGCTGTAGTAATGGCGGCAAAAGCTGTTGCTGCTGCTGCTGCTGCCACCGCTTCGATGCTGTGAGGGGCGTTAAGGGGCATGGTTTGGGGGCGGCTGTAGGCTAGCTCAGTGGCGCGCTCTGTTGGTCGGCGTTTGGGAAATTAATGCAAACTGCTGGAAATTTAATTTAGCTGCACGACGGTGGGCGATTATCTGTGACGGTGACTGTGATAGTGACTGCGACTGCGATTGCGACTGCCACTGTGACTGTGGGCATGGTCCTGCGTCAGCTTAGCTTGCATTACGTTTCCTTTTTCAATTTGCGTTGCAAGGCGCTCAAGTGTTCCGCCCCTCAACGCGCCCTACCCCCCTTCATCGCTCTACCCACACCAATCTGTCCGCTATCCTTGTGTGCAGGCTCATGCCTATCTATGACCAGTAGAAGCACTCATCTTGTTGCCATCTCCTCATATCCTGCTCATATTTAACCCGCCTCGTGTCCTGTTTTGTGCTGTCGCTTGAGGCGCGTGCGTCTGTAATTTCATCTAATCAGTTGCACGGATGCGGCATAAATGCATTTATCATAGTGCCATCTATCGCCCTGGCTGTGCCACAAGGATAATCTGTGGCCATGCCAAGTCAGCAAGCAGTTCAACAGCTGCTTTATCCTGTTATCCTTCCTGCAGGAAGTAGTCTTGCATTTGATTGATTTAGCAAATGAGTCGAATTGTCAGCCATATGCTCGATTATGGCAAATTCTACAGAACTTCAGCTGTGTCTTTGTGGAAGCAGAAATAATTGGAGAAACTTTGCGGAATTGTGGGTATTTCAATGGGTTCATTTTGGTCTTAAACTAGATGAATTCTTGGTAAGAACTTGGGGTGTCTAGCTAGTAACTATAGTGAATTGCTTTATATACTAGGATAGAAGACTATTTAAGTCTGCTAATAATCATATGGTCTTGGTCTTTGCTACAGTTTTGAATAAGCCAATTGGCATATTAGTGCAGCACAGTAGATAAACTTTTAAGAATAATAGATAAATTATATAATTTGAAAATATTTAATCAACTGTCTTTCTATAACTTGAAGCTTGGGTTATTCTGAGCAACTTTATAGAAGAAAGTAGTACCAAAATTGCAATATTTAACAAGTTAGAGATCAAGAGAAAAATGTCTTTTATATAAATATTAACAACTTGATGACAAAGTTTAAGTAAAATTGTTTTGTTAAACCATTAAGATAACTTAAATATTCTAATGTTCCTGGGTTTCCTGTATTCAGTACTGTAAGCTTGTTATTTAACAAAAAATTTTAAAAGTATCTCTAGTTTCTTAAACTCATTTATAGCTTCATTTTCAATATTAAAATGTAGTCTGTTTTTCAAAGACCTAAAACGAAGCCAAGCAGCTGTTTTTACTATGAATTTTCTTTTTAAATTAAATGATTAAAAATTTTAGAAAATTATGCAAAGCTTTTTAACTATTTTATGGCTTTATTTCCATATAAAAAATAGTTTTATTCGTTTATTTTAAAACTCGTATATTAAAATTTCAAATTTTCTATTCAAATTCCCGCCTTTAAGTTACCCAAAACTAATTGAAATTCCCACAAACAATTGAATTATTTATCTCAAATCAAATCAAATTTATATTACCCTTTGTAATGCTCATAAAATCATTAGATATTTTTATCCACAAAGGCAAAAGATACAGCAGCTAATTCGTATCCATTAGATAGAAATACACAACAAGCAAATCTCATTCCAACACAATTTCAAATGGCAATAAGTCAAAATGCAAAAAACATCAACAACAACAACAACAACAACAGCAAAGATGATCACCGCAAACGGAAATGAGCGACACACACACACACACACAAACACACACAGTTGGATTCGCTTATATTTATATAGAATCAAACGCGCGCAAAAAGAAAGATACAAATTTTATATATATATATACACTATATCTCTAGTGCCCATACACACACAAATATATATAGATATATATAAATATATTTAGAGATCGCGACAGACGCAGACAAGAAAAACAACAACAACAACTACAACAACGTCAACGTTGACGACGTCAAAGACCGATCACAAGGGGAACGAGTACTTTTGAGATACTTTTCAGAATTTTCATGTTAATTTTCTATTTTTCAATTTTCAGTTTTAATTTTTCATATTTTTGTTTTGATTTTCGAATTTTAGTTTGTGGTTAGCAAATATTTGCGCTAGTTAACAGCGGCGTAAAGTGTTTAGAGCTGCGCAAATTGCAAATATCTATGCGAATTGCACATAAAAGCATCAAGATGCGTGCATCTCAAAGATACAAAAATAGGCGTCGATTATTTATAAAGAAAATTGCACTCACTTTAGTTGCCAAAGGGGACGAGTTGTTGCGACGCGTGTCTGCCACGCGCGCCCTTCATTACTTGGAGTCTGTGGCGAATCCAAAAGATGAATGTATCTGTATCTTTAGTTGTAGCTGTAGCTGTAGTTTCAGTTATATACGTTTGTTCTATACTAGTTTAGTATCTTGCACTTTTCATTCAATTATAGTCGATTAAATCAGCGCACGATAAGAATTTGTAAATTTGTTGCAACTTGCGACACGAGCGACAAAACTGAAAGACGCGACTGTCCACTGGCGACTGGCAACTGTCGACTGGCGACTGTCGACTGTCGAGTGTCGTATATTTTTTGAGATCGAGCGATTTCTTTGCTCCGACGTAGTATTCTGTGGCGTCTCTTATTTTTCTCACGTTGCTCAATGCTCTCCGCTCCGCTCTGCTTTGCTCGGTGTTGCATCCTTGACTTGCCACATTTTGTGTTTGTTTTGTTTTCACTGGCGTCGCGTCAAGTGGATTGTATGCGGGTGTGTGTACGGGTGTGTGTGTGCACAGCGGGTGCTTAACTACTTCAACAGACACTAGGGGTATTGCTACTTTATCCTTCCTACCTGCCTGCCTGACTGTCTTATTAAATCACATTCCCGCTACCTTCTCTGGTCTCTTGCCTTCGATCAGCGTTTGCTCCACAGATTTATGTGTTGTTGCAGCAGCGTCTGTCTCCCAGTTATTTTTAGTTGCTTTCTGCAAATCGACTGCTTGCGACATTATTTTTGCAGGGCAGCTGTGAACAATATTAATGAGCTGCAGTAGCTGCAGCAGAGGCAGCGGCAGCGGCAGCAGCGTCGGTGTCTTCACTCCTTCGCAATGTCTCCATCTTCGAACTCTACCCGCAAGCGGAAGCGAGCGACGGCCAAAGATCGTCACGGGCCGCACAGTGGGCACGAAGCATGCGTTTGTGCATAAAAAATGTCTTTGAGAGCCCATAACTTTGTCAAAATGCCAGCGATTTTCTTAAGGAAAACCTTTTTGAGCACAGTTTGAGCTCTAAAACAAATCTGCATTTAAATATTAGTAGATTTCCAAACGATTTGCTTATGGGTGACCATATTGTACACAGTTTGGCTTAATTAACAGTTACGTATTTAAATTTTAGTTCATTTCTGACTGAAAAATTGTAAATTTTGCATGGGTACCCCTTGAACATTTTTCGGATAGTTTGAATGTTTCCATTTAGTCAAAATGTTCGTTCACGGGTGACCATTATGTTCATGATTTGACCCAAGTAACACTTCTGCATTTAGAATTAATGGATTTTGTTTATGTATTTTTAAAAATTCAGTTCTCAATAAAATAACTTACATAAAAGCTCTTTAAAAAAATAGAGAAACTAATTGTTTAATTTTTGCGCCTGTGAAAGACCAACAACACCCACTGTGCACAGAGATCACAGTTAATGTTTCCGTTTTGTGTGGTCTCTTATGCCCTAGCTCATCGTGTATCTCTGTTGCTCTCCCTCAGACGCTTTCCCTCTCGCTCACTCTACGGCCGCACTGTTGTCACATTTCAAGTGGCTGCAAGCTCAAGTGTTTTGCAGTGTTGTCACCAATTTGTTTGTTTACTTCTTGAGCCCTGGTTTATGCGGTTATCGTTATTCGATGCGAGGCGCCACCAAAAAATTTGACACTGTCGCTTGCAGGGCGCATGTCAAGTGGTCAACAGGAATACATGTGTATATATGTAGATATATATTCCTATTGAATCCTTGGCTCTGCGCTCTCAACTCTCAACTGTCAACTGTCAAAAGTTTTGTGCGCTTTGTTTACGTTTGTGGCACGGCAGCTGCGCAGTGGCCACATAAACAAGATGCCGAGGCAGCAGGCTGTACCAAAGCTTGATGCTAACAAGTGGCCGTGTGGCACGTTGTCCACACCACGAACACGCGACAAACTGTTGCCCCGACAGCCCAGAGGGGGCCAGGGAGGGCGGGGTGTCTCATATTTTTTTAAGATACTCATATCGATTGGTGTTGGACATGCGCAATGTCAACTCCTGAACTGCTGCCTGGCCTGACATATCGAAAGGAAACTCCTTTTGATGTAGACACAATTATTGTGAGCATAACGGACGCGACGGAAAAACGCACCTACTGCGTCCACAGAACGTTCCTGTGCTTCGTGCGAAACGGTTCATTACATTCCCATTGCGTACCACCGAATCTATATATACAAATATATATATATACATATATATTTAGTGTGTGTGTTTGTGTATGCTTTTCTGAGTGTGTGTGTCTTGACTCGAAACAAATTTAGCTGTATAAAAATCAACAAAAATTATTTAATTTCTTGATTTGTAGTGGCAATAAATCAATTTCAACAAAAGCTTTTTATGCACTAACAAGGAGTGTGTGTGACAGAGAGTTAAAGATACAAAGATACTCAGATACTCTAGTGAATTTTGTGTGTGTATGTGTGTTGATTTCTTTGCTTTCATTGCTTAACACGTACACGTACACAAATACGTACACGTACACGTATACTCACACACACACACTCACGTATTGTGAAAAGTGAAAGTGACGCCCCAACAAACTCACACACACACACATACACACGCACACACACAGTCACACTGAGAGCGTTTTTGGAGCAGTTTGAAAATCGAGACGAACTTTTTGAATTTTCACACACATCGCAACGCTTTGGCCAAGTAATTTTCCTTTGATACAACATTTTCCAACACACGCACACAACGGCGCCAAAAAATGGCATTTTCTTAACCCAATTTGATTCCAAGCAGACATCACTCCGCCCCGCCTCACTCACTCCGCCCCCCTCCACACGCAGTTTCCACGGCGCCCTCTAATTTATGCGTAGCACATACAAATTTTGCACACACTTATACACAGCACAATTTGAAGACCCCACAACACTACCCAGTACACCACCCAGTACACCCCCCAGTACACCCCGCATGCTGTAAATGAAAATAATTCAACAATTTTGCTCAATTTTTTTATTCGTCTCATTTACGTAAAAAATTTTCCAATGAATTTTCCCATCCCCTTTTGTCTTGTATTCGATTTTGTATCGTAATTTGACGTTATCCCTCTGAACAATTTGCAGTCAAAATGATTTAATATTAAGCTCGCAAACGGATCTCGAAATCCGTTTAAAGCCAATTTAAAAATAGTATTACTTTTGAACTGGGGCCAGAAATCGAATTCACTTTGCAACAGGTAAGTCGAATCCTCTTCAATTTTAACTATATTTTTTTTGAATACTTTATTTACTTTGGGTTTTATACCAAACGCATGTGTTTTTTGAGCATTTTAATCTCATTCGGCGATATTCAGAACTGTAAGCAAATAAACTTAATTCGACGGGGTTTTGACTGAACTAAATTTTAGATTATTCAAACATTTCAGGTAACATTGCTAAATTTTCAAAATTATACAATTTTAACAAAATTTGAATCCCTTTTTAAAGTTATTGTCACAGACGCGGTTGCCACACTTCAAACTTATTTTAAGTCATTTTATTTTTTAAAAAATTATAAATTACTTTTAAAAAACGATTCATCAAATTTAAATTCTATTTGAAACTCGGAAACTAATTTTATCTTGGAACATTTGATTTTTTAAAAGTAAATTTATAAATTTTTCAACAATTTTAAATCTTTTTCTTCAAACTTTAATATTTTTTTAAACTATAAATTAAATATTTTTGGTTCATTTTATTTTATAAAAGTAAATTAACAAATTTTTAATAAAAATTAAATACTTTTCTATGAATTCTAAAAATATTTAACACTAAAAATATTTTTTAAAATATACTAAACTGTCTTTTAAAACTAAGCAAGTAACTCATTTTATTTATAAAATACTTTTAGTACATTTTTTACCCATTAAGTTATGTAAAAAGTATTTGTAACTTTATTAAACTTTTTCTTTAAAGTCTGTTTTGAAAGAAATGTTATAAAGTGGCAGCCGTGGTGCTCAGTAATGCCCTTAATACTGCATGCCTTCAACATTTTATTCTTCTTCTTTGCTGTCGAGTTCGTAATCCTAAAAGTATGCTACAAATTTCTTGACCCAAGACCAAATGAAGTCAACCCAAGCGACCCACAACGCAACGACTGACTGTGCATACTATATATATACACAATATATATATGTATATAACTTTATATATATATATATATAAATTTCCAACTTGTTGTTTTGTATGACAGTGTAACTGAAGTTGCTGTTATTGTGGTTGTGGTGCTTGTCTCGTGCGCTCTGCTCGACATTGTAAATGTAATTGTAATTTATTTGCCATGCTGCCATCAAGGACATATCCCCACACAGGTGCTACACGCACGGTTACCCACAGACTAGCACACAGACAACTCGATTGGATGTATGTGTGTGCGTCCGTGTGTAGGTGTGTGTTTGGGTGTGTGTTTTTGTGTCTATGTTTTCAGAATTACAATTTAATTACTTGCGAGTCCTTGCTGTCTCAAAGGATCATCACAACATAAAGCTAGCAGCTTCAGTGCGCGTATTTATAGCACTTTTCAATTAAGTTTCCTTTTGGCTCAACTAAAGCCAACGACAAATCCCCCCCCTATGCCACCTCTACCCCTCTACCCCCCCAGCGCCCACTTTATCGACCCACCTCACTGTCGCTGTCTCATCAAATTGTTTATAGACAAGCATTGTTTAAATGTCAAATCATTGCAGTAAACCCAGATGCCCGAGGCATTGATACTACACGGTATGGCTGACGCAGAGCCGGATTTATCAACGTTCGAGAATAAAACTGGACTAGCCGAGGACATGAAGTTTCTGGCGTCCATGCCCGAGTTATGTGATGTTACCTTCCTCGTTGGCGATACACGCGAGCCTGTCTGTGCTGTTAAGGTGGGTATGGGAGAGGAGTGTGTGTGTGTGTGGAGTGTGAATATGTGTGTGAGAGTGTGTGAGTGTGTGCGTGTGTAAAATCAGGTCACTGCGTAATCGACGCAGCATCAGACCCGCTCAATACCACCCAACTCTCTCGCTCTCTAACTCTCTCTTTCTCTCTCTCACTCCTGCAGGCCGTGCTTGCGTCGCGTTCCCGCGTGTTTGCCAAAATGCTTTACGCGGCGCCATCGCCACAACGCAAGCGGGAGACAACCACCAAGGAGAATAAGCTGAGACTCTTCCTTAAACGCTCCTCGGAGCCGCTGTTGAATCTACAGAATGCGGCACAACAGGTTCGTATTCATACTCGATATCAAATGCGGGCAAAAAAGTATTCGATAAAAATAAAAAAAAGCTCATAGAATGAAAAATGGGTTTTGAAAATGGGAATGTGTTTTGCGTATGTGTACGTGTGTGTGTGTGTGTGTGTGTGAGTATTTGGGGTTACTACTACAAATAATTCAGACCTTTTATTTACATACTTATAATTTCTGTATATTTACTGTATATAAACTTAAACTGATTAATCAATTTTATTAATATCAATGTAACATTCTGTGTATTCTCTGTTGTAACTCCAATCCTATACATCCAATATATAATACATATATATACATATATATAAAATCAAATCATAATAGAGAACCGGTTTCACCCAACAATTAGCTCCGATACCCGAGGTAAAAGCTCCGCAACCCAAGCGACTTATGTGTATGTGTTTGTGTTTCAGTGTATGTGTGTGTGTGTGTGTGTCTGTGTGTATATATGTACTACACACGTACCACATTTGTTTGTGTGTGTAAACGTGTCTTGTTATTGGCATTTTAATTAGTTATAGCTTCAAAACGTGTATTGTGTGCTAGTTACTAATACTATATATAATATATATACTATATATCTGTGTTGTCTGTGTGTATTTGCATTCAGGAGCGCTGATTTTAAATGGCTACATTATACAAATCTGTATATATCTCATATCAACTACAGTTTCTATATGTCTTTGGCTTTTCTGTCTTAAGTTTTCTCAATTTTTCTGTAGCACCCACTCTGTAAATGTCTTGTCTAACTGTTTCTAAAGCCTTTCTTTGATTCCTACAAATTTTGTGTATAACTTTTAAATACTCTACATTGCATTATTTCCTTCTTTCCCCTTTGAATCCCTTTTAGATTAATCTAAGTTGAAAATATTGTCCTTCTAAGCTCAATGTCTGCGTGTTTTTTCTGTCTTCATATTTGTTTGCTGCTTTGTGTCTTACTACCTTCAGTACACTGATAAAAAATATGTTTAAAAATTAAGTTTTTTTTCGAAAAAAAATGTATTAAGAACATATAGCCCTATAGAATACAGAACAAATCTGGATATAAAGTGCAACTTATATATAATAAATTCATGTTCCTGATAAAAGCTAGAAATCTTTTTATATTTTCCGATTTTTTATATATTTTTTATCAGTGTATATTGTAATTCTATGTGTACGTTTTACCCCGCCATCCAAAACTACTTTGTTCCCCAGAATAACCTGGTTAAAACTCCTGTTCGTACTTTATAGTTATGATTGTGTTAGTTGTAGTTAAAACCCTTTTCTATTTTAGTAACTTACTAATCTCTCAACTTGAATTTATAGCCCTCAGGTCAACAGCATCAGACGCTGATCATTGAGGAGTTTGAGCCTGATGTCTTCCGTCAGCTCATCGAGTACATACACACGGGCTGTGTGACCCTGCAGCCGCGCACACTGCTGGGTATGTTCTAGTCATGGCAAATCTTGTACTTTTTATTAAATTACTTTTCATATCAGGTGTAATGAATGCTGCTGACTATTATGGACTGGAGGAGTTGAGACGTGCGTGTGCAGGATTTGTGCAGTGCTGCATCAATGTGGACACTGTGTGCGCTCTGTTGGCCTCCGCGGAGCGTTACATACAGTACAAATGCACCAAGACGCTGGTGCAGAAGGTGCTCGAGTTTGTGGATGAACATGGCAATGAGGTGCTCAATCTGGGCAGCTTTACGCTGCTGCCCCAGCACGTGGTGCGTCTGATACTCGCTCGGGAGGAGCTGCGGGCGGACGAGTTTACCAAATTTCAGGCGGCACTCATGTGGAGCAAGAAGTACTACGATAACAATCCAGTAAGAACCGTTTAGGACTTAGCTAAGTAGAACTTAGAGCTAAAAGTTTGATATTTTTAGAACATTGACATCAAGGAAATCTTGGGCACTTTTCTGGAGTACATACAGTTCCATAAGATACCCGCCAATGTGCTGATGAGAGAGATACATCCGCTAAATCTGGTGCCCTATGCGATCATAATGAATGCTCTGGCCTATCAGGTGGGTTGAATGCTTAATCGGCTAGTTGTTGTTGGCTTCTTTGGTGTTATAACTCAGTATCATTCATGCCACATCATCCATCTCTGTCTATCTATCTATCTATCTATCTTTGTCTGTCTGTCTATCTGTCTGTATATCTATCTGTCTATCTATTTATCTATCCATCTGTCGTCCATCGCCCATGCTATCCATCCTGTTGTCCCCCTTTATGTCTGATTCTACAAATTGCAGGCAGACCCAGAAAGCATCGACCCCGGAAAGCTGTCTCCCAACTCTAGCCGAGTAAGACGTGCCCGACAAAATCAGGGCAGATCGATGTCCGTGCAGAGCTCCCTGGATCCGTATGGCTCCAACACCACACTCAGTTCCAGCGGCAGCAGCGATCCGACCAGTGGGCCTCATCACAGCAACTAACATAAGTTGAACGGCCCCTCCTCCTCCTCCTCATCCCATAACCAGCAACACCGTCATCGTCATCACCATCAGTCTCTACCCAAAATCCGCAAAGCCAAATCGCAATCCTTCCGCACACGTCGCAGTCCCTCCGAGCGTCGTAGTCCCAACACCCCGGCGCTCACCCTCAACACGAGTGCGGCGAATGGTGAGAAGAAACGCAGTCCGCTGACGCCCAAGAGTCCGGTGCTGCCTCAGCCAGAGTCCAAGAGTCCCGGCAGCAGCTCGCAGAAGACACCCACCTCGCTCTCACGCCAGGGCACCCTACGTGCCTCGAGTCGTCGCAAGAACAGCGGTCAGCTGACCATCTCTCTCAGTGCCCAGAATCAGGGACGTCGCAGTCCTGTGGGACTGAACGATCGCAGTCCGCAGGGTCGTCGTAGTCCGCTCTTTCCCAGCAGCGGCCTTAGGTCGCCCAATGATCAGCCTAGTCCTACGGCTCGTAGTCCTACGGGAGATTCCCAGCGACGTAGTCCCACGTTCAGCATACAAATACACACTCAGGAACGTCGGTCACCTCTGGGTGCCGTAGCGCCCATGGACTTTAGCTGTCAGGCAGGACCATCAAGCACACGTCGCAGTCCCACGTCCACGGTACATGTGCAGGACATGGCCACCGAGCCAGAGGACGCAGGATTCACAGGTCTAAAGCGTCCCTCGATCAATCTCTTCACGCCCATCTACTTTGCCAGCGAGAAACGCAGTCCCATGGGTCCCATACCACCCATTACCGTCTCCAATCCCGCCGAGACCTACAAAAGCGCCGAGCGGGAACGTGAGGCAGCCGAGGCAGCCGCTCGGGAGCGGGAAAAGGAAGCGGCTCAGGCACAGCCCCCACCGGAGAAAAAGAGTGTAATGCGGGAAATATTGGCCTTTGTGCGAAAACCCTCCAAACACATCTCCACCCGCACCAATCGCTTTGCGAATGCATTTACTAGAGCGGAGTCGGGTTCCTCCAGTGGTCCACTGATACGCCAGAGTACCTTCTCCGCCAGCCCAGCTGCCTCGTCGACAGCCGCCAAGAGTGCGGTACAAAAACAAATGTCCGAGGTGGGATTTGAGCCGAAGATGTCCTTGAAGTTTGCTCACTACACGAAGATGTCCCTGAAGCTGCGACGCTCGGCACGCAAGGAGGAGGAGGAGAAGCAGCAACGGACGTCGGCGGTTAGCTCGGCGGCGGGCTCAAAGCGAGCCAGCGCGGACTCCAATGCAGGCACACAGGAGCAGGTAGGTGGATCCGGTGCTGAAGAGGATCTGCCATTCGAGTTGGCGAATGTGCACTTTGAGAAGGTAGGTGAGTCCTATATCAAGCATGAGCGACTCCGTGAATTGGTCGAACCAGAACCCGAACCGGAACATGAACCGGAAGCCAAACCGGTGCTAACAACCGAGTCCGGTGACAATGAACCAGAGCAAACGGATGCAGCGATGGCTCAGTTTGTGGAGGAGGTGACCAACTCACTAAAGGTCGTGGCGCTCAATGGAGATGGTGGCGTTCCCATTGTACACCATTTCACCCGACGCTCGGAGAGCCGCGAGCCCATTGAGCCAAGAATCAGCGAGGAACGTGAATCGGATTCAAATGATCTCATCATACCGGAGGAGCTGCGAGCGGAGCTAGTAGAGATTTTGAAGACCTATGCACCAGAGCCAGTTTATGTTAATCTGCAGGCGCTGCGGCGCGAAACCGAGGAAGCCGAGGCGGTGGCCCGTGCCGTTGCAGAGGCAGCCGCTGCTGTGGCCGAGGCTGCTGCGGCTGCTGCAGCTGCAGCGCCACCGTCAGTGCCAGAGAAGCTACCGCTGCAGTGTCCTACTATTGAGTTTGAGCCGCCATCTCGTCGCTCGTCCTTCGATCCGCCGCGTTCGCCATTTCTCGAGCAGCTGCGCAGTCCGGGCGGTGACACAGACACCGATTTAATCAATTTACAGCGTTTGGATTCGGGTGGCGATAGTTTTGAGCTGGTCGACGGTGATCGCAAGTCGAGTCGTGCAGAGTCGAGCTTCGATTGTCCATACTCCTCACGGGACACCAGCTTTGATGTGTCCATATCGCGTTATCAGTCCACCAGTTATGAGGATCAGACCTCCAGTTTTGAGATCGTTGACACCGACGATCGTCGTCGGCAAATTGATCTGCGCAAGAGTTCCATTGAGCTGGTGGATGCCGAGACCTTTCAGCGTTCGGGTTCCTCCTGCGGTCGCAAATCCTCGCTCGAGACCCACTTTGATTACACGCCTTCGGAAACGAGCGGCATGACGCCAGCCCGATCTCCCAATTTTCCCATGACCAAGAAACAAAAAGCCGAACACTTCCGACAGCTGCACATTTCACCCTTCAGTGCCTTCTCGCGGGCACGCAGCCCGCTCTCGCAGCAAACATCATCGAATTATAGCTCCCGCGATAGCTACGATTCCAGCTCATCCTATCCACATGGCCATGAGCCACAGCGCAGCCCGTACGCTGATCCCAGCAAGAAACACTTTCCGCTCACCATCAAGCAGCGCGAGGAGGAGGTCAAGACCTTCCTGTGCACCGATGTGCGCTGTGCCTCAATCTTTGAGCCGCGTCCGAGTTCAGTGCTCACTCAACAGCTCTCGACGGGCTCCATGTCCACGCCCTCCGCTTCTGGATACAGTGCACCACGTGTGCCCGGCTCGACAGCTGTTTCCAGCGTGGGTGGTGCTGCTAGCGGCGGCGGCGCTGGCGTTGCCGTCGGCGTGGGCGTTGGCTTTGCTGCCGGCGTTGGTGTTCAGCATGCGAATGCCTCGCTCGGCTCCTGTGGCTTCTCTAGCGGCAGCGAATTCGAGCCACCTTCGCCGCGTCGCGCAGCCAGCGCCTCACCTAAGCACACCTTTACCTTCCGCATTGTCATGAAGAAGGTGGACAGCTCGCCGGAGGCCTTGTGTCCGGAACGGCATCGATCGCGTATTATTGATCGTTATCGACGTCGCGACAGTCGCAGGAAACGCATACACGAGGCGGGCAAGAGTTTTTAATGAAAGCGACACGTTGAGACACGTTCAAACTTGTTGTAACACGTTCAAACACGTTATAACACGCTGCGACGCGACGATCGAAGGCACGAAGCAATTCCCAGGCAATCTTAAATAGTTAAATTTAACAAATTACTTGAATATAACCTCACTCAATCAGGATTAATGAGATTTATGCAAAAAATTAATACAATTTTTGACAATCTAAGTGTTAAAATATCCAAGGGTTTTCTAAATGTACATGTGTGTGTGTGTGAGTGTGTGTACGTGTGTGTTTGTTTGTGTCTCTTTACAAATGAAGTACCGATTTTATACGCCTACAAAACTAGCTCTTAATGCGAACATCAAACTTTATAAAATGGTTCTGGTTTTAGGCCGTTTCAAAACTCTATGTTAAGTAAATTAAGTAAAATTTCAATCCCATTGCATTTCTAAATAGTTTAAGTAAGTTAATTTCCATGTTCAGATTTAAACTCATCAGCAATCGAAAAGTTATAGACACTTAAAGAAAGGAGATCGAAGAAATAGAGGTCAGCAATCAACTCTGTTTAAAAGTCATTATAAATTTAAACAAAAACTTGTTGCAAGGTACAAAAAAAAATTACTTAAAATTTCAAAAAAGTTCTTTAAAAAATGAGAAATTATATAAAATATTCTAAAATGTCTACAAATATAAGTGAAACAATAATTCCTCCCACGATTTACCTGATTACTAATTAAACAATAGAGAATACATGATGTACTATATATATATATACATAAAATATACATGCATATAAAACAAATATATATATATACATACCTATATTTGCATTCAAGTTAATATAACTAAATGTTGTAATGTTTGTAATGGATATTATTAACAAATATTACAAGTATGTGCGCATTTTACGTGGTTCCTGTTATTTAGATATATTATGTATTACAAATTTTTGATGGACTAGCATTATAATAATAAGAATTATATTAATATTAATAACAGTACTTCAAACGAAACGCATAATCTATGTTGTTCAAATTGAAACCTTAAGATATATACCATATACCATACATATACGATCAGTATATCAGTAT
Source organism: Drosophila cardini (assembly GCA_018903735.1). Classification (NCBI taxonomy): domain Eukaryota; kingdom Metazoa; phylum Arthropoda; class Insecta; order Diptera; family Drosophilidae; genus Drosophila; species Drosophila cardini. The sequence continues at coordinate 2,478,963 of JAEIGM010000001.1, read as the reverse complement.
ATGATCAATTCTAAATGTAAAAATGCTGCTATTGCAAGGGACAACGTTTTTTGTTTACTTTTAAGACTCAAAATGGAAGAAAAGTATGAAAGATCAGACAAAATTTAATATTAGCATTAACATATATATATATATGTATATATACAAATCATATGTGTATGTAAATTTAAAGCTGGATTTGGGGCCGTACTTAAATCTTAAATGAAAACTTTTGTGCCGAAAAATTACATTGAAATGTTCTTAAAAAAGAAAGAAAACAAAAATTATTAATGTAAATTTAATGAAATTAATATTTAATGTTGTTCGAAAAGGGTTTTTTGGACTTTGTGTTTGTTTGTTAAAATGAGAAAACCTAAATTTAAGCAATCTATGTGGTGTCTAATGATCATATGTTCTCAACTATTATCATCTCTCATCATAATTTATATAGAAAGAAAAAGTTCTTAAACTATAGATATCAACATTTTACAGGTATTTACGCGTATTAAGCATTTAATTATACATAATTATTAATTATATTAATATGGTACATATATGTACCAATTTACACAATAATTCTCGACATTGAAAACTTCAATTACATTAAACAAATAACAGTAAACAGATAATACCCTACATGAGTATGAGTAATCCACATTGATCGTGTGCGGAAACTAGAAATAATTTATTGCATAACTAACTAACTAACTAACTAACTAATATGAGAATGCAAGTACTTAGTTGAAATGTTGCTATTTTGATTTGTAGTTGCTTGTTTTTCAAATCTAAACAAAAAAAAAAGTAATAAATCATACTAAAAACGCTTGATAAATTCGTAGTACCCGAAAGCGATCGATATATCAGATTTATGATTTGCCTGTGAATGCTTGAGAGGATTGGTCCGAAGTATCATGGAAGCATCCAACTACAATTACACAAATGCGACTTTCTTCTATTTACAGAGATATTTTCTAGCGGATTTCTTCCAACCAATAGCGAACGCGATCAATTGGAACTGGGCCAACGGGCCAACTGGGCCAAATCAAATGAGTTGTAATCAAAGCTATAGATATATATACATATATATTCTATCCTCCAACAGATAAACTATATAGAAATCGGATTGTTTTGCCCACAAGAGATACAAATCCATACTTCCAGTTGGAATCGATTAAGATCGAGTGAAACAGAAAAAAAAAAACAGAAAATTGTTTTTACTTTGCATTTCTACCGTTTGTGTCGTTATCGTTATCGTTCAAGTTATCGATAGTCTATCGAACTATAATAAGCATTCATTTAAGCCAAATTATTATACTTTATGTGCGATTTATTGTAATTTGTGAAATAAAAAACCGAAATCAATGTCGTTATTTGAACCAAAAACCAATGAAAAAACTTCCTCCTTTCCTCCTACAAACGGGCATCGATGTGCAGGGCCAGAACACCGTCAAACTCATCGCTATCAATGCTGATATGGCCATAACCGTTGTTGTCGACAGACACGGATTTGCCCGTGCAGGCGCCGTTAACCAGATTGCCAGAGATGACGTCACAGTAGGTACCAGCGGGCAGACAAGTCTGCAGATTCTGGGACAGATTGTACAGATTGTTGTTGAAGGCCACAAAGCCCTTGTTGCCGCGACAGAAAGCAATCTGATTATCCCCGTTATCCCACCAGTTGGACACCCCTGTGCCACGTACGGCATTCTTGAACCCAACCATGTTGTAGATCTGACGCCAGCGATGCTCACAGATCCAGCCATTGGTACAGGCGCCCTCCTCATCGAATTCGGGTGAGATAATGCGCTCCTGTGAGTCTTGGGGCGGTGCCTGATCGCGATCGTCGAAGGCAAAGGAGCTCATCACCTGGCTGATGCCATAGGGGAAGGCCAAATGGAAGGCGGTGGCCATTTTGTATTGCTTGGGCGACTTGTAGTTCAGTTCTTGGCCGCCATCACGCTGATTGTCGTGATTGTCCACAAAAGTAACAGCCTCCTCGGAGGGCAGGAATCCCCAGCCCTCGCCCCAACTCTGCAGCCATTTCAGTGCATTGTTTCCACGGAAAGCCTTGCCGATCTCCTCTGAGAAACGGAACTCGGTGACGGCACCGAGTCCGGTGTACTCGCTGGCGGACACGGTCTCATGGCCATGATCGATGACCTCTTGGTAGATGAAGGGACGTGCATTGTTGGGGAAACCGTGATCGGTGTTCAGGTTACGCATGTTGCTGAAAATATACTAAAATAGGACTTGAGACAACTGAATTTCTTGAGAGGATTAGTCAACCTACGTCCAGATCATCGGCAGCCATGTGCTTGGCGGCATCCACGCGGAAACCAGCGACACCGAGAGTGATCAAGTGATCGAGCACTTCAATGAGCTGAGTGCGCACGTAGTCCTTGCTCTGGTCGAGATCCTTGAGACCCACTAGCTCGCACTGCTGCACCTGGAAGCGATTATTCCAGTCGTGTATCTCGCAGCTGGGATGGAAATCTTGCTCAGTGTAAGGCACCGCTGGGAAGGATTTCCTACGAGGTTCAGCCACAGAGCCACCCGTGCCATGGGCAGTGCCATCGAAGTCACCGGACATGTGATTGAGGAGCACATCCACATAGATGCGTACGCCCACATTGTTGCAGCGACGCACCATGGAGGCGAATTCCATTTCGTTACCGGAGCGAGTGATCAGCTTGTAAGAGATGGGCTGATAGCGTTCCCACCATGGACGGCCAGCGGAGATGATGTTCTCGGCCACAGGGCTCACCTGGACGCCGGCATAGCCGCGTGGCGCCAAAAAGTCCTCACACTCCTGGGCTATATCGTCCCACTTCCATTCAAAGAGATGCACTATGGTGTTCCTGTTGCCCCACCACTGAGGATTGTGCTGGGCAAGAGCTAGGCCAGCACAGGCCAGCAGACAGACTAACGTCAACTTGAACATGTCTAGCAGAAGAACTATAAGTTATTTGGTTGACACTCCCGCTTTTATAGCACCTGCGATTTAATCTAATCACTCATTGACATGGGGATTTGCTGTCTTCGCGTGGTGCCAATTTACGGCCGATCCGTTGGCGATTTTGTCTTATGAATTTATGATATACACGCTTCACTGACGTGTTGACCTATGGCAACAGCTGCGCAAGATATATACTCATTAAAATAATACTCTAACTTTAGAGAAACAGTGTTTTTTAAATACCCTGTTTAAACTTTACATTTCAAGCGCCAAACAATTAGTTTATTTACAGTCATCGATATTTGAGCGCCTTAAACGATTTATTTGTCCCGCAGGCTTGCGTTCGATTTGTTCTGTGTTTTGCGATGTATCGATAGTGTGTGAGCAATAGTTGGCCGCAAAGCGCAAAGCTCTGAAGTTGTGACAAAAATTTCAAAATTTAAATAATAAAGTTGGTTTCATGTTGTCAAAAGTGTAATAAGTAAACATTTTGTTGGTCATAAGTGTTATGCAATATACGGGACAACGCAAAAATTCAAATTAAAATGATACCAAGCTGCTGAAAACATTTGCTCAGTCCTATTGATATTTGTGCGCCTTAAACGATTTATTTGTCACGCAGGCTTGCGTTCGATATGTTCTGTGTTTTGCGATGTATCGATAGTGTATGAGCAATAGTTGGCCGCAAAGCGCAAAGCTCTGAAGTTGTGACAAAGTTTTTAAAATTTTAATAACAATGTTGGTTTTAAGTTGTCAAAAGTGTAATAAGTAAACATTTTGTTGGTCATAAGTGTTATGCAATATACGGGACAATGAAAAACTTCAAATTAAAGTGATACCAAGCTTCTAAAAGCATTTGCTCAGCCGTTGAAAAAGTTGCATAGTTCAACCACATGTTGCTGAGAAAAGAAAATGATGCCAAGCTGAGATAAATGTTGCTAAGCTTATCAACATGCTGTAAATGTTGCCAAGCCAAGATAAATGTTGCTAAGCTTATCAACATGCTGTAAATGTTGCCAAGCAAAGATAAATGTTGCTAAGCTTATCAACATACTGTAAATGTTGCCAAGCCAAGATAAATATTGCTAAGTTTAACAGCATGTTGTTAAGTGTTATATACATGTGTACTATAAGGTATGTTATCTTCGAAGCTTAGAATCTAACTTTGATATATGATTACACTTTGTAGGGTATTTTAACTTCGCTAAGAATAAGTACTGTGATTTGGGTATTTATTTGTTTGCTGTAATTTATGACATTTCACGCTGCTTATCATTAGCTGCTTAGTTATGACCCGAGATATGGAAAACCGATTTCTTGTTAACGGTACGCGTAAACGGTGGCCATGCAAAGTTTTGAGGTCTACGCAGCATTTGAAGCTTCTGACGTGCACGACATTCCTGCATATAGTTTCTGCGCAGTATTACGGAAAAATAATAGATGATTTCCACTAGAGATAACATGCTCATGCCCACAAATAAGCTAAAAGCGCTGCCCAAATTGGCTAGAAAGAATTTCAAATAAAAGACTGTTTAATTATTAATTAATTACTTTTACTTACAGACTAAGGTGACCATGCTGGATAGCAGATCAACGCGCACTCGTCTGTAAACCTGCGAGTTCAAAAAGATGTGAACAATTGCGTCATTATGCTCGATGTTATGGCTACAAAGGAATATATAAGGTAGGATAACAATTTTTATCTTCATAACTTACTAGAAAGGATCCACTGTAGGCATGTTTAACTGTAGTTCGGCATTTGATATCTGAACATCGTAATCAAAGTGCTCACAGGTCAAAGGGCAATCGCACTGTGTTTTACGCTGTCGTGTTATAATATCAGCTATTAGGGAGATAGTTAAACTAACTTATTTAAAATGAAATCGCAAACTACCCACGAAAATTGTCCACCAAACAGGGTATATCCCTAAAGGAGCATACCCGCTCCTTGGTTCGATTGAATTCAAAGAAATAAGTGTGACAGCCACAGAACTTGACCATATTGCTAGCTCGACAATTTAGTTCACAGTTGGGATACACGTAGTCGGGGAAGTAGCGTAATTGGAACTCGTTCCGTAGCACACAGTTCCGTTGTTCAATGGACAACGCTTTCACTGCTTCCGAGCAGAAAGTTTCCTCAACTCTCAGAGTGGCAAAGGACTCGGTGTTGAGTCCCAAAAACTTGCAGTGGGAGTGAGCACTGGGAAAGGCGTCTGTCTCCTGTATGAGCAGCTTGAAGCCATGGGAATAGGATTTCAGAGCATCGTAGTTCTCATCCTTATAGCGTAGTATCAGTGACAATCCATTGTCCAAGCCACCAGCTGCTTGTTCGGCAGTGAAATTGATGCTGTAAGAAAGGTATGACTTGTAGGGCAGGTAACCTTCGAGTGCTACCGACAGTAAAAGACCTCGTACTTATTTTAGAAAAATTACGATCGTCCCGTCTGCTTCTGTCCATACTTTCTTAAAGTACAGGGTCTTAAGAGTCTAGGCATTCAGCTTACCCGCGCTGTCGCAGATTGAACGAGCAACAGTGGCCAAAAAAAGTCTTCGACAGTTGAAAAAGTCGATTACAGTTCATGATCTCCCCATGAAAGCGGCAGCGAAAGAGCAGCTCATCACAGTCCCAACGCAATCCGTCCACAAGTTGGACCATGGTCAGGTTGTTCTGCAGCAATACAGACTCCATTAGGTTAATTTCTTCCTGTGAGAAACGTTCGTCGTCCAGCATGAAGCCATAGAAGATGTGCAAATGCTGCAACACCTCAGACACTGGCACATTCTGTGACAAATTACTAAAAAATACTATAAGAATCTATACTCCCAAGCAAACTAGGCACCTACAGGGTCTCTATGAACTCCTTAGACTTTTCCATATTAAAGAGCACCTCGGGACAGACGGTGATGGGTGGAAAGTAGAGTTTGCTCACCGGCGTGTGATCACTTTCCACATTCATTCGCGTCGGACTGCGACGATAATCCGCATAGAAAGTCTGAGCCATGACAATTGCACAAATGAACATTACCACCGAGATAAGTATCCACACAAAGTGCACCACACGATTGGTGTCCCTGTCCCTTGTGTACTTTAAGCCGTGTATGCTGCTCGTGGCACAAAAGTCGTTCCAGGTGCGCTCGAGCGAACCTCGCAGTGCCGACTTCTTTGGATCAATATCCTCGACACTCAGTTCCTCCTCGTGACCCATTGTACAGACTAAGGTTGAAATCTGCTGCGTAGAGGGTTTTTATAGAGACAGAAGTGGGCGTGGCGAGCAGCGTTTGACAAGCGCATATTAAAATTCAATTAGAGTGGAGATAATTTGGTTTACAGAGGAAAATTTGGGTAGTTTAAACCCTGTACCTGTACAAGCAGAGGACTTATTGTGTGTAGGGTGTCATTTACTATATACAGGTAGAACTATATAATATAGAAATCAGGGGGGGAAATGTTATACTCGTATCTTGCTTGTTATTTGAAATAACTCAAGAGTCTTTGTATTGTTTGTGGGATACTCTTACATGTGATTACTACAGAACGAGTACGAGGTCTTTAACAGTCGGTAGTGTGTGACACTAGCCTTTGCTACTAGCTTTCCTCGTAGTAGTTTTCCTAAAAAATTCCTTACTGAAACAAGTAAAAAGCGTATTTTGTTTCGGTTTTTTTGTAGGTGTTTTATTTTAGATTTTTGCAAACTTTTGGTGTCTTTTGAAGTGTTTTTGAATTGATTTTGAATTGGTTTGCAAAGAGTACTTGTACGTGTGTGTGTGCGTACTATAAATGTATTTACATATAGTTTATTTTAATCATGGTTTTTACTATCCAGTTATTACTAGTTGCTTTCAATTGTATTGACAAACTAAACTCCTGGCTATCACAATAAGAAACTACACATTTTAAATGGTAGACAATTGATTATTACACTTAATTATTCTTTTTTCTCTATAAAAAAAAACAAAAACTATTTAATTAGTGTGACTTTTACAATTTGTGCTCGATTTTACTAACTGAATGTGCATTTCATTTGTCTATGATTATTGTCTTTTATATATTGGTATTTTTGGTGGCATTTAGGGCGTGTAAGGGAGGCGTTAAATGATCACTAATAACAACTGTTGGCTTAGACGATTATACTTAACTAAATTAATAACTTAAACTATCGTTTTTATGGTAGTAATAGTATTTAGTAGTGCTAAGGCTAACAGACATTTTACTGCCTCGTCTCGCTGCTGCCACCGGTAATGGCCAACGGCGCAGGTGTTCCATTCCCATTCGCATTGCTCAGCCTTGCAGGTGTGTTGTCATTCCCCAGACTCGGTTTCACCTCATCGTTCTCGGGATTGTCCCAGAACTGGCGTTCGCCGGAGCCAAAGATGTTGTAGAATGTACCGCAAATGATGTACACAAAGGCGGCGATGAAGAACACAATCTGCCATTGACCCATCGTGGGCTGTAAAGTAAATGGGATAGAAATTAGTAAAGTATTCAGTTGGGTAGATAGGGTAGGGATGCTAGACTGTTGTGTGCCCAATTTCAGTATCTAAGTTGTCATAGTTTGAGCTGGAATTGTCTTCTATGTAAGCTGCATTCTAGTTGTTCGACTGTAAATTTCCCAATTCTAGTATCTTAGTTCTTTTAGAGAACTGAGCTAGAATTAGTTACTTAAAACAGAAAGTCTGAGCTGCTAGACTCTTGTGTGTCCAATTTGAATGTTTTGATTCCTCTAACTAGGCTAGAATCGTAAAATAATAGGCTTCACTCGAGTTGCTTGACTGCTTAGTGCCCAATTTTAGTATACAGTGTCTTAGTTCTACATAGTCCTAAGATACTCGATACCCGAGAACTAGTTCCCTTTCCGAATCGGAACTTACCTTATCGTTGATCAGATTGCCCGCAGCAATGGGAGCCAGCAGACCTGCCAGATTCGCTAAGCAGTTCGTAATGGCCATAAGGAAACCAGCGAAACGTGGTGTCAGATCCAAGTGATTGATCTTAAAGCCAGAGTAGATGCCACCATTGAGACCCACACCAATGGTGAGAATAGCCAAAGTCAGAGCACGATCACAGCCAGTGTAGGAGGCGGCAATAAGAGCCAGACCCGGACCATATTGACCAATGCTGTTGATGATCTTTCTGGTCTTTGTGAGCGTAAAGCGCTTGGAGCTGATCATCCAATCGGCAATCACCGAAATGAACATGGAGAACAGCCACATGGCCAAATAGGGCAGGGAGCTGAGCAAACCGTTGGACTTGAGGGAGAAGCGGAGTACCTGCTTCATGTATGTTGGCAACTCTGTCATCAGAGTCTCATAGCCGTAGTTGTGTCCCATGTGAGCGAAGAGAATTGCATAGAAAGGCAGCGATTTCAAGATAGCCTTGAATGGAATTGGAGGACTCTGAAAAACAGACAAAGAATTAGTTTCACATAAATTTAGAAGATCAGATTATTGTTCTCACCTTGATCACATCTGTGCCCCAGAGTGAATCGTTAATATAACGTTTCTCACGCTCATCGATGCGAGGATGCACCGAGGGATCCTCAAAGACCAGCCAGAGGAAGGCAATCGACCAGAGTGTACCCACAATGCCAAACACATAAAATATCGACGGCCAGCCGCCGGAGAAACCATATTCGGCCAATAAACCAGACAAAGGCATAGAAATAATCGTGCCAAATTGGGCTCCCGCATAAACAGCAGCTCCCATTCTCGAACGTTCATTGGGTGGTATCCATTTGGCCAGTAGAGCGTGAGTGCAGGGCACAATTGGTCCCTCGCCCAATCCCTGAATGAAACGCACAGCACACAAACCATAGACGCCACCCTCGCGAGCTGCGATGGGCACTACGAAGGCAAAGACCGAGTTGATCAGCATACCCCATCCCAGAAAACGCAAGGCACCGTATTTCTTGGCCAGTATACCGAAGGGAATTTGGGTGATCACATAACCGTAGAAGAAGGAAGACAGAATGTAGCCCTGTAAGCTGGAGCTCCAGACAAACTCGCCATCCTCGCCATTGTCCTGAGAGGGAGAGAAAGGAAGAAACAGTTAATAAGACTGACTGATCAACGCGCAGAAGAAATGACAAGAAGTAGGAGCATGAATATCTCAGTGTACTTACCACTTCCAATTCACGATCACCACACTCATCGTCAAGTATCTCCTCGCCCTTCTGGATCGCCGTGTGGTTCACCATAGCCACAATGGCCACCGACATGTTCGTGCGCATCACGTAGGCGTTGGCCATGCCCAAAAAGAGCATGAATGTGACAAAGTAACGGGTGGTTGCCCAGCCTGCAAAGAGTTAAGGAAATATTTTTAAACAAGAGCAAAGAAGAGAAAGAGATAAACAGAGAGAGAGAGGGAGAGCTAGAGAGAGACAGAGTGAGAGAGGGAGAGAGAGCGCTTAAGAGATTGGATCATCGTTTAATTGCATGTAATTAATGTGCAAAATCTGTCGGCACTAATTTGCGCGAAGGTCTCTAGCAAAAGATTTCAGATGTCTGCGGAAATGACTATATAGACCAAAAATATATATATATACAAAAATATTCAAACGAGGTCAATACAGTGACGCGTTAACAACAGTTAAGAGTTTTGAGGCTAACAGTCTTGAATGCTCCACTCAGATAAGATTTAGATGTAGGTAATCAAAGCTATGACTCAACGTCTAACAGCCTCCATAGCGAGATAACACTGTACCGCAATTAATTGCCTCACGTTTATCGCTGTGATTTCATTGTAGCTCCAATTACGTTTCTCTTTCTCTTTTTTTTTATATTTTTGCGGATCTATTTCTAGAGACTTCATTCGGAATCTCAGTTGTTTGCTCAACTCATAATTACATTTTGTTTACATTTGCCGTGTCATTCTAGAGCTCGGCAAACAACACGTGATATATTTACTATACGCTGTGCTGTGCCAGTCGATTCATAGCACGATGAGCGCTTTATTTTGGAACGGGTATTTAATAGTTGTTGAAACAAAAGATGACACATGTAATTCTGGGTGTGTTTGAAGTTCAAATGTGGGAATGTTTCTACCAAAATGACCTAAGTACAGTTGCGTCTAGCAATTGCCCTTGAAAAGGCCACAAAACGCAGCTGTACTTCCAAAATTAAAAATTACATCTAAACACGTAATAGAATAAAAAATTGTTTCAGTTTCGCGTCATTCTTAAGCAAAATTCCCTTTCGCCACCGAACACTTGATCAATGCAGCAGACCGGCAAAATTTTGCTTAAGTTTCGAAATGTTCAGTTCTGTTCTGTTTGCTTATTATTATTTTCTCAACATTTTTTCCATTAAAGAAAAAAAATATCACACAAAGTACAGCGTAAAAAACCACAGCAGAGTCTAAAAACAAAATAACAAAGAAATAGGAATTAAAGCAGAGAAAGAAAAAAATATAAAAAAACAACAATTTGTGGACGTTCGCTTTTTATTTGTGCGCACGCAGCGTTAAATCGCGCGATTTGGCGAGCAGCCGACACGATTTCCCCTCTACCCTCACTTTTCCACCGTTTCCGGAGCATTGCTTAGCTGGCAAAGCAAAGAGAAGCACGTGTTTATCGTGTGTAAGACATAGCCATAGACTCATGTCTGTTTTTTTCTATTAATATTGCGTATACGCAGTGTCTGCTGGTGGCAGTTTTCTGATCAGCTTAAATTTGAGCTTACCTCCTGGTTGGTTTTGGCTAATATTTTGCTCCCAAACCAGCACATGACCATCACGATGGCGATGATTGAGTTTACTGCGTCGAAAGGGCATTTTGTTATCTTAGATTTAAGTTGTAAACTAAACTAAATTCGAGTTCGTTTCGCACTGATTTCAATGCGAATTTTGTGCACCGAAGAAACGCATAAGCAAAAACTAAAACACACAAACACACACACTTGACACGACTTATTGTTGTTGTTGTGGTTTTACTTAGACTTTTTGCGCACTCGTTTAAACCATTTCATTGTCTAACTGTAAATCGGACCGGGCCTAAACATGTCGCGGGTCAAGACTCAATAACTGTCGCACTCGAGAAGGTCTATACGACTAAAAAAAACTGAAAACTAACAACTAATTTTCGAATAGGTCTCTGAGACAGTACCGCTCTCAGCTGTTGCTTTTGGTTCTGGGCTGTGCCACACAACTGAGCGACAACTGTTGCGCTTTCTGGCTATATAAACTGAGCGAAAACTCTGGACGAGGCGCGAGGCGCCTGCGTCGTGCAGAGTAAGAGAAAATGAGAATGAGAGAGAGAGAGAGAAAAGGGAGAGGTAGAGGTAGAGGAAGAGAGAGGGAGATGGAGAGTGACGATTACATCAACATTGGGGAACGTGCCGCATGTGGTCAGAGATTTGGTCAAGGCATATGTTTGCCACACACAAAACTTATTCATCAAGAACTGAACTGAACTTATGCCGATTGAAGTCAATTATAGCTTTATATAGTATACTATATAGTATAAAATCAGCTATTTATAGCATCTAACAGCTCACATCTCGTGCTGCTCACACGAAGTCTCGAATTCAACGCTTGAAATATGCACATAGCAAATGTTATTTACCAAATGCTCTGCCAGACAATAGAAAACCGGCGAAAATTATCGAGAAAAAATGTTGAGCAATTGACGAAACCATAGAAATGTGAGACGAGAGACGTGAGACGTTAAAACTGGAGACATTTGACAGAGAAAAAACGAGACTGGCGCCAGAAATAAGGCAGCAGGAGGAGGAGTAGGAGGAGAAGTAGGAGACGGAGGAGTGGCAGGTGTGTGGTTACAGGGTATGCACTAAGTGCTGCTAAGTGAACAGCTAACTATTAAACTAAACCACCTCCCCAATAATTGTCAATTACGCGCTACAAATTGTGGGCATTATAAAAGCGCAATTCAGTGCATTGTCAGCTGCTTGTTAAATTTACACAAAAAAGTGCAAAATATTCACAAAATACGTAGTCATAAAGCAGCACAGAAAGCAGGAGAAAGGCAGAGAGCTTTATACACTAATTCTGTAGAATTTTAGAGCTGGAAAAAGTAATTAAATTTAGCTTTGCTAAGAATTTCCAGTGAAAATTAAATTTGAAATTACTAAAATTAAACTCTTTTCTACTTTAACCGCCTTGGCGACAAAGTTAATGTACCATGGGATAGAGTATATAGTAGTTAGCTCATTCACTCTTTCACTCACACGAACACAAGTCTCGAGTCTCGACCAAGAATTGTATTTTTCACGTGTTTCTCGCCTGATTCTCCAGCCTCGAGTTTGCTCGTGAATCGAACAAGTTTTGCGAGCAGACAAGGCAGGCAGAGTCGACTTGTTAATGAGCTACAAATTGTTATAGGAATCACTGTAGCGATCGGTGTGTAGCGTATTCGATAAAGTCATTGAATTATTCACTTTTACTTGTTATTTTTATTGTAATTTTTATTGTTATTGCCATTGTTGGGACAGTAAAATTCCACAAAGTGTAGAATTTAAACGAAACTTAAGCATTATATTGTTGTGGTATCCAAAAGGGGGAAATGCGGAGAGAACTATAATGAAGTGCTGTCATTTTTGTGGGGCTTTTTGTATTTTTGGCAAGCCCTCAAATGGAAATTATATATTTTGGCAAGTACAGTCTGGCAGGTGAGCAATTATTCAAAAGTTCTGACATAAAGACCAAAATAACACGCTAAATAGTGCTAGACTAAAGTAAACTAGCAGATACGCTGTAAAGCACTTCTTTGAACTGTCAAGTATTTAAACTGATTTAAATTTAACTGTTTGTACTAAACAAAAGTTTATAATTAGAGGCAGCGCAGCTGCTGACTAAGCTACATTTGTTCTACTTCCGTTCATCAAAATCAGCTAACAACAATTGGCAAAAACTACAATGGCGTTGACACTAGTTAATAACTAGATTCAGTAGCTAACTACACGTGACTCCGGCGAAGCTTTTTGCGCAACTCTCAAAGGTTTCAGTGCTGACTAAAAAGCTTTGCATACTTTCGCGCGGCGCTTTAAAAGCCCGCAGACTGAAGGGTCGGCAAACTACGTAACGAAACGCTACGTAAGCTAGCTACGCTTTGTGGTTTTTGCACTAGGGCTTATCTATGGAATTGAAATTGCTATATGTTGGCTTTTTTACCTGTATTTCTCAGATAATTAAACAACAATCTGTTCAGATATCATACTCAATTGCATGTGTGGGAATATGTAGGAGGCCATTAAATAGATTCATACACATAAAAATGCATGAATGCGATTTTATTTTATTTACTGTCTACATTAGATCGTGCTTGTTAAAGGATTTGTGATGTATAAATCATTTAATTGTTTGTTTAAACAGCTGAGCAACTTTTGTTTTGAGGGAGTCTATTGAAACGGGGATTTCTACGTCTTTGATCACATAAATTCTGAGAACCCGATATGGGGCATTGACAGGTGCAAAAGTATTGGGCAAATATGAATGTTTGCCAATACTAAAGATGTTGATTACAATCTGTATAGCTCACTAACTGATATGTGTGATGCTCTTTGTGGTCCAAACAAAGGTGTTCAACTCGAGGCAATGACATCATTGACACTGTCAGTATAATGATTAGTGAAATATCTCTGCCATGATATAGACAAGTGCTCACTGACAATATACACTTAACTGTTTACCCATCATATCTCTGAGCTATACAATTTGTTTCCGTTTACAGTGGGCGCAATTAAATTGCTCTACGATCAGCTAAATTTGTATCTCCCTTCAGGTGTGTCGTCTATTTCAATTTAAATTCTATTTTCAAATAAAATGAATGCTATGCGCTATTTAAGGCTGTCAAATTGTCAAATACATTCCAATAGACGTAATATAAATAAAAATAAAAATAACATGCGCAATTTTCGAGCTAAAATGAGTAATTTGGCTTAAATTGTGCGCTGAATGAAATTGAATTGTCAAAAGAAACGATATATATTATATATATAGTATATTTTGATAGTCTCCTAGAGTATCACGTACTGTTGACTTACTCATTCAATTTACCATAAACCTAAAAAGTAGCTCGGTAATTTTCTAATTTAACTGCTTCAACTGTCTGCCCTGTAAATTGTATTACACGCAGAGCAGATGACAAAGCCTCTGAGACCGTTCAGTTCAGATCGTGTTGCAAGTATTACGACCACTTACTACTTACATCTAGTATCTGTGATCTCTTTACAATTTCCACTTTGTGTAGGCGTTGGGCAATTCTCGTATCGTTCTGTGAAAGCGAAACAGAATTTGTGCGAAATGTGACGCAAATTTGCTAAAGCAAAACGTCTACTACTTAACTCAATATCCATTACGAATAATCACTCAAAATCAGGCCAAAATGCAATGTCAATGTCGCCGAAAAGGCCAAAAGGGAGAAGAAAAGATCGCGACATCTACGAAAATTTGTCAAGTTGCCAGACGACAAATGTAGCGCGACTAAAGTGCAATGAAATACCCAGTAAAAAAGAAACAAAGGGTATACATGTCTATATTGTAATACGTAGCAGAATTCAAGCTAAAAGTTGGAGGAAAGCGTATATTTAAAGCGGCTAAATTGCTTCTACTTATAGCTTGAAATCAGCTTATATTTTCCATTATTCCTAGGGTATTTGGTACATTCTAACATTTGTTTTGTTTATTCACAATGAAAGTAAAAAGTTCTTAAGAACGTCAACGTTGGAATGTCAAGGTTCTTGACACTCTGATTGCAAGTTTCCTCGTTCGTTCATGACCTTAACCAGAGTGTAATGAAAGCCACAAAACTTGCACGAAAACTAGTTTCAATATTTGCTGTTATTGTTATTGTTATGGGTGAATTGTTAATTTGCATAGCTATAAACACGTCTGTATGTACAATTTGAGTTTTTTGTTTTGAATCTGCCGGTGACCGGTTTGATGTGCACTCCAAAATCAAAAATGGCCAAAACACAGCAAGGAACTGGGCTATAAACTGTGTCAGGCGTTCACGGATTACCGCTGTCAAAACTTTTTTTTTTTTGGCAAAGTAGGAAAACAAAATTTAACCATAAACAGACAATGAGTAAACAATTGAAGCAAATACACACATAACTGTTGTTGTCTCATTATGCGTTCATTTTATTTTTTTTTGATTTTTTTTGATTTTTTTGTGTCAACAAACTATTCACGGATTCAATTTGGATACGAACTTGTTGATTGCGAATTTGGCTCACGCGTTGGCGACAATAAAGCGCGTCTCTCTCACTCCATATAATTTAATTTTATTTTTTTTTTTAAGATTTATTTTTGTTTATTAATGAAATTTTCGAGACTTGGCATAACAAATAACTTCCGTTTTGTCGGGACATAAAAGCGCCTGGAGAGGTCAACTCAAATCAAATGAAATCAAATCGAATTAGTTGAAGTAGTAGCTGCCCAACTAATTGAATCAGCGCCAAGTGACACTAACTATTTATTGTAATGCTCTAAATTGATTTATTTTGAAATTTAAATCTGTTGCGAAATCGCTAAATTGTAAAAAATTACGAAACTTGCGAGAGTTTGGAACGTGTTCACTGGAAATTCTTTACAAAATTCTTAACGACAATTGTTTAACATTATTTAAATACTGTTATTAATGCGCTGGGCTAAATAGGGGCTAAAACGCTACACTTAGCGAAATTTGTAGTGGAAATTAGACGAATTTCAGGTTAATTCTGATCAGTTTTGGTTGAGCTCTGCTTAATACTTAGCTTAACTTATAGTTTATTAATTTATTTATTAAAACTTACCCAATTCTGGCTTCTCGGGTTCCTTCTCGGAACTGGCACAGATCGCTTCCTTAGATGCAGACATTTTTGGTTTGTTTTTTGTTAATAATACGTTAATGAGTTACAGTATTTTTGCAGTCAGTGTTGTTGTGGTTGAAAACAACACGAATTGCTTAAGCAAAAATCAATACAAAAAGTATGAAATGTTTTTGAAAGCACGTCGCTTTGCGGTTTTTAACACATTTTCGGCAATCCACTTGCCTTTTATTATTATTATAATACTTTTTTTTTTTAGATTTGTTATTAGTTGTATACTTTTAGCGGTTAGTGTACACTCGCGTTGCTGCACGTCGGGCAGCTTGAAATGTTCTGAACGATTAACGACAAGACGCTTCGTCTTTAAATAAGCTGCAACAGTGGCTGAGACGGTGACTGAGACGGTAGCTGAGACGGTGACTGAAGCTGAGACTGAGACTGAGACTCAGACAGAGACACACTGAGACTGCCTTCGGCTATTTACACGATTTATTTAATATTGTTTGGTTTATTATTGGATCGACGATTGAGTTGTTGTTGTTGTGGTTGCTGTTGTTGACTCGATCTCGGGAGATCTCAGCGCTTCCGATCGTCAATGTTTGCACGTTCCGACGCTCGGCCGATCGGATCCAGTTCGGGAACAGAGTGGAGCAGACACGTTAATCTGTAAGCAGTGTATAAGCAAATTAGTATGATAAATTTAGCAAGTCAATCAAAATAAGACGTTAGATATCTACAAGCATTAATTGCTTAGGTAAACGCTAAAAAGTATCTCAATCTCCAAATACGAAATGCGAAAAAAGCCGCATCTGAAATCGCACTCACGAGTTTGTCTCTCCCTACGCACGTTCCCATAGTTAACACTCAAATATTTGCGATGATTTGCCAAAAAAAATATGAATTTTTAGCAACAATTTTGATACACTTGTGTGGGTGCTTATGATTTTCTATAATTATAATGATCAAATTGAACTTTTTGCCGTTGTGGTACAGTTTTGCTTAGCTGTACTACCAGTCTGTATTAGTAGTTCATTTACATAACTACTTCTAGTCGCACTACTTAGTTTAGTTCAATGCGATCTGGCTATAACATATGTAAACTCAGCTGTTTTTCTATTTCTATTACTTTCGAATTGTAATTTCGATATTTGTTGATGATGTAATTTGTTTATCACTCGAAGCTAATTACATACAATCCATTTCTTTGTTTGCTCAGGTTTGTAAAGTTGTAGTCCCCAAAAAAATATAAATAATTTCAAACTGGTTACGAGCGAATTCGCACACAGCCCAAGGCCCAAAGCCCTCAGATCTCAGCCCACAGCTTAAAAAATTGTTTAATTCATTATAATTCACCTTCTGTTATCGCCTAATTCTATTGAAAAACATTTCAATAATTTTTTGTATTTTGTTTTGTTTTGTGAGCCGAATTTCAAGCAGTTGTTGAGCGCGTCATAATGCCAAAAAAAAAAAAACTATATTTATTTGTGAAAGTATCGAAAGACGCATTTCTGGCTTAAATGGAGTTTTTTGTTATTTTTTGCTACCGTTTGAAACCTGAACTCTTGTTTTTGTTTGTTGTGGGAGTTTTGTTTTTCAGTAAATTTCCAAGAATTTTGATTTAAATATATACATATACATATATATAAACATATACAGTACAGGTTATATCATCGAGTCGGGAAATGTTTAAATTTATTATGCTAATTTCGATTTGGTTGGTATAAGTATTCTTCTCCGACTTCTTCATACTCCAATTTATCAATTGTTGCGCATTTTTCTTCTCGTGTTGTCAACACATTTGTTATCAGCTCATGCAATTAACAAGTTTTTATTTGATCTGGATCGAATAGCGCAAAAAATAAAGATATATATATCGAATATTTGCCAAAAATAAACAATTGAATGAATTTTGCAGTTTTGCAGTCAGCTAAACCGACTGATCACGTTTCAGTCAGAAGATCGAGATCAGGTGCTTCCAATGGGACCAACTGGAGTTAAGGGAATTAAAGCTGAAAGGGGGTAAAGGGGGACTGATTTCAAACTAATCCCCTAAAATTAACACTTTAAACGATGGAGGTCAACTTGCTACAACATTAACTGCTTTGATAATTACCCCTGTCTTTTTTAACTGTTTTTTAAGCAACGACTTTTCCAATTATTAACTCGAATTTCAAATTAATTTGACTAAACATTTCGCAAATTCCACGAAGAGTCGTGAACTACCAATAGATAAAAATTCGATTTTCGTTAAATGTTTTTTTCTTAAACTTTTGTTGACTAGTGTTAGTCGTTTAGACCTGACTCAGTGTCAGTTATATAAGTACTTCGAACGGCTTAACTTAATGATTCAATGAGCCCTTGATAGGCATCAGAAAACAGACTGCTGTGAAAATAGAAATGAAAATTAAAATAACTGGTATTTGTTGGAAAATACTAAACGATCTTTCAGGGGAAGTACAATCAATTTAATTAATATATTTATTGTAAATAATTTATGGTAAATAATTAATTCTATTATTGTTACGGAACAAGTCGCAGTTGGATTATAATCAGCCGTTAACAACTTGACTTATTTGTACATTTATCATGCATTAAATCTTCATTCTCAAATTTATAGAACCCGCCACAAAAGTTGGCTAATTTTGGAGTACATAGAAGAATGTTCAAAAGGAAAGGAAATTGTTCAAATTAATTTATGGCCAAAATTATTGACTTAAACACTGGCTAAATCGAAGGTTAAGCGAAGTGTGTCCAATGGGATTTTCAAGTGTTTTTTTTCCAATTTGTCGATAGAAAATCGTAAAACCTTTATGGCCCAACGATTTCGGACTGATTATTGAACAGCTAACTGGTCAACTGGACACTCTCGGCTATTTATGGGCTTTGGCAGATTTATAGACACGTCAGAAGACACACGAAGCACATCCAGAGACTACTCGTAACTGTTATTATTAATAATAATTGAAGTTGTCAAGGGAAGCAGTTTTCACGTACCTATCAAATGGCCATAAATCAAGCCTACACTTATCTGGCCAAGAGTCAAGAATTGACGTACTTATGTATTAGCCATTACCCATTACCCGTGTCTATATAGATTGTAACACACGCTGGACTTGGGGAAAGAATGTTTTTGTGACACTGTTCACACCTCTCATTATTCAAATTCAAGTTTATGAGAGATTTTGGCCAAAACAAAGTCAATTGAAATGTCACTCTACCTGATTTCTATAAATGTGCAAATTTTCACTAGTCACAGTTAAATCATTCAGCTGAAATATGGCCATTTAGTGTTGGCCATAAACGATATATGGAGGTCGTTTCTTTTCTATTTGTTTGGCTATAAAATCATCAAGTTTATCACAGTCTCGTAAACGCCAGGCCCTCCGGTTCTAGCTTTTATTTGGCTAATGTTTTAATTTTTTTTGACTAGTTAAAGTCGTCATTTCACATACGTCAGACTGTCATTAACCGTTAACAATCATAAATGCTTGAACACAAAAAATTTTCCACAATTATTTCGCAACTTCAAGACTCGAATCACGTGCAACAATTGCGAGATTTGTGTGTTCGAGTGTTTGAAGAAAATAAATTTCTATTTTATTGCAATTATTACAATTTATTATATGTTATTATATAATTTTATTCGCACGTTAATTGTGCACATTTTTTTATTTGTTCGATATTTTTTATTGTGTACTTTATTTTCTTTGAATTTTCACTCTGCGACAATTTTAATGGCGCCAGTTTTGAGGTTCAAGTGCAGTCGCGATATAGACGCTCTAGACGCTATTCAGATCCACATTTTCTATATACCTATAGTATATATTATAGTTTAGTGAGCTCTCGTTTTGGTCGAGTGCCTCTCTATGGCCCACTGTCGATTGGCCAATTGTCGAGTGTTTGATTATATTCTTTGCTAAATAGTTGGAATATTTTTTGAGTGTTTTTTTAAGCTTATCGTCCCGGAATCATCTGCTTGTTAGTACTACAAGGCGCATTTTAGCTCTTGAAAGAGTTTTGAAATGATTCGACTTAATGGCTTAAAGCACCCTTCACTTTCTAGCCATGTAGCTTCAGTTGTAATGCAACAGGTATCAAATAATCGATTAATCGATAAGTATCTGATAAGTGTGTGCGAAAGTTAATGAGTTCTTTGACACTCCAAGTTGAAGGGAGAAAGGTGGAACTCGACAACAGCTTTTTGGCGTGAATAATAAAAATTAAATCTGTTATTTTTTTGAAAAAAATGGCTGCCCTCTAAAACTCATTTGCATAAAGTACGCAATTAATTAATTAAAGTTAAGGTGAGTTTCAGACAGAAACTCACTCACCTTTGGCAATCGAAATGAAAATGAATGGAAGCGAGACGAAAATAAAAAAAAAAACAAAAACAAAATATACACATAAACAAAACAACAACAATAATTTTTGAACAGACTCGCATCAGCTGTTTTTAGCTTTTTTATAGCTGTTGCTTTTGTTGTTGTGTTTTACTTTTTCTATTCACTCAGCGAAGTTGTGGACAAAAACAGAGAACGGACTAAAACTCTTTGAGCAAGCAAAAATGAATAAAAATCAACGATAACGGATTTGCAACGTTGCAAGAATTTGCAACTGTAATTAACATTTTTAGCCTTCTTTTCTTTTTCTTAAGTGATAAGAAGTCTTTGTTTTGAATTGGCTTTAAAACACTCACACGAATTAGTTTTTCCAAACTTGAATTTGCACTTATTTTCTTTATTTTTTCGCGTTCAAATTTTCACCACGCGCACACTGTAACTTTCTTATTTGCCTGGAAACTGCGCTGCTGCTGTTCGTCGTTGTCGTCGGCGTCGTCACTGAGTTCAGTGGCAGAGAAGCAAGCTGAGCGAGCGCCAGAGCTGTAATGACTTACTACCTGAGCTAATTGAACGCTTTTATAATTCTGTTTCTGTTTGTGTTTCATTCGCGTTAAAACAAAAGCCTCGCTGGTGGGAGGCGGCGGCAATCCAAAAACAAAAAAAAAACAGCAGAAAAAAACTAAAGCACAATAACAAATAAACGGAACACGACGCCGCTCAGCTTGATTCACCAGCTGAGCCGAACGACAGCCGAACGAGCTTCGTCTCTGCACTCCGGCACACTAGCTGCCGATAGTGATAATGACAACGTTTTACTGCTCGAGTTATAAACTATTAAATGATGTGTTTATTACTCTTTTAGCCTGTGCCAAATGCAGTTCACGAGAGCTTTTGCTGTAAGCTCAGCACGTGAGCTTAACGCGCCTGCACACTGCATGCTTACAGTTGTTGTTGATATTTTTTGCGTGCTTTCATCTCCCGATTTGGTGATTTATGAGCGCAGCACAGAGAGCAGTGAACCGGTTGCCGCGCTCTCTGCAATTGCAGCATGCGTAAAATAACTACCGTTTGACTGCGCTCTCGCACTCTCATTCGTTTGGTCTCGCTTCCACTGATATTCCCTCTCATGCTCTTGTTCTCTTACTCTCTGCTGTCCCTGACATTCACGTGCTCACTAGTGCTGTGGATTGCGTGAGGAACTCATGTGGGCGACAATAGTAACGTTGTGCTGAGTGATAAGTTGACATTGAGTAATTGAAATATCTTTTACAATATTGACAGCACTCAGTTAACATATTTATTTACAGTTATTGTCGTTGTGCGACGTAAACTTATCAAGCATGCAAATTTCACGCTCGGAGCAACATCTTTTAGGGCCGCCCTACGATATAATGATAAACCCATGGCTTGGAGGGGCTACGATAAGATCAAGTTCAAGTTAACGCAATTAGTCAGACTTTTCGCATCATAAAATTGAACTCTTAACTTAGCCTTTATGAATGGAAACAGTTGAATGTAAGTAAAATTCGTCACATGATTTGGATTACGAACAAGCAGTATAATCGTATATAGTGTAAAGTAAAGTATTTACTCGTGTATCGGAGGCTAACTAGGCAACAAAGTCCTAAAGATGGCGATGCTTATCGCACTGATTATTTGGCATTTTGAAGTGCGTTATACAACATTTTTGGAAAAACCGAGGCAATTAAATTTTGTTTTTGTTGTAGATTTACTTTACTATAAGAGCCAGCTTAAGTCCCCCCAATATAATGTTATATTTACTTAAGTAAATCAAATTCGACATTATCTTAACGGATAATCAGAATTACGATACTTCTTCTCCTTGTCTGCTCTCTGAAAGATTCAAAAACCAGCAATAAATTAGAAAATTCAAAGAAATTATAAATATTTTCAAGATCAGAATTTAATTTTCAGCAATCTAACCAGATGGTATCATAATTTTAATTGCTTTAGTTGACGGTTTAACACACCAAAGTAAATAATACTTGTGTCAATTGAAATGACGATAAGCTCTAGGATTAGTGTCAATATTTTCAATGACGTCATTGCAACATAATGAAGTCACAGCGGTATCTTTTAATCATCTATGAGGTCTAATAATTTGCGCACGTTGTCTTGATAGGCCTGGTAAACTTAGGACCAAATAGGCCTACAACAGATCTCAGATATAGTCGCACCGCCATTTTACTTTGACGTTATTACTTTAATGGACGTTTATACCGACATCTGTCTGTGTAGATAATGCAGGTATATATTCAGGTAATTGGTCAGTGCGCAGTTCCCATAATTCTACGAAGTGTGGCAAACGTTATCAGAGCCAAGTAACAGATTTCAATACAACCTTAATTGGCCCAACTTATCAGTCTTTATTTGATATTTCAAGGATAACAACTAAACAGAATTTAACTTTAAGTAATAATTTCAGTGGCGAAATCAAAAGTGGGTGTGTTTTTTAATAACAATTGTAGATTGTGTTAGATTAATCAGCTTATAGACAAAGAGTTACATGGTGATAACGTTGCAAGACTGGCCATTAAGCTGAAGGGCTCTTAGCCATGTCTGTAATGACTTTGAAACTGTTATAACAAGTCAAACTGTTATATATAGTTATATTCTATGTAAATATTTTTCAAAACTCTTTAGATGATATCAGAACAATCAAGCCCTAAATCACTTGTTGTCAAAGTTCGCTTATGGCCAAGTTAATCTGACTTAATCTGCTCTTTACTTAGACATTAGTCATATACTCGTAATACTCGTGTTTTTGACAGCTAAAGATTTACGAGATGGTTTAGAAAATAGTTTGATACAAAATAAATTAAATAGTCTTTTTGCGATAAAGTGAAAATAATGATGATGATAATGCCATAAATGTTTAGAGTGCAAACTAATTGATATAAATCAGTGCAGTGTAGAATACGTCTTGATAACCGATTATGATAATGACAGGCTAATATTGGCTTATACACGTACCAAGTATATGAATGCCAAATATGTGTGTGTGTGTGTGTGTGTGTGTATGTCCCATATAAACTGGCAAATACCAACAATCGTAAATGTCCGCCTCTAATTGAGTGACACTTGCGTTTAGCTTTCTGTCTGCGATAGGTTTTCGCAGATAAGGAACGTGCTGCGAATCGGCCGAGTGAGCCGATCACGTTCACGTGAAGTGCACGCCGTTCCAGATAGCAGCAAAAGAGCAATAGAACAGCAATAACAACAAGAACAATGCAAACGATAGCAATTAACTCTTGTTGATACAAATCGCTTATCTGAATAATGAATAATATCTAGACGGGCAATAAACTAACACCACTCACTCTCACTCTGATTTCTTCAACCTCCAAGTAATTGTTTTGTTGTTAGCTGCCATTTAGGCCACACCCTTCATATTACAAAGTCCACATTTCTGAATAAAATTATCAACTAACTAAATGTTGTTCAGCTCTTAAGTTAGCCATAAAAACAAGTGAGACACAATCCTTAAATAAATCTGAGTAAATAGTTTGGTGTTAATAGAACACATCATTTGCATTTAGCACCACAATTGCCTGTGCCACATTACGCATACGCCTTGTTGGCAAACTATTTTCATATGGCAGCTAAAATTATGCAATAGTTTTATCACTGCACAAATTACCAAGTAAAATTATGCAATCGTTTTTAAATAGCTTTGTGGTTGCTGTATTGGCTGTACGAACTGCATACTTTCAGGCGGCAGCTTTGAAAACTTGCAGGTACAACTTTGTTAAAAATGGCAACTTTGATTTGTAATATTTAAGGACTCAGTCGTCAGATTATCGATTGTTATGCCTTTTTGAACTCGTTAGAACCAGGACTATCGATTGGCATCAGAAGAAATTTAATTCGCTACAAAAAATTTTTAGTCGATTTTTGAAAAAATGTAAAGGGGTAACATCATAAAATTTGCCAAAAATCGGTCGATTTTTAATTTTCTCGACTTGATCAAATTTTGATTACAATCAATTCTCTTAGTTGTCCAGAGTATAAAAAGGTATGACTTTTTAAGATATCGCTTCATTTGGCTCAGTTATGATCAGTCAAAGTTGGGAAAATTGTTAATTTTAAATATTGAGCTGTGGACCACATATCTGGCATCCAAATTTGACAAAATGGGTTCGATTTTGAGAATTTTAGATTTTGATTGCGATTAATTCTCCTAGTTCTCCAGATTATAAAAAGGTATGACTTTTTAAGATATCGCTTCATTTGGCTGAGCTATGATCAGTCAAAGTTGGAAAAATCGACAATTTCAAGTATTGAACTGTAGACCACATATCTGAGGAATCTGGCATCCAAATTTGACAAAATGGTTTCAATTTTGAGAATTTTAGATTTTGATTGCGATTAATTCTACTAGTTGCCCAGAGTATAAAAAGGTATGACTTTTTAAGATATCGCTTCATTTGGCTGAGTTATGATCAGTCAAAGTTGGGAAAATGGGGAAAATTTAAGAGGAATTTATTTAGTTCTTGTCTTGATGTGGATTCCAATTCGCTTAAGAATTAATCAAGCTATTTGTATGTTTCTGTTTGTAACTCTAGCTTTGTTTTCCTACTCAAACATTTTTCTATCAAAGACAAATAAATTCTCAGAGCAAAATCGGCTCAAAACACATTTACCCATAAACGAAAAAGTCTATACAATATATTTTGATAAACAAATCTAAATGTAAATCCTCTTTTTTTAAGCCCATACAGAATACAATACAGAATACACGATGCCTTGCTCAGTGTCCAATTTCGAATCGGGTTCGAATCGTTATCGTTCCAAGGTGCGCATTGGCAATTGGTTTGAGGATCACTGTCTGGAGGAGGTAAGTAGAAGTATTCTGTTTGAAAATCAATTAATAATGAAATTATTTCCCTTCTAGGATAAAATGAGCAGCTTTCGAAAGATGCGTGATCGCGGTGAACTGTTGGTGGAGAAAGCCCGCACACTTTTTGACAATTTTCAGAAGGAAGTTCAACTGGCAGCTCCTAAACACGATATAATGATTGGAGCTGTGATTCAATTGATGCCCATCTATATGAATATACTGGATATGGATACATCAGAGCTGCATCCTGCTTTGTCAGTGGTAATCAACGAACATGCCATACGCTCCAGTCAGACCATTAACGAGGATTGCGAACTGACTGTCGCTCCCTCCGAGCGTCCCTGTGTGCGCAACTCTTTTCGCATTGTCAGTGGCGATGAACAGGATCGCGACGGAGAGAGACTCAAGTATGGTCAGCGTTTTCGACTGGAGTGTGTGGAGTCACAGGATGATCCGATTCTACTGTACAGTGCGCCCAAGCTAAATAATCTCTCGCAGTCTATAACCACCTCATTCAACTCACAGAAGTATGGAGAACTGAATTTACCACTAGGGCTAGTGCATCGCAGCGTAAGTTTGTAGTGTATACGACATATTAAATACCCTTTTTAAATACCTTATTTTTTAGAAAATTATGTGTCCGGACGGGGACATACCCAAGGCCTTTACCAATTGGTTTTGCATGCATGTCGATCCCAATAAACGCTTCGAAAGCGAGGGAGAAACTCTGCCCGTAAGTAAAACAAATATTTTTAATTTATTTATCTAATCATTTATTTATTTTTCAGAGCAATTCGCCTTTGGTTATTGTCCACGCAGCGACCAATCGCAATTTGGCTGCCGAGAATGTTGTAATACAAACACTTTTTGGTCCAGAGTTTTTAGTTTCCGTGCAGAATTATCGGAATGTTTTCAAGCGTGAGATATGGAAAAATGTCTGGATGATTAGCAATGGACATCATACACATGCTGCCCATTAAAGTTGTTTATTTGTTTAAAATTATGTTCATGACACAAATAGGCTAGAAGGCTACAACAATTAAATGTTCTGTGAACTTGTAAAAAAAAGCTAGAAATTCGCACTTAAGCTTAACAAGGCCAAGACGAGCCCCCATTGTGCGTAGTTGGTCGATAAGAAACGTCTCATTAAGCACTATTTAGCTGTTAAATCACTATAAGCTTCCCTGTCAAAAATTCGCACACGAAACTGGGTCAATTCAAGCCCCCGTGGTTTGGTCTGATAAGCTGCAATTCAGACTATATAAAAGGCCAACTTTAACAGAGATTACCATACACTTTAATCATGTCTTTGGTATACAAAACAATTGTGTTTCTGTTGTTGATTGCCACTGTTTGTGGCAAGGATGTTTCCCGCATAATTGGCGGACAGTTGGCAGCACCGGGACAGTTTCCACATCAGGTATCACTGCAGTTAAATGGACGTCATCATTGCGGTGGCTCTTTGATATCGGATACATTGATTGTCACCGCTGCCCATTGCACCAAGGGCCAAAATCCTGCTCAAATGAAGGCGATTGTGGGTACCAATGATTTGAGCGCTGGTAATGGTCAAACCGTTGGCATTGCCCAATTCATTATACATCCCCAGTACAATGCCCAAAGTCAGGACTTTGATATGTCGCTCATACGACTGAGTAGCCCTGTGGTGCTGGGTGGTGCAGTGCAAACGATTCAGTTGGCTGATATGGATACCAATTATGCAGCTGATACCTTGGCCACCATCAGCGGCTTTGGTGCCATCAATCAGAATCTACAGCTCCCCAATCGTTTGATGTTCGCTCAGGTTCAGCTTTGGAGTCGCGACTTTTGCAACGCTCAGAATATTCCTGGACTCACGGATCGCATGGTCTGTGCCGGACATCCCAGTGGACAGGTCAGCTCCTGTCAGGGTGATTCTGGTGGTCCTCTTACTGTCGATGGCAAACTCTTTGGCGTTGTATCCTGGGGCTTTGGCTGCGGCGCCAAGGGACGCCCAGCTATGTACACCTATGTGGGTGCTCTGCGCTCCTGGATCAAACAAAATGCAAATGTCTAATGAAACTACGAATTGTTGACGACTTGAGCTTATTTTTAATAAAATTATTTATCAAGGATTTATGCTGTTTTGGTTAAATTTCTCAAGCCAATAAAACAAGTGGGAAAGGCTGACAAACTTAATAGACCCCTTTACTATTTCTTAGAGTACGGGGTCTAAAAATGTCAAGCGGTAGCTATAGGTAAGTATGGAAACTATGATATTTTGGAAAACTTGAATTATTATAAACTAAATGTATTGAGAATACGCTTATACAGAATATAATACTATTATTAACAAATAATTTTTCTATATTTTTTTCAGAACTATCTTATCGCTGACTGCAATTAATTAATGTCTACATATGTTAAAATTATTAATTATGAGAATTATATTATATATTGTACTATTATAATTAATATAATTATTGTAAATTTCATATGTTCATGTACTTTAAGTAATTTAAAATATTATTATAAGTAATTAAGTATAAAATAGAAATACGACTCAATGTTACGATTTAAGACTAGGATTTTAAGAATAAAAGACATTTAAAAATTAAAATCATCTGCGCTTTTGAGTTTTTCATTAGAAACAGGGTGTGGGATCATAATTTGGCGATCTGAAGTGCTTGCAAGCAGCAAAAATTTTTGTTGAAACACCAAGCAAACAGAAATAACAATAGGGAGTAATTTTGATAGTCAAATAGCAAAAACATACGCTAGTACAGGTCACAGGTACATACATACACAGCAAAGAGCAGACTCTCTAACGGGTCGCATTTGTTTACGCATGTTTATTGCGCTCAGAGCATCTTTGCCGCTGTGTGAGTGAATGTTCGCTGACGTCAGCGGCGGCCCTTTTGGCGTCCGCGAACAATCACACACACACAGCAGGCTGTAAAGCTCCTCGCTCTGAGCGAACTCTCCCGCTTAAAATTCTCTGTTTTCGTTTGGCCCGCTGTTTGTGTGGTTGTTCGCTGCCGTCAGGCGGCTGCCGCGAACACACACCTAAACATTGATGTTAGTATGCTAGTTGCGCTCTGAGCAGGCTCTCTATGTTAAGCACGCTCTACAACTGTTTACGTCTGCTAACGCAAACTGCTCTGTTAAGTTGCTGTTGAATTAAATTCTGTCGCTTGCTGCTGATTCTGTTGGCCTGGTGCTTCAGTCAGTGAAATCCTCACTTTTGCACGTTCGTTGACGTCGTTCGCAGTTTTATTTTGATAACAGAGCTAACTATAATCTGTTATTTTAACAGCAGTGTTAGGTTAACAGAATATTTTACAGACCTCACTGAATAAACGCACACTTAATGCATTTTCATAGAAATACTGTGTCAACTTTAAATTTATATGTATCAAATCTGTTGTATCTTACTGTGGATTTCTTTTCGACTGAGAATTCAACTGGGAATTTGAATATTCCAGCTGTAATTCCAGGCGAACTGAACTTTCAGTAGGTCTCATAACACAAATTCAAACTCAACGGACACTAAAAGAATGAAGATATTTTTTTTTACCACTTGCAAAGTTTAAACAAGTAAGAAAGGCTACACTCTAGCGAGTCGTTTCAGCATACAAATCACCAATCACGACCGATTTGTCCGATGGGAGCTATAGGCTATAATTGCTCGATTCGGATCAAACTTAGATGAGGATAGTTATAATGGTTCAGTACACATAATGTGTGAGTTTGGTCTTTCTAGCTCTAGTCGTTTTCAAGTTATGGTGATATGAAAATTGTTTTTTACAATTTGCAATTTTTTGAACTTTGATTGCTCATAGCTCAGTCAAATGAAGTCATATCCTGGAAAGTTATACCTTTTTAGACTCAGGGCAATCAGGACTATTGATCGCCATCAAAATCTAAGAATCTTAGAATCGACCCATTTTTGACAAAATCTGTGATGTTACCCCTTTGCATTTTATCAAAAATCGTCAACCGATTTTTCGGTCCAAAGTTATTTTCTTTTGGTGTCAATCGATAGTCCTGCTCCTCCTGAGTTTAAAAAACCCTACCAATTGCCAAAAGGACAACGGAGTCCTTAAATTTAAGGCATCAAAGTTGCCTGTTCTGGCAAGTTCTTACCACCTCATTTAATGCCGCCGCCTGAAAGTATGCAACACAAGTAGCCTTTGCAGCAACCCCCAAAGCGTGCGCCATCAAATCCAAGACAGCAACCAGCATTTGTTGTACTAAATCAATTTGCAGGGTGACCATATAAAACACAATTAATACACGAAATGTTTGTTTATTTGTAACTTGTGTAATTTCTTAGTTACTATACAAATACATTCACTACGAGCTTAGATTATATTATTTTATATATTTATTATTATTGTATCATTATCAAAAAGTTTCTTGACCACTTTTATGGCTTTTGGTTTCGTCGTACGCTAAAATGGTAAATGTCGCCTTTGTAGGTCTAAAAGCCTTAAATATGCAAATCAAACGTGATATTTTCTTATACTTCATTAATGATTTACTCTGATTAGCCAGATGTAAGTTAGTTTTGACCATGTTTGATTATTTACAGACACATTTACGCTATCAAATTGTACAGTTTATAAATATTTACAGTCGCTTTCTGATTTCTGACCTAAACTAAACCCCATTTGAGCTGTTTAAGTTCGTTTAAAGTTAGTATATCTTTTTTTTAGCCAAATGGGATAAACAATTGTGTGTTAGTTAATATAAAGTAGAAGGCACTATTGCATATTTGCTTCTTAGATTAAGTTCTAGTTCTCTACAGTTTAGTGATATCGATAAGTCTGTCCGGAAACTGATGTGATATACATACATATAGATATAAATACAAAATGTATCTTCTACAAGCTGGCGTTGTTTAACAAACGGGATATGTTGTCCTTGTTGAGTTGATAACAAAAGGCAAAATATACGCACATCTGTATAATTAAATTATAGTTTTAACCACTAAACATAATTTGGCATAGTTTTGTTTTAAGTAAAAGAAGTTGAACACATAAAAATTAATATGTATCTCAATACTTTCCCTCAAAAGTTTTTCACTTGTTTCTTTCCGAATTTGTAAACAAAAATAAACAAAATAAATTAAAATAAAGAAATGAAAATATGCCATAAGAGTACATAATTCTATTAACTAATTAATTGGGAATGAAAAGGGGGGGAAAACGCGGGGAAGTGGGATCAAATGGGCAAGGAAAATCACCAAAACGCTTTCCATTCTACAAACAACAATACGATAGACTTAAAGCAAGCTTACGGACTAAACATATTTGGAACGCGACTTTTGCAAAGTCATTTTGATGTCAGGAGAATTCATAAATATTATAATAAGTACTTATGTAAGTAGGTAAGTATGTAAGTAAGTTAGTATGTCGGTATCTTTCATGGGTATGCTTACATACAACTCAGTTATTGGCCTGTCAAATACAAGTACACACACTCTGTGTCTCCCACACCCCCAACCGCACACACACACACACACGAACACACACTTTAAGTTCACCACGTATAAATTGTGCTAAAAGTTGATAACATGTAAATGCAAAAATTGCGCTACGACTTGTTATGTATACAGTTATGTATATGTATATATATATATATATATATATATATATATATATATATGGTATGTTATGTATATATGTTTGTGACTATACTAATAAATCTTTGCTCTACTAAGTAACTGTTAACGGAGTCATTTCCGTTTCCGCTTGGCTTAGAAAACTTAAGTTCTACTGTACAACAAACAGTCCAACTTTAGCTAATGTCTGTGCGCTTAACAACTAATACATTTATTATTTAAAATAAAACTATAAATCTAGAAATTAATCTGTTTGCCTGTGTGTGTGCGTGTGTGTGTGTAGGTAAGTGTGCGTGTTAACGTATTTTGAAGCCATGGCAAATACTTTAGCTACTGCCTATTGCACAACTCTCGCGGGCCGTGTCATGTCCTTAAAAAACTAAAATTCAACTTTTAACATCGGTTTCTACTCCTCTCACTGCTGCTGCTACTTCCTCCTCTGCTACTCCTTCTTGCTGCTCCTCCGACTGCTGCTTGCTATGCACGCCTGCTCTGCGACGTGGGCACCAACAGAGTGCCCTTCGCATAGAAATATCCTCACAATTTTGAGCTATCATAGTTCTCCATTAGCCACTGCTGGCGCGTATGTCTTGTATCACACTCCTCCATGATCAGTTTGTCCTTGGTCTCATTGATGGCCAGGCATTTGCCCGAGGAGCCATGATGCAGCTGCTTTGTACCCTCACGATATGTCCAGAACTGTGAAAGAAGCTTACTCTTAGCCATGGTCTAAATAATTTAAAGCCAAAAACGTATGCACTCACCTGATTGCCCTTGGAGCCATGGCAGCCAAAAAGTATCACATCTTTGCCGGCATAGTCCAGGCAGGCGGTGTCTCGACGTATTTCACCATTTTTGCTCAACATCCAGTACTGTTTTGGGGGCGGGTAGAGAGGGTAGAGTAGAAGGTAAATTAATATAAATTGTGGTGTCAGTTTTGTTTGCTTTTTTTTTCTTTTTGAGAAATTGTTTGCATAACATTTTAGCCAAGTAGCCGCATTACTTATTATTACATATTTAATATTAAATTAAATGCCAAAAGCTGCTACCAGTCTTTGTCTAAGTATGTGTGTACTGTGTGTGTTTGTGTGTGTACTGTGTGTGTGTGTTTGTCTGTGTTTTGTCTGCGGTCTGGCCATGATTATTTATAATTTAAGCCACGTTGCTGCCAATGCCAGCTGCCTGCCTGCCAGCCAGCCTGCCTGCTCTTTTGTTTGCCAACATGGCTGCCCCTACGCCATTTTTGTTTGTGTTACCATTTTCATTTCCGCTTATGCCTGCCACACACACACACACCACTACAACTGCCCGTGATGCGCATTTAAATGCTATTTATTGCCGTTATCAGTTTTGCAAAATATTTCGAAAATTTTTATTGGGAAATTCAAGAAAACTTTTGCTGCATCGAGTTTCATACATTTGAGCTTTTAACTGGCTTAACAGCATTTAACAGCTGCCTTTCCATGCTTCAGCTTACGCCAATTGTAGTTTTTCCCCTCAGCTACAGCGCCCCCTCTGCCCTTTTAGCCTTTTTCCCTCCGTTTACATGGCTTGCATTTGCATTTCCCTCCAGTTAAAGCCTTTTGAGTGGCGGTTTTTTTTCTTGTTTCGCGTGATGCATGATACGTTTTTAATTATGTATATATCTTTTTCATTTTCTTTTTCATTT
Source organism: Drosophila cardini (assembly GCA_018903735.1). NCBI lineage: Eukaryota > Metazoa > Arthropoda > Insecta > Diptera > Drosophilidae > Drosophila > Drosophila cardini. Next base: position 2,446,791 of record JAEIGM010000001.1, on the reverse strand, counting down.
TCTTTCTCCATTTTCCATTTTGGGCGTCTTTTTTCTCGTTTTCGGTTTCAGCTTTTTTTTATTTACTTCATTTTTTTGCTGTGGTCTGGTTTTTTGGGTTTTGTATCTCATGCAATTTTTTAATATGCATGCGAAACTTTATTTCGCTGAGCAGAGTTGCCACTCCCCTCCACCCCTAGCACGCCCCTTCCCAGTATTTTTTCTAGACTCGCGCGTTTAAATGAAAATGAAAATTTTTTCATTATTTTGCGCTGCTTTTTGAGCCATAGTTGTTGTTAGTTCATGGAACTGGAACTGGAACGGGAACTGGAACTACAGCGAGTCCTTTGATGTTATGTTAGTCAAAGAATGTTGCAAACTTTATGTGTTCCCCTCGTCCCTCGCTCCCTCTCTGCTCGTCTCCCACTCTCTCTCTCTCTCTCTCTTCACATGACTGGCTTACACTATTTGTTTGTAATATGCGAAATTAAAATTTTGCCACGCCCACAACGACAGCAAAATGTTGATTATTTTATGCAGCCAAGTTAACATTTTATGCCCTGTACCTAGACGGGGTATATAGGTTGTGTAGCACCTAGCTAATACAAACTATAGTAGTACTTTAAAGGGTATCTTCTAGTCGCTAGTTCTCTTTTTTACTCTCTTTTACTCTTGTCCTTACTTTGCGTGGCAAAGGCGTTTGCTGAAGGTACTATTCTGCTGTTGTGGGCGTGGCAGCCAAGCCGCCTGCCAGCGGAACGAGGTCAACACTTTTCATTTAATGCTGAATATATCTACAAGCCAGTACAAGTGTGTGTGTGTGGGTGTGTGTGTGTGTGTGGGTGTGTGTGGGTGTTGTGTCTCTGTGTAAATAGTATTTCATTTATATTTTTATGATATTTGTCGCTTTCAGTTGATTTGTATGCAGTTTTGTTATGCGTTTTTGCTGTTCAAAATGAATGTTATTAAATTGTTGCTAAAATTGTCACAGTTTTATGGTTTTTATTGTTATTGTTTTTGCTGTAGTATTTGTTGGTTTACAGAACTTACAATGACATGAAAATGATTTATCATTTCTGTCATTTTATTTATGATTGCGATTTAATTAATTTTCCAACGTGGCATAAATCTCAATTTTCCCCCCAAGTGTCCCAAGTGTGTCTGGTGTGTGTGTGTGTCTGTGTGTGTGTTATCTGTCTGTGTGTCTCCCGTGTGTCTCTGTATTTGTGGTGTAAAATTGTCAATGAGTTTTCGTTCTCTGTCCATGGCAAAAACAACAACAAATACTTTCATTTTGTTGCTACGGCTAAATGTTAAATAAATTTCAAATAAATTATTTTTTTTTGGTGAGAAATACGTTTTTTATAATCCACAAACTCCGTGAAATTAGTGCTCAAAACCGCAGGATTGTCAAAAAAATTGGTTTCACAACAAGATTGATTTCGTTTTAGGTTGAGTTTTCTTTCGGCCAGGTTAATACGAGTAAAAGTTGTTGGGAATGGGTGGATGGAAAAATCTAGCCATTTTCAGAAATACCTGCGGCTAGTATCAAAGAAAAATAGAGAGAAAATACACTAGGCAACAAAACAAAAATCAAATAGAAATCGAATTCTATTTAGTTAGTAAATATGATGAGGAAATTGAGTTGTTGGCCAGAAGAAAGCCAAAATTGATTTGTGGGTTAGAAAAGTTGCCAAAAAAACACTGAAATTGATAGCCAAAAAATATAGAAAGTAGCTGAGAGTTTTAATAATCAAGTCAGAAAGAATTATAGCCAAAATGAAACTAGAGTTGCCACCAAAAAAAAAGGCTAAAAACAGAAATGGATTTCAGATTTATGTGTGACTTAAAAATGCTTGAAAGGATTAAAGTTAATTTTAGTTAAAAATCAATAAATTAAAAGTGTTGCAGTCAGATTCTATATACATATATAAAACTCTGTCAGTTTGTGTCAATTTGGGGTTAATTAAGCAAGCGAAAATCAAATTATGTACAAAACTTAATTAAGGCCAAAAAAAGTAACTGTAAGCATTAAAAAAACTGTAAAAATTAAGAGCTGTTAAGCTGTTAAAAGCACTCCAAAAAAAGGCACCGAAATAAAGCCAAAACCAAATTTACAATTTGATGTTTAGGGCCAAAAAGAAAAAGCTAGAAAAGCTTAGCGAAAAATCGGTTTAAAATTTATAACCGATGGAATTTTTTGATTGGAGTTTTTTAAGGTTTGAAGTTTGGAGCTGAAAATGGATACCTGATGTCCTCCTTGGCCGTGGCACATGTAAACACCAACGGGTGACTCGTCCTCGGCCTTGCCATCAACATCGATACACATTTCGGTGTAAATGTTTTTAATCTGCAAATTAAGTTTGATTCGTCATATATGAAGAGTGCGATAAACAAAAAAAAAAGACAAAAAAAATTAAGGAACGAAAAATTAATTAGGAGGAGAAAACGCATCAACTGGATTAGCAACGGAAGTGTTATCGTTATCGTTAATCATTTATCGTTTATCGCAGGGCTGTAAACTTTGTACAAATTGGAACCAGCTGCCAAATTGGTAATTAGTCAAATTAGTAATTAGGCGGAGAGTACTGTACAAGGCTCAAGTAATCATAAGTTAATTATTTATATGTTTTGTTGTTTAAACAGGAAAAGGCGGAAAATCTTAACGGTTTTGTGCTTCAACGGAGTTTGTGGCGGTCGCAGTGCTGCCTCTGCTGCTCATGTTCTTGCTGTTGTTGTAACAAACCTGATTGCCACCTTGTTTGTGGCAAGGATACGTGCCGACAGCCTTCTTCAAATTACGTTTACCGGAAGGTGAGTCCAAGCAGGTGCGACCGCCATAACCTAAGTTTCTTATCTGTGGAAATTCGGGGAAAATTATACACGTTTGTGTGTTGTTTGTGTAAGTGAGTAAGTGTTTTCCATAAATGGCACATTAATGAGTTAGTATTAGTGTTTTCAGGAACCGCAAACTTTAACTGGAACACAGTACATTGGAACACAGGATACAGATTGCCACATCTCAGGGATAAATCGCTTGCCACATGCTGCTGCAAGAACTGCGTGCTTGTAGGTGTATACAGGTGAAACACTTACCTCGCCATTGGCCACCGCATCGCCGGGTATAAAGAGCTCTGGATAAATGTTGTCCAAATACCATTTGAAACTTTTGCATTCCAGATCCTCACTGAAGGTAAAAAATGTATAAATATAGTAGGAAAATGTATTACCATTAAAAAATACTGTTTAAATACTTTAAACTTTTACTTACCGCAGCTTAACGCGTTCACTAATGTCGCCATAATCGCCTTTGTCGTTGCCAATGCGCTGATAATAATACTTGGAATAATCATCCATCCAAACTTCGGCCAAACGTACGGAATTCTTCTTGAGCACATTGACACCGGTGCGCCACTGTAAAAGAAGAAGAAGAAGAAGAATATAATTTACGATAGGAATATAATTTTACATAATTTATACTAAAAATATACTAAATGTAACTGAAAATAATTAAGAATAGGAATATAATACTAAAAATATACTAAATAAATACTAAATGTACTAAAACATACTGCGCCACTGCAAGAGGTGAAGAAAATAGTTTATTATAGGACTGTAATACTAAAATTATACTAAATATACCAAAAAATACTAAAAAAATACTAAAAAATACTAAAAAAAATACTAAAAAATAAACTAAAAGAAGCAGAATTTCATTAAATGATTTTATTAAATTCCAGCTTATTTTGAGCATAAATTGAATGAATCAAGCCGAAGAATTCTTCTAATTGAACTTAAACAAAACTCAAATTTCTAGTTTTAAAGTTTGAAAAACTGGTATATTTCTCACTGTGCAGGTCATAGAAAATACTGTTTCACTTTATCTTGTGTGTACTTTAAAAATTATCAGCACTTGGTCCTTTAAAGTCGGTTTACCTCAACTCTAGTTTGATTAATTACCCAAAAAACGTGCATTCAACCACATTCAAAAGTCTTGCATTGATTTTAAGTAGAGTCCCATTGGCAATCCCTGCTTTGGAGCGGCTTTACAAGGAAACAATTGGGCTGTAACTGCCAGAGCCAAGGCGAAGCGACGCCAAAAGCCAGTCAACATATTTGGCAACCAAACAGAGGGCAGAGCTTTTCAATGGACATGGCCAGCTTCACCCCCAGCCGAGGAGGGGTGAAGGGGTGCAGGAGAGGTAAGCAGGGGAGCGGAGGCTGAATGGCTCCTAGAGAGTCCAGGCTAATTACCTGAATGAGTTGGCTTACGTCATGAGTATCTACTTCTGCTGGTTGTCCACTTGCTACATTTGCTGCTGCTAGTGCTGCTGCTACTGCTGCTGCTACAGCTGCTGCTACAGCTACTACTGTAGCTACTGCTGCTGATGTTGCAAGTTGATGCCACTGCTGGTTTCTATTGTGGTCGGTATCTGTCTTTGTCCGCCATAGTTGCAGGCGCCATGCTTGTTCTTTCCCCTCTTTCTCCTTCCCTTTCCCCTCTATGTTTGCTTACTGTGTATTGTTCTTGTTTATGCGTTTACTATCTTAGATTGTGTGTGTGGTGTGTGCGTGTTTGTGTTTGTGTGAGTTTGTCTGCTTGTAGCTGCCAGCTTTGTGTGGCTTGTGGCAAGCTAATGTATAGAAAACTGCGCCAGGGGCTTTTCTAATGCACGCTACAAACAAATTCGAGCTCTTATGACAAATTATCAAAGAAGCTTTAAGCAAAAGTAATTTAAGAGCATCAAAGAATTTTATATGATATAAAATTTAAGGATTAGTTAATGCCAAAGAGAGCACTTAAGAGTTATCGATAAGCTATCGAGGGAAACAATCGTGGATTGGGTTAAATTTGGTCTATGTCTTAGACTATCTTTACTCTTCCTTCACTACTCTCCCATTTTCTAACCAGAAAAGCACTTTCCAATCCACACTCTGCCTTAATTTCTTACTTTTCGATTACTTATCGATAACTTTAAACGACTTTGAACTTAGAAAGAAACCCATTTCACACACAATCCCTACAATTGATACTCAATTCGAAGTCTAACAATTCTAACAGTCATTACCATTAAGCAGCTGATATTTATTGTACACATTACAGGTAATCGTTAGCTAAGTTGCATTTTTAGTTGCATGTGTGTGTGGCAGCCAGGAGGTAGCATCTATTTAGTTCGTTGCAGCTTAATGTGCCCCATGTTGCAAGGCATTCGCTGGTGTAGAAGCCGTTACGGCACTGGCATTGACAAGAACAGAGTTGCCAAACCTTTGTCAAGCGTAAACCGTTGATAATTGAGGCAGTGTCCCCATGCTGATGCCCTGGACTGTGTTGTGCATGCATGTGTATGCATAGTCGAGCAGTAGCTGCTGCATGTGGCATGTGGTATGCGGCATAAGGCATGAGGGATGTGGCAAGTGCGACAAGAGCATTGGCAAAAAGGGATAGACCACAGAAGGCCACTGTTGACCAAACACGAAGCTCTGCCTCAACTGGTACTGTGGCTTGACACAGAGCACACAACACATGCAACACAAGCAACACATGCGACACACACACACACACACACACACACACACACACACACACACACACACACACACACACACACACATTGAACATACACAGCAGTTTGTGCACAAGTTTTAAATTCTCTCATTAATGACCACTGCAACTATTGAGCATAGCAAAGTGGTGTAAGACAGGAAGAGTATGTTGGGGATGCCTTGTAGACTGTATAGATCTAAACGTATAGTTTGCGAACCGATCGTTCCTATGGAAGCTATATAATATGGCAGTTCGTAAATCAAGTCAGTTTGCTTAGAAGGCTCATATGTAGCTAGAACAGCTTCAAAATCAAAGTTTTTTCGGCTAAAACTTAATTTTTATCCTTTACTTCATATTACAGCTATATGATATAGTATACCGATTTGATCAAAATTAAACCAGCATGTTTAGAATGTTAATATGTGGGCGCTGTGCAAATTTGGTTGAAAAATCTCAACAAACAAAAAAGTTTTTCATATAAAAACTTGATATTTGTCCTACAGTTTATATGGCAGCTATATAAATTAATAGTCAGATTTGACAGAAAGTTGTTCAGTATGTAAAGCATGTCAATATGTGCATCTGATGTAAATATGGTAGCAAATTTTTCATAAGCAGAAAGGTTTTTCATACAAAAACTTGATTTTAAGCTATACTTCCTATGACAGCTATAGGATATAGTGATCCGATTTGGTTAACTTTACCATATGAAGTGTTTTTAAGATCAAGATGATCCTTTGCAAAATTACAAAGAGTTTTCTCTTAAAGTGAATGGCTAGAGACTATAACTAAACGTATATCATCCCGACTCTTGATGCTGATTAGGAGTGCATATATATTTTTAGGGCTTTTAAAAGCCCCTAAAAACTCCATGACTTAGTTATAATACCCTTTCAAAGCGTATATTCTCAAGTACACTTACCTTGTACGGCGAACGTTTGCGGAAAATGTGACCAACATGTGAACAGGGGACAATTTCCAGTGTGCCACCGCACATCCATGTCTTGAAGGACAACTCAAGATTCTCACCGCCCCAGATATCAAAGCCTGAATCGTAGGTGCCCAAACGTTCAAAGAACTCACGGTCAATGGAGAAGAGACCACCAGCCATTGTAGGTGAATAGACGGGCTCCGATGTGCTCTGCAAAAATAGAAAAGAAAAAAAAAAACACAATGAATAAACAAATTGAATAGCAACTGGAGGGCAATAGAGGGACCAGGGGCTGACTGACTGTGAGAGATAGTTAGATATTTGGTTAAGGAGCAGGAGGTGTTCAAATCAAATGGAATCTCATAAGGACATTTAATTTTCCTAATTGAAACTCGAGCGAATGTATCGTTGGTCTCTGGTCTCTGGTCTCTCAAGTGGCTCACACCTAAGCAAACTTCTAGCAAAGTGTTGAAAGGGAGACAGAGAGAGAAAAAGAGAGAGCGAGGGAGAGTGGAGTGTAGGAAAGTGTGTGCAGCATGCCACATGCCACATTGCGGCCATTTCATGAGTAAGTTGCCGCAGCTGGCAGCAACTTTGTCTGCCTCACTTGGCTGCCTTTTTCGGATACTTTCAACAGCTTCAAAACACTCGAGGCTACATTTTATTTAGTACACATTTTACTTTCTCACTCCGTCTCTCTCTCTCTCTCTCTCTCTCTCTCTCCCTCCCTCTCTCTCCTTCTCTCTCTCTGCCTTAGTCATGTCTGGTTTTCCACAAATTTCGGTTGTAATTGAATATTTTGTGCTGAGTATTTGCTTTGCACTTGCTGCTAGCTTCTGATTCAGTTTCTGATTCGTTTTCTCCTCCGGCTTTTTTGGCCCAAACTGGACTCTTCCATATTGCGACTTTAACTTTATTTCCGGGTATACTCTTCCCCACCTCCCCCACTCCCCCTCTCAACAGATTTTACATTTAATTCGAGAATTGCATTTCATTTTCACTGCAATTTAATTACAATTTCTGCTTGTTTTTCCCCAGCTGCCGTTTGCTTCATAGTACAAAATAATTAAAAATAAATAACAATTTTTATTGCAAATATATACATATATATATATATATATACTTATGTATACAATTATTTATTTATTGTGTGCAAACGAATTGAGGAGAAAAGCACAGCACAAAAATATGACTCATAAATTAATTGCGTAATGTTAATAAACCAAAGTAAATAATGACTTTTTGTATTTTTATATTTTTGTATTTTGTTGCTTGCAAATTATAATGTCATTTTCATTTTCATTTTCATTTTCATTTACATTTTCATTTGCTTCATACACTTGATTTCATTCCGAAAGCAATTCATTGATGTCAACATCAAAAGTATGCAAATCTCAAGCAGCATTACGTATACGCCATGAGAGCTACAGAAAAAAACTTGATAAAAATGCGACTAAGGGCTAAATCAAAAAAGAAAAGCATTAAAAATGACCCACTTAAGAGTATACGACGAGTAGTTACTCTTTCTTTAACAGAAACTGCAGAAAACTATAAGCAAAAGAATTTTTGAAAATTTTCCCGCAGAGTTTTCTTTCTACAGTTACTTTTTCTATACAGCAAATACTTTACCGACTTAACTCAAATTTAATTAACTTTAAATTTTAAGCACTGTTAGTATATTAATCAAATTTGAAAACGGATCAAACTACATAACGCTTCAAGCAGCGTAAAAATGTCCTCTTTGAGGGCTGCAGATTCTGTAATTGAGTTTGTAAAGAGAATCCGAGCAAATGACAGTACGCGGGATGAGCAAATAAAAAGCGAAACTTGAGAATGTTTGATTTAAAAAAAGAAAAAGAAGGAAAAACAGGCAGCAAAATAAATGAAATTGTCACTCGCAAACTGTCAGGGGAGAAAGTAGGTTCAAAAGGGGAAAAGAAAGAGGGGAATTGAATGGATGTTTGGATGGATTGCTTAGCAACTAAAAATATGTAACTTAAAGTCGCAGCAAACAATGGAAAATGTCAAGGCGCAAAAACAAAAGCGACAACAAGAAATAACAACAAACAAGTAACAACAACAACAACAACAACAACAACAACAAGTAAAAGAAATGTGAAGGCAGCGAGTGAAATCTCCAAACGCGACAAGTGCCATTGTGTTTTGGGAGCGAGCATCATGGCCAGAACGGAATACCAGACGGATGTCAGAAAGCACGGCGAAATGGTAACAGGAATATGGCTAAGCAAAGGGGTGGGGCACAAGGGGGTGTGACCAGTACGCTGGTAGCAAGAGAAAACTTCTATGCCCGTTGGCAAATTCGCAGTGTGACATTTAATAAACGCTGCTGGCACAAGACAACAATGAGTGTTGCCATGGCCAGCTCTGGAACGGGCTAAAAAGCAACAACAACAAACAATACAACAAAAAGGAATACAACAACAACAATGTTGTAGGCAAATGCATGCGTGACGAGGCGGAAGCAGCATGCGGGCGGCCATTTTCTTTTTTTAGTTTCGCCGCCGGAAGTGACAGAACAAATAGCAAAAGTGAAAAAACTGTCTGTGTGCGTGCGTGTTTGTGTGTGTGTGTGTGTGTGTAAGTGTGTGTGTGTGTGTTATACATGCTTGTGTATGTAAAAGGATTTTATTGTTATAGTTGCGTTTTTATTCATATTGTTGTTGCTGCTGTTCGCCCAACATCCTTTGCTATATGTACGATATATCTGTATATATATATATTTTTGCATACACGACATTTTGTATTGTTTTTTTTTTTTTGTTCTGTTTGCTGCGCAGCGGAAATGGAAGTAAAAACGAAAATAAGTTTCTTGTGAAAATAAACTGAAATGAAATAAAATTCAGCGCTCTGAATAAATAAATAAACACCGAAAATGATGAGGAAAAGTTGCAGTTGCTGATGCTGATGCTGACTCTGATGCTGACTCTGATGCTGAAGTTTGCCATTTTCAGCAAATATAACGTCATATAACTTTTTGCCAACTGTCGTCGTTGTTGGTAGTTGGTAGTTGGCAGTTGGTAGGAGCGCATAACGCCGGCTTAAATGATTCACAAATGTGGTTATATATGTGCATACATTCAGTCACAGTGCCACTGACTGTTGACTGGCATAAGAAGTTATTGATTAAGTACTCGCTGTGGTCCAAAAATAAACGGATCAAACTGTCTTTCAGCAGTGAAATCTCCGCTTGATTTATATACCAATCAATCAATATAATTTACTTATTTTAAAATGCATTTATCTAACACTAAATAGAGACTTATGCGTAGGCAATTAAGGTGAGCTTAAAGTTAAGCTGTGCAAAGCATGGAGTTAGTTTGAAATGCTCGCCTAGCAGCTACCCTGTACCCTCTTCATTTAATTTTCCTACAAAAAAAGGAGGAAATTCTAGAAAAACCTTTTTTAATTTTCAATTAATTTGATTTATTTGCTCAAAACTTTGTGAATTTGCGGTTGAAATTGGGAATTCTAGAAATTATATGAAATTGCGAACATAACTTCACTAGCTACTACCCTGTAACTCTTTAGGTAGTAAATACATTTTATTTTGTAGCCTACAGGGTATTTTAATAGTCACATATTACTCACACAGAGCTTGAATGGCTTTAAACGACGGCCTATTTAGATATCAAATAAATCTAATGGCATTTATAATGTTTCACTTGCCTGTGTGTGAGTGTGTGTGTGTGTTTGTGTGTGTTGCGGTTGACACAATTTATGCTAGAAAAATGATGGGTTCTTTTTGGCCAACAAAGCTATATGTCAAGTGAGAGGGGGGAGGGAGGGAGCAGAGCTAGGAGATGCTCTCACAGAGAATCCGACACTTGCCGCGACCGCAAATTAAGCAGGCGAAAAGCGAAACGAGAGTGGCTACACTCAGTGTGTGTTAAGGTGTGTGTGTGTGTGTGCTTGTGGGTGTGTGAGCTATGGAAATAATGTGCTAACCTGCGGGCTGCCAAACAACAGCAACAACAACAACAACAAGGACCACAGCAAAAGCAACAACCGCATTAATATCAAATAAAACAGTCACGAAACGCAGCAGGAGGCGACCAACAAAAATAAAATAAAATATATATACAAAGATACATATGAGCGGGAATACCGTTAATGTTTGTAGAAGTAGATACGACCCCCTGGGGGGGCGTGGCAGACACGCACAGAAGGGCATAAAGTGCCCAAGGCAGCCACCTTTGGTTTTCTCCTCCAGCGTCTAGAGAAAAATTGCAAAAAACATGTCGAAGTAAAGGAAGCTAAGGAAGGAAATGTGGAAAGCGAGGAAGGAAAAGCGCTGCTTGACATAATATGAAGATGACTTTTGACAAGTGCGCGCTGACACGCCCACATTCCGCACTCCGCACAGCCAAACACACACACTCCACACACATAACACTGTACAGTTGTGTATCTGTAGTTTGAAGTGGAAAAAGAAGATGAAAAACTTGAGAGTTTTCATGCCTCTTTGCATCGCATTTGCATGACTCAAGCGCTAAAAAGTCGCAACGCTCTCAAAGTAAATAGTTGCACAAGTTTTAAGTAATACTTGAACTGAGAGCTAAGATCTGTGTAAAGGTAAAGAGTAAGGTAAAGGGTGAGGGGAGTGAAAAGCCATGCTTTTGGGCCAGGTGAGACTTAGTACAAGTTCTGCTTAACCTGCTTAAAACTGTTGCCTGCTTCAAGTAAGACGGCTCCAAAAAAGCTTATTAAAATGTTAAATGTACCATAAACACACACACACACACACACACACACACGCACACACACACAGCGGGTTGGCCGTAAAAGAAAATGTTACATGAAACGGAGGAAAATTAGCATAAAAAGTTGTTCGTTGCTTAGCTGATTTTGCTTTGATTACCGGTTCACTGGACCGTTAGCGAGTGCTTAACGTTGGTCAGAAGCAACAGCAGTTGGAGCAGACATCTAAACGCAAATCCAGGACTAAGTAAGAGCGAGAAAGCTGGGGAGAGAGAGAGAAAGGGAGAGACGGAGAGCGAAAGCTCAAGTCGACGGTAAGCGTACTTAACTGGACTATCTGCTGCTCAGCACGACTACAGCGGCGTAGTCAGCCCAACCTACAACAGGGGACGCGCGCTGTGGGTTGAGCCAACAAAATATGCAAATTTATTTGAAATTTTCCAATTTTATTTAACTCCATTCAAGCGTGTGATTTTAGCATTTGTTATGCCAATTTTACAATTCTAAAATTTCTGTTTCCATTTGACATTCAACGAGTTTATGAATTTTCCCAACACGTGTCAGAATTTATGCATTAATTTTAATTATTTATTTGATTTATCATCTTGACAAACAGGAATTAACAGCAAATTCCAAAACACAAATCAATTTAAGTGTGAAAGAATTGAAATCTTTAATTTTTAAACTTACTTTTTTATATAGAAATGTTTAAAGAACATAACTAGCTTTCTTTTGTTAATGCCTTTAAGTGATGTTTATGGTTTTTTACCAGCTTTTCTCCACTTTCTCCGCTTTGCCACTACCCTTATGTGCACGCTACTGTTGGCCCATAAAACGCAGCCGAGATTTGCGCGCGTGGAAAACTTTGTTCGTTTTTCCACACAAACACACACACACACACACATACAGAGACAGCAGCCCGTTTTGAAAGTGCAATAAAAAGTAAAGTGCAACGCTGCGTATTAAGCAGTAAAATGCGCGCACGTGCAAAAGCGCCCTAAAAACGAAACGGAAAATTCTGTAAAAGCTAAAAAAAGAAACGTACATTTTATGAAAATTAAAAGAAAACGCGACGAAGGCTTCATTCTGTCCCACTCCACGCTTTTCTTTGTTGTTGTGTGAGTGATACTAAGGTCATCAAAATGGCGACAGCAGCGCGTACCTCAAAAGCGGAAACATTTTATTTTTTTGCTTTGCAGGTCGTGCTTACTTAGACGCTTATTTAATTTGGCAAACAGTTGGTCTAAGACTTCAAAGCCCCTCTAAACTGTTAGCGTGTGTTCGCCAGACATCACATCATTACGGGGGGACGGAGGAGAGAGGGGTGATTGGAGGACATCTCGAGTCTATCACCGGAAGTGATGTCTCACAGCCCTGTCGTCCAGCTGTGGTTCTCAAATTTTCATTTAGCACGTGCTCGCATTCACTTATGCCCATTTTCATTTGCATTTCCATCCCAGTTTCCCAACGCTTTCCCACTTCCCGAATGAAATCCCCTTTCCTGTTTCCTTCTTCCGCTGCGAGTGAAGTTTTTGGTTATGCGAAACGCGCACTCAATTTGCATGCCAAATGCAGCGAGCACAATCCAAAGAGTTCCGAAGCCCAACTGCCTCTTTAGGTACGTGCTTATACCGAGTTTATGTCGAATTTGATGCCCAACATCGGTCTATTCGCCAGTAACCAACCTGAACCCATAAGCACACCATTAATTACAACTACAGCAACTTCAGCTGTTTCGTCATAATTTATGGCAGATATTACAAAACTTTGAACGTGCTAAGTTTGCCGAAAGATGGTGGAAAATCAGCAGCCTGAAAACTAATCTATCTACTCTATCAAAGTTATGGTAACTCTAATATTTTAAGCCTACAATTTTTTTTTCTTCTGCGTTAACACAGAAAGTTTTGGTAGTATCTTTTCATTATAGTTATTGAGCCAATTCGATGTACTACATCATCAGTGAGTCGTGTGCTACAAAGTGCTAACCAGAAAAAAATAGTGGGAAAAAGCGATTCGAGTGGCGCCTGAAAATATGCAGCATTTCTGGCCAATTAATAATGAGGAGCTGCAGGCAGAACGCGTCCAGGCGAATGCAAGCCAAACATTTGCCCCACATTTTGGCCGAGCACTGCCAGACTGCCGAAATGCCTGCCTGATCGTCATCATCATCAACATAATGCTGATAACAATGATGATGATGTTGGTAATATGGTTTGGCAGGCATAGAGACGGCAGAACTTTGACTTTTGCAATGGCATGCAAAAAATTGACTTGCTGCAAGCTGTGTGTGTGTGTGTGTGTGTGTGTGTGTGTGTGTGTGTGTGTAGGAACTTACATACATATATAGTCATCTATCTGCATGTCATGGTTGAGCGACAGGGGAGTGGGGGCGCTGGGTGGGGGGTTGGGGAGCGGAGTTACGACGCCATAATGTTGTCTGCCATGCACAAAATATCGGTTGCGAAAATTGCTTAAAAATGAACCAACTGCTGGCAGTTGATGGATGGGCTTGCAAAGTGGGGCCAGTTGCCAATCCCCCACTGTCCTCCCCTACTCCCTTTCTACTCCCTGTGAGGCTTAGCACCAGCTGCAAGGGGAGTCCAAAATGGTATCAAATTTTGTGTGCTCTTTTCAAGTGCCAAGACGAGACTTTAAAAATTTCATATCTGCTTTTAGTAGTAGCTGCTGCTGCTGCTACTGCTGCTACTCCTGCTGCAGCTTATTTCCATAGCAATTTCTCATACATTTTTCCTACCACACACACACACACACACACACATATGTGTGAGTTGTTGTCGTAGTAAAAAGAATGCGACAGGACAAGGAATGCATCTATGCGTCTATGTAGTCGAGGTAGTTGAGCAGTCTAGCCACAAGCATACTTTAAGACGATGATGCTACAAAAACATACCCAGAGTACAACAAAAAACAACACACACACACACACACTCACAAAAATATCCAGAGATCTGAAGAATGAATAAATTTTTTGGTACCGAAACAGTAAAAGCGTTTTTTTTGTTGGTTTTTTATGTTTGGTTTTAGCATTTCATGCATTATAAACAAACAGCGCATATTTAACTTTAGTTGCCTTTAGAGAAATTTGCATTTCCTGTGCGTTTGACAGTCTTTTTGTTCTAAAAATATACATAAATTTTGACATAACTATGAAACTTCATAAATTTTTAAATCACAACCGTTTTTATTTCTGATAGGTCATGCTATACGATAGTTACGCATGCCGATAGTCACGATATTGTCTCTAGCTTGTGGCGACTTTTTTTGTGTTTTTAGTGGGAAGCTGGCTTAGTTCATTCTTTTTTTTTTTTTGAGTGTGTTGTGCATTTTTACGAGTCCTTTTTAATAAATCATGCGCCACGTAAACTGACTTCATACACAACCAAACAGGCTAGAGTGTGTGGAGTGGGTGTATGCAAGAGTTGTGTGTGGATGTGTGTGTGTGTGTGTATTTTTGGTTGGTTTGCGTACTCTTCTCTCGCTTGAGTGAGTGATTTGCATATGTTGCTGTTGATGCTGTTGCTGCAGCTGCACAAAAAAAAATGGGCGAGCACACAAATCACTTTGGGGCATGGTACTTTGCTGCCACATCCACAGCAGCAGTAATTCCCAGCACACACTCCCACACACATCCACACACCCTCACACACATTGTCCAGCATCCTTCCCAGTGAAGTGGTCGTTAGTCTCGGTTATCATGTGCCCATATTCCACCAAATATTGTTCACAGCCACGTTCTTTTCGCTCCTATTCCCTGTACTCCACTTTGCCAGTGTTTTTGCCTGCTTTTCCAGCATTGGGTGCAAATTAATACACTTGCGAGTTGTTTGGGATTGCAGCATGATCTTGTTATTGTTGCTCTTACTGTTCACACTCGCATCATCGTTATGGTTTCACGGCAACAAAAGTTTCGTGTATTTTTACCCCTCTCTTTTATGGCTTAATATGCAAAATTATGGACGAATTTTACTTGCTATCGTTGCCAAGCCATGGCAAAAGCTTGAAAAGCATACTCGCTTTTTTGGCCAGTTGTGTGTGAGATGTGCATTAAATCGATAAGCTTACTGACCAACCAATACCGCGTGTCACGCGACCAGCTCTATGGGATGCCATAAAGTGCCTTTTAAGCGCATTAAATTGCTGGCCATTTTATAATTTTCAAATAACATAATTTGGCCATTATTCATGGCGCGCTCGAAAGCGAGCAACAAACTTGTGCTCATTTTTTGGAGCATACTTTCGGGCGCGAGTGTAAAATATCGCAACAGCCACTGCACGTTTAATTAAACAAAGGCCACCGCAAAATACAAGAGTACAAGTATATATATGTTGGTATTATATAAAGCTTTACATAAAACGGAGAGAGAGAGGGAAGGTGAGAAAGAAAGAGAGAGCGGAGAGAGAGCGAGCGAGCCATTGCCATGGCAACTGATGAGCATGAAAATGTGGGCAACTTTAGCTTTTGTTGGGGTTTTCTCGTCGAGTTCTCCTCGTTTGCTACCCACTTGTTACAAACATTTCAATTAAAAGTTAAACTGCATGTAATTTTCACAAAATGTGTAAGTAATAACACTGCCTGCTGCTCGCTCTACTTGAGCCAAATTAATTTACAAAATTCAACAGCAGCAAAAAAAACAAAGCAAAGGCGAAACCTGAACCCAAAAAACATAAAAAAACAAAAAAGGAAGAAAGATCAAAAAAGGGGCAGTCAAAGGGATTTTGTTTTAGACCCAAAATGGGCTTGTCATTAATTAAAAAAAGTAATAATACAGTAGAGTTTGCATACAGTGAACACCAGTCCAAGCTGGGCGGACTTCTGTTGGCGATTTCAAATTTAAACTGTATTTTCTCCTTAAAAAAGTAAACAATTTCCTAAATCAAACTGGGTTTGCTTTACGCAGTCTTTACTGTACTCAAACGAGCAAAGGAAATTTTAAGGCCAGCACAGGCAGCAATTGAAAAGCGCAATCTGCGGGTTTGGGGATTATAGAGGTCTTTTTGCCAGCGGATTCCATTGTTGGTTACGTACCGTTTCAAGGCGAAATTCAATTTGTACACACCCCAAAATACACACACCCACACACACAGGCACACTTCTCCGCTCCATAAGCTGTCTATAGCCTTTGGGCAGTTTAAGCCTTTATTTCTTTTATATTATTATTTTTTCGTGGCTTATTCGTCCGTATGATTGACTTAATCATAAACTTACAAGCGGCCGAAACGAAAGTTTGGATGCTGCTTAGACCCCATTTTGGGTTGATCTCTTTTTGCACTTATCACTTATGCAAATGGTGAGCCAACGCCAATTTCAATTATCTGCCACGACCCAATTGCCTTTCATTTTAAATGGAAAATGATGTAGGTGATAATTGCTTTTAAACATCAAACAAACAAAAATAAATATATATTATATAAAAGACAAGACAAACAACCAAATGTAACATAAACAATTTAAAATTGATATGCAAATGGAGGGAAAAAAACAATCAGCAATAACACAACAACAGCAACAACAGCAATCAAACAAACGGTGAGCAACTCTCTGACATCGACTTCTTGTTGCAAAGCTATCGACAAGCATTTTATGCAAATAACTCGGTAATCTTGCAACTGACAGCCTTTGGATGCCTTGGCTTGTTTTTCCCTATTTTCACTGTTTTCCCTTTGCTTTGAACATTTTCCTTGTCTTTGCTATTTTCCCTGAAACTTACGTGGCTGATTGTGCGTGCGACTGTCGTAGAGATAAGGGTCAAGCCAGGGGCAAATTCTATCTATCTATCTACAACAAGCGCTATCTCCCTCGCATTGCCTGTCTCTCCCTCTCTCTCTGTCTGTCAATCGATGGGCATACCCATGAATACCTAAACAGCCAACGCACACATGTGTGTGTGTGTGTGTGAGAGAGTGGGCAGTTGAGATCAGAGAGGGCAAGTGTAGTGTATGTAAATGGAACTGTTGCGAGCTCTGAAACGTAGGCAGACAAATGAAATATTAAACAAAACAGCAGCAGAGAGGAGAGAGAGAGAGGGGGTGAGAGAAGGAAAAAGGGAGGAGAGAGAAGAGTAAGAAGCAAGCAGCAAGACACCGAGTGAAAGTAAGTAAGGTGGATTAGGATGTAAAGTGGATCGAAAGACGATTATGCTAAAATCGCTACAACGAATCCAAGCTGTCTCTCACTCTAGCTACCTTCCTCACACTCCTCTCTCCCTCTTCCTCTCCCTCTCCTGCTTTGATAACAAAATCCCCCTTGGACTTCACACGAAATACGCAACTAAGCAAAGAGACACAAAAAAAAGTAAGAAAACAAAATTTCAAATAGATTTTAAAACGTAGACAAAATCGTTACAGTGAAGACTCTTGAAACAGTAAACAGTGACTGTTGACTATTACGAATTGCACTATTTTAAGAAATGATAATTAATATTAATGTTAATGGAATACATTGTGTAACACTACAGTCAAAACAAGCTATAACAAACAGCAGTTTTAATTTTAAACAAAAAACTACTACTGAGAGTTGTTTAGTCATGTTTAAACTTGCATGAATATTAAATAGCTGATTTAACAATATTTACATGCTAGTTTTTGAATTTTATTAGCATTATTCAAATCATTTATAGCCAATGTTTGCTGTATGTACACAAATATTTATTACTATATAGAGCTTTTGAGTGCCTCGCGATTGCTTCGTTGTCTCGTTTATCAATTCACACTTTACACCAACCAAAACAAAAGCAAAAACAAAAACACAAAAACACAAAAAACAAAAAGAACAAGAGATCAACCTTCATCAAAAGCTGCTTCGATCGGCTCTGGAAAGCCTCGTTTCAGAGTCTGACTCAAAAGCTGACGAGCGACACACGTTTCAGTTTCAAATTGTCAGCCAAGCGGCAAAGACAGCTTGAAGAGTATTATAAAATTAATAAATTTGTGTGAGTGGAAATTTTAACTAAAAGATGTACAAATCTTTGGCACTGCTGGCCCTGTGCCTGGCCAGTGTTTTGGCCGGCAAGGTGGGACAACCACTGCCGGGAAGACATTTGGTCTGCTACTACGACTCCTCCAGTTTCATCAAGGAAGGTGAGTGATTCAATGCAAGTCGATTAAAGCCGCTTACGTAATCCAGCAGCAAAAGCAACAATTGATAATTAAATATAACACAAGGTAGTACAATAAATAATCTCATAAACTTAAAATGAAAACGAAAACGAATTTATAAAACAGCAGACAAAGGAAGTGAGGCTTATCAGTCTTCCTCTCCCTCTACGTCTCCGTCTCCCTCTTCGTCTCTGTTTCCCTCTTCGTCTTCATCTCATTTTCTATCTCTGTCTCTTTTTTTCTGTTTCCAATTCCAAGAAATTAGATTTTTTATATACTTGTTTTGCTTTAAAGTGCGAGAGATGACGATAACAAATTGAGCTAACAATTATTATGTTCCCCAGCTACACGGACAAAAATAATTAATGTGTTTGTTTTATAATTAACACATTTGTGATTCACTTTTGTTACGTTTATAATGACGTAAATTTATGGCTTTAACTTTAAGGGAGTGTATAACCAGATCAAGTTTTTATAAAGCAGTTAAATACACTGAGATAAATTTAAACAAGTAGTTAACTTCTATTTTTCACTACTAAATTTTTAGCAGTGTAGACTATGTGCCCATTAATTACTCGACCACACTGACAAAATAATCAACTAAAATTAGAGCACAGTCTTAGTGATAACAATTAAGAACACTAATAAAGCAAAGATTACCAAACACACATTTCTAGCAGTGTATAACCAGCTTCTCTCTCTTTCCCTTCCTCTCTCTCTCTCTCTACCTCTCCCTCTCGCACCTCTAAGGCCTCGGCAAACTGGTGATTGATGAGCTGGAACCTGCTCTACAATTCTGCGACTATCTGATCTACGGTTATGCCGGCATCGAACGTGACTCCTACAAGGCTGTGAGCATCAATGAACAACTGGATTTGGATCTGGGCAAAGGTCTTTACCGTACCGTGACCCGTTTGAAGCGCAAGTATCCCAATTTGCGCATACTCTTGAGCGTTGGTGGTGACAAGGATGTGGAGAAGGGTGATGATGCCAAGGATTTGCCCAACAAGTATCTGCAGTTGCTTGAGAATCCCACCGGACGTACTCGCTTTGTGAACACAGCGTACTCACTGGTCAAGACCTACGGCTTCGATGGTTTGGACGTTGCCTGGCAGTTCCCCAAGAACAAACCGAAGAAGGTGCATGGCAGCATTGGTAGCTTCTGGAAGGGTTTCAAGAAGGTCTTCAGCGGTGATCATGTGGTCGATGAACAAGCCGATGCCCACAAGGAGCAGTTCACCACACTACTCCGTGATCTGAAGAACGCTTTCCGTGCCGACAATCTGCTGCTGTCCACCACGGTGCTGCCCAATGTCAACTCTACTCGTGGGTTCAATTTATAGAGTAACTAAGACACTTTCCTTTCTAATAAGTTCCTTCTCTTCTTTAGTTTTCTTTGACATTCCTGCTGTGATCAACTATCTGGACTTTGTGAACATTGCCGCCTTCGATTTCTACACCGCGGAACGCAATCCTGAGTTGGCTGATTACACCGCTCCCATCTATGAGTTGAGCGATCGCAATCCTCAGTTCAATGTCGACTATCAGGTCAAGTATTGGCTGCGTCACAACTGCCCAGCCAGCAAGCTTAACTTGGGCATCTCTACCTATGGTCGTCCCTGGAAAATGACCGATGATTCCGGTGACACTGGTGTTCCCCCAGTGGCCAAGGTTGAGAATGAGGCACCTGTCGGTGGCAACACCCAAGTCCATGGCATCTACAGTTGGCCCGAAACCTGTGCCATGCTCCCCAATGCCAACAACGCTCACTACAAGGGCGGCGAGGGTCCACTGCGTAAGGTCAATGACCCCGCCAAGCGTTTCGGCTCCTATGCCTATCGTGCTGCCGACAAGAACGGCGACAATGGCATCTGGATCAGCTATGAGGATCCCGATACCGCTGCCGATAAGGCTGGATATGTGCGTAACAATAATCTGGGAGGTGTCGCTCTCTTCGACTTGTCCTACGATGATTTCCGTGGTCTCTGCACCGCCGACAAGTATCCTATTCTACGTGCTGTTAAATATCGTCTGGTTAACTAGAATTTGGTTACCAAAAGCATTCTATAGTAACACTCTTTCATGTCTAAACACTGTTTGTAACTAACTTTTCGAAAAATAAATCTTTAATGTGCGTAATTAATTCATTAAACTAACTACTTTAATATATACTACTTGGTGCTTTAAAGTAGCCCTTTAGATTAAATTTTGAGGCATTCTTTGTGCTTTTATTTATCGATCGACTATATAACTCTTGCTGCCTTTCTGCTAGGAAATCGATTTTTCTTTTAAGTTCTTAGACATTTCTCTATGCCTGCCTAAGCAGCTTTAGTTAAACTCTTAGTTCACTTAGCACAAACTTAAGTTATTGATTTAAATTTGTGGCTAATTTCTGTTTAAACTCTCCCTAGCAAAATACCATGCTACTTTTATGTTATCCACTGCCATCATTAAGTTAAATATGCTATTTTTTTATAGAGCGATATACATATATATGCTTTTCATCGTGTGTTTGTCTGCATCTGATGAATGCTCAAATCCAATTGACTTTGGCATAAAAGCGTAATCGGCTTTAGCATTTAAGAAGTGCGGCAAAGTAAGCCACACTCTGCTCCCTCTTAAACTTGTCAGCTTTCCCATTTATCCCACCCATTCCTCCCTCTTTGGTCCTACTCTGTGGCGGATGCTCTCTAAATTGACTGCTCAACATTTGTCAATGTGGCGCAAAACAGAAAATTTCGCATACGCAGCGTATTACAGGACTCAGAAACCACTCGACGCAACGAGGCAAAAATACTTCTAGCTTCATGTTCTGCACGATTTCACAACAACAACAACAACAATGAGAACGAGAACAAATAAAACACAGAACAGAAATGCCAAAAAAGAAATAGAAAAGGAAAGAGAGAAAAGAGAAAAGAGAAAAAAATCGCACGCATAGGCAATCAGAATGGCATAAACGTAAAGCGTAAGAAATGAAATGAAACGTGCAATGTGTGTGTGTGTGTGTGTGTGTGTGTGTGTGTGTCGGTGCGTGTGTATAGGTGTATGTGTGTGTAGGGTATTAGAAAGCATTTACCTATCCACACAGCCCCATTACACTTGCACATAAAGGATAAGAGACGACGACAGCCAAACAATTTTTATAGGTAAACTTTACCTTTGCCTTTTTGGGCTTTGAGTGAATATATATACACACACACATACACACACACATATATACACGCATGAGTGTGCGTTAGTGTCTGTGTGTAAGTGGCACTTCGTTCTCTTTGTTTCCATTATGAGCTTTGCCATAAAGTCGATGGTCTGTGCAACTAAAGGCTCAAATTTAAATGCCTGGCCAACGCTGCGCATGAAGTACGCACATTACGTATACGCCACAGCAAACACACGAGTTTCTTTTTTCTCTGTTTGTTTCAAATAATTGGATTAGTAATTGTAAGCCAGCAAAACAACCACCTTTTTGGAATTTTTATGAAATTTTTGTTGTTGTTGTTATTGCCTATCTACGAGTAGTTTTGTTTTATTCGCTTTGGGTAATATGAGATTTAAGTGTGCCAGTCTGTGTGTGTGTGTGTTTTGTTCTACTTTTTTTCGGGTTTAGCTTTGAGCCAACAAACGCGAGCGGATTAGTTGGCAACTCCAGCATTTTCATTAGTTTTAGTTAGTTTTGCCTGAAGCCCTCACCGAATTAGTTTTTATGTGTGTCCTAGCAAATTTCCTGCTCCTTTTAACCATGGCTGTTACCGTAGCTGTAAGTTGAAGGTGAATTCATTTGCTTTGCATAATTTAAACTTCAACTAAGGCAGAGACGTAACTAAGAATGTAATCACACTGAGAAACTGGAAGTTTCTTTGGCTTAAAACTAATGAAAAATGAAACCAAGTTAAGGCACATATTAAACAACACACCATTTATAAACAAAGTAAATATTAAGTGCTTAAGGTGGCTTCAACAACTTTATCAAAACTTAAGAAAGTTTTTATTAACTAAGAAGCAAATTTAATCATCAAAAAATTCTGTTGTAAAACGGAAATTCTTAGCCATGTTGTCGTAGAAACAGTCAGCAGGGCTTTTCCTTGCCAAAATGGAAAGGAAATGGAAAAGGAAACAAGAGAAAATAAAACTAAAACAATCTCTTGTAAAGCTATAAAATAGCAGTTAACATGAGCCATCGAGAATAACAAAAAAAAGTGAAAGAAAAACGAGTGTAAAACGGTTGGCAGCTGGCGCAAATGTGCCGTCAGGTAAGTTGAAATGCGACAGGTAAAAGAATGGCAATAAAATTGTTACACAAAACTGGCAAAAGGCAGAGAAAAATTTCCAGCATAAAAAGCGATTTCCACTCATTGTTCAAAAATTATTTACGATGCTGCATTAAAGTGCTCAGAAGAAACAATGACTTAAACAATTTGGCCAGAACGAGTGATTTAGTGTTTAAGCCAGCTTTCTAAACAGGCAAATTCATTGGCCAAAACTTGAACATATTACCAAATATGGCTGATGAGTTTGGGTGGGGGTGAAGGAGGAGCAGTGGAGCAGGCAGCCAAGCGAATGGCAGCTGCCAAGTTAATGCCAAATCCATTAGCCGATGGCACTCACGTGTTATCGGGCTTTATGCCGCGCCTTCCCAGTTTCCAGATCAGTCAACATAATTCCCACACACACACACACACACACACACTTGGTTTCCAAATATATTGATTCTAAAGTAACAACAACAACAACAAGCACAAAACACAAACAACAAAACTTTTGCCAAAGCTCAGAGGGGCAGAGGGAGTGGCGGGGGGAACAGAGAATCCTTAATATATACATATATGTATTTTTGATTCCCCAAGCTTATTATTGTTATTGTTTCAATTGTTGTTGCTGCTGCTGGTGCTGCTGGTGCTGCTGCTGCTGCCAGCACAGCTCTCTCGTAACAAGTTGAGCAACTTTTTGGACACACGGCAAAAGTTGGTAGCAGGCTTTAAGACTGTCAACAGTGCTTGGCAGTTGGCAGCACAAGACCAAGTGGAAGTAGAAGTAGAAGTAGGGAATAAGGTGTAGACTAAGTTACCATAGCATCAGTATTTCTAGGATCTGTGCTGTGCTTGCGTGACTGCAGATCTTAGCGTGTGTACTTATTGTATATTTTATGTATTTCAAAAAGGGCTTTTCAATTTCTGTCTGTCGCCAAAAAAAAAACCGGAAACTTTCAACTGTCATTTTATGGGCAAAAATTTCATTTTTGTGTGTGCTTGAAATTTTCTCCCTCCTCAAACCTTTCCATAGCATTTTCCTCTACTCTCTGGCAACCATTATCATTGTCGACAGACAACATTTATGGCTCATTCACATACACGTTGTCGCAGCCGGCAAATTGCCAATGTGGTGCTCAGGAAATGCTTTACTTGATTTAGCTGCTAAGTGCAGCTTCAGGCGCAAATGGCAGCAACAGAGCAGAGCGTAACAACAGCAACAACATTTTTCCCCCATACTCTGTAAAGTCGTGACATGGATTTTCGGCAACAATGTTCGCATAAATTCTCTTGGCGCTTGTAAAAACAATTATGCCAGATATTTACGCCACAAGAAGCTGGAACAAATGTTGCTGTTGTTGTCACAGTTGCTGCTACTATTTCTAGGACTGCAACTGCAATTGGAATTGCAACAACTTCAGCAACAGCAGCAGGCGAGAATTTGCTGTTAACAATTTTGGCTTTTAATTGTAGTTACACACTGTTCCGTTACTTCCGCTCACTTCTTTCGACTCCTTTTTGCCACACTCAATTGTAATTTCTGCATATTATTTGTGCAGTGTGAACGCGGCGTATACGCAATATCACTTACATATTTCTGGCAGCAATTGCGACGGCAATTTATGCTCATTTTACGTATACAAAAGTCAAATGTTATAATTAA
Organism: Drosophila cardini; assembly: GCA_018903735.1. Lineage (NCBI taxonomy): Eukaryota > Metazoa > Arthropoda > Insecta > Diptera > Drosophilidae > Drosophila > Drosophila cardini. The sequence continues at coordinate 2,422,591 of JAEIGM010000001.1, read as the reverse complement.
GAACTCGTTCTGAATTGTTTAATTAAAACGTTGAGACCCAAATGAAATACGGCGCCAAAAAAGGAAAGAGAACTAAGTGAATTTAATGTAAAATTTAAAGCAAAGCAGGATGTGGGTGTGTGTGGGTGTGTGTAGGTGTGCTAGAGTGTGTTCTGTATGAAACTAGCAACTTAAATTTCATTTCAAGTGTTTGCCAATCCATTCACAAGGTACACAAAGCACCCAAATGCATGAAACACGATACACTACACTGGATAAAATATGTGTGACAGAGTGTGTGTGTGTATGTGTGTGTACTCTTATGGTATTATGAGTGTATGCCATGTTTTGCACTCAAAAGTCTATCTGGCTGCCATCAAGAATATGGCTAACACACACAAACAGGTAAAAAGGATTTATGCTAATACATAAAATACGCACAGAAAATGTTAACAAGCTTCTCTTTTCGTCTTTTCGCCTTTTTCTGCTATTTTCAGCTTTTTTTTAGCTTTGTTTCTCTTTGTTTTTCTGTTTTTTGCTTTTTGCAAATGCATTTGCTAAAGGCTTACATTAAATAAATAAGCAGAAAAGTCTTTTACGCTTTAAATAAAATTTCCAAATAAATAAAACTGAAGAGAAAAATTTGTGTATTTTATCTAAATGAGAAAAAATGTTTTTTCGTTAGAAATAACTACAAAAATAACATTAAATTCTGAAAAGCAATTTGAAAATAATACGCAAATGCTATTCCTGTTAATAAAACTTTTTCTTGTTTTTTTACATTTTTTTAAGTAATTGAAGTAGAGAAATAAAATCAAACACAGAGAAAAAATTAACAATTTCCTATAAACAAAATAACTTTTGTGTCCTGTAATTCCAAACTAAACAAAGCTTAATGTTTAACGTAAAATTATGCAAATATTATGATAGCATCTTTGCTAAAAATTTAATGATACTACGTAATTTCCGCTTAAAACCAGCATATGAAAGTTTTATAACATAAGCAAATACCACACGTATGTGTGTGTGTGTGGATTATGATTGTGTGTGTGTGTGTGTAGCTATGCATGTTCTATTAACAGTGAATGCTTGAATTTCCTAGCCACGTTCTAGGGATTTAAGCGGCTTCATGTTTGCCGCTGTATGCGCGTATTTTGCCAAACGGATTTTTGGTATTTTCTGTATGGGAACTTTGGGTTAGTTTGTTTAACCTAACCATGGCTAAAACCCACATTCACAATACAAACACACACTCACTCACACACACTCACTCACACACACAAAGATAATGGCATGAGCTTAAACAAACACGCAGCAAACCGCAGAAATCCCTGCCATAGAAACCTTTCCTATTTGAAGTGTTTGAAAAGGGCAAATTTTATAAGGGGTCGACACACACAAAACGTGTGTTAACACACATAGCAAACGGAAGTAGAGAGGGGTGTGTAGAGAGGGGTGTACTTAATAAGTTTTGGACTTACGTTATGGCGCTTTTTCTCACGTTCCGGTACCGCATGCCAGCTAAACTGCAAATTCCAATCAAAGCCACCCACATTGACGCCACTCGAGTCGCGATAGTGGAATTCCAGTGTTGTGTCATCGATAACATCGATAACTGGACACACAACGGTCGTTGAGTTTCTGGCAATGCGGTCGAGCAGAGGCTCCAACCAACCTGAAAGTAGAAAGAGGAAAAGAAAGGATAAGTAAGTTAAAGTTAATATGATTGGAGGCAATGAACTATCGATAAAACTATCGTATGCTAGTAGTTACTTTAAAAGATAGTTAACTTTAAGCTTTAACAGTAAATTTAGATCAAAAAACTATTTTATATTTAAACCAAAGTGTAAAGTAACTTAATTTTAAAGGAAAACTTTACCCAATTCTTGATTTAAAACTATCGATAGCATTTTTATACAGTTTAAATCAAGTTTTTCCTAACACATATCAAAATATATTTCTGTTTTAGTTTATAGCTCAACTTAATTGCTTTTTCCCAAACACTTTTTCTCCCCTTTATTCACATTCATCAACAGCATTTGACGCTTTTGACAACAATGTGCAAGTAAAGACCAAAATTTTTGTACAGACACACATAGAAAAAGACACAAAATGAAATCTGCTCGTAATCAAGGTTCTTTGACTCAAAAGTTTGGGATTTTTCTCTTTTTGGGGATAATATTTTGTTTGGCAGAATGTTTTTCGTTCGTTTAGTTTTTCCTCTTGTTGTGTGTTGCATCGATTTCGTAAGCAATAAACAAAATTGATTGTATTTCCCCTTGCATCATTTTCCTTGAAATGGCCGTCACAGAGAAATGAAAAGCTGAATTTTTTCGGCACAAAAAAAAAGGTTCCGAGTACAAAGCAATCTGCGCTATCAACGCTCGAGTGGTGAAGCAACACAACTGAAGATTAAGTGATTTAGTAGTTGGCTTTGTTTTATTGCCAAACATTGTTGTCATCACTGTTGCTATCTTTGTTGCTCTTCTTATCGTAGCTCTTGTTGGCCAACAAATTTCATCTTTTGGCCCATCAAATGTTACGGGAAAATTGATGAGAACATTTAGAGCACACTGGGGATTTTGCGAAATGCGCTCGAAGCGACCGTCCAAAAATAGGTTAAATTTTATTAAATTGTTTTTCTGGTTTTCCCTGTTTTTCCTTTCGTTTACATAACGTTTAGTTTAATTTTTTTCTGGTTTTCAACTGCTGCTGTCAAACATTCTCATTGGCTTAAATTAGCATATACAAAACATTGACGGTATTTAAGCCGAAATATTAAATTGCCATTTGTGATTTGTTGGGCTATTAATTATTAAACAACTGCAACAATATTGACTGCTATTGTTTTGGCAGTCAATAAATTTATAAATAATTTTAGCAATTTATAAACATTGAAAATGCTTGCATATCAAATGAGTCAATAACCGTTGCATACTTTTAGGCATGTTAAATAATTACCTTCAGCGCATTCGCAATGGGAATCGAGATATGTTATAACCGGTGACTTGGCATATTTGGCACCCAACAAACGTGCTCTAATCAAACCCTCCCGCTGTGGTCCTCTCACAATCTCTACTTTTGGATATGCAGCGAAATAATCCTCCAATTGTTTCTTCAGATGAGCTAAAAAAGAAAATCAATAATTTAAATAGAGTTTAATCTTTAAACTCTGTTTGCTACTTACGCATATCGCTATAATCATCCACGAGTATAATTTTGCCAATCAGCTCAGCTGGAGACCTGTCAAGCACAGAGTGCACAGTGCGCAACAGCACGGACCACGCCTCATTGTGGAAGCAAATAATAACATCAGTTTTGGGTAAATTACTTAGATAACGTGCCGAATCCTTGCACCAGGCATCACGTGGATCAGGCAGCGATCTATGCACAGATATCAGATCGGAGACATATTGATTGAAAGCATTATTTGTCCAGCCATCTTCCACAGCCTTCTTCATCTCCGGTGGCATCTGTTTGGGCAGTATAACGGGTTTGCCCAGCTCACCGGGACTATCCTCTAGTTGATTCGCCGCTGGCGCATCCAAAACATTTTTATCTGCAAAGATAAGTGAGGGGTTAATGTTTATTGCTTGATTTGCCTGAAAATTGCCACTACATGTGCGAGTGTGTATGTGTGTGTGAAGGAGGGCAAAAGGGGGGCGTGTGGAAACAAATCGTTGAAGGATTTCCTTTTCGTTGGGATTCGGTTGGTGCCTGCTTTGTTGTGCATGAAATTTACGACTGGCACAACATGTGACACGCTGCGAAGATAAATCGCAATGCATTTGACATGAAAAACTGTCATCATCAGCGTCGTGCATGAAAAATGCTTCGTCTTGCAAATTTACTCGCCAACAGTGGTACAAAAGTAATCAAAAAACGATTTGGTAATAAGAATTTAATAAAACTTTCTCAAAATTTACACTTATCTTAAGAGTTTTCAAACAAAATTAAACTTAAGTGGTAATTTTTCATATTTCTATTAAGAGGAAACCGAAAAGTTACAGGAAACTTTATATATTTTCTTCCCCTTTCCCTAAAATACTGTTCTTTACCAACTTTACTCTACAATATTGTTTTTATTTATGATATTCAAAGCATGAAAGCAACTTTTACCAACATAATGCCAAGTAACGTAGAACAATTCAACAAGTCCGTTGCAAGTTTTATTAGCTTTTGTGTCAGTGTGCAACGGTGCGTATGCGTGTTGTACGTGGCATCTTCCACACGCTCAATGGGTTGAAGTGTGTGAGTGTGTGTGAGAGTGTGTTTGGGTGTGTGTGAGAGCTTTATATTATCTTGTTATTTGCATTTGCATGGAAATATGATTCTGTCTCGTCTGCCAGTTTCTGCGTTTTATGAGATTTGTCAGCCAGAAGTGACACTTATTGGCGCTGTTCATAAGTGAAGCTCTCACACTCTCCCTCTCCCTTACCCTCCCCTCATAGCATACCGTCTCTTTCTGGCACAATGGAAAAACATTTCAATTACCACAATCATTTCAATAATCATAAAACGAAAAGCTAGCTGCAAAATAAATAAAAAACCATAAAAAAAAAATGTGAACCACAGAACGAGCCGAGTTCAGGCCAAGTCAAGCAAGCTGGCCACATTATGCTGCGGATTGTTGGTAACAACCGTAGAGGCCAATCAGCAAGCGATAAATTTTTGTCCGCACAACAACAGAAACCATTAAAAGAAAATGGTCATAGGAGCCGAGACTTGAGTAAGGACACAAAACACAGAAAAGTAACACAGAAAACAGGCGCATAAATTTTATGATTTGTCGTAGTTACAACTTCATTGCGGGACATTCACGCGTGCTGCCAAGTGGCACAGCGTAACAAAGGGGTCAAAGGGGAAAAGTGGGCAGGATTGGAGGAGTGGTAGTGGTAGGCGACAAGGACTAAGCAGGCATTCGGCTATATACGTAATGAACTTTTTTGCATGCTGCGCACACACACACACACACACACACGCATTATAATAAAAAACAATAAAAGTGGCACACACAAAGGAGCGTCAAGAGCCAGCAGGTAGGGGCTGCCAGGGGGTGTGGCTAGGGGAGAGGAGAGTAAAGAGGGGTAGTTGTGGGGTAGGAGTAGGGAAAGATGAGCAGTTCTTTCAGTTCTTTTCAGTTTTATGTGTTTTATTGATTCACTTATTTATGGCACCGACTTCGGGCCGTGTTTCTACGCAAACGAAACCACCTGAGTCGCAATCCAATTATAGAATATCGGAATATAAAAACTTTACACAAAACGCCATGATAATGCTATGAAAAGTACAGTAAAACGACGCTAAGGAGTAGAAAGAAAAGGGGGAAAAACTTGAGGATAAATCACTTTAAATTTGATCCCAGAATAAGTGAGATTTTAAAGAAATATTTTATTGAAGTGCTGTTAAATTTGCATAAAAAGATATAGAAAATTGATCAAATTTTCAACTTCTTATAGGTACATTTCAGTCTCCATTAAATACCTAAAGAAAACATCTGAAAATCTGCTTATTTCTTTATCAGCAAACATATGTATTTGTTCGCAATTTGCCAGTGTCTACTGTACTGTGGGCAAATGAGATGCGGCAAACGCGTTATCCATCTATATAATTTTCATATCTATCGGCAGTTTATGGACACAAGCATGTGGAGAATACTCATATAGTCGTATACTGGGAGCTCGAGGGACACGCCTGAGCGTGACAGGAAGCTATAAAGCGTTCGTTATGTGTATATGGAGTGAAAGAGAAAGGGAGGAAGGGAGATAGAGAGAGAGAGAGGGAGTGCCTGCTGTGGGTAGGAGCATAGACAAATGCCTGGGAGGTGCCGTATTCACCGACCTCACCGCCCCCGTTAACCCCCCTCTCTGAACAATCTGGCCCGGCATGTTCCGACATAACGCATAAAAGGGAACATAATATGCCAAAGTAGCGTTATTTGCAAAATGAATGGCAGCGGGTCCGGGTATGGCACAGGGGGCGGGACAGAATGGCAGTAGGGGCGTGCCATAGGGACTGAAACAAGGACAATAGACAGGCAAACACACACACAAACACACACACACACACACTCGAAATCAACGTTATGTTATTAACATGGCAAGGGATTAGCATTGATTAAAAGTAGAGACAGCTAAAGAGAGAGAGAGAGAGAGTCAAAGAGAGTGGTCGAGAGTGAGAGAAAGAGGGAAAGGGGAGGGGCAATCAATCTGTGCAGCAGCTGTTCCCAGAGGCGTTTGCTTTTCGGGGGTGTGGCATTTGCATTGTATGTACAAAATCATTATCGCTGCTAAATTGTAAAAGCGGAAGAAGAAAAAAAAAAAGAAACACATACGAGAAATACGAGCAGGATGCATGACGGCCACAAAAGCGGGCACAGAGTCAAGTTCAGTGCGCAACTGGCCAAGATCAAGATAGTGCTTGTATTAAAGACATGGCCAGCAGGCAGTTTGACTGACTGACTAACTGACTTGGCTTGGTTTGGTTTGGTTTGGTTCGGGTTTACTTGGCTTGGCTTGGCTAAGGCGATTGCCTGTTTTGATGCGTGCGCGCGATAAACGTCGTGTTGGCCACGTCTTTTGGTGGTAAGCGCCTCAAGGCCAGGCAATAAGTACAACAACACTAATTACCAGCTACGAACAGGCACAGAGCCAAGACAATGAGCCATGTATGGTGTATGGGATCTAGAAACTGAGAACAGAGAACCAAAGGCAAAAGACTCCTCTCATCATGTGCGTGGTCGAGTGTTGGTAAACGTTGTTGGCTTGCACACAATTTTGACGCCACGGGGCGGCTGCTGCACGACAGGATCGGCAAATAGGCAAACAGTCAACAACTGCAACAACAACAGCAACAACGGTAACAACAACAACTTGTAGCTTTGCCACCTCAATGTTGATGAGGTTGCCGCAAAACAGCTAAAAAAAATGAGATGCAAACATGATATGCGAAATTGCAAATACGTGCATTGTATGGCACTAGCTGAGTTAGTCAGAGACTGAAGATGGAACCTAGAAGGGTGTCTTACACTGAAAAAAACAGAACAGGAATAGGAGAATTCAAAAGCAATTGAAATAAGAACAAGTTCTTAACATAACCACATAAGACCATCAAGAAGTTCAATAATTTATTAATAACTTGATTAAATTATTAGTATTTTTAGAAAATTATTTCTTAAAATAAGCTTGTAAAGCTTATATTTTCAAGCACTTGAAATTAAAGAAACGAATAAAAATGGATTTGTTTGAGAAAGATTATTTTTTAAAGCCGACGATAAAAGAGCTAAAAACTTATTTCCTTTGGGAATTGAACATTTTTTGATTGTAAAAATAAATTAGCAATTAAAAGTGCTAACGATAAACACTTAAGATTTTTTTGATAAGAACTTTTAATAAAATTTTAATTTAAGTATTTGTTATAGAACCTTCTCTTTTAACTTTTTTAACAGTGTTGTACTTTTATGCTCCCCTAATCCCTTTGCTCCTCCTTCCTCCTCCTTTCACTCCTCCCTTCTTAAATGCTTGTTTCACATGCAATGGCATCTGACTCGATGCTTAGATAACTGATCTACCTGCATGCACTTGTCCAACTTACCAACTGCTTCATTGATTTGGTCAGCCAACTGAGCTTCCCAAGTCACTCAGTTGGTCAGTCACTCAGTTGGTAAGTCAGTCAGTCAGTCAGTCAATCATTCAGTTATGCAGTCATGCAGTTCATACCTTTAGTTGTCTTCAGTTTCCCTCAAACAGCCCACTGAGTAAAATCTTCTGTCTGATTAGTGCAAGAAGAATCTTCTTCTTCCTCTTCTGCTTCTTCTGCTTCTTCTTTCTTTTTGCTTGTTTTAGTCCCTTTAGTTTTTAATATGCTTAATGCGAATGCCTCGCTTGACAGCGGCATGAGTCAAGTTTTGGTCTCTCTATTTATTCCTGCCCCTGTTACTGACTTCACCCTACCCATACCCCAAGCCATGCCCCTCTACTAGCACCGCCCCTGGTTGCGTGCCATTGAAAATGCTGTTTGGCAACAATTGCAAGTTGTGTTAAGTGTTTCTAGTCAAGCTCATTGTGCTGTTGTTGCTGCTTGTCGCCGTTGGCATTTTAAACATTGTTGTAAAACTTGTTAGAAATTTTTCTTAAACACCAGAGGGAGCAGGCAGACGGGAGGGGGCCTAAAGCGCCTCTCCAGAGTCTCCATTTAGCAAACAGGAAAGGAAAGCGATATGTGTTATTATCCGTAAGTTTAGTTCGATTTTCTGGCTGCTGACCCAAAAAACAAACCAGCACAAGTGAAATAAAGAGAGAAAGAGAGAGAGGGAGCCAGACGTAGTGCGACAGAGACAGATGTACATTGCCTGGCTGGGAATTAGTTGAACGAGATTGCGTGGAAATGAAGTGCGAATCGCCTGAATGGGAACACAGCGCTCAGATTTATAAAAACTGATTACAGGAATATAAAACGAACTAAAGCAGCACAAAAAAATCTCTAAAAAAAAAGAGCTAAAACAAGTTGAATGGATTGCGAATCAGTTTTGCGGCAAAGGACGAGTGGAGCAAAAAAAATGACTAACTGTGATGGATGGAGCGAGAAATGTGGATAATCTGGAACTGATTTCAATATAAATATTAATGCTGAACCATTTATTATGGCCATGCCGCAAAGATAAGAGAGGTAAGTAATGTTTTTTCAAGTTCGCTTCATTAACAAAGAAGTAGAGGGGCTAGGCAAAAAGCTAAAAAAAAAGATGGTAAGAGATAAAAATCAACTATAAAATTCAATTTCATAGAAAAGATAATTAAATTCTCTTACTAAAAAAAGGGTTTAAACCTTTTAAGGCTGCTTTGTTACTTATACAAATAAATTAAGTTCGAAGTCTTTGTTTCAATTGCAACAAATTAATTAATTTCTGTGCACATTTTCACAGCTGTTTAGCTCAATTTAAAGCAAATAATATTTCAATGTTCAGTTACAAACACATATGTGTTTTGTTATCGGTAATCGATGAGGGTTCATCTAACTATTTAATGATGCTGCATAAATATTGTCAGCTGCACTAATTAGTTTTCAATAATAGATAAACGACTGGGGTGTGTGTGTGTGTGTGTGTGTGCGAGTGTACGTGTCTACTGGTGTGTGTGTATTTGTGTAATTAAATATTAATTAAAAATTGCTGCTGCACTTACCATCATCCTTTGCTTCCTGCTTGTCCTCCGACTTGACCTTCTCCTCGGGATGCACCACCACGTTGTGACGCACAGACTCCTCGGACTTGAGACGTGGCAAGACCTTCACCCTTGACTTGTGCTTGGCTGTGGGTGGTATATCCGCCTCTTGTGGTGCCTCACGATCGGCATTGGCAATGCCCGCATTGCCAGCCATTTCTTCGCCTGATTCTGGACCATTTTTCAGTGCCAATGCAATGGGATCTCCTCCACTTCCGCCAGCCCCAGCACTGATGCCAACACCGAATCCACTGGTTTCCTGTGCTGCTCTCCGGCGTGTATCGTCCGTGTAGATGAGAAAAGCAATACAGAACCAAATGGCCAGCATCAGTGCTACCAGTTTGACAATTGTTGTGGAACGTCGACGCCAAATAAAAGCCATGATGATTTTGTATTCGATGGTTTTGTAATAGTCTTCTTCTTCTTATACTTGTTGTGGTTGTTGTTGTTATTGCTGTGGTTTAATGGCTTGTGGAAGTTGTTGAGTGCTTCAGTTTAATAGTGTTGCGCCGCTTGGTTGGCGCACGCTGCGTATGCGTAACATTAATCAGTTGATGCGCTTTGATTTATGCGCCAGGATATGTGCTGGTACTTCACTCCTTGCGGGCTGATTTCAGCTGATTTGCTCTACAATTTAGCTGCTGATATGTTAATGCAGTTACAGTCCTCTCTCTGTTGTTGTCTCTGATGCCTCTGGTATTGTGTTCATTCCACACGTCTTCACATGGACACAAATTTCAATTTGTTGGCATTTCGCATGAATTGCTGTCTAGCTTTCTCTGCTCTACTCTATATTCCCATAGATTCTCCTTCTCTCACAATCTCTCTGTCTCTTTCTTAAGTTTCTCCACTCACAATTTGTTGTGCAATTTGGCCTGCAGTCAGTGAATCAGTCTGAAGTTACGTTATAAAGGAAACGAGTGTCCTCCTTTTGTGTGTGTTTGTTAAGTCAATTTCACAGTCTCCTTGTGCACTCAGCCTGCAAATGAAACAAATAGAGAACGAAAGAGATAGAGTTAGTGAAAGTGTTGCATTTGAATTGTATTGAGTTTAGTTTGACTTGTATCCCTGCCATCATTTAATCTTATCTGCACACGTTTAACCCATGTGGCTTTACCTATACTAGTTCCCACTCTTGGCCCGTCCTTCAAACTCTAATTGAGATGACATTAAGCCATTAAATTGAAACGTAAATCAAATGATTGCCGCATTAAGAGGGCAATATTGATTTTTGATTTTTGCCTTTACACTGTAATTAAATTCATCAGCTTAAATCATAAACAACATGACCATAAAAACGACTCAGTGACAGACAGACAGACAGACTGACAGACGAACGAAGAACATGCAACTAATGTCAATATTATATAATTGCACCACAAAGCCGCACAACTTGCAGCATCCAATGTTGTAGAACCCTCCCCTACCCCCTACCCCTCTTCCCTGCTACCCACCTGCAGCTGCTTCTTCTCCGGCTTCCCCTCCCCCTTTGCTTCCTCCCATTCTTATTCAATCTTGTGGCTGCCAAGGTAAATGACACGCTACTTGAGCCACAACCTCAGTGCCCAGTGCCAAGTCTCTGTCTTCCTCCCTCCCTCTCTCCCCCTCCCCTCACTCTCTCTATTGCTGTCCCTCTCACAGTCTCAGTGTGAGTCTCCGTCTTGGTTACCAGAGTGGTTTCCAGTCCACAGTCAAGTGCTTGCCCCACAGCGTGATGTTGCGTGCCAGGTTGGCGCATCAGACCAAACGATAATAATAACAACAGCCATAAAAAAACTAACTCAGCATCTGACGAACTTCAAATACACTTAGCGAAAAAGTTATATGCATAGGCAGCACTAGTAAACTGACCTGTCTGGCATCTAAATGGCAAGGGGAGTACTTTTGGCGAAGAGTTTATAGAGCGATTAGCTGTAAAAATCTTCTAGAATTTCATCAGATTTCTATGGATAAAAATTCAAGACCTTCCTGACCTTCGTGTGGACCAAATGGCAAGAGCTACGAAGTTGAAATTTGCTCATGCTTAAAAAAAAAGTTTTAATATGTTTATCTCATTAGATTTAGCTGTGGCAAACTTAATCTACACACTGATCTGTATGGATTCAAAGCCTAATGCTGTGCGATGCTGGTTTTTGCATAAGGAAAAGTGTAAAGTTTAAAACTTGGCTTAGTATAAACCACGTAATAGCTAAAATTCTGATCTACGAGGCAAAGGTATGTCTAAAAACCATTAATCCATTACTGATCTTCTTAGAACTAGCTCTCCCTAGCTCTAACTATTTTATATAGCAATAAAGAGGACAACCCTAAAGTTGAAGTGCTTTAAACCCTAGTAGAAATGTTGCCAATAAAGACTCAGTTCTGATTTAACTCAAATTTAATTTAATCTTTGACTTTGGCAAACTGCATTAACTAGTTGCAAATACTCAGCTGCTTGTCATGTGCTAGCTAATAAAAAACTAATAAACATTAGCATTAACTAACTGCATCTCCGGCCATGATCAACTGCAGTTTACTGCCCAGTTAATGGTCAAGTCGTAGAACTAAAGCTATTGCCATGACTGGGCAGAGTTTTGATACTCGTAGCATAATATAATAGTAATATTGCCCAGAGTTCAGAGTCAAGTAATTGAATGCACATGCAGGCCAGGGACCACAGTCAACCAACAACCAATGATATTCCCTGTGCCGCCAGTTTGTCAATTAGAAAAGTCAGTGATGCCAGCTTCTCCATAGGGGAAAGGGGGATAGCAATACAAAGCCATGCCCCTACCTCGCTACCCCCTTGGCCCTATACTCGAACTGCTGTCAGTTTCAGCTATGCCAACTATGTGTGCATACAATAAATACAAGTTAATTACTTCGTGTGCCTTTTGTTATGGCTCGTTGGGTTCAAGTGGCATCGCCAACCTGGCATTCAGCCCATCATCTAGTTTCCCGCAATCAACCCCGCTACACTCTTGCCAATTTCCGTTCTTTCTACTAGTGTGTGTGTGTGTGTGTGAGTTAGTAAACTTATATGAAAATGGTAGTGCAAAAGAGAGCGAGTGAGGGCGAGAGAGAGGAGTTGGGAGTAAGAACGTGTTGTTTTACCACATGTCATGTCCTCACTCGGCTGTAAAATGCTGCACTCACAAAATAGAGCGATTAAAATTAAAATTTTGCCATCACAACTGGGAAAAGTTTTTAAAGCCGCACAACATGTCAATTAATAAATTAAAAAAATCCAAACGATCAACAAAAAAACATTATAAAATTAAAACGCGCTCAAAATTGTAGCGGAAATGAAGCTAAAAGACTATCACTGATCTAATTAGGTCGACAGTTGTCAGTTGGCTATAAACTGTCCAACTGTCTGTCTGTCTGTCTCTCCGTCTGCTCATTTGTGCCGTTGGCCAAATTGTTTTTACCAAACTACGGCAGTGAAATTGTTTTTTGCCCAACAACGCACTCAAATCTATAATTGATGAGATGCAACGCATTTGCCATTTTCCTCTTGATTTTTCACCATTTTCAACTCACTGCAAAATGGCACGCATATCCGTTCATTTTTTGGCCAATTGTTTGCATATGCTGGCCATTATGCTCATGTGTTGTAGCCAATTCTTTTGGCCATATACAAGCGAAATTTTATTGAAATTGTATGTTAATTGAAATTCGCGTCTCGTTGATGGCCACACGGCGTATACGCAATGCTCAAATTCAATTCATTTCATTTCACATCAAATTGATTGAAGCTTTATAAACTTTAATTAGAGAACTAATAGTGCTTTTTGTATAAGATTTTTATCAAAAAATTACAACTTTATAAAATTATTTGCTAATTAAGCGTCACGGCAGATGAGTTAAGGTGTTATTATGTCAAGGTTATCACTTTAAAACCGACTGATAAGAAGCTATCGTAGATATGACATAAGACTTAAGTTGTTTCTGCTCAAAATGATAATAAAAATCATTTTTAAATGTCATAATAATTTCAGTTTACAGCTTAATTATGCCAAAAACTTCTACTGAAATGCGAGTTTTGTATAGAACTGTCTAAAATGCAAACAGACAAACAATTTATATCAAAATTCCGCATGAAATGGATTAGTTTGCGGTGCTAAATGAGCTGCGGCTGCTGCAGGATAATGAATGAAAAGTGAAATGTGTGTTGAGTGTGTGTTAGTTGGTTTAGTGTTCACCTGTCTAACAAACCAACTAACAAAACTAACCAACAAAATGAGTTGATGAATGTCATTTGGCAAGACAACAACAGCAACACATCAGAGAGTTGATTCAAAAGAACGACCCAGTTACGTGGTATGTTTAGCAGATCTTATCGTAGCAGGGGTACTAGGGGATATACCTACGAATTTGGAGTAGGAAGACACACTTGAAAATTGAAAGATATGCGAGACAGGGCGACTCGTAACTCACAAAACTCGTAACTCGTAACTCGCTCGATAAGCGAAAAGGCAGCGAAGGCAAAGAATTGTTTTATTTTTTACCTTCAATTCCAGAACTCAAATCACAAACAAGCATTCTACCTGTACACCCCCCTGTACCTCCCTGCTACCCACTGTACTTTCCCCTCTTCCTTTTCGGCCACTGTTTTTTGTACTCATTTGTGCCATGTTCGCGTTGCTTGTTTGCCTTATCTCACGGCTAATTGACTGATAAGCGCCACAGCAATTTGTGCGTTCACTTCAAGAAGTTTTTCGCTTTTGTGAATTGCTTCGCGTAGATAAGATAAAAATTAATTGAATTGAAGACAAAAAAAACTTGGCAATTGCCATTGGCATGCAAATGTTCTAGAATCTAGCCTTGATCCCTCTCACTCTACCCACCTATCTGTCTCTGTCTCTCTCTGCTCCAATTCCCATTTCCTGTCGCTATTGAATTATTTCCTCTCTGGGGGTCAGTCATTTATCAAAGTCCCAATATAATTGCTGGCATAATTAGACGCACATTTAACTTGCGAATTAAACCCCGAACAAAACCCAAAACTATATCAAAAAAAAAAGGAAAGACAAAAATAAGGAAAGAACGAACAAAATTCAAGCATCGTTGCCATTTAAGCCAAATGAAAAATTACAAAAGCTGGTGGAAAAAAAAAAGAAAATTATGCGTAAATTGCGAGCAACAAAGTCCAAGAATTTTCCCCGTCCCGCAAAGAAAAAACTTCATTGTCGCGCATTTTCCTGCGTTTCCTCTGATTTTCTCTCCCCCCTTCCCCCTTTACTCAACTGGATACTTTTGCATACTTTTCCCAGCACAACTTGAAGCTAAGATACTCGAAGGCAGCCAACACAACCTTCGTTGATCATTTGTCATTTTCTTATGCAAAAACTTTTTCCTGGTTAAGTAGGGCGGTGGTAGGAGGTAGGGGGTAGAGGGTAGTTATAAGCATATCTGCTATGGTCTGATGCGCATTTTCATGGCTATGCCAGTGGAGTTTATTATGATTATTATTTATGCAGACTTAATCCGTAGTTATTAAAACGCAGCCTCAACGCAGTCTGCGTTTAATATTCATTTGCATTTCTTCGCTTAGAAAAAACTTTTCCACAATTGCCGCAAAATTTCCCACTTGCAATGAACTTTTCCTCAAGCCAATTGGAATTTCCAGCAAATTTTAGCACAAGTCAAGCAGCAAATGGACCTCAAACCAAAGCCACAAAAGATTCTACCCCAAAAAACCAAAACGAAAAATAAAATAAAGATTAAGTTTACTAGACTCAAAGTGTTAAATAGAATTGTGTTTTTTTTTTAAGTTAAGAAAGTTATAAAGAATAGTATGCGAAACAAAAGTTCTTAGTACTAAAAAGATGTGCAAAAGTTTCACTGAGAAAAAAACAATCAAAAAATTATTCGTAAATCTGAAATTAGCTAGATAAATTTCAGAAAATTTAATAGAGAAGAGATTTATGCGGCGTGTAAGTGATAAAATTGGATACAATGTTGATTCTGATTTCAAATTATGCGGTGTGTCAGCAAAGGTCACCGCAACAAAAAACAAAAAAAAAGACGTGAAGTCAGAGCTCATGATAATAATGTTGTTCATAAAGATGATGATGATGCTGTGAAAACGTGTTTTTATGCAGAAGCAGGAAATGTATTGGTTGCAGCAGAAACCGGCAGCTGCACACGCACGCCAACACACACACACACCAGAAAGCACACACAACTGCACACACATTTCTAGACATAGAGAACTTGCAGCAGGAGCTGAATGTGGATGCCACTTTTGCCACTTTGGTGCAAAGAAAGTTGCCATGGAGAAAATTTAATCAAAATATTTGCACATCCGCCAACCGAGAAGCTGCCAAAGACGACTAGAATTACCAGTACAACGAGCAGAGATATATCCATGACAACGACAACAGGTCTTCACCAGTCTCAAGTCTTTTCCAATCTTCTCAGACTCCTCACAAGTCTTCTCACTGCTTACAATCTTCCCAGTCTTCTCAGCTCTGCAGTCTTCACAGTCAGTCCATAGTCTTAGCTCCTTTTTGGTTATTTGGTGCATGAAACCAGTCAAACATCATTTGTGGCTTTGGCTAAAATCATCTTCAAAGCGCTTTTTTGGAGCAGCTTTCAACAGCGGCAAACTGCAAGTGGCAAGTGGCAAGTGGGAAGTGGCAAGTGGCATGAGGCAAGTTGTTGCCTGTTGCAACTGCAGCTGAAAGACAGTTCGTTGTTGTCTTTGACAATTATTTACCGTTGGCTCTTAACTGTTAATTTGCCAGGCCAAACAAAACAGTTTTCCACATGTTTTCCACAGGTTTTCCACACACACACACGCGCGTTGTTGCAGCTGCATCCTCGGCAATTGCAACATGCCACGCATTCTTTTTTATAGCTCTTAATTTGACAGCATTGTAAAACTGTTTGCTACACATGATCAGCTTTTCCAGTGCCACCGAATGCTCCACTACGCCACTCCACCTCTCCACCCTCCTCTCATCAACCCCTTTTTTCACCCCACCTCCTGCTACCAGTTGCAACTATATCCCGAAGTCATGACTCTGTGTGGCAAGCATCGCACAAATGTAATTAAATGTTTTTTCTGCACGTTCACTCGACTCCTGTCTGCGCTAAGTTTTCCCCTCTTTTTCCCCCCTTTTCACCCTTTTCCATTTCATTTTCATCTTCAACTGTTTTTGCTATTTTCCTTTCGCTGTTTTTCTCTTTAAGCCGCTCTACGCGCTTCTCATTATTAGAAAACAAATTACAGGATGAGCGCGCTATTAAACTGTAATTAAATGATTACAAAAAATACTAAATGACGAATAAAAATATGTTTTGGTATTTTTGTTTTCCTTTCTCATCTATCAAATGATTAATTGCCGCCTCTTTTTTGATTTTTTCCATCTCTTGTTCGGTGGAAAAATTCTTCGAGTGTTGCAGCTGCATCTGGCAGTTTTCCCATGTTCATTTGATTAGCAGTGCGAGTGATGAAAACTTTTTGGGGGAAAACTCGTTAAAAGTTGGAGGCTTTATTGAGTTAACACCACGGACTGACTACTCAAAGTGTTTAATTGAAAACGCAGAACTTATTAGCAAGCAGGGACAGTGTAAAGGAGTGTGACAAACCTAAGGATTCCCTGTGAAAAGGGTAGCAGTTTGGGGTATACAGAGTTCTGGGAAAAATATTAAAACTGAAGAAATTTTCCTCCTTCTCAGACCCCGGAAAATTGAACTTTGAGTTTGAATATCTCATGACTTAGACGTCCAATCTTTGATTGCTATACCTTTTCGAGCTCGGGAGAACTAGTTCTATCGATTGCCATCAAAATATTTTATTACATTAAAAAAAAATTTTTAATCGAAATTTTGAAAAAATGTAAAGGGGTAACCTCATAAAATTTGCCAAAATGGGGTCGATTCTAAAAATTTTAAATTTTGATGTAGATCGATTAAACTAGTTGTACAGAGTATAGAAAGGTATAACTTTTTAAGATAGGACACCATTTGGCTGAGTTATGATCAGTCAAAGTTGGGAAAAATGAAGAAAAATCATTTTAAGGTCTCCTCTGCGGATTAATCATTAGCACAACTTTGACTTGGTATATTTTGGAACCCTTTGGTCTAATGGTCCTAATGTCTTACCATTTTCAGCTCAGGAGGTCTAAAACTATCGATTGGCATCAAAATATTTCATTATTAAAGGAAAAATTTTTTTTCTGATTTTTGAAAAATTGTAAAGGGGTAACATCATAAAATTTGCCAAAAAATGGTCGATTCTAGAAATTTTAAATTTTGATTATAATCGATAGTCCTAGTCGTCTAGAGTTTAGAAAGGTATGACATTTCAAAATATCACTTAATTTGGCTGAGTTATGCTCATTCAAAGTTGGGAAAATAGGCATTTTACCCTGTACTTAGCAGTACCAGAGAAAGAAAAAGGTAGAAAGCGAGCTTTATATAGCCTCATATTTCTAAAACCCCTTCTCATTTTGTTCTCACAAACTCTTTCAATACTCCCAGCATACCCTTCTAGTTACTTACAGGGTATCAAAACTTTGCCAGTTAATTAGAGAAACTAATTCTGACTTCAATCTTTTGGTCAACCTCAAACCCTATCCTCTTCAAACTTGGCCTCGTCTTGGCACAAGGTCAACCGAAATGCGCCAAAACTAATTTCAGGGTCAACACAAACAGAGGCAGTGTGGCGTGTGGGCGTGGCAGGGAGTGGGTGGTCTGGTTATATGGCATTTAAAGCCGAGTGGGTCACAAGAAATCAATTGCTCATTTGCATATGCATGACTTTGATACAACAACAAACAACAAATGGTCAACAGCAGTCAGTTGACCAGGTCAGTAGAAATTTTCAGCTTTATGCCACGACCTCAATATATAGTATGTATATAAATTTATATATGTATGAGCTTGTATGCTTGCCCATTCATTGGGGTATTCGAGTATTTACTCAGGCATTCATTCCACCACTACGCGTATCCCCCCAAAAAAAAGCCAACTTACAACTGTTTCCATTATGACCATTTTGGCCCACATCTTTACCGGCTGCAACTCAAGAGTTTTTCGCGTATTTTCTTGAATTTTTCATCATTTTTAACTTTGGGCCTTTCCACGCTCAAAACTCAACTTTGTTTCGCCTGCTGCTGGTCCTTGGCCAACTTTGGCCAAATTGAATAAGAAAGCAGAAAAAATCTAATTTGGCAAACTATTTGGCAAAAGAAAGAAAGAAAAATCTGTTCAACTCAAATGGAAAAACTACGAGGGGAAAACATCTAAAGTTATCAGCGTTAATTCGGTTTATTCAGCGTTTAAAAATTAATAAATTCTGCCAAAGTTGGGATCATAAACAGATTTAGATTTAATCAAATGATAGCCCACATCCGGGATAATAACATCAATATATATATATCCAACTCGATTACAGCAACGAGAAGCAGTCTGACTGACAGCAAGAGGGGGAGAGAGGGGGAGTGGCAGAGGGAGACTTTGGTACAATGTTGGAAAAATGTTGCTGCCACATGAGAAATGGCAACAGATTTCTGCCGCATTCATGTGAAAATGTGCAGGAGTTTGGAAAAATGCTTTTAGCTCTGTATAAACTATCATCATCAGAATTTTCGGTTGCTCTACAACATTTTATGGGCACAAAACATTCTCAACCCTCATAACAACTACACACTCATGTGTGTTGGCACCACAAATTACACTGTGTGTGTGTGTGTGTGTGTTTGGAAAGAGGGTTTTCAGAGAGAGGCAGGGGAAAATCGAAAACGTAACGCTCGAAAATTGCCTGTCAAATGACAAAAATGGTTTCATTTCTCTGCTCTAATGGCAGTTGGTCATTTTTTATGACCGTACCCAAAAACATTTTGCTTTAACCCAGCAACAGCAACTACAACAACAACAACAACAAAGACAACTTTTTGTTGGGTTTACCAAGAGATTAGACACAGACCCGATCACCCCGTGGATACAAACATAAATATATATGTATATATATATGCTATATATACTATATGTATATCAACACATTTGGGGGGTCATCACATGTTGTGGTCTCAACACAGTTGGAACACAAATGGCTTTGTTTGGCTGTTCTCGCTTCCAAAAGGTTTAACTATTTGTTGGCTCTTTTTTTAGAGGTCAAACTAGTGCAAAGGAAAAGAAGAGGAAGGGGAAAAGAAGAAGAAGAAGCAGAAGCAGTGGAATTGAACTTGAACTTATCATTCATTAAAAGGTCGTGAAGGGGAATAAATGAATGCCTCAAGTCAATTGATCTGTGTAAAAAGTAACGCTTTGATTTGATTTGTTTGAAATGTGATTGAAAATATTTGAGCAGAATTTATAGAAATAGCTTAACAAATATGTCGAAAGTTGGAAATTTCTTGTAGTTTTGATACATAGAAAAATTTGAAAAAAATTTAAAAATATTTTAAAAATTTTGAAATTGAGTAACAGTAACTTTTTGCTCTAAGAAGTTCTTTATACAATTACTAACTTCCTTTTCCTTAACACATTTTAGTGCTTCCCCATTAAAAATAATAATTGAAATCTCTAGTGCCTAAAGCGCAAAAGTACAGGGTTTGAAAACTGCCTCCACTGCAATTGCAAACTATAAAAATCTTGGCAATAAATCGCTTCCAGCCAATTGCATTGATTGTCGGTATAACGAGGTCCTTTCTGTGTGTAGTGAAATATAAACATTGCCTGGCTATTTAATGAGGCATAAAGATTCTCAGTCAGTTTGGTGTCTTTTTAGCCTCGTTATCCTCAATCGGCACCTTGTAGCAGCCAATGGACAGCCAAAGACATAAAACTGTCAAAAAGTCGCCTATATAAATTGCAGAGCTAAATGCCTTTCATAGTTTAATGTCACCTCAGGGGATTTAACAGAGACAGCGACAGTGGAGAGGGGGAGAGGGAGAGAGAGGAGAGCAGCTGGTAACTGGGTAGGAAGATGTATAGTTGGCCAGGCCAGACCAGGCCAAAAGGAGCAGACAACGTGTCTCTATCTACCACAAACACCACACGGTGGTAACTAGGGAGCTGCTAACTGGCTTTGTCTTTAGTTTACTATGTCCTGTACTGCCAGTCTTCACTGTACAGTGTACACACACTGTCCCTACTGTCCCATTGGCGGTTCTCCACTTGGTTGTCATTAAAGTCGCATGAATTATGCAGTAGCCCAAGTGAACTAGTTGCAGTGTCTACAAAAGGGTTTAGGTTTGGGTTTGGGTTCAGATACAGGTTTGAGTCGGAGTCGGAATTGGAATCGGGTTTGCTGTTTGTTGTTTTAATTAACTAATTAAGATTTTTCTATGTTCGCTTGTCGCTTGCAACATTGGTGCTTGTGGTACGTGTGGAATGTTTGCATTATTTGTTGCAGCCAAGTTGCTAAGGACCCAATTAACCTTTTATGGCCATTTGGCACAATAACGAGATGAAGAGCAACCAAGAGAACCAGAAAGAATGAAAAGCACAAAAAAACGCAAAGACCGCAATGAAGACAATGAAATCTTCTTAAAGCCAAACTGTAAGCATCACAGTAGACAATTGCCAAGTAGCAACTACCAAAGTTGCAACTGCCACTGGTACTGGTAGTGGTACTGCCACTGGTAGTGGTACTGGTACTGCCACTGCTTGTGGCACTTGAGAGCGAATCAGTTCTAAATTGCAGCACCATACTTGGCGCTTATTAGTTTTGGCCACAGTCAGCAAACAATGATCTTGTTTGTGACCCACAATGGATATCATAAATTTCCACTACAAATTGACATTGCAAAAATGCTGCACTACGTGCAGGCCAAAAATGGTGAGTTAAGAGTATGATGGGTTTGAGTAGACCCGGTAAGCAGTAGAGGGAGTTATTAGGCTAAATGATTTGAGCTTAACAAACTTATTAGATACATTACTCTATATACTAAGCAGTTGAAAAATTTATAAATATTTTAATATAAGCTGCACATTTTTGCAGTATTTTCTAGTTAATTTGTTCAAAAAACCCCAAAAATAAAATCTGCGCAGGTACTTTTACAGCCTAGCACACCCTGTTTGCTCTTATTTTACTTCAACTACTCACCTCCATGCAGCTCGCTTATCAATTATTTATTTATTTATATAAATGTATTTTGTTGAACGTTTTATTCCCGGCACTCCTTATCGTCGTCTGCAAATAAATAGGAATCAGAATGATATATATAAATTATCAAGTGTGACAGGTATAGCTAGATAAGCACTTATTATCGACTGATAATGGCTGCCTGATAATAGTTAGTTTTCTATTTAATTAACCGCCTTTGCTGCCAGAGACATTATTTACAGTCTCTGACGTCATTAACTATATGGCATATGGATCGGGCGAAGAAATGCATTATGATTTCCTGCTTCCTCTCGACACAAACCGCATAATTAAACAAAATTAATTGCTTTTCAGTTGACAGCAACAATTGTATTTAACAACATTTGCATAACTTCATTTATTTATGTACATAACTATGTTTTTTTTTCTGGTATTTTTTCTAACTCAATTAAAATTTTATTATAATTAAAATACATTTATTTTCATGCTCGTCAGCTGAATTTGCATACCATTTAGAATATGCAATTATTTACAGTGTGTTTCAACTATTTTGGACATATAGAAAGCAAAATTGGTTTTAATTAATGAATGTGCAACAAAATAATATGTTTATTTGTCAAACAAATTTTACAGAATCAAAAGATTTTGTTTGCTTTTTGGCTGCAAATTATTTGCTAAACTATTTGCCAAATAAATTGATCTTTATTAACAGTTTTGCAACAAAATGTAAAGTAAAACACACAAATGTTTTAATAAAATTAATTGCAGTTTTTATACTCTCTGCAAGAGAGAGTATATTGGGTTTGTGAAAAGTATGTAACAGGCAGAAGGAGGCGTAGCCCACCCCATAAAGTTTATATATTCTTAATCAGCATCACAAGCCGAGGCGATATAGTCATGTCCTGTCCTTCTGTCCGTCTGTCGTATGAACAAACAGATCTTAGCGATGGTAACAGCTACAAGTTTGAACTTTGACTGATCATAACTCAGCCAAATGAAGCGACATCTTAAAAAGTCATACCTTTTTATAATCTGGACAATTAGCAGAATCAATCGCAATCAAAATCTAAAATTCTCAAAATTTAACCCATTTTGTCAAAATTGGATGCTAGAGTCCTCAGATATGTGGTCCACAGGTCAATATTTAAAATTCACAATTTTCCCAACTTTGACTGATCATAACTCAGCCAAATGAAGCGATATCTTAAAAAGTCATACCTTTTTATAATCTGGAGAACTAGGAGAATTAATAGCAATCAAAATCTAAAATTCTCAAAATCGAACCCATTTTGTCAAATTCGGATGAAAGAGTCCTCAGATATGTGGTTCACAGCTCAATATTTAAAACTGACAATTTTCCCAATTTTGACTGATCATAACTCAGCCAAATGAAGCGATATCTTAAAAAGTCATACCTTTTTATACTCTGGACGACTAGCGGAATCAATCGCAATCAAAATCTAAAATTCTCTAAATCTAACCCATTTTGTCAAATTGTGTGATGAGACTTGACCTTTGAAATTTTGTCAAATATTGACAAGTATACCAATACCGATTTCTTAACATAACCATATAATTGGAAATAAAATGCAGAGAGTATTATACTGTCGGGCGTGCCCGACTGTACTTTTCTTTCTTGTTATTATATATATTAAGCTATATTTGAGAGTATTTCTTAGTCATGTTTAAAGAGCTATTCTATATTTTTCCTAACCAAAATTCTTATTCTCATTGACACCCACATAACATTTCGTTATTAGACTTGGTGGCCTAAAGAACCAGTTTGAAATAACAACAATAAATAAAAAATCAACAAACCAAAAAATAAACTAAAAGTGTTCAAGTCTCAAGCGACCTTTAGATAAAAATCGCATGACGTTATAAACTTGAAATTGGCTAATAGAAGTTGTCTGTGTGTGTGTTTGTTGAAGTGTGTGTGGCATGTGCGTGCTGACCAATTGCCCCAACTACAAACAAACACACACATACACACACACTCACAAATAAGTACATCATTTATTTCTCTTTCTTTTCAATAACTAATTAGAAACGCCTTGAGAGATGTGTAGGAAAAAACAATGGGAGACCTGCGAATGATGGCTGGAAATGTATATAATATAATTAATAAATGTGCCCCAAGCAGTTGGCTAATCAAACTAATTAATTAATTCGATTAGAACACGACGTGTGATACAAAGGAAATCTAATTAATGAACCAAGAATTTTGCACATTTCTGCGGCAAGCGCAATGCCAATAAATTATTTCATTTGCACATGTACAACAGATTGGAGTGAGGGAGAGGGAGAGTAGGAGTGAAAGAGAGAGAGGGAGTATGTGTGTGTGTGTGTGTGTGTGGAACGCAAAACAGTAGCTACTTCTGTGTCAAGTGCTCAGATCTCTTTAAGAGGCTTAAAAACTTGACAACAAATTTTGCACGCTCTGCGTTGCCCACCAACGGCGACAACAACAGCAACAACAACCACAGCAACAACAGCAACAACCACAGCAAAATTGAGAGCAAGAATAATAATAATGTTGAATGATTGGCGATTTGGCAGTTCATTAAATAAATGTTGGACCAATAAACTAAAGCAAAAAGCTGCTTATGTGAACGATTTAACAAAAGGGTTCTTCAGTTTATGTTTGTAAGCTTAGTTGGACATACCCTATACAAGTGGGGTATATGTGTGTTAGGGGAGGGTTGGGTAGAAACACATAAGAAACTTTTGGCTTGAATTTATTGAGTCTAGAGAAAGTAAATAGAATAGAAATATAAGTTCATTTAATGATTTAAATAATTTGCAGCCATGTGCTTTCACTTAAAAATTTCCACACTCAAAACTGTGCAATTTCTTTAATTGTTTAACCAAAAAAAAATTATAGTGTATTTTAAATTTCATAATAGCTTTAATAATTTTGTGTATTTTCATGTTCGATTGCCTGTAAATGGCATAAATTATTTGCTAATGATCGCAAAATGTTGCTAGCCATAAACACACTTAAATGTATAAACAAAATGCCTTAAAGCATTTTCCAGTTTGGTTAATAATATTTTTGTTTTTGGTTGTTCTTCTTCTTCTGCTTCTTCTTCGTTTTCGTTTTTCGATTTTTGTGGTGAGGCCCGAGGCGAGGTTTCATTCTGTTTTATGTTCTGGCCCGATGCCCATTAAAATAGCTTCGATTCGTTCAGTCGGCACAAAATGACTTTCTGTTTTCAGTTAACCCCCTTCTCCCCCTTGTCCCCCTTTACCCCCTTTTTTGGCTATAAGGGGTTTTGGGTCTGAACGTCTTGATTAAGCGCAATTAATTGCTGCAATTGCTGATTGTAAATCCAATTTATGCCCTTTGCCACTTTGATTGGAGAACACGTTCGACACGCCACAAAAATAATGTTTTTATTGTTGTTTTTGTTGTTGTTGTCCATCATCCGCGATGAAGGTCATATGCATATTTATACCCAATGTTTGTTGTTGTTGTTATTTATGTTGGTATTAAAGTTGTTGTTGCATTTGTTGTACACGTAATCGCTTCTTTTCAATATTAATAAAAAATTTACATAGTCGGTTAACCAGTTTTTCTCTCTTTTTTATTGTGCTCATCTCCCTTTCACTCTCTCTCTCACTCTCTCTCTCTCTCTCTCTCTCTCTCTCTCTCTCTCTCTCTCTCTCTCTCTCTCTCTCTCTCTCTCTCTCTCTCTCTCTGTCAATCGTTTTTAACTTGGCCCATACAAGCGTGTAATTTACTTGGGCTTTATGTTTATTGATTTTGGCTAGCGCCATGAAATGCCCTTAGACTAGGATTTTACGACTGTCTAGATAAGGCACGTTGCCATTTTAGTCCCAAAGCACTTACAGTGGTACAAAAACACAAACATTTTGACGAAAGTCAGCGAAAGATTAGACAATTAATTAAAGATTGAACAGATATGATTGATTTCTATGTAGGAAGCAAGAGGAATTGTAGCTAAATTCAAGCCATTATAGCAGCTGATTTCTATCTTTTTTTAAAATTTAACTTTTTAGTAGAAAAATTTTAACATTAAACTCCATAAAAACAGCTAAACATTGCATACATTTCCTAGCTTTATTTCGCCAAATTAATTGCCACTTAACACTGCCGATTTTAGCCACTGTATTGGCCAGCCTGTTGTGCATTTTATGGCCAAAAAAGTAACTGCGGCAATTTGTCTTGCATTAAGACAACACTCCAAGGAAAAATTGAGATTCAGAGACTTTGTTGAATTCTCTCAGAATCGATTTTGTGGAATGTCGCTGCTTTTGTTGCCCAAAAATTTAATTACAGAACAATGAAAACAGCGAGGAATGAAAAAGAAAAAGAAAGAAACGTATGTTTAAAGGCAGGACAATGGCCGGAAAATGGCAACAATAAAAACCAAATAAAAATGCCAGGCAATAATTTTATTTAAGTTTTGTAGTTGCAAGTTGCTGTAACTTGCTGCAACTTGCTGCAAAAATGCGAATTATGTGAGCAAGTACAACGTGAGGTCTTGAGACTATAGTGTGTGTGTATTGCCTTAAGACTTAACAGTTGTGTATGTGCATGAAACAGAAGGAGCGGGGGAACTGGACAAAGGAGTGGAACTGGGAGGACTGGGACAATGTAGGGTCTCAAAGACAACGTTGTAGTCGTGTCAGCATCCGGGGAATGCAACAGAAAATTGCAAATCATGCAATTTGTGCGCACTTCGAATGCAATCAGCAAACTGTTTGATTTATGATCATTTTTGCTGTTTCTTTCAGTTTTCAGCTCAGTTCAGAGTTTTGTACTAATTTCTCAAATCATACAAAAGCCTGACTCGACACAAAATTAATCAAAAGTTTAGTGGGGGTAGAGGGGATAGGGGGTAGGTGGACACATACTACCACTCAGTTATCCCAAAAGACGTTTACAATCAATAACTCAAATCAATTGCAGTACTGCAGTTGTTAACTTGTCCCTCCACAGGACCCAGAACAACAACAACTGGAGAAGACCAGTCTCTCGACCTCTAAAAAAGCAGCATAAAACTAGTAATTATACAGACCCCAACGATGGGTTGAACCTCCAACGATTTTCCACTTTTCCCCATACCCCCCCTTTTTACCCTTCTCGCAAACATTATGATAAACGAGCGGTGAATTGTGGCCACGTCCTTTTGTTGTGCAAGGCAACAACTTTATTATGAATAATGCGAGTTTGTGGCTTTATCACTCAACTTCAGCTAATTGCATATAAAGCGATACGTGCAACATACTTGCTAATTTCATTTCTTATTTCTTACAACATGAAATAACTAATTAACTGTCATTGTTTAAATTCCCCTTCCTCGAACAGAAACAACTCTCCTAAAACTCTTAAGACTGTCGTCTGGGGCACTTGGAACAGTCAGAGAAATCAGAATATACAAAAGTATCTCAGCTACCCACTCAAACTCAGTCAGTTTGAAACTTGTATCTCAAGAATGCAACAACTATGTGAGTGTGTGTGTATCTTTGTATCTGTTAGATACTTTTCCAGTTTAGTGCTGGAGCTGACTCTGAGTGCATTCAAGTTTATTCAAATGAATTTAAATGACCATAGAAAATCAATAAAACAATAATCTCTTTGAAAGTTCATTGTTTACTCGAGCGTCTTTTAATTTTACCGTATGCACACAAAAAACTATTTGAAATGCTTAAAAAATAGTTTAAATTTAACTGAATTTAATTATGAGATAATGCTATCAGTTTTTCCATAGAATTTTGTTAAATTCCCCGTAAAAGCCAGGAGATAAAAGCTAAAGCTAAATAAAGAATATAAATTATTTAACTTTTTGCCAACATCACAACTAAATGGCCACAAGTCAGCTATCATCATTATAATTAATTCATTTGTTTAATATTTATATAAATATGTGTTTATATGTTTTGTAAACCACACAGACATATATGAATTATCAACAAAATTGCAGTTGAATATCCACAGCTTAAAATATATATCTATATATATATATATATATATATATATATATATATATATATATATATATATATATATCAACATATTTATTTATTTATTAAATACATTTCGTTGTCAACGCGGTTTTTTGTTGTTGTACACCTTTTGCAGCTTATTGTTATTTATTTAGTACATGAGTACATGAGTTTGTATATTTTATTAACAAATATTTGCTCTAAAAGTTCCATAAACTTTGAGTCCCTTTTGCTGATATGACACGACAGATATTTCGATATTACCCTGCACTTGGGCACCTGTGTAAACAGAGTACACTCGAATTCTGTTGCAACGAGGAAAGTAAATATTCGAAATTTATTTATATATCCATACAACAAGGAGTATCTTTTAGTTCAAGTACTTTAAATTTTTAACTTTTTGACATTTCGTTAAACTTCAAAGCTAAAAAGGCACAAAACAACAAAAAATATAAAAAAAGAATATAATTTCTACAGATGTACATACACATGTACTACAAATTTGTACATATGTACGAACACATATCTACACACTAACACACACACACACTCGCGTTTTGGTATCTACAAGTATTTGTGAGTTTCCGCTGATAACAAAATAGGGAGAAAGAGGAAAAAAATCACAAACGAACAAGAAAAACAATAAGAAAAATAAAATACAATTTAATATGTGGAGCATTGTAATCGCCAATGTAAAGAAAAAACAACAAAATACAATAACATATATTGTTTTTATTCATTGATGATATCAACATTGATATAAAGTCCAAAAACCGTTACAATTCATCAGAGATTTCTTTTGAAAAAATTATTATACAAGAAAAGGGAGAAGAGGAAGAAGAAATAACAGCAAATAATCAAAATCAAAAGTGAAGAAGTCCCAAAGCGCCCTCAGGTTTAGAGATAGTGAAAGTTATGGCTAATAATCGAGTAATTTGTTGCTCATCATCGTCATCGTAATCGTAATCATCGTGATGATGTCAATGGCAAAATGTTGTAAAAACTCACAAACTCACACGAGTTATTCAGTCAATCATTCATTGATGAACACATTGCCATTACATAAGTCAACAAATTGCCAAAAACTCTATAGAGATTGGCTTTATTTTTGGCAACAGTCAAAAAAAGGTGGCCAAAAACCAACTTTTGACTGCTTATGTAAGGTTTAAAGAGGGCTAAAAAGTTAGGGTATAAAAACTGCTGCGAAAAGAACACGAATGAAGTGCGAGATTGCTGCTAAGTTTTGTTAAAATCCCCGTAATTATCTTAATAAATCAAGTGCTTAAAATAATTAGCATTTTGTCCATTTCCGGTGTCTTGGCAGCTTCTAGCATTTACCTTCATTTTAGACCCTGTACTCTAAAAATGAGTAGAGGGATCTATTAGGTTTTTCTTAAGGAGGCTTTTCAAACCCATAAGGTATATATATTCTTGATCAGCATCAACAGCCGAGACGATATAGCGATGTCCACCTGTCTGTCTGTCCGTCCTTCTGTATGAACACCTGGATCTTCTAAACTACAAGAGCTAGAACAAGCAAATTTGGTATAAAAGTCCGTCTGCTTCCCGAGCAGATCAAGTTGATTCCAAATCTTTACCACGCCCCCTACCGCCACCGCAAATTGTAAAAAACAATTTTCACATCGCTATAACCTAAAAACGACTAGAGGTAGAGAGACCAAATTCAGACATTACGTGTACGGTACCATTATAACTATCCTCACCAAGTTTCGTTCGGATCGGCCGACTATAGCCTATAGCTTTCATAGAACACATCGGTGGAAGATTGGTTACTTGTATGGATAAACGCGCACTACAATGAGTACGGGGTCTTTTATAGTCGGCTCACTCGACTGTAGCCTTTCTTACTTGTTTTTCCCTGTTTCATCCTTTCATTCGCAAATTTAGCCATTTGCATTTTCTTTGCGCACTTTTTTCTGTAATTTTGTTTCGTTTTGTTTTTGTTTATAAACAAATTGGTCAAATATAATTAGAGTACTCGTCGGTGGCAGCTTGGAAAGCCAAGCAGGTGTCAGCAGCAAACAAACGAAAGAAAGAGGAGAGAGAGAGAGAGAGGGGGAGAAAGGGAGGGCAGTTTGGACTATGGGCTTGAGTAAATAAATAGCTGTAAAAATCTTTAAAAGGCCATCAGACGGTTGTTCACCTGCCTCTTCTGGCTCTTAACTCTTTCGACGCGCTTCACGTCGTTTCTTGGTCAACCTTTTGGGCCGAACCCAGCCCAGTCACAAATTATTGCTACCGTTGTTGAGTTTTTGAGTTTTTTTCTTTCTTTTTTGGTTAATTTTTTAACGTGCCAAGAATTTTCAGCCGCCCATTTCCATGTCAATTGGCTGCGCACGTTGCGTTCTGATTTGGTACTCGTTTTCATTTATTTGATACTCTTTTGAGAGGTATTCTAATTATATTAGCAAACTTGTGTCGAGTGACGAAAAACAAAATATTATTATTTCAAAGCAGCTTAAAGAGAAAAGTTGTTTTTCCACTGTCATACAGTGGTTGTTATTGACAATTTGGTATGCAATAAAAACAAAAATTAATTTGTTTAGTAGAAAATAGTGTTTACAGTGTATTAACTATTCGTTGTGCTGTTTACAAAATTTCTTTTTGGTTTTTTTTGTGTGTTTCGCGCTTTCTGTTACAATTTCTGGGTGTTAACTTTCAAGACGACCCACATAGGCAGCCAACTAGCCAAGTTAAGCCAAAGGCTGGCTCTAATCAAAACTTGGCACACATGTTAAAGATAGCTCTCCCTCTCTCTAACCCCCTCTTCTCTCACCCCCTCTCTCACTCCTTTATATGTCTCTCTCTCTCTGTTTCTCTACTTATCTCTGTATATCTTTCTCTTTGTTTGGGTGTCGTTGGCACTCATTACGTTGCCTAATTACGACTCAATCAACCGACTGACTTCAGCAACTACCAACAGCAACAAGCGAGTTACAACTTACAACTTCCATCTACCATTTACCATCTCCAATCTGTAAAGTTTTGCAGCTGCAACTGTTGTAGGGCCGTAGGACTGGTCTGTTATGCTGTGGCCTCAGCCTCAGCTGACTGGTTAGGTAACTGCAACTTAATGACTTACTGAAAGTAAAGACATTCGCAACAAAATCAGCGACATGCTCGCACAAAACTTTTGTGGCATGCCTTAAATATTTGGCGGCACCTGAATGCATTTTACAAATTTTTATGCCACTACCACTACCGCTGCTGTTGCCAGTTGCCAGTTGCCAGAGTTGCAGCAACATGTGATAAATTGCAAGACATCAACAGCAACCAAAACAACCACAGGAACAGCAACAGCGACAACCACAGCAACAACCACTGCAACTGCCTACACTTTGGCAGACGAAGTTACTTTTAGTTGCTGACATTTTTGTTTAGTTGACTCATTGCCTTTGGCACTGCACCCTGACACGGGCACGGCTTGTACAGGTAATGCCCCTATGTGCAGAAAGGGATGCCATCTAAAGGTATTTACTCATTAACATTTGTAAATGAGCCAGTGATAAAATGCCAAAGCCAAAAAGGTTAAAACTTGATTACAATTGCATTAGATACGCTTTTAAAAGAAGCTGCCAAAGTCATCAGATGCGTTTCCAAACAACCAATAGATACAAATGTATCTCTATACATTAAATTTGTATCTATGTGTGTGTGTGTGTGTGTGTGTTTGTTGCTGGTTAATGATGATGCAACATTTGCCACAATTGTATAAAAAGTGCCCGCGGTGTTGAGGCAAAAGTTTAATGCCCGAAGGCCAAAAGCGCGTTCGTCTGTCTCCGAGTCCGTCTCTCTGTCTCTCTGACTGTCTGTCTTTCCGCCTGTCTTGCTCAGTGCTTCACAAGTACATCTCTGCCACTCGATGATGTTTTCTTATGTCTCAACGTATATATATACCCAGACACACGATATATATCGAGGGTATAATGAATATGTCATGAAGTTGTAGACTTTGCCGTTTACATTGGATTTAGCAAGTTAATGCGAACTTTAGTTAAACCAATAGTTAAAAGTCAAAACTAATAGATGCGAACTTGGGTTTACGCTCCTGTAAACTATGCCACATTTAACTGTGTACTTTTCAAATATAATTTATTTATAAAAATAGTTTTCGTTGGTAAAAATTTATTTAAAAAGCAAATAAAAATGGGAACAAATGGGAGTAAATGTAGTGGGGAAAAACAACTTAAAGTGAGTTATAGTGTGACCAGATTCAATGTAGAAGAGTTTTAGAAATTATTAAGTCACAAATAAATATTAAAAAATTCATTTAAAATATTTTAATTAATTTAAAGCTTGAAAATTTATGAATATCAAAACTTAAAAAATATTTTTGTTTAATGAGAATGAAGAAACTTTAATGACATCGAATAATCAATTCTATAAATTTGTCTTATTTAATGACTTTGCCAAAATTTGATGGTATTTAAACAATTTTTAATGACTTCTAATCAACAAAAGTTTATTATATTTATTTTATTTTAAAGGCCATCTTTTATTAATACTCCAAGCATTAAAAAATCTTCCCACAATCAAACTAAATAGCTTCAGTTATGCCCAACTACTAAACATAATTACAGGGTATTTAAAGCGCACTCGCTGCTGTCAGTGCTCTAAAGTTCTGTAGAGTTTCTTTAAGCGTATGTCATCTGCTCTGTGCCATCTTTTTGCCCATTTTGAGAGAAAACTTCCAACTTGAAATGTCACTGCTCAGCAGTCAACTATGAACATTTGCATTGGCATTTCCCGTGGCACAGTTGGATACATTTGTTGGTTACGGTTTAATAACCATTCATTGCTAATGCCAACAAAAAAACAAAAAACAGAATACAACACAGACTAGACAGAAAGATATAGCCATAGATATAGCTACATAGTTATGGCCACATATATAGTCGCATTACAAATAATAAATAAAAAAACTAGTCAAGTGAGCAGAGAGCCAAAAAACAACAACAAATAATGAAAGATTGCAACAGGTTTATTTACTAGCCATTTGCCTTATTAAATCTTCTGCTATAGCTATTATTGTTGTTGTTGTTTCAGCTGTTTTTATCTGTCTGTTTGTTGTATTTGTTGTGCACCTTTAGTTTTTACAATGATTTGCGACTGAAGGTTAGTTCGCGTCATTAGAGTCGTCGGAGTTTTTCATCATATTGCGAGCAGAGGGGAAAACCAATTGAAAATAATGAGAAAAACATGTACCAAAATGCGATTAGAAAAAAACTATAACAAATGTATCTTAAAGATATGTTCGA
This sequence comes from Drosophila cardini, assembly GCA_018903735.1. Lineage (NCBI taxonomy): Eukaryota > Metazoa > Arthropoda > Insecta > Diptera > Drosophilidae > Drosophila > Drosophila cardini. The sequence continues at coordinate 2,390,099 of JAEIGM010000001.1, read as the reverse complement.
GCACAGCATACATAGATACCGATACAAAGTTAAGCTTTTGCGAAAAATTCAAGCAACACACGAGACAAACAACAATGAACAAGAAGCTTTTGTTGAAACTTTAGTCTGTTTTAGAATTCCTCGTTCTTTCTTCTTTTCTTTTCTCCTCCTCCCCCCTCCTCTTTCCTCCAGTTGCTGATAACAACAAATTCGCATACAATGAAAACTAAAGAAACTTTCTGTCTGGCATTTGATAATACTCTCGTTGTACTCTCATGCTCGTTTCCTTCCTTCTTGTGGAATATGTATATATATATATATATGTATATATCTGTTTTTTGGTAAATTCTGAAGTTCTTGTTTTGTTTATCTTCTTCTTGGACATGGCACGTAATTCATTACTTGTTAAGATTTTTCTCATTGTGTGCTAAAAGAAAATTAGCAAAAGAGGAAGTTGTTTCTCATCTACTAGCTGCCTAGTGCGTGTGTGTGTGTGTGTGTGTGTATATCCATCAAAAGATATAGCTTCAACTATTTGTATTTATATTTGCCGGGTTGCTCAAATTTTATGGATCCCTCCCTGCCGACCTCTCCCGGTTCACCACCCTCTCTCTTCTCCCTCTCTCTCTCTATCTATCTCTCTTCTCCTATACAAACAATACAAGAGTACTACAACAATATATTCAACACGATAAGCGTTTTTTATTCCCCATCGTCGTTTTTTTTTGTTCTTTTATAAATATGCTCATGCTGCCCATGCTGCCACTCAAAAGTGACCCAAGGCACATCATGAAGAGGCACAACAAACACACACACACACACACACGCACACCCTACACACTTCCCCTGATGACTATCAACAACAAGTTGAAAGGCAAAAAAAAAATGAAGAAGAAGAAGAAACAAAATCTACACGCAACAGCAAATTTAAGAGGCGCAAATTAATGTGACAATGGAGGATACGTGGGACTTGCACGTAAATCGCATAAAGTGAAACTAGATAACACAAAAAGATTCGTCTTAGTGTCTTAGCCATCAAATAATGTGACAATGGAGATACATATACATATAAAGTATTGTGGAATTAGATACAAATAGATAAAAGTGTACATTGACCACAAATGAAAGGTAATAAAGATAAAGATACGCTCCTCAAGCACTCAGTCTTAACTCAAACAATGCTCATTAAAGTGACAAAGGAGGACAGTTAGATTGGGCAGTGTTTGAGCCAAGTAAAAAGCTACTTTTGGGTGTTAAGTAGAGTAGTTAAAATGTTATAATTGATTTGAATTTAAAAAATGTATTATAATTATTTAGGGGCTAGTGGGACAGAAGAAAAATGTTATTGATTAAAAACAAAGTTTGAGCTAAGTTTATATAAAATAATAGCTACATTCTGTAGGGCAATTTAAGCAGTAAAGCTTTTATAAAGAAGAACAGAGTTATTGAGAACTTTTATGTCAATTTTGGACAATTTTCTCACAAGATTTTTAACTATTTTAAATGTTAATCAAAAACACGTTATCGTTTGCCACTAAACTAATTTACATTGATGTCTACAGTTTCAGAAACCAGTCTTTTTATCACAACTGCATTCAACAGTTAAGTCCACAGCATTTTTTCTACTTCCTCAAAGATATAACTTTATATATAACCTTTCCGTATAGCTATTTCCAACTTCAAGTCACTTGTAAACGATGTTCTCTAGTAAATTAAAAGATAAACCAAAAATTCAGATATCTAAAGTTAACTACTGAAGAGAATAAGTTAGTTGGATAAACTTTTAGATCAGAAATTCTTTCTGGTAGTTAAGCCTCTCTTAGATATCAAATTGCCAAAATCATAAGGTAACTACTTATGAGGTCAGACCATATATAACTTTAGCTCGTATTTCAATCTAATTGAATCAAATTTTTGCACTTTTCTGTATTTTTTCCATTCGTCTTGAGATCCTTCTTGCCAATTGATCCCTTTTCTTTCTGTCTCTTTTTTATTCGTTTGTTTGCTGTCGTTTTGGCCAACATTCTTGTGGGCTGCGTGACATGTGCCAGGCGCACCAATTTATGGTCAACGATACGAATACTATAAATTATGGCTAGCTATTGATTTGCCATTGTTGTAGTTGTTGTATCTGTTTGTTGTTGTTGTGCGTGTGTCTCTCTGTATGCATGTGCGTGTGTCTGTGTGTGTATGTTGACAGTTGACAGTTGAGTTACAAGGTCATTATGTTGTTGTTTGTGGCTATTTGCTGCGTTGACCAGCTTTGGGCGTGCACCCAACTAGTTTTCTGCGTCATGAGATACAAAATGTATCTGAAAGCTCTAGCTATATCGGTAGCTGTATCTATGACTGTATATCCGTATATCTGCGTGCGTAATTACAGTTAACATTTCAGCGTACCAAAAAGCTCAACTCCATTTCCGTCTCAATTCCCAAAACTCAAGTCATAGAAACAGAAATTTTTTGATTGATGTCTTGGGCAGCTGAAACAAACATCTTACCAAGTATCCATCTTCTGACTTGACAGGTAACGCTTTAAAAAACCAACAACAACAATAAGAACAAAATCAAAAAGAAGAAGAAGAGGTAGAAGTAGACGTAGACGTAGAAGTAAAGCGTGAGCATCCATGATCCCTTTTGGTTCAATTGAGCTGTCTTTGTCCATTTCACATACAGATTCAGATACGTATCTTTTGTTTAATATTTTTTTCTTTTCCTTCGTTTTTTTAGACCCCGTACTCTAAAAAAGAGTAGAGGGGTCTATTAAGTTTGTCTGAAGCGAAATGTGCGTAACAGGCAGAAGGAGGCGTGGCCGACCCCATAAAGTATATATATTCTTGATCAGCATCAACAGCCGAGTCGATATAGCGATGTCCGTCTGTCCGTCTGTCCGTCTGTCCGTCCGTCCGTATGAACACCTGGATCTTTTAAACTACAAAAGCTAGAGGCACCAAATTTAGAATGAAAGTCCGTCTGCTTCGCGAGCAGATCAAGTTTATTTCAAATCTTTGCCACGCCCCTTACCGCCCCCCGCAAATTGTAAAAAACTATGGTCACCTCGGAAAAAATTGATGTTTTAAGCAAATATCTCAGTAACTATAGCACTTAGGAATACCATTTTTGGTATGTAAGTTGCTAGAGACAGCATAAATGCATTGTTATTAAAATTTTTGGACTGCCACGCCCCGTTTTCCCACACGAATGAAATAATTTTCAAACTTCAATGCCATTTTTAAGGCATTTGCACTTATCGTACAGTATTGTAATTTCAAATTCGTTTGGAGACAAAGTATCACAAACTATCCTGAAAGTTGCATACAAATCGGACAATAAACAAAAGAGCTAGACACGTTACAAAGTTAACAATTGCACGCAATGTCAATGCATGTGTGCAAGCGAGACAGAAGCATATAAACATGTGAGCGAACGTTTTCGCTGCTTGTGTAGCGACAGCGCTGCTCGCGGACGATGCACGCACATGTATGCATACGATTCGATAAATCATATATCGATATTCAATACGATAGTAATTATAATTGCCATATGATAGTGAATGCGATATTTGGTCATTATGTCCATATCTATAGCGTATTTGAATTCAGTTGTTGATAATATCGATATTTGATTTGATGTGATATTTTAATTAATATCGATATCGGCATTTTCTTGGCGATTTGCATCCCTATTGTAAACTGATGGTTTTGTTTCAAAGTGTTTTATTGCAAATACTATGAGTACGGGGTCTTTTACAGTCGGCTAGCTCGACTGTAGCCTTTCTTACTTGTTTTTTTTTGCCATTGTCTACGCTGACGTCTCGTCTGGTTGTCTGTCTCTGAGTAGCTGATGTGTGTGTAAGTCTGTGTGTGTGTGTGGATTTTCATATTTGTTGTGTTGCCCACAGTGATTAGAAGGAGCTCAGAGTCACAACCCAAGTCTGTTGCCGATGAAGCCCAATTAGTATTTTGGGAGAAGTCCAAATATTTGAGCTACTTTAATGCCATCCATCGCTTGGATGTGTGTGTGTGAGAGTGTATGTGTGTGTGTAGCCGGTACTGATACGATCTGATAAGGCCAGCAACCAGCAACCAGCTGGTTCTGTCTGTAAACTGTAAACTGGCTGTGGAAGTGGGTCGAATTGGCTACGAAATTTGTCGTGAAAGATGCGAAGAGGCAAAGTTTTATGGGCAAAAGCAATAATCCCAAATGCGTTGCGCTTTCACCAAACTGCACTTAAGAGAAAGAGAAAGAGCAAGAGAGAGAGAGAGAGAGAGAGAGAGCAGTCAACATGATGCAGACAGATACACACAGAGACCAAGACTTGAACCTGCTTGTGACAAATGCAGATACAAGATACAAATGCTGACAGCTACTTAATCGAAGTAGCCGCAACGAATCCAGTCAGACAGACCAAAGTGAAAACCCCAAAAAAGCAGATGATATTATGCACTTGCAAACGCAAACTCAACCGCTCTCTTGACGTATCTTTTTTCTTCTGGGATTTTTGTTTTTTGGGATTTTTGTGTAAGTACCAACAAAGCCAAAAAAGCAAAGATGAGTTTCAATTTCAGTTGGGTTTCAGTTTGAATTTGAGTCAGTCTGCAGTCTAAAGATGATGATGACTGCCGCATTCCACCAGATGCAGGCCCCAAAAAGTAAAAAACAAAAACAAAAAAATAGTAGAAGAAGAGGAAGAGGAAGAATTGGAGACCCAAAGACTATATGGCTTGTGGTCTCGTATAAATCGCTGTTAATGCGGTTGTTGTTCCTGTTCTTGCTGCTGTTGTTTGCTGCCGAGGCTCTGCAGGAACCAGTTTCAGTTTGAATTTTATGTGTATTTGGTTGAAAATTTACGAGTTTTGGCGAATAAAGCAGCAAAGAATTCAATGAACTCGTCTTCAGACCGAGCTCTTCTAAGCCAACAGTTTGCCCAAATACAGACGAGTACATACAGACACATGTATCTTAAACGTTTACATGCATCTTACACACACACAAACATACACCTGTGTGTGTGAGTGTGTGTGTTTGTGTTAGCCACAGGCTCCTCTAGTTATGCAAATGTCCGCTCTGCCCACCCGCTGCAAAAAGGCTCTAAGCAGAAATTGCTTTCGAATTGGTTTAGACTACGAATTTTTATGCCAACCACCAGCAACAACAACAACATTAAAATTACTAAATTAGCTACAGCACACCGAAGATTTGATACTCTTCATAGCACTTTATGCCAGCTTCATACCAAAGGCTAGATTCCTACCGAAGCTTACTACTCCTGAGTTTCCTCTAAGAAGTTATGGTTGTCCATACAATGCTGTTACCCACTGTAAGTGTATGAATACTTCGACTTGCACTGTATGCTGCCAATTGTTGTTGCTGCTGCTTCAGCTGCAGTAGTGTTGTTGTTGTTGTTATTTTCATGTATCTGCAGGTTGTAGCAACATTTGTCTTGTCATTGCAGTTGTAGATCCTTCTGCTCCCCATCCTACTCACCCGCTCCTTCTTCCCTCCCTCCTTTGAGACTATCGCATCAACTGATATGCCTTGGCAATTAGCTACAGCCGTTGGCTAAGCACATCTTGGCCCATTGGCTAGATTGCCTAGAATTGCAATTCAGCTTCATTTGATGCTCACATCTCTGCCCCTCTCTCTCTCTCTCTCTCTTACTCTATTTCTCTCTCGCTCTGTCTAAATTTTTAATTGTGTGCCACACACAAAAATTTGTACAGCTCACAAGAGTTATAATTAAATTGCAGGCAGAGCAACAATTTATGGCTAAGAGTCTGGTATTTAAGTATTAATTGCCATCATTTGGGGCCATTTAAATACCAAGATGCCAAAAAATATAATACCATAATTAGAAAGACACTACTTAGACTGAAATTGGTAGCACTTAGAGAACTTAATTTGGGAAAGTTAAATATTTGTTTTTGGCAAAGCAGTTATTATCGATATTATAGCATTTAACACTAATCGATTAATTATCGATAGTTAAAAAATCATTTTAAATGCAAATTTTGAGACTTTTAAATAAATTGGATTTCTATTAAGCTGTGCATACCGTATTTATCGATTACACATTTATCGAATTAATCGATTGTAGCTTAAAGTACAAACATATTGAAACACTTCTCTCGATTTAGTGCTAAGTGCGTTGAATACTTTAAGCTAAGCACACTTCTTCAGTTTTGAGTAAGTCAAGCACTTTGCATATTCGATAGACTTATCGAAGGCACACAAGTTGGAGACAATGGAGACAAGAATGAATTCCCCCTGGTCGAATGCCAACTTGAGTTTATGACTGTGAAATAAGAGACCGTGTCTTAAGTTACTCACAGTTCTTTCACAACTAGACACAGGTTGAGGTTAAGTCTTGCATAAAGTAGCAAGAAGAAGAAGAACAAGAAGATTAGAGCACTGCAATCGGACACTACGTGCCCTCCACATACCACCCACCTCCCGTCCAACAGCCTCTCTCTTTCTCTCTTAACTCTTTGTTAGCCCAGCCAGTTATCCAAATGGCATTTGGCCATTTGCAGTTTCCGTTTTCAGCTGTCATTCCGAATGCTTCAGTTATCCAGCACAGTGGTACCAACACAAACAGTTATACACTGAAACGTGCTCAACGTTTTGGGACCACATTAGATTACACTAAATCGACAGACCATGACAAAGAGGAGAATAGTAAGATATCTACCGAATAGTTGACATATAAGATAACTACCCTTGAGATATACAACTCAAACTAAGTGTAAATTCTTTGATCGGATTACAATATCTGAAGAAACGTGGACTGACCTACGACAGTACAAATTTGATTTCATATTAAGTTTTATATACGATGGGAACGTGACGACGTGTGAATTAATTGCATTAAGATTAGAGACAGTTTGTGATCCATTTTTGCTCACACCTGGTCACATTGTGAGATCAACAAAAAAGAACATAAATCAAGCAAAGTGGACAAGTCATGATGTAATATGTTTGTGATTAATTTATGGAAATTAACATAAATGGCAACAGCTTTAACTTTTACTCGTTTCCCCTTCATCTTTCCTTTCTCTCTGCCCCTTCCTGCCCTACTCCGCCCCTTCCTGTCCCTCTTTTTGTCACAGCCGGCCTTTTTGGTCCACGGCCAGGCCGACATTAATAATTAAATATAATTGCCATTGCTGCTTCTTAATGATGCAGACAAAAAAAAAAAAGTTGGGAAAAAAGTCGACAGTCAGGTCAAAACCCAGAGACCCAAAAGTCCCGAGACCCCCGAGAAAGAAACCCGTTTTCAAATGGACATGGAAATTAAACGAATGCTGAGTTTTATTAAATAAATAAAACTTAAAACAAAAAATAACGAAACCAATAAAAAAGTGAATGAAAAAGCTTTTCTACACTGCCAAAGAATGAGACTTCATAAACTTGGGCGTAGTTTGGCGGCACTTTTACTTGTCTTGGCTCATTGCGAATATGAATTGGCCGAGACAGGTTTTTGTTTGGTGTGTTTTTTAGCAGGTGTCAGCTCACATAGCTTGTCAAACGAGTAAACATTATACAGACAAAAAAAAAATAAATAAACTTATGCGAGAGTGGAGGGGGAATGAAGAATGGAAGCCATGGGGGAATTCCAGCGGATGTGCGAGGAATTTTTGGGGGGGAATAAATTCAATTACATTTGCATAAATTTCAAGTGCAGTCTATTATAAATAATTATGAGAGACCCAAAAGACAACAGACGCTTTAACAAAATGGCCAAAAGGATCTACTAAACTTAAGACTTTATTCCGACAAACTGAAAAAGTTTCGACGCTCAAACTTTAACACTATAAAGTTTCAAAAGTTTCAATCAAAACTAAAAATAATTCAATAAATTTTAAAAAATAGGCTTAATAACCTATCAAGGTTTTAAAACGTTGACACTTTAAAAGAGAATGTTTTTAGCTGTTTTCGAGCCAACTGTAGCCAAGTGTACACCAACCTACCTGCTGGCTATTCCAGTTTTTTTCCCCTCTCTATTTTAATTATGCAGATTAAACAAACACAAGACTAAGTCTAATTAACGGATTATAAATTGATCAAATGTTCCACATATCACAATCTTACGAATCAATCCGACTGAAACTGGATATGTATATATATATAATATTTCCCTTGCGAAAGTGTGTCAACTAACGGTATTCAAGCTTGCCTCTCTCGTGAATTGCCCCATGATAATTAATAAATTTTGGCACGATTCTAGGCCAAAACTGTGAGGAGTTCAGCAAGAGGTAAAAAGACAGTCCAAACAAGCACAGACACAGGGTTGCACTGGGGTTGTGTTGGGGGTTGGAGGGTTGGGGATTGATAGCTGCCATGGCAAAGGCAAAAAACAAAAACAAAAGGTTTAAGCAACTGAGGAGTATGTTTTTTAGCGGAAAAACAAAGTCACAGCTGCGACAAGGCATGGAAATCAAATAAAAATTTATTGATTTTTCATTGCCGGCGCAAAAACAAAGCCAAGGAAGTGGCCAATAAAAGTAATTTGCAGACAAACACAAAAGAATAAAATAGAAAATAGAATAGAAATAAAGCAAGCAAAAACAACAAAAACCGAACGCCAAGAAGAAAGGCTAAAAACAAACATGCAAAAACAAATGTGCGCTGACAAAGTCAATGCACGCCAAAACCCGCAAGAAGAAGAATTGGCCAAAGTCAGAGACAAAAAAAAACAACAACAAATAACTAAAGAGAACAACGAGAAGAATCGAATAATTTATACCCTCTAATTTTAGTTTCAACTTATTCTGAATAATATGTAATTAATGTTTCTCTTATTAAAAGTTAATTTAAAAACAAAATGAATTTAGAACAAAGGGAACTCCGTTATGCCGACCTTTCTTAGTTGTCAAGTTTATATAAATATTCTATTTTAATGAGTTTACATATTGCATAACACAATTATAATACCCGCTTGCAAAGGGCACACAAAGCAAAGACGAAGAACAACAAAGAGCGAAAGAAGAAGAATATGAGCACGCAAGGGCCCAAGCATGTACTATGTATGTAGTTTGTGGGCGTCAAAAGGGGAAGAGACTACGGCTGCGGGAGCGGCAGCGACAGCAACGTTGGCAGCGACAACGCGTCGTTTGCAGTGTTGTAAATGTCAGCTCGAGTTAACGGAGCTACGCCAAAGAAATGTTTTGTTGCGGAGCGCCAGGAGCAGCAACAACAAAAACAAACAGACAGAGAGACAGACAAACAGCGATAATAACAACAACGAGAACAGAGAGCAGCAGGTGCCGCTGCCTTAGCTGTAGCCGTAGCCGTAGCCCAGGTTCTATGCGAACCGTTTCGTTGTCTGTCTGTCAAACATGTTTGTTGTTATTGTTGCCTTGCTCCTGGTCGCGTGGCACAGACACTTGACGTTCAGCTGGTGAGACTTACCCCTCTGTAGCGCTCGCTCTCTTTCCCACTCGCTGATGTGACCGTTACAGCAAGTTCGCTTACTTTGCTTTGATTTTGCTGTCAAAACGTAGACTGAGGATTATGGTCGGACTTGAACGGACACGTCAGGCACTCGCGGCACACTCACTGTAAATACACTCGCGTCTTGTGTTGTTGTTGTTGCTGTTATAGCTGTTGTTGTTATAAAGAGCAGGCGTTGAATTTGTGATTGCACGCTTTTATTTGTTTGGCTCAACAGAAAATATTCACGCTAATAATTTGTAATTTATGCTTATTATTTTATAATTTGCATTTACGTTTCACACATTTGTTGCCAAACGACGAGAAGAAGACGAAACAAAACACACAGCTAACTGTGTTTAACGCTCTTTCAACTTTTGATATTGCTGCTGATGTCGCTGCTTCTGTACTTCTTCTTCTTCTCCTGCTTCTACTACTTCTCCTACTTCTTGTTGTTGTTGAATTTTCACGCGCCCTCACACACGCACACAACACACGTACAACGAGAACGCACACGCACACGCACGCGAGCACACATATACGGCCACTGACTAAACAAACACTGCACCTGTGTGTGAGAGTTTGTCGTGTGCGCAAAGTGGACAAAAGAGAAATGCAACGTTACGCTCAGCACGCGCACCACGTTCCAACTGCTTCAACGTCTAAAAATCAACTAACTGCAGAAATGACTGAATTGCTTCTTTGAACTTGTCTGAACCGAAACGGTTGGCAGTCACAGTCGCCGCCGCAGCGCTAACCGGCAAACGTTTGGTTAGTTGGCAACGCGAAAGCAAACGCAACCACAACAGCCAACATGTTTGTTGTGGCACCCTGATTTTCGGCTGATTTAACATCCTAGCGATAAAAGCCAAACAACTCTGCGGGTATTTTTAAATTTTTTACACAGGTTCAAGTTAATGTCCAAATTACAAAGGCACCCGCATATCAGCAACTTATTGCTATATATAAGTGCACACTCTTGGTTTTGCTTGTAATGTTTTACAATTTTATCAGTAATATTAGTAGAGCGCACACTTAGCGTTATCTGTAGGAAATGGCAAAGAAAATTGCATTACAGTGGTATCTAAAATATAAAAACCGGTCACTGCTCGGCGTCCAATCTATTATGACTCACAAAAAATAATAAATCTTTGGCTTATCACTGTCAATAAATTTAGTTTTGACCTGTTTTCGAGAGTAAAAATGTTTAGCTTTTAAGAACAATAAGCTATTAGTGTTTTTTAGATAACACTCTATGCTAGGAAAGGTAAATTGTTCCGGAAATACATGTGCGATAAGGTTTAAGGCCACTTGTTGGCAAATGTTGCTAAGCAGCTCAAACCGTGTTGCTAGTTTTTACGCATCTCTGATGCAACATGTTTACAGCCGGCATTTACGACGCAACGAACATGTTGGAACTGAAGCACTTGACGCTTGTAATGCACGTGGCTCATTTGCATTTGTTGTTGTTGGTGTTGTGTTGTGGTTCGATACAGAAGTTAAATGATAAAAGGACGAAATATTTGCGCGCAAAAATTTGAAAGAATAAAAATTAGCATAAAACAGCAATAACAAAACATGAATAATCCCGACCCAAAAAAAGAACAGCTGTGCTATCGTATTTGGGTCACAAAACCACAAATGAAAACAAATACAAATACAATTTATATTTATAACATTTAATGACTGTTCCCATCACAAATTTGAATTTTAAAACATTTGCACAACTGTTTTTATTTGCTTATATTAAAAACATAAATAAATATTAAATATGACGACAAGTCGTTGAACTAGTTTCCAATTTCCAAATGCAAATGTTTGAATGGAATGATGCAGAAAAACAGCTAAAAAAACACTTAAAATGCAAAAATTAAATAAAATAATTTATTAAAAAAATTATTCAAATATTTAAGAATTTTTTATGCGTTAAGCTCTGCTAGCTTTAAGCCAAGTCTAGCCACATCTGCTTTCAGTCATTATGTCTCATCATTTTTGTGTGTGCTTCCAGAGGATTTTCCTAATTTTCCTGTGAATACTTTTCTCCATAATTCACAAATCGATTTTGGCACTTGTCAATTTGCTTTTTGACCGGCCACAAAATTGACAATTTCATCGCCATCAAAACTGCATTTCGATTGCTCCAATTTCCGACACTGTTCGCCCTCTCCTCTCCCCACTGCTCCCCCTCGCCATCACCCTGTACAGTTGCACTTTTCATTTGTTTGCATTACCATTGAAGTAAGAAGAACAGTAGCAGTAGAAAGAGAAGAAGGAGAAGAGGAAGAGAAAGAGGAGAGCAGCTACAGAACGAGTCCAGCCTCGAAGTGCAATCAACTTTTCTTCTATATTTTGTTTCTTTCTTTATTTTTGGCACTGCCAAGTTTTCCAGATCAAACAAGAAGTGGTGCGTATAGACTGTTAAAGACTCTGTAAGCACATATTCCAAAAGTTGTCTTAGTATTTTTTTGGAACTGCTTTTGAGCTGATTATTCCTTTGGCAGCTATATGTTTTAGTAGTCCGATCTAAAAATGCATATAGACAGTATATATAAAATCATGTTATGTATACACTGTATGAATTTGACTGATATATCTTAAAAAAAAAGTTTTTTATACTTAATACTGATTTTGAACCGATTGCTCCTATGGCAGCTATATAGTATAGTTATCATAAATTGAACTAAATGTTACTCTAGATAAAATGTTCAAGTTTGGTTAAGATATCTCAAGTATCTATGAACCTTCTTAGCAAATTTGATTACTCTACCTCTTATAGTCTCTAAGGCTAATCAGTTTTACTATAAACACTCGATGCTGATCCAGAATATATAATTTTTGCTATATATTCAACATCTGCACCCTTAAATCTTAAACCTTTTCTTCAGACCACCCTTGAAAAAATCCCTGAAATGTTGTTAAACTACAGGGTCTAAGAAACAAAAACAAACTTGACTCAAAACAAGTTCAAAGTTTTTTGAGTTTTTGAATTTTTTGTCTCTTTGCACAGTTTGTTGCCGTCTATCGATAAACTTGTATTTTGGTCGTTTGGTCGGGAGCTGAGGACAATGCGGATTCAAGTACCGCATGCAAGTTTCCTTTTGTTTGTCAGTGCTCAATTGCGACTTTTCCGGGGGGAAGGGGCGGGGTGAGTGGGAGGGGGAGTGGGGAATATGAGAATGAATGTATTAGTATAAAGCATAATGAAGATGCTCCCAGTTGACTGGAGAAATATTTTTCTTTTTTTTATTTCTTGTTTTTTATTTTTGATTTTTTTTGTTTCTTGCTTTTTGGCTTGACAAAAGTTTCGACGAGCTTCATTAAGTCGCTGACAGAACAAACAACTCTTTGCTCTCAACTGAATTTGGGTCAACTTCTAAATTCTGCATGAAACTTGTTGGAGAGTGCTCCAAAGTTTTAAATCACTAGTGCTTCCTAAGTTGGTAGTAGCTTTGGTTAGAAGTCATTTATGTTTTATGCTTAAAGTCAGCAAACATATTCGATATTTATGCTATCGATTGGTATACAAGTTTTGATTTATTGGAGTTTTGACAGTACATTTGAGTAAAACAACTATTTTACTCTCTCTAGCTAAACTATATATCGATAATTTATCGAAATAGCTTTTGTTAAACGCCATTTCCGATTTAATGTTGTGATTTTCTTGATTTCCATAAGCACACATGAGTAACACAATGTATTTGACTTACTGTAGCTAAACTATGTATCGATAACTTATCGATGAGCAACTAAAAGCCACAGAATTTGCTTTATTTTAATTAAGTTCTGCACTAGTCGATAAATTATGACATATCATCAGTAAAATTACTTTCAAGAACTTAACGATTTTAATCGATTTTTCTTAGATTACATTTATTAGCTAGCAAATCTCTTAAAACATAACGATATTTATAGCGATTCATTATGGTATATTCAAGAAAAGCCTACAGCTTTTGGTTTTGGATGATTCCATTAACAATTCAAATCAATTACACAATCGATTATTAATCGATTTTTCATAACAACTTAAATTAAAGTAAACCAAACTGAATTCTTATAGTTTCTAAGTACTAAAAGCTATCGATAACTATTACACAATTGAAAATTAATCGACTCAGCTAAAAAACAAACTGATTTCCTTTCGATAACGATTACGTGTGCGATGACTTATCGCGTAGGCTTAAAATAACAAAGTTTGGTTAAACGAAAAGTAAACTAATTGAATTTTTATAGTTTATAGTTCTTTGAAAAGTTATCGATAACGATATTTCATGGTTCTTTCGCTGCCACCTGTGGCACTGTGGCAACACTCGATGCTGCTGCCTGTTTGGTGCTACCAATTTGCTGGCCAATTGAAAATTCAATGCACGCCTCGGACAAAAACTCATTTGCAACACTTCACGCAATGCTGGCGATTTCGATTTAGCCAAGATCAAGGGCGATAATAAAGCCAAAGCGGTTGTTGTAGTTGTAGTTGTTGTAGTAGTAGTTGTTGTTGTAGCTGTTGTTGTTGCAAGTTACAGTGCTGAATCGTGTTGCGTTGCGTGCCGCATTGCAGCAACTATAAATAGCAGCAACTGCAGCAACATTAACTTGGCCTTATCCCAGCTGCCTGATCTTTACGCAGCAACAGCGAACAACAGCAACAACAAAAACAACTACAAAATTCCTTTCGACATTTAATTAACGATCGCGATTGCAATCAATGCAACGCGTCTTTGACTACGCCCCCGTCTGTTGCATGCCCCCCTTCTCCGCCAACAGCCAGCAGCAACCACAGCCACAGCCACCGCAGTCACAGCAGCAGCAGCAGCGACTTGTGAATGAATGCCGCATTTGGTGGCCTGTTAGCCACAAAAGCTGACAAATACTGTAATTAATTTTAATTGCAGCGATTGGCGCCCGCTTTTCGTCTCATTAAAGTTGCCTTTGGGCCGTTGTTACACTGCAAAAAAAAAGTATCAAAATGTAAAAAAGATTAAAAACTAACTAAATTTGAGTTAAAAAAACATTATTAACAAATAATAATAAATTAAAAAATGTTCAAAGTTATTAAATCAATTAGTTTTAACTCTACTAAATTAATTTTTTGCTCAGTGTAGCGCTGCTGCTTAGCAGCTGCTGCTGATAAGGCAGCCCAAGCAGACAGCAGCTGTCTCTGTCATATGCAAGTGGGATGGGTAGTGGAAGGGGGTTGGGGTAGGGGGGGGGGCAGGGCAGCTACAACTTATTGCTACGTGTTTTTGCACCTAATTGCTAAGGCGCGTCGTGCCGCACAATGTTGCACGTGTTGCAGGAATGGGCAGCGCGCTGCTAAATGCAGCAAAGCGTCAATGAAGTGTAGCAAAAGCAATAAAATGTGTCATAACAGAAATAACAAAAACAAGAAGAAGAAGAAGAAGGAGGAGACGGAGAAGGAGAAGGAGGAGAAGCAGAGAAAGAGAAGGAAGCAAAACATTTTCGACATTTTTGCAAGTGCAATAATAATATGAAGAAATACTTTAAGTGTTCGGTTCATTGAACGTGCACAAATCCAATTAGATTTGTAGCACTAGCACACTCACTCACACACACACACACGGGCACAAGCAGCTCACTCTCTCTCTCAGACACACGCTCTCTCCGCCTGCCTCTCAGCTGTGTACAAAAAGCGTAGCACACTTTTGAGCGCTTGCAAATTATGCTACTCAATTTGCTAGCAATTTAGCATTTAAACGCTTGTGGCTTTCGCTGTCATTGTCTGTGTGTGTGGGTGTGTGTGGGTGTTTGTTTGTTTGTAATACACACAAGTAGCACTATAACCGCAATGCACACATATTGATTTTAACAATAGAATTCCTTGCGCAACTCAAAGTTTTGCTAACTAAAACTTCATTTTGAAGTCTTAAATTGAAATTTGATGAGCCTAAGCATAAACTTATAGCAAAGACTGTAGTGGACAATTGATTAAAAATTATTTAATCTACAAATTGCTTGACTTTAGTTGATGATTTGAGCTGCTTATAATATGTATATTTAGTTATACTCCTCGAACTCTCAACCGTTCTGCCCCTCAATTTACCCCGTAATGTGTTTAAGTACGCTAAAAATGCTGGAAAATTGTAATTATAGAATTCGATATGGTCGAAAGGTATAAAAAGTGCAAATTAAACTGAATTTAAAAGTAGTTTTTTACTGTTTCTGTTACTGTAATGCGGGGCGCTGTTGGACTTTTGCTGCTACTGGTTGTTGGCCTAAACTGGAGCCTGGCTGACCATGTTGTGCCTTGTTCGGGTAAAACCTATACGAGTTGTCACCACTATTGCAATGAAAACTGCCTTGAGTTGGGCGCGGATTGTCTTTATCAGTGCGATAACGGTTGTGGCTGCAGACAGGCATTGATAGCACGCAACAATGGTGGCTGCGACGTGGTCAATAAATGTCTATTTGGGGATCATACAAACGAGCAAGACGATTCTAACGGAGGATCAATGCGCAACAGCAACAGGAATCGCAGAACAAGTCGAAGTATTCATGGGCATAAAAGAGGCAAAAAGTGCTCAGATCGTAGTGAGAAACAGCCTAAATTCCTGGATTGGCTTGCAAGAGTTTTTGGTCCAATACATCCTCCAAATTTGCTTCCACCAATGATTCCTGGCAGGTAGTAAAGCAAGCTTAACATAAATAAACCCTGTAATGTACATTATTTATTGATCTATATATTGATATATATTGATATATATATACTACTGTGTCCATTGACATTAGATTTTAAACTGTGCGCTTTGAAGGATTAGGAGAATTCTTTTTGTTTTTAGGTTGGTAGTACTGTGTGTGACATCTATGTCAAATTTCATGTGAAAATATTCATTACTGTTTGAGATACGCGTCGTTTTGTGAGCTGCTAAAAGTGAGTTTCTCGTTTTTTGCAATGTCGAAATTTGTTGAGCAAAGAATTTGCATTAAATTTTGTTTGTTTTCTGCTGCGGATACGTTGAGGATGGTGCAGAAAGCCTTTGGTGATGAGGCTATGTCTAAAAAAAATGTTTACAAGTGGTATAGTGAGTTCAAAGCCGGTCGTGAACGTGTCGAAGACGAAGAGCGTCCTGGGCGACCATCAACCTCAACTGACGAAGCTCACGTCCAACAAATCAAAGATTTGGTGTTGAAAAACCGTCGATTAACGATTAGAGACCTTGCTGATGATGTTGGCATATCGAAAGGCTCTGTCAATACCATTTTGAAGGATGTTTTGGGCCTCAAGCGCGTCAAATCTCGACTGGTACCGAAAACATTGAATTTTTTGGAATTACTGCACTCGTAATTCGTGATCATTTCATCAAAAACTCAACCCATATCGTTCCGCAACCACCGTATTCACCTGATCTGGCACCGTGCGACTTCTGGCTGTTCAGCAGGCTCAAAAGACCGCTCCGGGGACACCGTTTTGACACGATAGAGGAGATTCAAGCCGCAACGAAGACGGAACTGAAGGCCATCCCGGAAAGTGACTACAACCAGTGTTTCGAAAATTGGAAAAAACGTTGGCAGAAGTGCATTGTGTCGGGAGGGGATTACTTTGAAGGGGATGAAATTGATTTGGAAGAATAAATAAAGAATTTTCAAAATAAATACAATGTCACCTTATTTTTTGGTCACAGTAGTATATATATATATATATATATATATATACATATATATATGTAACTATGTATGTGAGCAGTTTGTGCAAGAATCAAATGGATTGTGACAAATGTGTCTGGTCTCAGTTAGCCAAACAGTGACAGAAGAAGTGAAGGAGAGGTAGGAAGAGAGAGACAGAAAGAGACAAAGAGAGACAGAGAGGGAGTGACTTTAGAGACAGGTGTTTTGCGGTAAAAGTTGGCTATGGCGAGACCACGATTGGTGCAATCGGAAAGCATTTGACTATGACTCAAATTTATGGCCAACGACTTGAGTTTTTTATTGAATAACGCAAATAAAAAACAGACTTGCAGTCACATAGACAGCACGGGGAGCACACAGACAGCGACAAATGCAATTTTACTGGCGTTGATTTTCCAGTTCAACGGAAAAACTCACAAATAATTTGAGAAAACTTTTTTTTTATTTTTATAAAGAAATTTTATTGAATTACAGAATTTTTAAAAATTGTTTTTAAGTAATAACAGACCTTAAAAATAATTAATTAATAAAATAATTTTATTATTTGTTGTATTTAAATTAATTTTTAATTAAATAAGCAAAGAAATTATTTGAAAAATTAATTTATAAATAATGAGCATTGAAAAAATTAATAAATCTAAAATATTTAAGCAATTTAAAGCTTAAATAAATTCATAGTAAATATATTAAATAATTTTAAGTATATATACTAAGCTAATTTTAGTTAAATCTTGATTAGATTTTGTGGATTTTGTAAAATGTTCTCAATTTGGCTCAATTAATGTGATTAATTTTGTGGAATTTGTAATCAAGTTATGTGAAAATGTGTGGTATAAACACAGACACACACACACAAACAGACACACCCACACACACATACACACACATAGTTTCTTGTTGTGCTTACTTTACCATCACGATCATAATTAGTATCCCAAGCAGACGTGTGTATGATGCATGTGTTGTAGACACAACACACACGCACACACACACACACACACACACTCACACTTGTAGGTAGCTATGCTTTGTTGTTAGAGAGTGATATATTGGCTTCTAAGCCGACTGTGGCCAGTTGCAATCAGCCCATTTTCCATAGACACCAAAGGACATCACATGAATTATTCGTAGCAATTTCGTAGGCGCCTCCTGTGTTAGCCTGGCCAAAACCCCCCACCCTTACCCCCACCCCAAAAAAAGGACTTCATTAAACTGTAAAAATAGAATTAGAGCGACAGGACAGGTGGATAGAAGGACAGCTGGACAGGTAAACTTAATTACCGTTTAGACCTCAATTAAAGCGCACTCGGGACATTTGGCTCAGGGAAAGTGATTGGGCAAGTGGCTAAGAGGGAAGGGGGAGGAACGAAACACAAGAGCAATAACTATACAACAAAACGTTAGCAAGTAATGGCCATAATGATGATGATGTTGGCTATAAAACACCTTGACTAATTTGCGCAAATTGTTTTTGGCTAAGAAAAGTGGCCAAGAAAGGGAGTAAGCTACAAATGGCTAAGAAAAAAAATATATTAAATAAACTTAAAATACATGAATTTATTTCAGTTAACAATTCCGTTAAGATTTAGGGCTTTAAGCGTGCGAGCGTGTATTTGGCAGCTGTTAATATGGCTAAGAGATGCAGCTCAACAAGGCCAACACATGACGCTAATGGAAGCAAGAAGCTGATTCGCAGCCCTGTACCTCCATCCCCTCTCACACCACACAAACTACCAGGGCTGTCTACCAGGGCTGTCGTAATAAATTTACTGTGCCAAAGTGATAATGAAAGTGTTTCCTTCCGTTTTGGGCCAAACTCGATGCCAAGGCACAAGAGTAACTCAGCGCATGATAGGGATAGGGGATAAAGAGGGACAAGGAGCTGGCAATAGGGTGAAAGAAAAACAACAGTAGGAAGGGAGGGAGAGGGAGAGTGAGGGGGAGAGAGAGGTAGAGAAAATGGAGACAATTTATCAACGTTGTGGAAATGCTCTTACTTTGCTCGGAAACTAAAAATAAACTAATTGAAAACCGACAATGAAAGACTTCAATTAGGAGCACGTTTAAGCAAACGATAGACAGTGCATGCACGACTAGCAAATACGCTGTAAATTTAAATTTAAGCAAAGAAATTGGGGAATGAATTTTAGAATTATCCACAAAATTTGGTAGAAGTAAAAGTAGAGGAGTATTTTGATTAAATGTTACTCATTATACAGTGCCTCTTAAAGTTAATATACCCACAATTAACAGTCAGGCGTTTTACAGTGTCTGTTGTTTGTCTTTTGTCGTCTTTCGTCTGTTGTTTGGCGGCAACGCGGCGTATGCGCAACGCGGCAAACTCTCCATGCTTCAGAGAGCTGCCCTGCTAAGAGCCAAAAACAGCCAGCAGCTAAGAGCCCACACAGCCATCAATTCTTGGCCCTCGCCACCCTCGCACCGCCCCGCCCCCCCTTAGTACCGCCCACTTGGCTTGTTTATTGTTTTCCGCTCAGCGAGAAATTCAATTTCAATTTCGGAAGCAAACAAATGAATGAACGAAAACGCACCAAATGCGCCAATTGCATTCCGTGTAAATCTTGCCAAGCGTTCAGGCGATTTATGCCGCGGGAAAACTGCACACCACCCTCTCTCTCCCACTCTCTCCCACTCTCCCCTTCTCTCTCTCTCTCTCGGGAAGTTTTTCTCTGTTGTTTCTCCCGACATTCGACACTAGCTTAATTGTGCGCTTAAACTAAACGCTGGGCAGTTCAAAACAGTTGCAAACAATTAAAGTTGCACCAGCCCCCACTTGCTAGCCACGCCCCTGTCTACCCCACCACTCCTGACCCTCCTGGGCAGAGTTTAGCGCAAAAAACAGCTAGAAATTCTAGCGGCAGCGCTTAAAGGGGAAACAAACGACGCGTCGCCTGGGGAAATGAGAAAATGGGAAAATGGAAAATGGTGTAGTGAAAAGTGTTGCCGGAGAGGGGGGGAGGAGGGGCAGGTGGGCAGTTCTGCAGTGGCTATTACATTACACGCGCTGCAGCTTCCTCTTCTTCTTCTTCTCCACCTTCCACTTTTTTTGGGCTCGAAATTGCTGGCTCTTAGTTCTTAGTTTTTCCGGCTTTTCTTTTGTGCTTTTCGCAATTTTCTTTCACTGTTTTGTTTGCGTGACACTTTTTGCCAAAAAAAACTCAACATCAAGTGGCAATGGAGTAGCAGTCACTAGCGTGGCACGAGTATGACAAAAGATTTCAGTGCCAAAAGTTTCGCTCAACGTTAATTAATTTTGCATGAACTGAAAGCTTCAACTCCCTGCGATGCCACACCCCCTACGCCCCTCTCTCTCACTAACCAAAAGTAGTCAAAGAAAAACAAATGGAAAACTGAAGAAAACTCATACGAGTTTAGTGCTCTTCTAAGTGAGTGTGGAAGCCACCAAAATGGGCTTTAAAAATTTTGGTAACAAAAAAAAAAAAAAAAAAAAAAAAAAAAAAAAATACAGCGTGTCATCATTTGACACACTTTAGCGCTTTTATGGCTTAAATGCTAAACTCCTAAACAGTTGACTGCTCTCCTGCTCCCTTGACTCCTTGACCCCTTGACCTGGACCCCGCTGAACGGTTGACGCCTGAACTGTGGTACGATAATGGCGGTCATTAGGAATGTGTTGGTAATTAAGAGCAACATCTGTTTCAAGCATCAACTGCTACAGCATCGCCCCCAACATGCCCCGCCCCCTTGGCCCAGGGGAGCATTCTTTCGTCCCTTATGCTAATGAGCCCTGGATTCGGTTGTTTTCCGAGGGGAAATCGGGAGAGAAATCGAGGGAGATTTCTGGGAATTTTGTGCGCGAAAAAATTGTCGCATTTTGACAACTGTTTTTTTCTAAGTGTGGTCAAAAGGACACACGAACAAGCGGTCTTTTTCCACCTTACAGTGTGTGCAGAATGTCAACTCTCACGCGGCTTTCATTGATTGATGCAACTCACTGACAGACTGAAGGACTGAGAGACTGAGAGATTGAGCAAAAAACGATGTCAGCAAACAACTTTATTTAAAGCGAAATTCATGAAATATTCATGTTGCTGCAGCACAACAACAACAACAGCAACAACAACTGTTGCCTAGACAGGACAATGGCCAAGAAGATGTTGGCCCATAAATTGTAGCAACTTTTGCTGCTATGCAGAGTTGATAAAAATGCCTTTGAAGCTAGTCTATAAAATGTTTTATTAATGGTCTTACAAAAGTCTACAAAAAAGATTAATGCAGTTTTAAGAAAAGGCTAAAATATTGGTGGTTTAAAGCTAAAAGAAAGCTGAATTTTTAAAAAATTTAGACATTTTTTATTAAGTTAAAATAATAAGAAAAATGTAATAAATGCAAATTAAACAATTTAAACATATTTTTAATTATTTAAAATAAATTATATATGAAACTGATTCCTAAAAACACTGATCATCGTGCAGTCTAAACAATAAGAGGTGTGACTTTGAGTTTTTAGAACACATAACGCTTAGAACATTACTGACTGAGTCTCTGATTGACTCCCTGACTCACTGGCCATCGCGTAGTCTAAACAATAAGAGCTATGAGTTTGAGTTTCTCAGACCATATAGCGCTTTCAGCCTTACGGGCAGAGTCTCTGACTCACTGATTATCGTACAACCTACGCAATAAACGGTATGAGTTTGAGTTTTTAGAACACATAGCTCTTGAAATATTACTGATCATCGTGCACCCTAAACAATAAGAGGTATGAGTTTGCGTTTTAAAGAATACGCTTACAGTCTTACTGACTGACTTCCTGACTTCATGATCAACGCGCGGTCAAAACAATAAGAGGTATGAGTTTGTGTTTTTTGGACTGATTATCTCCATGTATCACTGATCATCGTGCAGCCTGTACAATAAGGGGTATGAATTTGAGTTTTTCAAAACACAACATAAGTCTTACAGTCTTACTGGCTAAGTCTATGATTAACTTCATGATTTACTGATCAACGCGAAGCCTAAACAATAAGAGGTATGAGTTTCAGTTTTTAAAAATTCATAACTCTTAGAATATTACTGAGTGACTTCCTGACTTACTGATCAACGCACACTCTATACAATAAGAGGTATGAGTTTCAGTTTTTCAGAACACATAACTCTTCAAATATTACTCTCTGGCTCTCTGTCTCACTCACACTCCCTGAAAGAGATATGACCCAAATATTCCTTTAACTATTTAATAATATTTATTAACTGCTTTAGATTTAACAACTCAGTTAAGTATTTTCCATTTAAAACAGTCAGTAAAATGCCACAGCAAAATGAGAACTTCATTTAGTCAGTGGGAGTGAGGAAAACCCCCTTTTGAGCCGGAAAAGCGTTTGGAAAAAAAGCAGAAAGTCTAAAAAGAGTAAAATTGGCAGACAGCATTTGCTGGATTTGGCTATTAAGTCGTGCAAAATGTTTAAGCCATCAATCTTGTGAAAGGTTATTATCAACTTGGTCAACTTGTGGGCTTGGCTATAACATAGTAACTGAATTGACTTGGCTTTTAGCATATTTTCTGCTACACTTATTCGACTTAATATTCAACCCTGTGATATATGCATCTGCATCAATAATGGCCAGAAAAAAAACAGCTAAAAATTTAACCCTTTTCAAGTGATGCGCTCTGCTGCCTCTGGAATCCATTCGACTGGCCATTTATATTTGGTCAGCTTAGGATTGACCCACATTTGACACAGCTTAGGTTACCAATTTTATGCCAGTCTTATTTGTGCTTAGTGCCCCCGATTCTCCGATTCCCCGAACCCGATACCAATCCCGACCCGCATTCGACCCGAATCAAGTCGACTTTGGTAGTCACTTTAAGGCCAAGCCACGTTTCGACCTTGTGGACATCAGAGACTTTAAGAGGAGCACTCCATCCCTCCCTTCTCGGCTTCTCCTACTTCTACTCCTACTCCTCGTCAGCTCATTCCAGCGGAAAACACAAACTATAAATTGGCCAAAAGCCTTAAAAGAAAACTTGGCCAACAGCGTGTAGCTACCAAAAATCGTGTGTGCATTAAAACTTGCGTCCGTTTACAGAGAGCAAAGTTTCATGGGGACAGGGAGGAGAGTGGGGAGAAAAGGGGAGCGGGAGGGGGAAAGGAGTAAGAGGAAGAGGGGCGGACGAACAGTACTTGACACTTTTGAACTTTGATGCACTTAAGTTTGCAATTTGTAGTAGTTGTTGTTGTTGTTAGCTGCTTCACCCTCTTACCCCCTTACCCCCCTACCCTCTTACCAATAAAATACCTGAAATGGCTATAAACTTGTGCAAATATATGCAGTATGTAGCCAAAATAAAAGAAGCCAACTCATAACAGTTGCAGTTGAGTGAAATTTCAATTTGTGTGTTTTTAATTTGCTTACAACTATTGGTCTGTTTGTTCAGTTAGAATGCTGATAAGTAGTCATATATAACATTAATTTAAAGTATGAAACTATAGCTTAATTAAGTGACTAAAACACGTAAGCCAAGCTAAGCTTACACTAACTAAGTTCGTCTGCTGTTTAGGCCAAGTTTAATTTTAGCCAAACCCAGACTTTGACTTGGTATATTTCTGGAACCTGTCATACGATTTGGGATTGTTATACCTTTTTGAACTCGGGAGCACTACTACTATCGATTGGCATCAAAATATTTTAATGTTTTGAAAAAAAAATTTGGAGTCGATTTTTTAAAAAATTGTAAAGGGGTAAGCTCGTAAAATTTGCCAAAATGGGGTCGATTCTAAGAATTCTAAATTTTGATTGGGATCTATTCTACTAGTTGTGCAGAGTATAGAAAGGTATAACTTTTTCAGATAGGACACCATTTGGCTGAGTTATGATCAGTCAAAGTTGGAAAAAATGAAGAAAAATCCATTTTAAGGTCTCCTCTTAAAACCTATCATCAGCACAACTTTGGCTTGCTATAACTTGGGACCCTTTGGTCTAATGGTCCTAATGTCATACCATTTTGAGCTCAGGAGGTCTAAAACTATCGATTGGCATCAAAATATTTCATTTTTAGAGCAAAAATTTTTTTTTGGTTTTTTGAAAAATTGTAAAGGGGTAACATCGTAAAATTTGCCAAAATGGGGTCGATTCCAAAAATTTTAAATTTTGATGGCGATCGATTAAACTAGATGTGCAGAGTATAGAAAGGTATAACTTTTTCAGATATGACACCATTTGGCTGAGTTATGATCAGTCAAAGTTTGAAATTTACCAAAATTTCAAATAGAACCCTTTCCCCCGTAGTGCTAACCCCAAAATAGTCTAAATTAGTAACAATAAGCATGTTTACAAAATTTTGGCAAATTTTATAGCTACTTAAAGTTAACTTTTAGCTATTTTGGCCTGAGAAAAGCTGGCAGCCGAATAGACCAGGCTAAAACTTGGCTTTGTTGTTGTTGTTGTTTCAGCGTGAGCAATCATGTTTTGCATTTGATTTGAGCCAAACTTAAACTTTTCTTTTGTCTTCTGCATTGTTGGCTAATTTTAGTTGGCATTCAGTTGTCAAGTTGAAGTTTCCCAGTGACGGCGCACCTATAGATTTATGGTACTCATGACTTTTACCCCCCCCAAAACTGGCAATGACAACCTGTTTTTCAGCATAAATTACAATTGCCAATTTTCAGTGGGAGTGGGGAGTGGGGAGTGGGGAGAGGGCAGAGAGGGCAGAGAGGGAGGGGAATGTCGTGCAAACAAATCGAAGCGTATTAATGAAAAACTTTTATTCGAAAGTTACAAATTGATAATTCACTATGAATTGCATTATAATGATGATCATGAATTCAATCAGCAAATTTCATTTCTTAATTTTATTCAAAAACTTCGTTTTTGTCTGCCATTGAAATTCAAATCTGCCAATTTGGCATTAAAGTTCAAGTTTCTTAACTCATTTTCAGTTTCAATTTCAAGTTGAACGATTTTTGGCTTAAAGCACAGAGCATCCGTTTTACGGCTAACGACTTTTGCCAGCTAGGGGCGTAGTCTGGACACGCCCTCTTTTTATGTGATTAGAGCAACACTCATATTATGCTTATCATCATTTGTTGTAATCAGTTTTCTGACTTACTTGAAATAGAAAATATAATAATAAAACAAGAAAGAAAAGTACAGTCGAGCCCGCCCGACCGTAGAATACTCTCTGCAATTTATTCCGATCATTTAATAAAATCGGTATCCAAGTTTATCAATTGATACTTGCAACAAAACACGTTGAAACAAAAACATCTGTTTGTATGCATACACACACATATACATTTGACATTAAAAGTACGCACGCACATATGTATTTGTGTATATGTTATACATACACAATTGCTCGGCACAGCCAGCATTCGCGAGCAGCGCTGTCGCTAAGCTACGCAAGCAGCGAAAACGTTCGCTCACATGTTTGTATGTTTCTATCTCGCTCGCACACATGCATTGGCATTGCGTTCAATTATCAACTTTCTTACATGTCTAGCTCTTTTGTTTATTGTCCGATTAAGATGCAACTTCCAGGATAGTATAATATATTTTGTCTTTAAACGAATGTGAAATAACAATACTGTACGATAAGAACATATGCCTTAAAATCGGCATTGAAGTTTGCAAATTATCTTATTTCTTGTGAGAAAAGGGGGCGTGGCAGTCCAAAATTTTTGATGACAATACAATTATACCGTCTCTAGAAACCTACATACCAAAATGGGTGTTCCTAAGTGCCATATTTACTGAGATATTCGCATAAAACATCAATTTTTTAGGAGGTGTTTCTAGTTTTTTGCTCATTGTGGGCGAACGGGGCGTGGCATCGAAAAAAAAAAAGATTCTTGTATTGACTGACTTAATATCGAGTCGATAGAGACTAAATTCGAACTTGTAGCTCTTACCATCTCCGAAATCTGTTTGTTCATACGGACGGACAGACAGACAGACAGACAGACAGACAGACAGACAGACAGACGGACAGACAGACGGACAGACGGACATGGCTATATCGACTCGGCTTGTGATGCTGATCAAGAATATATATACTTTATGGGGTCTGCCACGCCTCCTTCTGCCTGTTACATACTTTTCACAAACACAATATACTCTCTCTTGCAGAGAGTATAATTAAGGAAAATTCAGTTAGTAGATTGAGTTAGTATTTCAAGCGAACTCAGGCTGAAATTTAATAAGTTATGGGTAGAAATGAGGTGCTCGACGCAAAGGTGCCCAACTCGCTTGATTTGTGAAGCATAAAATGTTTGATAAATATATAGGATGTATATATATGGTCTTAAAAATATATTTTAATAGAGTTCCTATAGGAAACTAATCTTAAAGGAGCTTAAAAAACCAGGAAGCATAGAAAGACTAACAAAGTAGATAGAATTCTATATTAAATTACTACTTTCTTAACTGATTCCAAAAAAATTGTATACTTACCATATCAACTGTACGATGAAATGTCTGTTCTTTGGTCATTTTTTAGAAAGCCAATGAGTTTTGTGTACTTTAGGGGGTGGTAAGTAAAGAGGACCATAAACTTATCTTGTAGGTAGGATAAGTTTATGATTCTTTTTACTTTCCACCACTTAAATTACATATATTAAAAATGTACACCCTTTAGAACACAATTTTCACAAATGATAAGCAGGAAAACTTCATTTTTTCAAGCAAAATATAGAATGATTTAATTGTTTACATTGTAAACTTCTGAATTCTATCGATCTTTTAGGGAAGGCAATTCGTTGATTACTTAAACAAACCAAATTAAGTTCAATACTTTTTAAATCACAATTTTCACTATAAAAAATGTCACCTTTTTATGTTCACCTCAAAAAGAATGAAGAGCGAAAAGTGCTTCCTCTTTCCTTAATTCTCCTCCGCCAAAGGCACAGCTCACTAGCGTATTACCCCACAAACTAATCAGCAATCAATTAAATTTTGAGCAAGAATAAAAAATGCATTCGTTACGTTTACGCAGTAAATATTTTTAATTCAGCTTAAAAACTTTGTATAATTGCAATTTGTAAGCTCTTTTAACCGGCACTCCATGTAGTGCTGTGCCAGTTTGCCATTGTTATTGCCTTATCGCAGAGATTCAGACGCACTGCAGCGGTAGTCAACACTGCCTGCTAGATTTGGCTTAGAATTTGTCCAGTTTCGCTTGGGGTTTTTTACTGTGCAACTCACTACAAATCCCTGGGCGGTGGTCCACGTGGACGCAGCACACTCTCGAGCAGATTTGGACCAGGTTGATTCTTGGGCCTTGGCGTGGGTGTCAGCGAACGTGTATGGGGTGCTGCATCCTCACGCTTGTGTACCGCTGAGGTGGCAGCACGTCTCTCACGTATCTTCTCCTCCATTTTGCTGGGCACCATGAAGCAGTTGGACTCCTTGTAGACAGGCTTGCGGCGATCGTTCCATGGGAAGGTCCACTGTATAGGCGTAAAGTCGCGTTTCCAGGGCTTGCGGGGTTTGAACCAGCAATCACAGGTCCAGTCCTCCTCACCAGGTGCATCGTCATCGCTGCAAAAAGAGTTGGAGGAGTGCATAAATTAATATCGAGTTTTTAGCCCAGCAAGCAGAGGGTAACAGTGGATTATGTGGCAATGAAACTTGAGCAAAAAAGTAAAGAAAAGTTATAAATAAAAACTCTACAAAGTTTACACTAGTGAAAACTGTTCCCAAACTAGGCACCAATCAGTCGATCATCTCTACTGTAGCTTCACTTACCCACGCACATAGACACGCACATAGCGTGAGGATTTGCGAAATAGCTGCAATGCCTCATTGAAGGTCATCTCCAAGGCGGGCACATCATTGATCTGGGTAATCTCATCACCAATACGCATCCCACCTCGCTTGGCCAGACCCGTTGGCGAGACATTGACAATGGTTAAAGGCTCAAACTGATCGATGCCGCCAGTTACCTCCATGCCCCACATGGCATCATAGAAACTCATGATGCGACGATCCGTCTCCAGGGTGTAGGTCATCTGTAGCTCGTACTCGACATTATCGAACGCCTCCGAGTCATACTTGGGCACCTTAATCTTCGAGTCAAACATGATGATTACAAAAAAAACTATATAAACTATTTGTGGACGTGTGACAAACTGACGCGAGACAACTTCACGTCCTCTTCACACGTTTATCTCTGACTTTTGGTCACATTGGACACTTGCTTTTATAGTCGCCGACATGATAGCGATTCTGATTCTGATTCTGATTCCGATTCCGATTCCCATTCCTTGTACCAATTGCCAAAACGTTTCCGTTGGCCAATGTCAATGTTGTTCTCGTTGTTTGCCAAGTTAATTGAACCTTTTGGCGTTGATTTTGGTTTTGGTTTTGGCTTTGGCCTCCGATTGCCTTCGATTTGCATTTAATTGTTGCTATTTTTAGTTCAGACGAAAAAACTGTTTTTTGTGCTGTAATTTAGTTTTTTTTTAGCGTGTTTTTCTTGGTTGTTGGGTTCCGTCATCGTTTTGAAAAGCCAATAACCATAAGCATAAATGCAGACAGAGTTACATAGTCACATAGTTATGTAGTCTTACAGTCACTGCCAAAATGCATTCCCAGTTGCCGCATTTGGGCATTGAAAGTATTTGCCGCTGGCAGCAAAAGGAAGCAAAGGAAACTTAACGTTGTGAAGGGAAGGAAAGGAAACCAAAAGGGGCAGAGGAGAGTAGAGGGCTCCAAGGGGAGCCAGGGCTTTGGCTTTCAAGTCAGTCTCAAACTGAGCAACAGCTAAACAGTTCTTAAAAGTGCTAACAAGTTGCCAACGTTCAAGAGATTTGATTTCACTGACCTCAATCGAAGGCAGTGACAAACACAAGACGGAAGAGCAGCAGAACGAAGCATGTAATACCCTTTACCTTTAAAATAAATATAAATATGCGTTTATTCAGTGAGGGCTATGAAATATTATGTTAACCTAACATTGCTGTTAAATTAACAGCTGATCGTTAGCTCTGTAATCAAAATAAAACTGCGAACTACATCAACGAACGTGCAAAAGTGAAGATTTCACTGGCCGATGCACCAGGCCAACAGAATCAGCAGCAAGCGACAGAATTTAATTCAACAGCAACTTAACAGAGCAGTGTGCGTAAGCAGACGTTAACAGTTGTAGAGCGTGCTTTACATAGAGAGCCCGCTCAGAGCGCAACTAACATAGTAACATCAATGTTTAGGTGTGTGTTCGCGGCAGCCGCCTGACGGCAGCGAACAACCACACAAACTGCGAAGCTGCTGAAAAAGAGAGTTTTAAGCGGGAGAGTTTACTCAGAACGGAGAGCTTTACAGTCTGTTGTTTGTGTTCGCGGATACGATGCTCTGAGCGCAATTAACATGCGTAAACAAAAGCGGCCCGTTAGAGAGCCCGCTGTCTGCTAAGATCGTGAATTGTCTATGTACCTATCACCTGCATTAGCATATATGTTTGCTTCAACCAAACTCACACCTCACTGAAAACAATATAACAAAATACATTACAATATACATAAACTCCTTTTTATAGGGTATAACAACTGCATAGCGCAACCAAAACTGAAATCTCAACTGAGACGTCGAGCGAAGAGTTAAAAGCGGATTTTACGAGTGCTGGCGACTTCTGACTGTCGACTTTTGAATTATTCATTTTTCACCAAGCCAACAAAAGGCCATAAAAAAAGGCGCAAGCAATGATGGTCAAAACAGAAATACACACATACACCCAGTCATACACACACACACATAGGCAGGTAGTGTAAGTGAAAATGGCAAATGCCAAATACCAAAAACCCAAATGCCAATGACAAGTTGGCTAATTACAACTCAGCTTAGCTGAACATTTAAACAAAAGCGTTAAGTGAACGTTTTGCAGAGTTTTTCCGCAGCTGGAAAATACCTATGACTGTGGAGTACTAAAATATATAGTCTCAAATCCGCTACAGTTTGTGACGCAACTTGTTAGCCTATTTGCATAACGCATACGCCGCGTGTCACAAACTTACCAAAGTAACTCTTGGGGTAAGAAGAAAACTTGGCCCAAACTAACATTGAAATTTCAGTAGATTACAGTTTTTATTTAAAGCCGTTTTAATTTATAATTCTTTAATAGTGATACGCTCTGGCATATATATATGATTTTTTATTTGGATTATACATACAGATAGCATAGAATTCATTTGGTTTTTCATGTTTTTTGCCGATTTCCATTGGGTACGATTTCCACGATTGAAACAAGTTTCCAGCATTGCTTAGCTTTACCCAAAAATTTAATATTTTTTTTATATAATAGTTTCATATATATATATATTGAATTTCAAATGTATTGTACCATACTCGAATATGCAGTATTAGTGGAGTGTTTAATTCATAATTTATATTTGTTGCTGCTTTTCTTATCGATTGTTTTTTCAATGTGCATATCGTTTTAAAGTATTACATAAATCAGCGAATAGTTTTTGGTATGATTATTGTAATTACAATTCTCTAATATGTTACAATTCCAAATAATTATTAATAATAGTTTAACAAATGTTTACATTTCGCTACAAACTTAAACTCATTTCATTCCATTCCAAATTCTGCCCGCTTTTCATACGTATTTCCATCGTTGGGGGAAACTAACGAAAACGAGCTCAACTAACAATCTGGGAAATTGCATTTATCATCAAGTATAAATGTTCCCAATGTTCTCTGGCCCCACAGCAATATATATATAATTTTATATATATATTTTGCCCGCCGTCTTTAAATCGGCTTTAAGCTCATGCCTTGTTCGAAGCAAATTGCAACTGAAATGTTTTATGTTAATTTCAATCAAGGGAATCTTAATTTTTTTGAATATATTAGTAGGTATACAAGTAGGTCGGGGATATAAATATATATAATTGCATTTGAAGCGCATAAAGTATTTGATTTTATAGAAATTTACAGATGGCATATTGCATATTCGATTAGAGTGTTTTGATTATGAAAACTACGTTTTTTTTTAAATATATTTTCTTCGCTTTAAGCATTTTGCAGGTGGTTCTTTTTGAATACGATAACAATATCGTAATCGAGAAAAGCATAAATACATCGATAGAGAGTGGGAGAGTGTGTGTGTGTGGGGGAAATAAATAAATTAAATTAATAAGCTTTTAAGCAGCCAATAATTTTGTTTGACTTTTGTCTATATGCAGCGTTTAAAGCGTTTTTCGTTCATTTTCATTAAATTTGTTTAGTTTTTTTGGTTTTTCGTTTTTTATATTGCAGTGCCATTTACATGTGTTTATAACTTTTTAGTGGCTTCTTGTTCTTGTTGCATACATATAGAATATTAAGTATTTCTAGAGGTTTTTTCTTTTCGCTTTAACAAATTAATCGTAATCGTAATCGGTTTTCTTGTTTTCTGTTTGTTTTTCGCAATTCTGCTGAGCTTACGCTTACTTTTTTACTTTTCTTTACTCTTCTCACTACATCCTATATACTGTACGGTCTTTCGTTAACACACATATATATATATATATATATATATATAGTATATATTTATATATAACTATATGTTTTTTATATGTATATGTAATTGCATTTTTCATATGTCTTTGCTTGACTCCATTTTGTTTTCTTTTGTTTGTTACTAATTAAACAATATATTGTAGATTGTTGAAAATTTGTGTATAAACAGCAAATATATATATATATATTGGTTTTATACAATATTCTTTATATTTATATATAGAAATATATATGTTTGCTTAAGTTGCTCCTTTAAAATGCATATATATGTGTGTGTGTCTATCTGTGTGTCATTGTTTCTGCCCATGTTTGTTTAAAATAACATAATAATTATTAAGAATGTAACTAGTATTCAACATAATATCACGTGTAAAATAAATAAATTTCTTGTTAAATCAAATGAATTAATTAACTAATGCTCGTATTTATACAAATTGGGAGATAAAACGTAAGCTATTTACAAAACATATGCACTGTCTCAATTTTATCTGATTAACAAGATAAATCGATAGTAGATAATAGATAATAATGATACAAAAATTGTAATACCAATTGTGGCATAAACCAGACAGTTTAACGCCAGCACCTGAAAGTATGCTGTACTTATTGGCAGCTACAAATCGTTGCCTACTTTACGGGCTGCCTGGCAAATTGAAGACTACAAAAATAATTAATTACAATGGAAATTACAATACTCGTTAATCATGTTTTGCACTACTTAATTATTACGTACGCTTTGCATGTCTGTTTTTTGTTTCATTTTCTTTTGTTTCTTGTTATTTGTTTACTTTTCTTTTGTGTTCTTGTGTGTTTCTTTTGTTCGCTCTTCAATTCAAAACATTGTTTTTATGCGATGGAATCCAGCTGCTATATATGTTCATCGTTTGACTGCCGGCGCATCAGACGCCTGGCCATACCCAGTCGCTGCAGCCAGCCATAGCCTGTGTTTCAGTAAACCAAAACGGATTCCATCGTAATTGTATCTCATTTATTCGCACTGTTCGCATTCACCGCGTTGCTGGCTTGAATCTGTGAAGCTGTCTGCGATGCCGGCTCCAAGGTGCGACGCGCTAGACGGGATCTGTGGAAGAAATATAGACCATTAATGCCTGATGTACTTGTAGTCACACACTACTTACTTGATTTGACCCGCTAGCAGTGGATTGATGGCATAAAGCCAATCGTGCACTTCCTTGTCGCCGAGTGTTTGCAGCAAATAGCCACGATGTTTAGTCACCACACTAAAGAAGGGTATATAAACTATATAAATACTGTTTTAATCTAAAGCTAGCTTAGACTCACCTGAAAGTGTTGGGTATTTTGACCATGGCTGCTTGATCCTCACTGCATTCCACATGAGCTGTGGCCAAATTCAGCACAGCACGCTCCACAGGATCCTTCTCCGAACGATAGATAAACACATACGGACGACGCACAATCTAAAGGATTAGAAACATATACTTAAAACCGTTTTAAATCAGTTTTAGTAGTTATAGCTTACCACCCAGCGCTTCTTCCAGCCTGAACCGCCGTGTTCTAGCACATTCAAGAGTCCCTTGCGTGCCACAACGGGACTCACACGAATCTCCTCCAGCTCTGGCACATACAGGCGCAAAGGTAGCACCGGCTGTGTGGCTGGAGCAGGTGCCTCCCAGCCATTTGGCGCATCAGCGCGATCGGGTGAGCATAATCTGTGAATTACAGTGCCACAAAAATGTTAGTAAACTTATCAAATTGACTTATTTAAATAAATAAATAAAATTACCTGTGTCGAATTACAAATTTGTTGTTTCTAATTGTGTGTGGAATAAAAAAACAAACAAGCAAACAAAGTAAAGAATAATTTTTTGTACTTTTTTTTGGAAATTGTAATTGTTTCTTCGAGTTGAGAGCTGAGAATTATGATTTGAGTATTAGTTGGAAGCGTATGAGTTAAATTCAATGAATTGAGTGCAATCTCAATAAACCTTTGGCACAACTGTTAACTGTTAACTGTTTAACTGTTAACTAACTGGTCTATAAACGAATCGAGTTCGTTTCAGTTGCAATTGAAACGCGAAATGTTTCGCTTGTTGCAACAACTGCAGTTGCCACAGCAATTGCCATTGCTGTTGTTGCTGCTGCTGTGGCTCGCATACAGCACCTTTGAGGTCTACTGTGAACAAATTCTATATCACTACAACAGTCCGGATGCGGAACGCAAGAATTACATCTGGAATCCTTTTCCTGGCTTTTGTGGCTCTAATGCCACAATGGTTGCCTGCGGTGGAGTTTGCCCCGAGACTTGTGCCTTCAAATCTCTCAACTGTTTGCCCCACTGTGGTGTACCCTGTGTCTGTCGCCCCGGCTATGTCTTCAGTGAAGTGCTGCTACGCTGCATCCTGCTCAGCGATTGCCCCGCCCATGTGCAACAACAACTGGTGCAAACCCATCGCGTTTTTCAATAGCTGAAGGCGTCTATAACTAATCATACATTTATCCAATGCTCTCCTGACTAGCATAACTATATGGGAACTATAGTTTTCTCTTAGTTGGAGCAGCGGCCATATATCACTAGCAGCTCAGCTGCATCTGGAGCTCTGTTCTAGGCAGAGCTCACTAGTTTGCAGTTAATCGAGATACTAATTATGGGTAACTAGCGGGTTTTGGATTAGTTTACAGGTAATCTACTATATATTATTTGGAAACTTTAATAAATGTATTAACGAAAATCAAAGTTCGATGTTTTATCTAGAGGATAAAAGCGGGGCTTCATGACGTCATCAAATAGGAATGCCAGTTTGAAGAATTTTCAATCTAAAGTCAGCTGTAATGTGATTGAACTGAATGCGATCTGAACACATTTCTAAAACACTTGTCTACAATCTAAACAATAAACTTTAGAATCTCTTATATCAGCTGTGTGTGTGCGTGTGTGTGAGGCTGTGTTTGTTTGGTGTGCCAATTTGTTGTGTTTAAACAAACCAAGAAAGCCAAGATGGAAATGAATATGGCATGCGTTAAGCAGATTGAGAAAAACAAATGGAAAACTTACTCCATGGAATTGCTGGAGATGCAGCTAACGGTCATATCGGCACAGCCCTCGTCACTGGGAGATACGTCCGACTGGGTCTGTGTATCGTTCGCCTCGACTTTATTATAGCGACCTGAAATGGAAGAGAAGATTAGTTAAAAAGTTTTTATTTTAATTTATATATAAGTTAATATTTTCTTAAAGACCATGAGTATAGATCTTTCTGTATTATAATTTAAGGCAACAATGAGGCAAAGGTTATAGCAATGCACTAAACAAGGGATGTGCGCTTTCTGTTTTACATGTGAGGGCAGCGAATGAGCAGAGGCAGGCGGCATGCACATAGCACATGTAAGGACCGCGCGCGAGTAGATCTAGGCGCCAAGCACAACATAGGCTGTACGCGCTCTTTTAAAAATGTGAGAGCAGCGCGCGCGCAGAGGTAAGCGCCAAGCACAGAACAGAGGCTGTATGCGCTCTTTTAAACATGTGAGGGCCGCGCGCGGGCAGAGCTAAGCGCCAAGCACAACATAGGCTGTATGCGCTCTTTTAAACATGTGAGGGCCGCGCGCGGGCAGAGCTAAGCGCCAAGCACAACATAGGCTGTATGCGCTCTTTTAAACATGTGTGGGCAGCGCGCGCGCAGAGCTAAGCGCCAAGCACAGAACATAGGCTGTACGCGCTCTTTTAAATATGAGAGAGCAGCGCGCGCGCAGAGCTAAGCGCCAAGCACAGAACATAGGCTGTATGCGCTCTTTTAAATATGAGAGAGCAGCGCGCGGGCAGAACTAAGCGCTATGCACAGAGCATAGGCTGTCGCGCTCTTCTAAACATGTGAGGGCAGCGCGCGCGCAGAGCTAAGCGCCATGCACATACTCTCTCTGCTGTACATGTACATAAGTGCAGCGTTGAGGCCTACAGAGCATAGGCTGTGCGCTCTCTTCGACTGCGCCGTTGACCACTATATAAGTAAGGACGGCACGAAGCCTTACGCAGTGTGCGCTGAACCATGAAGCAGAGCGTTAGTGCGGAAGGCAGCTAGGTTTTTCAAGTTGCGGAAAGTACAAAGTGCAAGTGCAAGTGCAAGTGCAAGTGTAAACTTGCAGACACAACACAAACGGTACATTGAGCTAACAGCTTCACAACAAAAACAAATCGTTTGTAATCTGTGTTGACGATCTCGAGCAACAAATAAAGATAGGAAAGGAAGTATGAGAAACTGTTTGATTAATTTGCTTTGCACATTTACAAAGACTATTTTTCCTAAAGCATGTACAAGGAACGGCACAAAGTACAGTGGAATGAACAGCTCAAGTTGACACTCACCTTGCACCAGTTTCAAGCACTTGAGCATGAGATCCTGCTCACGTTGATTGTACTCGCGATCGGGCAAGATCTGTTGTGGATCCTTGACGGGAGTTTGGGGTGATTGTGGTATGACCATGTGCACGGGTGAAGTAGCTGCTCTGGCAGCCAAATTGCAGACATCCTTCTCCGTTTTGGTGGTCGGATTGGGATTGGTGTCCATGCCCAGACGTTCACGCAACAAGAGCAAATGACGCATGCGTCCAACTTCCTCGAGACGTGTCAGTTTCTCTAATTCCCACTGATGATCAAAGATCAGGGAGTCACCTCGTGGCCGCCAGCCATGAAGATTCTCCTCACCACGCACATAAGTGGAGCTGGTGTCCAAAACACGACGCTGACGACGCTGTACACCTGTGAACACAGCAATAGAAACAATAACGAGATCAGAAGACGATTCCAACGACTTGAAGGAGTGCAAAATACGTGTACAGCTACAATGAGAATTGCTACCTGGACTACCTGCTTCGGATGCTCTGCGCAGCGACAACTCGTAGACGCCGGACAGACGATTGGCCTCCGGATTGCGATACTGTCCGGAGAACAGATGCTTCAGCGAACGCGGCCCAGTGCGTGCATCACGTCCATAGATCACCATGCTCAGATCTTTGGTGATAATAGCAGGACGTGCACAGTTCTCCAGCTATAATAGGTAGTAGCTTTATATTGGATTACTTAGGGGAGATTGCAAGTCATACCTCCAGATAGGCGCTGAGTGTTATGTAGATGGTCTCACCGCCCTGCGAGACCCGATTGAGTAGCGCTGAGTTGTGCAGACTAGAGTCCCAGGCGGCCTCAAAGCGATAAAAGGCGCGATCATCGCCAGGCACCTCCACAACTTCACCAGGGAAAAGTCCCAGCGATAGCACACAGGCATCCTCATCTTGCTCATCCGAGGACTCGGGTGTATTGCGTATACGTCCAACGACCAGCTCATTGATATCCTTCCACTTCACCTCTGGCGTGGGCTCGTGCACGATGGTAATGCGTATGCGTCGCTGTATGCCTTGATGCAGCAGAAATAGTCCACGACAGGGAAGATCATCGCTGTGCTCAACCACCTGGAAGATGACACCAGTTAATACAAAGTGAAAGATAAGAATAAAAACTGCCGACTTACCGATGGCACATACTCTCCGTTGGGTGCAAGCTCACAGATCTCGAACCACACCAGCACATCATGCTTCGCCAAGACCGTGGATGATGGCGGACAGGGCAGAGGTCCAAATTTGGGACTACGCACTGGCTGACTAATGGGTATGCTTGGTGGCAGCATGCGTCTTGGTGGTGGACGAGAAACGAACTCCTGTTTGGCATCCTTGTGCAACGGATGGGTCTGATAATGCCCAAAGATCTTGAACATGATCGGTTGGGTCTTCAAATACTCAATAAATGACTTTGTCACGGGCACAGTTATCTGAGGACCAAAATTTTACTCAAAATACAGCCGGCAAGCCACATAGAACTCATACATACATTCTGAACATGGTAAAAGCCTAGAGGAGCACCAGAGGCGGAGTTCTTTACGGGCTCCGTGGAGAAAGCCTCTTCGTGACGGTGCAAGAAGCTATGGAAGAGGGGGAGATTTGGGTAAGTTTTGTAAAATTGTATTTCAAACTAAGTTTCACCCACTTGAACTGACAAAAGATGTCCGCGTATTCAGCGCCAATGCCGGTTGCCTGCAGCACGGTCACCCTGAAGGTAAACTCCTTGCCCACCTGCAGATGCTCACCCGGCTCCTCAGCATTCTCCTGGCACTCCGAGGCCGAGTTGGAATCAATGCCGCGTCCAGAGTCAGCATCTTCGAGTTCTGTAAAGAAAAACAAAGGTTAGTAATCAAATATATCGAAAAATTTCAAAGTTTTTCAAATTAAACTCACCCTCCAGCTTTCTGTCTAGTCCACCATTGTCGATATAACGCTGCACATCGTCCTTCTCGTTAAGAGCACGGTACTTGGGCTTAGCATCGTCCTCGTTGAAGATCAGCCGCGCCGACTGTTTGACGCCATTGTTGAAATCAATGGACTCCTCGTCCAAAACGGGCTGTACGGCAATACGTAAATAGCCACGGACATCGCCACGTTCATTGACAATGGCCACCTTGTGCACCAGGGGCACGGGATAAAGCAAATTGCTCAAATAGATGAAGGAGCGTCCAACCATGCGGAACCAAGGGAAACGATCGTAGAATGGATCACCACCAGTAAGACTCTCCACATTGTAATCCGGCGAAGTGGGACTCAACTCAGCCTCATTGTGATACATTTCACGCATCAACTCCAAGCGTTGTCTGCAAAAGGTAAAGCGAGTGATTAGTTAGTATATAGATTAAGGATAACTAATCACAATCAACAGTGAGCAGTGCGCAAAGGAAGCAGGCAAAGCAACAAAGCGAAGAGAGTGAAATCAAAGGCAAATCACAACAAATTGATCAACATGCATAAAAAACTATGTCGAAAAAGCCACTACGAGTATAGTCTACAGTTATACAAATGAAACCTCGAATGGAAAAGCAAACCTAGAAGGTATCAGATTGGCCAATGTCAAACGCGATGGGGATGGCGATGCCTCATTCCGTTCCCAATTCCGATCCCGATAAC
The DNA here is from genome assembly GCA_018903735.1 of Drosophila cardini. Classification (NCBI taxonomy): domain Eukaryota; kingdom Metazoa; phylum Arthropoda; class Insecta; order Diptera; family Drosophilidae; genus Drosophila; species Drosophila cardini. The sequence continues at coordinate 2,351,588 of JAEIGM010000001.1, read as the reverse complement.
GAGACGACATCAGATCGCAGGGCCGTTCCATGATCAGCTGATACTGAGGCTGCATCGCCAATGGAAGTGCCGGCATCTCGTGCAGACTTAATCCTGCCTCAATGCTGGACGTATCGAATAGCATCGATGATGGCGGACTCTCGACATTATACACTTGTCGCATCAATTCAAGTCGATAGCTTTGGGTTTCATCGGGGTTTTTTTAGGGCGGAATGGGCGGCACAATTCATTTAGGGAGCGAATTTATATGTGAAGTACCAAATCAATTACAAAAGAACATAAAAATAAAAGAACTAATCAGCATCTGTTTAAAGCCTGTTCCGTATGGCGATGAGACAAATGTGGACGATAAATGGTGGCGCTGATCTTTTGCAAGAGAAAAACCAAAAACAAAACCGCCAGCGTTTCTAGAGCGGCTTCAAATCAAGCAGTTTCTATAGCTTTTTTACCGATAAACTAGTTAGAACTAGAATTCAAGAACTACAACCACCATGCACGTACCAGTAAATCATAAGACAAATCAATAAATACCAAAAACGATATCGAATCAACTTTGAAACAAAAGTGCAGAGAAGAATGAATGTGAAACTGTTTATGGCACTCGGAAGAACTTAAATCTCACCGTAATTTCTCCAGTGACCAATAGTGTGTAGCTCCGTTCTTGGTATCGGTAACCTCCACGGCGACCAGTGTCTTGGAAACGGGTGGAGCACCGTATTCATCCTCTGGCTGCAAAGGTGACACGCTGGTGGCCAACTCCGGTGGAAGTGGTGAGTACAAAGTGTCGGTCAGTAGTGTAAACTGGAATTGTACCTATAAGAGGAGGTAAGAATATTCGAAATCAGTTTAAATTCCTTAACAATCTGTTGTCTCCAAGTCTCACCTTCTTCTTTAGCTCCACGGAAATGGCATTAGCTTCCTTAAGGAATATAGCGTTGCCCCAGAGATCATCCCTTAGTGAAGTAAACTGATGGTAGCGCCACTTACGGAAGGCCCAGGCAGCCAGACCAGCCTCACGTGCTGTCCAACAGGACTCGTACATCGGATTAGCTGTGGAAATCATAGAACTTTAATGCATTTTCCTTTCAAGAGTTTACTTCCACCTACTGTAGACATCCTCCTCCTGATGGAAATCCTCGGGTGAGTAGCTGCTGTACATGGACATAGTCATGGACTGTTCTTCCACCTGTTTCTGTAGTGCATCGATGCGTGCCTCGTAGTTTTTGCGCTGCTCCTCGAACTGCTGATCGGCTTGTAGCTTCTCGCGTTTATATTGCTCCTCGAGATTATCGAGGCGTTTCTTCATCTCGGCCTTCAGATCAATACCTTGTTTCTCCAACAGCTCACACTGTGCGAAATTCCAATCCACCTGCTGTGTATCTGCTTTTTCCACCTCATTTTCTGCTTCGTTTTCGGTAATCTTTTCACGCAGCTCACGTGCTTGCTCCGGATTGGTAAAGCGGAACACATGATTCTTGCCGAGAATGACACGAGAGCCAGTCTTGAGCACCTCGGGCTCAACCAGTTTACGTCCATTGATAAAGATGATGGCATCCTTGTGAGGCAATAGGGTGACCGTACTATTACGATTCTCAAAGGTGCAGTGCTCTTTTAGTATATGCGATCCCGACAACTGAATATCCTGTGGCAAATTAGCCTCATGGGTGCCCAGGCGTGTGAGACCGTCCTTGATGTAGTAGAGCAGACACTCGGATAAATTGGGATCCTCATTCAGATTGACCAAATGTGGTGTCTTTTTCGGCGAGAAAACGCCCACTGTGATACCGTCCTCCTTAACAGCCACGCCCATTTCAGCAAAGACCGCCTCACGCTGCAAACGTATCTCCTCGGTGCGCTTGAGTTTCTCCTCCCAGGTCTCATTGAGTTCTGATAGGAAATCAGTTGATTAAGTAACAGAAAAACTTAATTTGAGTACGGAAATTTACCTGCAATAAGCTTCTCGCTGGCCTGTAGCTGATCCACAGCCATTTCTGTGGTGGAACCATTACGATTGCGTCCCTTGGTCGGTGACTTAAGCACCGATGACTTGGTGATCTCGTCCTCTGCAAGTACAAGCGTTAAGTTAGCAATGTGGGCACTTTCTTTGGGCAGCAGAAGCGCAGTGATAAGCGTGCGGAGATTAACTTTGATAAGAGTATAATTTAAGGGAGGGGTATGGTCTAGAATTTTCATTTTTGACTTAATAAAGTCACCTAAAATTAAACTGCGATATCTTTGCTCCACTGTCTGTTAGCAAATACAGCAGCAAATATTTGAAGCAAATATTTGTAGCAAATATTTGTGTATTACGATGAGGTTTTCTGTTATCAAAGTTAGCAAATACAGCAGTCAATAATTTGCAGCAAATATGCGTGGCAAACATTTGTATATTTTGAGCAGAAGGTAGAGTTTTCTGTATGTTAGGCAAATATTTGCTGTCTTGATTAGTAAAATACCATAGGATTTTTATTTCAAGAGTTAAATTTAACACTGTAAAGTAAAATTTTGAGAAATTTGCTACCAAATTTCATTATTTTTCAAAAATCTGTCTTGAAATAATTTTTTTAAATAACTATAAATATAGTTTTATGTACATTTAATGTCTAAAAAATTCTACAGACCATACCCATCCGTAATAACTGAAACAAAGCAGTAGCCAATTGGGATTTTTATATATTTTTTTAGTGAGTTTTGGTACAGAAAATCGCATAACTCTGGCGTGTCCACGTTCAACCCTAAAGCAGTGCGGACTGCAGGGAGTATGAATGCCATTCTTTTGACTTTTTGGCAACACAAACAAAACTTGACTTTTAAGTACAAGATAAACTAAGAATTATCTTAGCTCAATCTCGCACTTATTTCTTTTTTAGAGTACACAATAAAACGCAACATAAATTGGACTTAAAACATCGATTATCACAAGTAGGCATATAGTAGATTATAGTAGATTTTATATGCAAAAATGTCCAGAAGCGAATTTATGTTTATTTTTTTTTAGAAGCGTTACAGACAAACACGCACACACACACACAGTTTGTAGATACACTATAAAATATATAGGGTATATATACATATAGAGTATACGAATACATTTATAGTTTGCATTTGCCATGTTGCATGTGAAGAAGCCTTTGAATTTGAATTTATTATTGTCTTATGAGTATTTTAGGCTTTACTTACTATTCGCATCACGTTTCTCACACACCACTTTGCCATCGGGTCCTAAATGGAAATAGGTTTTTTTGTTTGTGGATTTTTACTCTCACTAATAAAGCTTACTAAACTAAAGACTAACTTAATTTTCTATTGTTTTTTTGTGTCAAGTGTTTGCAGTTAATTTCTGGGCTTAGGTATTAAGCTTAGTCAATGATTGGAAACTGAACTTAGCGACTAGCACTACAAAGAACTGTACGACTTACCCTCTTGGACCTCAATACCCTCGGCCTTGAGCAGATCCCGTAGCTTCTGTATTTCCTCTTTGAGCTCCCGTATAAGTTTGGCATTGGCATCCTCATTGACAACGGCCTTGCAGACAATTTGCTTGGCACGATCAGCATAACTGTGGGATAACATAGGTATTACCAACCAATAAATAGAGTAGGAATACCCTAACTTACCGTAAAGTGCTTAGAGTTTCATCGTAGTTAATGTCAGCTGGTGATATGGCAGCTATCATAGCTGTCTTGGAGTTACCACCTAGATTTTCACGCAGTAACCAGGTCAAGGCCGAGTCACGATACGGTATAAAGTCGGCCTTCTTGGCGTTCTTCTTCTTAGAAGCCTACAAAGAAAAACAGTTTTGTGTAAGGTAAAAATGTTATAGAAACAGAGGCTTTGGATTCAAGCGGAAATACTTACGGACTGTGCATGATTAAAGCAGCAAAAAGGACAGACATTTAGTTAGTTACATATAACACTCATAAGCTATACCCTGTTAATACTTACAACCTCGGCTAGGGCAGATATAACCTTGCCCAGTGTTGTCAATGACTTGTTAATGTTAGCGCCCTCCTTCAAGCGTGTGCCCTTCGCTCCAGTCGAGTCCGCACGCTCTGAGCCAGCCAAATCGACCAGACTGATCTTGGAGACCTTTTCGGTTGTCAAATCGGTCATGGTGTCATGACGTCGCTGTGTAAAGAATATGGTGAAGACGGCGTGAGAGCGGGAGCTCGTCTCGTTCATGTTTGTAGCGGCCACAGTACTAAAAATAGACCAGAACTTAGTAGGATGATCAGAAACGGGTAGCTGCCCATAAAACCTACCGCGCCTTGTTGCCCTCATCAATGAGATCATGTATGTCCTGGTAATCGGTCACCGCCAACTTGGATAGATCCTCCACATAGGGACCCAATAGAGGATGTTCACGCACACGCAAATTGCCCTTGTTCTTCGGGTTCAAGAGATCACGCACACGTTCACAGTAGATTTCCATGTAGGAAACTTCCACCGAATATTTGAGCTCATCGGTTTCGGTTTCTTGTATGCGACCAAAGAGATCCTTGCATATCATGGGTATGATACCCTCCTGTTGCTCCTCCTGGCGACCCATCATAGTGTAGGATTTGCCAGCACCAGTCTGGCCATAGGCAAAGATGCACACATTGTAGCCATCGAAGGAATGCTGCAGCATCTCCTCCCCAATGTCCTTATATACCATGGATTGTGTGGAAAAGTCGGCATCACGAGGCTGTAAATTATCCAAGATTAGCTGAAATCCCTTTGGGTATATATCCCTATATTTATAGCTTACATCGTGTGACCAGTAGGAGTAATCAAAGTTGAAGCGCTTCACGGATTCGCTTGTGTTTGGTGGCACCTTTGGATTGGTAATGGCTAAAAGTAAATTGAAAGCATATAAAATAAAAGGATTTCCTTTGCTGACTGTCCTGATTTACTTACCCGTTGTGGCGCCACTCATCTCGATGATGCATTTCGACTCCCGTCCGATTTCCCGGGAGTTAAAGGGGCGCACACGCACCGCTACCTTAACCGACGACATCGTTGCCCCGGCTCCGGTTACGGTTACGACTACGACAACAACTCCGACTTGGCTTGTTTTAGCTTGCGGTTAACTAGAGTGGAAGAGAAAGAAGCAAAAAGAAGGCGTAAGACGGTATACATTTGTGGCCGGAGGGTAATAAATATGCCACAGACAAGCCCCAGCGTCATTTTATAATTGGCACAGACTTTGTGTGAGTCTGTGTGTGTGTGTAAGACTGTGTGTGAGTGTGCCTGAACTGTGACTCATGCAAATCGCCGAGGGGCTTGAATCAAATTTATATGATTGCAGTTGAAACTAGCAAATGGAGTTAATACCATGGTTGTTAAAAAAAAGAACTGCTAGTTCTCGTCGTTATTACCATCCAGTAGTTATCGCTTAATTGTGTCCTATTAGCCAAATGGTTTCCATGGATCTATAAAAAGCGCTGCATACTTTGCGGCGCTCTATTTATTTTCTTACACAAACTAATGGCTTTTAAATCAGACTCTTACTGTATTTAAGTACATATACTAACCGAAATTTACTGAAAATAGTTATATATATTTTACACACTTACAAAAATAATAATTTTAAATTCATAGAAAAGTTATAAATTGTTTTGAACAAAAGTAGAGTTACTTAAAATGTTATTTGCTCAATTACGTTTACTATTCTATGGTTATAAAGTCAAAAACTATTCATCACAATTTTTTAACTTTTCATACAATTATAAAAATTTCCTCTTTTTCCTAGCTCTGAGCCAACAAACTCAACTTTATGTAAATAGTTTTGTATAACCTGCTACCCTGCTGACTTTTATAGTTGTGCCGACAATGCGGGGTGGTAACCCCTCACACACACACACACACACACACACACACACACACACTGAGTACATACTAGAAAAAAATTCCACAATCCACACTTCCAATAAAAGCGCAGCCGAATGAATGTCAGGCACTCGAATGAGTCATCAGCAAATACAAAGCGAATGAGGGAATAAGAAAAACTAATATAAATTTTCCTCACACCTCAATTGTGTTCTATGAGAAAACGTTAGAGGAAATGTTAGAATATAACAGTATATGCAATTAGTTTTTACCTTTTGCTTGGGAATCAATTAAAAGCTGCCTGATCGCACTTGAATCACTTAGGAAAAGTCTTTCAATTGTAACATTTTTAAAGAATTTCTTTAAATTTTCACTTGATTTTCGTTGACAAAGAATTTTTTAAATTTTATTCAGTTTTTATGTAATTTTATTTCAATTATTTAGCACACATTTTGAGCGTTAGCTGCCGCACAGTTTTTTCACACCGAGCAAACCGAAATGCTTTTAGTCGCGCACAGTGGAGTCCTAGAATATTGAGACACAGGATAGAGGAAAACTTTAAACACTTCCAATAAGTTAGCCTAGAAGCGAACAATTGATGTGTGTTATTTGCGCAGCTGCGAGAAATTTTGCACTCTCTCTTACTTCTCTCTCTCTCTCTCTCTCTCTCTCTCTCTCTCTCTTCTGCTGTCTCTCTAGCACTCTCTTTTGGCAAACTCTCTCTGTTTACCTGGCCAAAATTGACATTTGTTTATATTTTTGTTGGAGCTGTCAAAGCAAAAATGCAACAGCCTGCAAAAAGTCTGCGAAAAGTCTACACAAAATATTGCGCACTCGCAACGGAAAGAAACAGAGAGAGAGAGAGAGAGAGAGGAGTAGCAGATAGAGATGGAGCAAGTGAAAGTCAGTGAGAGTGAGATAAGAGCATTGGCACAATATTTGTGGAATGTTTTTAATTCTTTTGACGCGATTTAAATGTGCTTGATATTAAAATAAAAATATTAAAATGCAAAAAATTAAAAAAATTACCTAATAAAAATATAAACTTAAGTATTTATTAGCTAGGAAAACTGTTTAAGTAAGCCTCTTTGAAAATATGATAGCTAAATTCCTATTTCCCATTTAAGTTCTCCGAAATTATATGATTTGAAGAAGCCTTATATCACACTGACCACACATGCTCATCAATTTAGCCACCTCATGGTCGACTCTTGAACTTTTCAGCCAAGTCCTGGGTCGTCTGTTACCCTCATAGTCCTTCAGACACATACAAATAATCCTTCACATTTCACTTCTTTACTGCTGTGCGTCATGTTGTGGCGCTTTTATGGTTTCAAGCACTTCTAACAATACGACCATTAAATTTCATGTCCATGTCCATGTCACACCACACCACAACACACACACAATCACACACAGACTACACTTGAGCATATCCTTCGGTTGGGTCGTCTTGACCTTTATTAATAAATTTCCATGTTGCCTTCGCCATGGACAGAAAAAAAGAACTCTACACCTGCTAAAATTCTACACAGCTGCTAGGCGCATTATTTTCGAGGCTACTGTTAGACTTCTTACTTATATACTTATGAAATAAAATATTCAAAACTAAAATTATGTAAAATGATAACTAAAGTAAATGAGAAATGTTTTTTTAATATTTTTTCTTCGTTGGCATTTGAATTTTGAAATGTTTCTTTTAGCGAATTGAATGAAATTTTGCAAAATATTTGTTCACATATTTTTGAAGCATTTACCAATTGTTGGGTGGGTAAACCACAACGAAACGTCAAAAACTCAAAATAATTTTGGCTTATATAGCATTTGATGCTGCTGCTGCTGTTGTTGTTGTTGCTGTTGTTCTTGTTGCAGTTGCTGCTGCTGCAGCAGTTGTTCATGTTGTTGTTGCTGCTGTGCTTCCTGTAGTAATTTATTATCCTGTAGGTGCTCCTTAATGTACTGTGTGTAATTGAAAACTAGTGTAAGACTATCCAACATGGGTCGCTTCGATGAGGTGGCGAATATGATCGAAAGCACCAAAATTGTTGTCAGCAATAAAGCGAAAAACAATAAATAACCAAAAGCGCACATTCGCGTTGTCTTCTAATACTTTACGTAGTGCTTGTAATATCAATTTTTAGTATATATATGTACATATATCTATATGTATCTAACTGTATGTATAACGTTTTCTTATGTATAACAGCGAAAATTTTCACACATCGTTTTAAACATTCCAAATTTTGAGTGTTTAGCAATTAAACTTTGTTTAAAATCATGTTTTAAACATTGGATATTTGTTTAACATTTTGTTACGTTTAAATTTTGCACAATTTTCTTTGCCACGGACAACCTTTTAAGATTTTCTGCACAAAATCGATGGCCAATCGAGACACGGGCCAGGTCAAAAACGCGCGCGAGAGTTTCACAATCGAATCAACTGCACTCGTTGGGGTTAGACGACGCAGTGAGTCAAATTGTCGAGCTGTCGTGTTGCCAAACTGCCAAGCAAACCAAAACCGAACCGCAGCCAGGAGAACACGAGCAGCCCTCAAGTTGGAGGAGCGCATGCGCTAGAACTTTAGTGGACCTTTTTTTTTTGGCTTAGGGGTTGGGTTTGAAACTGGGATTGCTTTTTTCCTCAGCAGGGGGGAGTGTGGGAAGTGGGCGGTTTGGGCCCTCATTGGCATGACGGCAATGTTAAAAATTTTTCATATAGAACCAACGCAATATATAATAACAAAAACGCAAAACGCATTGCCTGTCACAAGTTGAACATAAATGAAATTCATTATGCTGCCTAACAGACTGTGCACACTTATTACGCCCGCCACTGTACCACCTACAGTCGCTGTTAATATATATAGACTAGCTGCAAATCTTATTATTGCCGCTGCCGGTTTCGCATTCTGATGACGTAAAATGAAATTTCTATTGATTTCTCTCATCGCTACGCGTCTGAATAATGGTAAGAAGTGACTTTTTATGTTTTAGCCTGGTAGTTTTATGGTAACGGCTTTGACATTGAATTTAGCGACATGTGCGTCCAACGTGGAGTGGTTAATGGTGGTAACAAAAGCTACTGCATATTGACAATGACAGTTAATCAGCAGGTGAATTGAGAAATTATGCAAAAATGAGGGATTAACTTGATATAACTTGAAAAGCTAATGGAGTTGGTAAGTATATAGAATTGGAAAGGCTTTATAGATTTGGCAAATGTTAAGAATTTAAAAGAGTTTATAGCAATAAGTACTTTTCTATGGTACATAATGCTAAGGACTTTAGGATCTTATTGAATTTTTATGAAATAAAAATTCAAGATTAAATCCTATTCTAGGGAACAACCTTTACTACACTTTTCTAAGCTATTTCATACTTTTCTGTAAATAATCCTTAAATTTAAAGTATTGTACTTGTATTATTTATCTATATAAATTTAAAGAAAGCAGAAATTGAACACAAAACTTGTTAGAAAATATTATAAAGGTTTCAAATGCCTGTTTCAAAGTTATATTGCTTTAAAAAAAACAGTTAACAAATTTTCTTACCCTATAACTTAAGTATTTATTATATTTCTGCAGTGTTTAATTTACTATTTATCAAAAATATGTCTTCTCTTTAACTAACCAAACCCGAGGGTATTTATTTAGGTCTATGCCAACTAAGACGATTATTGATAGAATAAAGTTTGACTTTAGCAGCGACTGAAACGCATTATGGCCAAGAATAACAGTTAAATCCCATGACACAACAAACAAAACGTCAACTAAAGTATTAGAAATAACAAACAACTGCAGTAAAATCAGCTTTAAGGCTTTTCTGTGTGTGAGAGCCATGAGTCCTTTTGAACGGATGCGTCGCCCACACGCAGTGTTGCTACCCTTTTCACTCTCCTTCACTCCCTCACCCCCTCACTCTTTCTCTCTCTCTCTTTCTGCCTTATTCGCTTCAAGGATTGTGCGTGGGTTGCCTTTGGCTTTTGGGGACATGGGCATGTGTGTAAATATCGGCGGAGCTCATGATGGAAATTCTATTTTTCTATTTGCTGCGCAGTAAAAGGACGAACCAACCCAAATAATATCGAACGGATTTTTAAATACGTCGCAGAAGAAGTAACAGAAAAACTCACTGAAAAACTCTGTGGAAAATTCATTGAAAAGCGTAGCATGTGTGGGAGGTTCATTGACGTACGTTTTCAGCTTTTTTTCAGGTTTTTTCTTTGCCTTGTTGTTGCTGTCATTGACTTGAAGCACATTCGCCAAAAACCCATTCCAAAGTGCGTTCGCACACACTGCGTCAATGTCAATGACAGTTCATGTGCTTCGAGGTGTTGTTGTTGTTGCTGTTGTTATTTTAAAGCCAGAGACTGTGGCAAGTTCGCTGACTTTTGAGCCATTCAAAATGCGCACTTGACTGCCTCAAAATGAGTTTGACAAAATTGAAAGCACAGCTTGAGGCGTATAACATTTTTCCCTTTAGCTTTTCAATTAAGGCTGAAGTGTGTGTTGTCAACTTTTAATTAAGCTCAAATTAAAATTTATAAACGTACCGAAAAACGCTGTCTCACACAAACACACACACACACTTACACACACACAGACAGCGGGCGACGTCTGTGTTGTCCATTAAGTCTAGTACATAAACCAAATGCGATTTGTTATTTAAATTATCGCAGTGCTGGCAAAGCGGCAAGAAGCAAACAGCGTCACATCCCACGCAAATAAAGCACACAGAGACACACACACATACAGAAAAACACACACTCATACACACACATACACACTCAGTTCACAGTTCACACAACAAACTGGATGACTCATTCTGAGAGAGTCCTCACACAAAGGCGCATGTTCGTGCCAAGTTGTTGGTTGTTCTTGCTGTTGTTGTTGTTGCCACAGTTGCCACAGTTGCTGCTTGAACTGGCACCTACAGTGCCAGCAGGAGCAGCCAGTCAAACTGGTGAATCATCTTTTTCGAGGCGCGTTTCCTGCCTTAACCCCACAAAGCCCCAACAAAATTCTGCTACTCACACTTTGGTTCTGCCACTCGGGTTTTTATGTGGCAAGCAACCAACATTTGGCGTCTGGCAATCACTACACAAAGAAACAATTTTCTATCAAAATATAAAATAAAATCTAGACAAGCTAAATTGATAGAAATCTTGAAGACAACTCACGATTTTATTGTTTGTCAGAATTGCCAAAAAAATCGTGTTTTAAAATTGAAAAAGAACGCATAGAGACTGTATCCTTAGCGCACTACCCACTGTCGTTTCAGCTGTACGCTGATTGGTGACTAGGAGTCATGTATACAGAGATAGATCTAGAGATAAAACCCTTGATTAAAACTGATTAGTTTACAATTCAAATAAAAATGTCTCGAATATTACAAATAAATTATCTTATTATCTTTCATTTAAAGTAATCTTCATTAAATTTCTTTCAGTGTAGTTGGCAGAATCTTAAATAGTTTCCACTTCAACTTTGTTGCCTAACATTTGCTTTCCTTAACTTTTTTTGCTCATAAGCAACTCATAATTTCAAGGTCTGTTTACGGTTTCCTCCTGTCCTTTTTATTTTTTGTGTCATTTCTTTATCACGAATACCCCTAATGGTAGCAATATTGTCAGGAATGTTGTAACTTTCGGTGCCGACTTGTCGGCCCTGTTTTTGTACATGTGTGTGTGTGTTTGCCACACACGCACAGCAGCAGGTCAGCAAATGTAAGCATACTTTGCGGCGCGCGTGCCGTGTATGAGAAAGGTGGGCGTGGCAGCACCTATTTCATATGCTAATTATTTGTTTTTCTTAACGACTAATGTGGTATTGTTTTTAAGACTTATCGGAAAACTAATTAATATGGAAAAACTATATATTTTAGGTCTTTAAGGGCAAACTTAACTCCGGAATGAATGAGTTCACAATCCATGAACGATACTGTACTGTAAACATTCAGTTTAATGGAAAATCACATGCGAGACTTAGTTATATACGAATAATCTTCCTAAAACAATCCGTTCGGGTAACACTACCTATATTTGCTGTTATTCCTTAACAGCTGTTAGCTTAACAGACATACGGTAATGTTAACATTATGTTTCTTTCAATATTTCCGATTTATAAGCTTGAAAAATGACTTTATTTGCAGAAAAAATGACCAAAAATTCGTGCCTGGACTACGAAAAGCTGGCTAAGATACGCCCAGAAACAACCACGCCCCTGGACATAAACTGCATGTGTTTGCCACATTTACTATGCTGCAAGTGGCAGCTGCATCGTCAACTGCAATCTGAGCACAGCCCCCAAATTAGCTGTTCCTGCAGCAAATACTTGAACGCGGAACACTTAAAAGTGCAGGATCCATAAATCATGCGACAAGGCATCCAAAATTATGCAGTGGAATGACGTGAAGGGGCCATAATAATAGAAGAAAACTAAAAAAAAACCACGAGACGATTCTACACCGCGAGCGGTGTTAATACAATTTTTGCAATATTTAAAACATAGTGCCTTCAAAAAGTGTACGCTCCGGGAAGCCATTTTATGACCTTCTGGGCACTTTAAGTGCTCGGTCAGGTGAATTTGATGCCAGGCGAACTGCGTGCGGTTTGTCCGCAACTCCTTTTTTCCCACCTCTATTCACATTTTTCCTGCTTTTACTCCATTTTCCTCTTTGCAGCCATTTTTTTTTTGCGCACAGCGGAAATTTATGTTTATTGCTTTGCTGTTTGTTTTACCCTAAGAAAGGCAACGCCAAGAGGGTATCTCAAATTTTTCATAGCGTTTGTCATGGAGTCATGAAATGTTAGAATATAACTTAAAGTTCTGTTCTCATGACATTATAGTTTATATCAATGTTTAACTTTAAGAACATTTATTTTAAGAGTAGTTTTTATATTCGTTATTAACTTTTTGGCTCATTCTTTTGTCTTTTCGTCCACTTTTTAAGGTTTTAATATACTCTCATTTATTCATGCAATTTTTCAGGCACTTAAAATGCGACTTTAAAAGCCACAAAAGCAGTTAACGGTTCATAAAACGCAAGGAAGTCGAGTGTATAAATTCACTGAGCATTTAGAAAAGAAAATTGTTTTTAAAGCCTTGAAAATGTTTAAGAAACTTTAAACATGCATCAAGATTTAGGTAAATTTAACTTATGATAAAAGTTGAAAAAGCAAAATTGAGTTGTCATTAATCAGACTCGTATTACCCTTAGGTCGCACCCACTCAAGATCTGATATTCTGACGCACAAAGGCAAAGTTTCCACTGTCAACTGATGCGTAAATAGGAAACAACACACACACACACACACACCCATACAAGCACACAAATGGTCTGGACACATTGTCAACCACAGGAACAGGAACATGAGCATGTAGGTACATATGGACATGAACAGACATGCATAGACATGCATTGATATCATGCGATGTAAGAGAAATTGCTTTTTGCGTAGCATAAAAGGTGAAAGAGTAAGTGATAAAAGGTCACAGGCTGTGTGCAGTATCATCAAGTCAATAGCTAATTATAGGAGTAAATAAACTCAATTTTGTATAATTGATAGATAGAAATAGAGATAGCTTATCACTAAATTCGATAAGCAGACTCATCATTTATTACATTAATTTTATTATCCTGTATATTACTGCCAGTTAACCATGTTATAGACACACTATCTAATCAATTTTCCTCCTAAAAGCTAGTTTAAAATATAAATCATTTTAAATATTTTTTGTAATCTATGGCCGAAGTAAAATATTTAAACCTTTCTTTACTTATTAAGTATTCTTTCAATATATAAAATTATTACTAATGAGCTGTGGTTAGCTAATTAAAAATCTCAGTTATTAATTATACATTCAATTTTATATTATAACTGAAATCCAATCGAACAAGAACAACAATGGAGAATGCCTGTTTGCTGAAAGTTTTAAACACTTGCAACTCAATTTGTTCGCTTTGACGTCAGTTGTCATTTCACGCGGTCAATTTGCAATATGATAACGATAACAGAACAAACAACGAAACCAACAAGAACAGAACAAAGCGTGGGCAGCGCCTGGCGGTAGGCAACAGAAAATGTGAAATGTTAAATTGTCTGATAGCAGACCGTTGGCTGAAGCTGACGTTGATGACAGGTTGCACCATATGCTTAGTTGTGGTAATTTACACAAACAAAATGTGAAAGGCGTTTATTTTTAGTACGTCGCAAGAGTTTGAGCTGAGGGGGTAAGAGTGGAGAACAGCTGGCAACAACAGCAACAGGATAAGAGTGGAGAGCATTTTGCGTTTTGTGCGTGTGCGCAATTTAAGGACTCTCTGACATGCACAGTCCTGCCCTGGAATATTGATTTTTCACACAAAACTTTGAATACATTTTTACGCTTGGCATTAGTCACCCAACCGTTTAATAAATGTGTAATGCTTACGATTACATTCATAAATATTGTTTAAACAAATTAATGATCTACTCACATGCAGTGACAAATTCGTTGGCTTCTGCCGCTGCCGCTGCCGCTGCTGCCTTCTGACGCGACGACGACTTTTGACGCAATACAATTTCTTTCACTCTCACAATTTATATTGCACCAATTTTTTCTTTCGCACCGTTTTTTGTTCTCGTTTTATGTATTAATTGTTAAAACGCTGGTATTTTAAACATTTTTGTTGGCCTTTGTTTTAGTTGCTGCGTATCTGCATTGCAATTTTCCGCAGTGCCGAAACGAACGCGAACGCACGCGAAGAGCTTCTGAGTTGTCTGCATGTTTGAAATGTTACGCGTGCTGGAAATTGTTTGCAGTTGCGCATCCGAGCGTGGGAAAGCTGGGGAAAAGCCGCGCTAAGTGAGTTTTCCGCCCACTCAGGCGTCGGCCAGCCTGAGTTTGTTTTTGTTGCGGCCAGCAAACAGCTGACACTGACTATGCTAGTGTTGGCAAGCAGCTGACACTTTTAGGTGGGAGTGTTGGCAAACAGCTGCGCGTGAACACAACAGCTGGCTTATCTATCGATAAAAATACATATCGATTAATTTTGGTTTACTGGGAAAGCTAATGGCATTTATTGATCACCAATTTATTAGTCTACATTTCAGACTATAATGCGAGCCTAAGGCCCTCTGATTAAGTTTAACACATAGATTATTGATACAAAGACTTAGGAAAGCTTCTTGGCCTCCTGGTAGCGGCACGAAATGTCCTCCCAGTTGGCAATATCCCAGATAGCCTCAACGTACGAGGGACGCACATTCTTGTACTGCAAGTAGTAGGCATGCTCCCAAACATCAATGCCAAAGAGAGGGATAAGTCCGGTTGAGGCCTCCAAGGGATCCTGATTGGGCAATGCAGCCAACTGCAGCTTGCCGGTCTTCTTGTTGTAGCCCAGCCAACCCCAGCCGGAGCCCTGAACGGCAACAGTCATCGTGCTGAGTTCCTTTTTAAAGTCATCGAAGCTCTTCCACTGCGACTCGATGGCTTTCTTCAGGTCATCGCTAGGCGTCGACTTGTTGGGTGAGAGATTCTGCCAGAAAATGGTGTGATTAATATGGCCACCACCATTGAAACGCAAGGCTGGAGCCAGTTGAATAAGTTTAGTAGTATCACTCTTGCTCTTGGCCTCCTCCAGTTGCTCCTCGGCAGCGTTCAAATTGTTGACATAGGTCTGGTGATGCTTCTGATGATGCAGTTCCATAATCTCACGGCAAATGATTGGCTCCAAAGCGGCATAATCATATGGCAGATTCGGTAGCGAATGCTTGGAACGCACAGCGGTCCTGCAACAAAATCAGAAATACACAAAAAAAAATATAAAGACAAATGAAGTTCAATGCCGCCATTGTTCGCTGTAGTTGTTGCTGCTATTTATATAATCGCAATTGTGCCGGCATTACATTACATTAAAAATAGCAAGCGCTTTTACTTACCAGGCCGATTTGGTAATGTTGCGTGCCAAGAACATTTTTTCAGTTGTTACAATTTTACTAAAATGGAAATACGAGATAACTGTAAATTTTCAATTAAAAAACAATTGTACAAATTTATTTGCTTACCCGACTTCGAATGTGACCAGCCTACGTAGTAATAAAATTGTCTATGTTAATAAATTTACCGAAAATATACCAAAGGCGCGTTAACAGACAGCTTTAATGTTATCGGACTGATTAACAGTGCTTGTTAACAGCATACTGCGCGCTTAATGCTCAGGCCGTTACAATTTGAAAACGAAATGAACTTGTACCAGGGGACAGGGAAAAATATGTCTCGTTTGTATGTGCCATCGAAAATTGAAATCGATATTTTCGACCAAAGGGCACAACAAATTCTGTTCAAATCTCTAAAGCATCGTAAGTTTTCGGCACTGATTTTTAGGTCAGGATCACTGTATTAAATCATTAATTGCATCTGCAGCTATTGCCAAGATGAGTGCGGACGAACACAATACCGCTGTGGTAATCGACAATGGATCTGGAATATGCAAGGCTGGCTTCTCCACCGAATCCTCACCTCGCATCGTATTCCCCTCGATTGTGGGCAGACCCCGTCATCTAAATGTGATTTTGGACTCGGCCATCGATGATTGCTGCATCGGGGACAGTGCCGTACGAAAGCGTGGCATTCTCACACTAAAGTATCCTATCGAGCATGGCGTTGTGACGAACTGGTGTGACATGGAGAAGATCTGGAATCATACCTACGAGCTGCTACGCTGCGAATCCGATGCTCATCCCGTGCTGCTCACCGAACCGCCGTTGAATCCCAAAAAGAATCGCGAAAAGATGACAGAGATTATGTTTGAAAACTTTCGTGTGCCAGCTCTGTATGTGGCCATTCAGGCTGTGCTCTCTTTGTACGCCACTGGACGCACCATAGGTATTGTGGTTGACTCTGGTGACGGCGTTACCCACACGGTGCCCATCTACGAAGGTTACGCCCTGCCACATGCCTGCATGCGACTGGATCTGGCGGGACGGGATCTTACCAGTTATATGGGCAAACTGCTAATGGAACGCGGCTTCACGTTGAGCACCAGTGCAGAGCGTGAAATTGTGCGGGAAATCAAGGAGAAGCTCTGCTATGTGGCCACCAATTTCGATGAGGAACTGCAACAATTTGCCGCATTAAACAAGGAGGACATGGAGAAAATCTATGAACTGCCCGATGGTCAAAAGATCTACGTAGGCAGCGAATGCTTCCGTTGTCCGGAGGCGCTATTTAAGCCCAGCATGATTGGCCAAGAGGCGCCGGGTCTGCACGAGGCCATCTATCAATCGATCATTAAGTGTGACATGGATCTCCGCCGTGAGATGTACTCAAACATAGTGCTTTCCGGTGGCACAACCATGTTCCGCAACATCGAGGTGCGTCTGCATCAGGATATTTCGATAATGGCGCCATCAACTATGCGCATCAAAATCACAGCCAATCCGGAAAGATGCTTTGCCGTCTGGTCGGGTGGCTCCGTCCTGGCATCGCTCTCCAGTTTCCAGAACATGTGGATCGATGCCTCAGAGTACGATGAAGTCGGTCCAAGCATAATACATCGCAAGTGTTTCTAGTTTTGGGCTGGATACGGATTCGGTTTTGGGCTAAACCTTTACATAAACTCACTTCTATATTTTATATGTTTAAATTGATTTTAAAATAGCGTCAAAAGTCATATATATGTATGTATCTATTGTGTACACTAATTATATATATTTAATGTAAGGCGATTGCTTAAAAAACTATTTTAATAAATTAATATAAAAGCAAAAAAAAAAAAAAATTAGGGCGAAACGGAATTTTCCTATACTTTAAGAATAGTTGAAAGTTTTTTTCTTAAATAAATTTTATTATATAAAATAAAATTAAATTTTAATAGTTCGAGGTTTATGTAAGGCGATTGCTTAAAAAATAACTTCTAACTATTTTCTTTAACAATATTTGAGTTTTTCTTGTAAAAAAATTACATAAAATTAAATTTTAATATATCAAGACTTATTGTATGATTTAAATTAAATTTATCTTTATTTTTGCTTAACTTTTTTGGCTTTAATTCCTTGACTTCATTGTTCTTTTTGGCAAATGCGACAGAAATGTGCATCATTAGGTGACAAAATTGAATATAATTAATTGAGAATTTATGAAGCCAAGTGACGCATACAAATGAGGCGCTTACCAATTGCCAAATTGCAAAACAAACACACACACACACACTCACACACACACACCGAAATAGTCACAACGAATGGAAGTCGCTGTAACCTTAACTTCCTTTGATATCCGCAGCATCTTTGCTCCATCTTTGGTCTGTGGTACACGTGCAGCGAGAAGCAGAACAAAAGCTAGAATGCGAAGCTTATGACAACGCATTACCTTCAGCAGGGAGCAGAGGCGTAGGCAAGGGGGACGGCTGTCTGAAAGGGGCCCTAGCAAAGACCAGAAAAAAATCCTTTAACTTACTTTACAAAAAATTGTTTAAGTTTCTTTCACATTTATTTATTTCCATTTCACCCCCACTCCAAAATTTCCCACTGCGCCCCTGCTCACCACCATCATCATCATCATACCAGTAACAGTTGCCATCGTCAGCTGCACTTGAGTCGCTTTTGTTTGTGCACTTCAAACGTTACACTCAAAATAATTTTGATCGCGGATCTGCGAATGCAGCAACGCTCGAGGGTCGCGCGTGGCGCACTTCAATTTCTGCGCATTTGCAGCTGCATTAACATTACCATTAGCATTAGCATTAGCATTAACAGTGGAGCATTAACATTGCCTGTATTCGCAGCCCTTCTAAATGCTGCTGTACTAATTCTCCAAAAAATTGTTTTCTGATCAATTTTTTTGAAGTTTAAAGTTCAATAAACTTTCTGCTCCATTTTTGAAGCCAAATTCATTTGCGCACATTTCAGTTAGGCAGTCAACTGCGTGTTTGAGCCTAAATTCAAGCTGACAGCCCCGAAGGGCGCTGCAAACGGTGCCAAGTTGTAATGCCCTGTAAAGCGAACTAGTGTGGGGTATGCTAATTAAGGAAAATAAAAGTCATTTCAGTATGTTTTCAATTTTAATGTTTATTTGTTGTCGAATTATTAGATTAAATGTAACTGATCAAATTTAATCATTTATATAATTAAACAATTTACTGAAAATAAAGAAATATAATTATACTAAAGCTAACATAGTCAGCTATAACTACAGGGTATTTGTAACCCCAGCCTGCTTCTTTGTTATTATCATTTCGGTGACTGTTTGCTAAGCTTGTTGTGTGTGTGTTTGTCTCTTAGTGTGTGTGTGTCACTCGCCTGCTCCAAGGTTGAGTAAATTTATCACTTCACTATTGCCAACGGCCGCTATTCTTGGCCATCTAAAAGAGAGCGTACCTTTTGTTCTAGCCTTCTGGAGGCTACTGCAATTTGCCGTTATAATTTAACGATTGTGAAATTTAACTAAATACATATATATTTATATTTATATGATTTGAGCATGAATTTAGTTGCTTGGCATCTCTTTTAAGCATTACACACAAAAGTTTTAAACATAAATTTAAATTCGTGATGCTATAAATTAAAAAGGGACATGTACATTCATGTCTCTTTGGCTTGGACAGTAGTGGGAGGAGGGGGAGGTGGTGAGGGTGGGCAAAGGGGAAGGGGTAGGGGAGTCAGTTGATCATTGTGTCGTGCATAAAAAGCTGCTACAAGATGATCATGTCTATTACATTTTGTCTCCATCTTCTTGTCTCGGGGACAGTTTGCAGTTTACAGTTTACAGCTTACAGTTTACAGTTATGTGCAAAATGTCGCCCAGCTGCTAATTTTGCATGCATGCACTGGAGCGTTACCGAAAGTGGAGTGTTCCCAGTTTTTCAGATGAAGGTAGGGAAGGGGAAAGGGGAAAGAGGAGGGAAATATTGTCCCATGACGGAAAATTCAGTGGGAAACTTTATTTTTTTGTAATCTTTTTATTTAATTTGGAAGTTTCAACATTTTTAAGTCGATAAATGCAGTCAAATGAATATATATACATAGGAGGATTAATGGAAAACTTTAAATTTAAAACATTCATTTTTAAAATATTAATTTTGTATTAAATTTTTTTTTGTGAATTGATTTTTTCATTTATATTAAAATATGTTTATTTTAATGAAGATTTATAAATAAAGTATAATTTTTAGCTATGCATATATTAAACTATCAGCGGATAGTAGAAAGAGGGTCGTCGGAATACTTTTCTACGCCACTGGTTTTAAGAAAATATTTCAATTTTATTTTAAAATATTTATTAGCAAATTGTAGAATTAATCTATATTAAATCTAATACATTTTAAATATTTAATTGAATAAAGAGGGCCGCCTGAATACTTTTCTGACCCACTGTACTTAAGTAAAAATTGCAAATTATAATTATAACCTGATTGTAGACTTAATGTGTATTAACGCTTCTTTAAATTAAATATTTTATAGAATAAAGAGCGTTGTTTGTATTCTTTTAACGCCCACTGTAGTAAAGTAGAGTTTTTACTATATATAAATTTATTTTTCATTTAATTGTAGACTAGTTCTGTATTAAAGCTGCTTTAACTTATAGATTTATTAAATTTATTTTAATCAATTCATGTTTACCTTTAGTTAGTGAAACACCTACAACATTTATACCTGTTGTTCCTCTGTCAACACCAATTAAATGAGATAGGATAACACAAATTGATGCAGCTATAAATAGCAGACAAGGATGTTCTGCGCGTCCTTCAAGCTGTTTACTGCGCAGCTTCCGACAGGGTTGCCAGCTGTCTGCAAAAAACCTACCTTATTGTATGGCACATAATGGTCTAGGAGTGTCTGCCTGCAACCTGGCAACCTGGCAGCCCTGGCAATCCACAGGTTGCCACAGCTGTTGCCAAAGGACTCCGCTCATTATTCCAACCAACTTCAAGATGTTCAGTACGACAGAACAAAAGTCTGTTATGGCTAGTGCCACGCCCAGTTGTTCACGCCTACGCTGGCTGTGTCTGTGTGGTTTGGTCATCTCCCTGTACTCACTGTATGTGAAAATTCAATTGGATTACAATGAAAACTACACGGCTCTGTGTGATCTGGCGGAGCAGATTAGCTGCACAGCTGTCTTTAAATCGGAGTAAGTCTGGATAAATATATAGAATATAGGACTTTTAATATAGACTATTTCAACCCACATGCTCTTCACAGCTATGGACGTGGCTTTGGTCTTACTCAGCTGATTTTTGGCTCATCCTCAAGCTATCTGAATCCTCCCAACGGTTCCATTGGCATTGTCTTCTATGTAATCTTTTTTCTATCCAGTAAGTACACTAAAAAAAATAATTAATTTTCTAAATTTAATTAATTTTTTAAATTCCATTTATATTTAATTTTTTCTTTAATTTTTTTGCAGCTTTCTTTGAACGCCGTTGGATTTGTCAGCTACAATTGCTGAGTGCTATAGTCACTCTGTTGCTCTGCTTCTATCTCGGCGGTCTACTGCTCCTGGTGCTCTACGATTGCTGTGTTGTCTGTGTGCTCATCTATGCGGTGCACACATTGCTGCTTCTCGAGGTCTATGAACGCTACAAACGTATTTATTTTAGAAAATCTTTTAAAAAATGAATAAATTATAAAATACAAGTGTTTAATTGTTGATGAGTACATGTTAAATATATTGTTGTTAGCAGCTGAATTATGTGGGTCAATGATGGGTTAAGCTACCGTCGACACGGACGTGCAACTGTCTTTTGCATTCCGTCTGCAAATCGCTCACTTTTTTGACCCTACTTGAGTTTCCCACCCGTCACCCATCACCCGGCACGTTCCCACATTTGCGTGCAGAGGCGGAGACAGAAGCATAGAAGGAATGGAGAAGGGGGGGCAAAGAAGGGACTGCAGCGAAGAGCCCACAATCACGTAGATGAGCAATTAATTTGTCAACTCACTGTGACTGTGTGGGAGTCACTGTTGCAGCCCAAAATCCGGCTTAGTTGCGGCACTAGTGTGGTTATGGTGGGAGGTGAGAATCAAACGCAATTAATTTGACATAAATCGCAAAAATCTGTAGAGGATAGAAAAGTATGAAACAATTAGCGCATCGTTGGCTCTAAAGGAAAGGCTAGGCAAGAGTGAGCTGACTGCAAAAGACCCTGTAATCAGTTCATCAAAATAAACACGAAGTTTTTCAATTACAAAGGTATTTTTAACCCTTTCTTACCCTCTAAAAACTCTTCACCACTCAGAGCTCGATTCTAGTAATCCATTCCATTCTTTAGCACTCCAAAAGATCGATTACCAAATGCATAAACTGCACTCGAGCACTGCAAAAGCTTTCATAATAATCGATCAGCACTTCGCAATATGTTTTCAGTAATCAATCAGTTTAATCCTTCAGCAATCAGCATATATAATCTGTCAAAGTTTTGACAGCAAAATAAATCGTCGGAACTTGAGTTCTTTTTTTTTCGCGAAAAGGCGTTACAAATTTTGCATTAAAACGCATTTCAATGAACGATCTATCTATCTATCTACCTATCTAACTAACCATCCATGAGAGCAACTATCGATGTGATTGTGTTCGGTATAGTGTGGTACACATGTGATCAGACTGGGCTCTCCATACTCCCAATTGGGGTCGCATGTGGCACGATCTTCTTCAATTTTTTGACAAGGCAAACAAAACGCAAAGCGATGCGATGCGATGAGATGAGCGCACATCATGTCACAAAGAGTCGCAAATCCAAAAAAAAAACATAGTAAACCCAAGACAAGAAAAGCTGCAACATTGTGTGGCAAACGTTTGAAGCATTCACCCAGCGACCGAGTAGACTACTTTGCGCTAACGTATGTAACACTGCAGCGACTGAGGCTGAACCACCAGTCCCAAAAGGGGTAAACACACAATCACTCCACAGCAAACAAGCTGATGGGCCATAAGCTGGAGTGTAGTCGACTGCGTAGTGCCTAGCAACGAAGGGCCAAGAGGGCTGCATGAATAGTGTCTTGCTTTAAGCGGAGGCTCCTAGGAATTCCTCGCTATTATAAGTTTGAAGGCCTGAAAAAGTGATTTGTTTGAATAGATTGCTTTCTGTATAGGGTTTTATAGGCTGTATAGAGTGTATAGAGTTCAATCTATTTGGGTTCCTAGGTTTCAATAACGTCACTTTTCTTAAATCTAAGTTAAGCCTTCCCATATTTTCCTCGTGTTTCCAAATCGGTACGCTTTATTTACACAAAACCCTATAAAATCTACTTTTTGGTGCTCCTCTTTTCCTTTGAAACGTACACTTTTACTTATCAACTTATTATCCCCCACAGCCCTTTGACTACCGGGCTGCAAAGGCGAATCAGCTGCGTGCCAGAAGTAGAGGCAACAAACAGAGACAGAGGCTCCGACTGAGACTCTAACTGAGACTCCGATGGCGACTGCAACTGCGACTGCGACTGCGACTGAGTCGAAGTTGAAGCTAAAACTGAATTCAGCTACAGCTCAACAAACAATTGCGACGATTCAAGCTCGAAGCTGGAGCGAGTTGATTGAGATTGAGATTTTGTGGCAGGCGGCGATAGAACAGCAACAACAACAACAACAACAAGGCAAACAACACTAGTGACAACAACAACAACTGCAAACTGCAGCTTTGAAGATGATCGCATGTGGCAGCTGCTGTGGTTGCCACACGTAGTCACCGCCACCGCCAACAGCACCACCAACAAACAGCTCATAACTGACTCTCTGTGTGGTGTGTGTGTATTGATGTATGTGTGTGTGTGCATCCTAGACTTTCAGTTTCATTTGATGCGATTGGAGAGCAGCCGTTTCATATAAATACGCGCCGACTCGGCACAACGAGATCAGTCAGAATCTGGCGCTGCTCCGTAGCGCAAAGTCTCAAAGGGATTCCCAATTTTTGAAATATATATAGAATTCTTCATTTAGTGCTCCAAGTGGAATATGTACAAGTTACTCGGCCTCACGCTGCTGTTGACGGCAACGGTACTGGCACGCCCAGAACCGCCCGTTAACTCCTATCTGCCTCCCTCACCCTCCGACAGCTATGGTGCGCCGGGTCAGGGGCAGGGACAAGGACAGGGGCAGGGTGGTTTTGGTGGTAAACCCTCGGATCAGTATGGTGCTCCTGGAGGCGGTCGTCAAAACGGCTTTGGAGGCAAGCCCTCGGATCAATATGGCGCTCCCGGTAATGGCAACGGTCGTCCCTCAAGCAGTTATGGCGCTCCTGGACAGGGTCAGGGCCAGAACGGCTTTGGTGGCAAACCTTCGGATCAGTACGGTGCACCTGGAAATGGCAACGGTCGTCCCTCGAGCAGTTATGGTGCTCCTGGACAGGGTCAGGGCCAGAATGGCTTTGGTGGTCGCCCTTCAAGCAGTTATGGTGCTCCTGGTCAGGGTCAGGGCGGTTTCGGTGGCAAACCCTCGGATCAATATGGCGCTCCGGGTCGTGGTAATGGCAATGGACGTCCCTCGAGTACCTACGGCGCTCCTGGACAAGGACAAGGCGGCAAACCCTCGGATCAATATGGTGCGCCTGGTAAACCCTCGGACCAATACGGTGCACCTGGTAATGGCAAAGGTAATGGTGGTCCCTCGGCTAGTTACGGTGCTCCTGGACAAGGACAGGGTGGATTCGGTGGCAAGCCCTCCGATCAGTATGGTGCTCCTGGCCAAGGACAGGGCGGCTTTGGCGGTAAACCCTCCGATCAGTACGGTGCTCCTGGCCAAGGACAAGGCGGTTTCGGTGGCAAACCCTCCGATCAATACGGTGCTCCTGGCAGCGGCAATGGCAACGGTCGGCCATCGAGTAGCTATGGCGCTCCTGGTCAGGGTCAAGGACAGGGAGGATTCGGTGGCAAACCTTCGGACTCGTACGGTCCTCCTGCCTCTGGAGCTGGTGCTGGTGGCGGCGGCGGTGCTGGTGGTGCCGGCGGTGGTGGTGGTGCTGACTACGACAACGATGTAAGTAACCCGAATGCTTGGCCTAGGTTCTGGGTCTTACTTGGCTCCTTCCAAACATACACACACAAGAACAATATGCGCTCCACGCTGAATGCTTCTATATAATCTATTTCCAAATGCTGCACAGATCTCTTCCTGCACCGCTCGATTTGCTTGCTCCTTTCACTCTCTCTCTCTCTCTCTCTCTCTCTCTCTCTCTCTCTTGCCTCTCTTTGTCTGACTCTCCTCTATTCCTATCAATACTTTAGAACTGTCTCTATCTGTCTCTCTCTCTCTCTCTTTCTCTCTCCAACACGCTAACCCGCTACCCTGTAGGAACCCGCTAAGTACGAATTTAATTACCAAGTTGAGGACGCTCCAAGTGGGCTCTCATTTGGGCATTCAGAGATGCGCGACGGTGACTTCACCACCGGCCAGTACAATGTTCTGTTGCCCGATGGAAGGAAGCAAGTAAGCGAGACGAGTCTAGTCAGCAAGACAGGATCGGATCTAAACAAATATCACTTCGATCGTAGCTAATTATCCTACATGTCTTCCCTTTCCTTATCCTACAGATCGTTGAGTATGAGGCCGATCAGCAGGGTTACCGACCACAGGTTCGTTATGAGGGCGATGCCAATGCCAGTGGTGGAGCTGGCGGTCCTGGTGGACAGGATTTGGGTCAGAGTGGTTACTCCAGCGGTCGCCCAGGTGGCCAGGACTTGGGACAGAATGGTTACTCCGGCGGTCGACCCGGTGGTCAGGATTTGGGTCAAAATGGCTACTCTAACGGACGTCCCGGTGGTCAAGACCTTGGCCAGAATGGCTACTCTAGTGGACGTCCCGGTGGTCAAGATCTAGGTCAAAACGGTTACTCCGGCGGTCGTCCCGGTGGTCAGGATTTGGGACAGAATGGTTACTCCGGCGGTCGTCCCGGTGGTCAGGATTTGGGACAGAATGGTTACTCTGGCGGTCGTCCCGGTGGTCAGGATTTGGGACAGAATGGTTACTCCGGCGGTCGTCCCGGTGGACAGGATTTGGGACAGAATGGTTACTCCGGCGGTCGTCCAGGCGGCAATGCTGGCTCCGACGGTGGCCGTGTGATCATCGGTGGTCGTGTGATCGGTCAGGACAATGGTGACGGTCAGGGCTATTCCAATGGACGTCCCGACGGCCAGGATGGCGGCTTCGGACAGGATAACACAGACGGACGTGGCTACTCGAGCGGTAAACCCGGAGGCGGACGTAATGGCTTTGGGCCTGGTGGTCAAAATGGTGACAACGATGGCAGCGGCTACAGATATTAAATACGACAAACTGACTCCGAGACACAAACTTAGCTAGCATTTGAGACAATATATTGGAAGAAGTAGATCAATATCTAGTACTTAAGACTCTTTAGAACTATGAACTAGTTACCATTACCATTACCATTACCATAATTGTTACCTTGGTCTGTCTTCCTGACTCTAAATACTCTATACACATCTCACGCTATCTCATCCCAACTTCCCTACAAAAAGTACTTCATTTCCCCCTGAAAAACCTGCATACCATTTAGGATAAGTTCAACTTGTTGTTAAAATAAAACAAATTCTGCCCACAAAGCGGCAAAGAACCCAAAAAAAAAAATATGATGAAAAAAAGAAAATATGCAAATCAAGATTTGTTAAACTTAAGAAAGGATTTTCCATAAGTATGTAAAGTAATAAAGACATATTATTATAAATAAGCACTTGGAGTTTTATGAAGTCTAAGTAAAGTCTAAGATCCTGTGTGCTATAGTATTAGATCCTATGGTAGTGGATCCTATAGATCCTAAGGTAAAGTATCCTATAGGTCCCTTAGTACAAAATCCTGTAGATACAATAGTATAATAGCTTATAATTCCTATAGTAAATTATCCTATAGATCCCATGTGATCCTATCTAAATTTTACCCTTCTCCTAAACCGTTTAAAAACTCAGTTCGATTTTATTTTTAGCTTTAGCTTATACAATTCTGAATAAGATTAGGGGAATTGCTATTAATATTATGCTTTGTACCCAAGAAATCACCGAAATTAGTCCACGTATAGTTCCAGAAGCGAGGATTGGCGCGAGGATCATCGGGTTTGTTTGAGGGAGGTACAACTGTGGAATTCATCAATTGAAGCTCCTTTAGCAGTACCTCAAGCACTTTGGGGTACCTAAAATGGAGCTCACTTATAATATGATCAGAGAGCAATGGTGTCTTAATCACTTACTGCTTGGCCATATTATTCTGTTCGCAGGGATCCTTAAGTATCTGAAAGAGACAGGGAGAGCTTAGAGGATTACAGGCCACGCCTCTTTTCGTTGGGCAATTGAGTGTGGCTGCTCTGCGTAGTCGTATCTGCTCAGCCTTTGAGGGTAACATCTTTAGCTTTGCCATAGCTTGTCCCGTCACGCTCTTGGCCACCTGATCCCAGTTGTAATCACTGGGATTACGCAACTCCGGCATGCCATACCAGCCGTCCCAGGCACCTTTGTAGTTTGTGCCCTTGACCAGTTTCCAATCGTCCACAGTGATTGCCGAACTGCCCCAGATGTCGTCTATATTATGGAGTACACTTTTACGCGGTGAGTTGCTATCATTGACCAGGGCTGGCCAAATGCTAATGCCATCCAACTGACTGTCTTTGAGATTGGCCAGTGCCTGTTTACCGCCAGCTGCTTCGATCAGTGTGGGCAACCAGTCGGAGATGTGCATGGTTTGTTCCGCAAGGCGTGGCAGCTTCAACAGATGTGGTGACCATACCAGGGCTGCACCACGCACACCACCTTCCCACAGGGTGTTCTTGGTGCCACGCAGCGGATAATTAGAGGCAAAGTTCGAGTTGAATCCTTCAACTGGACCACCATTGTCCGTGGAGAAGATAATGATGGAATCATTCAACATGCCATATCGCTGCATTTGTGCCACAATCTTGCCCACAGAGTCGTCCATTTGGGAGACCAGGGCTGAAAGAAAATAGGGGAAATGAAAGTCTTTTCCTTTCGGGTCTCACGAACTCACCCGCATATTTCCTCCTCTTATACTTCTCTATGTGACTCAACTTGGCGACGATATCGTCGTTGGCTGGCAGTGGATTATAGGGATTCCCTGAATGTACCGCCGCATGGGCCACATACAGAAACAGTGGACCCTTCGACGCATTGTGGTTAGCAATGACATTCAGGGAGTGCTCTGTGATGACATCCGTTGTGGACTGACCATGCAGATCGTAGGCTACTTCCGTGCCATTGCGCATGTCCAGACCCCAAAAGCCGTGCTCCACAGCCGTATGATCATTGTAATCATGGTGACCCGACCAGAAACCCACGTGACTACTGAAACCTCTAAAGAGAGGAGTATACTCCCGCTTCCAGTGACCCAAATGCCACTTACCAGCGATGTGAGAAGTGTAGCTAAAGGATAAAGTAAGTAAAGCATAAGAAAGCTACCATCATAGAATAAAATCCCTTTAGACCCACCCCAAGTCGTTAAGATACTGCGGCAGTATCTTTAGATCCAAGGGCAAACCACGTGCCTCAGCGGCATAGAGCACCGTATGCTGCATGCCTGCCAAAGAATGCAAGGATTATCTATGGGATGTCATTATGCTGTGGACTCACCCGTGTGTATTGGATATTTGCCGGTCATGAGCGCCGAACGGGAGGGAGTGCAAATGGGATTTACGTAGTAACGATTGAGTATGAGACCCGAATAGGCCAAGGCATCGATATTGGGCGTGGGAATCTGCGCCGAGCCACGAAATCCAACATCATTGAAACCCTAAACAAAAACATAGCAAACAAGAAAGCTACAGCTAAGCTGCTCGACTGTATTAAGCCCAGTTTTACAAGAGAGTACAAAAATTTTTGGCTCAAACAAATTTTTCCATTATTATTGAGTAATGTTTCTAGAATTCTCACTTCTCTCACTTCTCATACTTCACTATGTTTTCGAAGCACCACAAAAACATAACTGTACGTTCCCCTGCTGTAAACTGGGCTAAAAATGAAGGGAAACAGAGTCAACTCAAATTGCTTGTTATGCTCACTTACCAGATCATCCGCCAGAATGAAGATGATGTTCGGCGGCCTTTCTGAATCCGCTGATTGACATACATCAGCGATGGTGATGCCGATGATGAACACGATGTGCAACGATTGCAAGAGTCTCATTTGCATTGTATTTAGTTTTTTTTTTACTTTTATTTATTTTTTTTTTTTTGTTTGCCTGTGAACTGAGTGAGGGGATTGGGGATGCTACGATTAGAGCTCATTAGCTATCTAATTGCTGCACAATGTCGAGATTCAAATTCAAATATTACGTATACGTTGACGAGAGTCTGGTATTTATGTAATGTCAATGGGGCATCATTGAGCTGTAAGCTCGTAAGTCGAGCAATTGATTGCTCATTTGTCTTTTGTCTATCCGATTGACATTGATTTCCATTAGAGTCTTAAAAAAAAACACGAAAAATGCCGACTCACCTAGAGCTGAAAGTGGAACTGAATCAGCAGAACTGACAACGATGTCAAGTTTGCCTTATGATCTCAATCTGTAAGCGATTCCACTCATAGCTTTGGACCCAAAAAAGAAAAAAAAAAAACTTAACCCTCCAATTATTGCGCAATTATAAATCTGTTTGGAACGTCTTTATTCTATGTGTTACTGGTTTACAGACAATCCGGGGCATTCCAGCGCAATAAAAATATATTAAAAAAAAAATAAATAAAGAGAGAAAAAACTGGATATGCCACAGACAACTAATTAGCATGCGAATTGAACGTGAAGTTTGTCGACCCTACAACATTAATGGGTCAAATGACGGTGGTAAGAGCTCCATGGATTTTCCAGCAATACTTTCAAGTTCTGCGCAGTCAACAAATTCCCGATCAGTACGTGTTTATGCAATAGTGGTCCGCTTTTGTCACTAGCGTGTACTGTCTTTCACAGTGATTATTCATACTCTTATTTTCAATGTTTTTTTGTTCCCCCAAAATTTCACTCACACTTTTAAAATTCTATTTGTTTCACTTATCAGCATTCATGCACAGCAGTTGCGATTGTGGTTTAATATAATTATAAATATTTTATATATATTATATTTTATATATATTTTGTTTGCTTATCTTTTTGTTTATGCTTTAATACACATTATATTAAATTATTGAATATTCTTCACGCAGCCTGCGACCGTTTTATTGCACGCGCCAACTGCGACTGCGAAGTGACCAACAAGCAAAATATTCGACAAGCCCAATTTAAAGCTCTCTGCCTCCCTTGTTGTTGTTGCTGTTAATCGGGGGACGTCTGCGCCGGCGTTGCCGCCTCGCTCTCTGTCTGCAAACATTAACAGTGAAAGCAGCGTGCGCTGTTAAGTACGACAAGCGTATGGCATTGATTTCGCTCGGTTAACAGCGCCGACGTCAAGTTCCAAATGTAAACAGAGAGCCGACAACGCACAAGTGTGACTGAATGAGAGAGCAAGTGAGCAAGAGAGGGAGTGACAGAGAGTAGCTGTTGTTTGCTGTCGATGTACCATACCAATGAATAGTATTGACATGCACCAAGCCGACTAGCGCTGTTTAAACTATAAATTATTGTAAGCTGTACTGCTTTAAGCCTCGTTCAGGGTATGATTAACAAAATAATTCTGTATATTCAATAATTCTATTTCATAGCATACATTTTTATTGTTCACAATAATATAAAGCAAATTTGTTAGGCTTTAATCTCAATAGAGTCGAACTTCTCCGACTCGAATCAGCCGAAAGTAAATGTTTTACAGCTTAAAGCGTCGGATTCTTTATGCTCAATTCCAGTTCGAGAAGCTCGACTGAATTTCGATGTAATTTATCCATTTATAATCGAGTTTAATACCTTATATTGTAGAGTCAAGACTAAAACTTGTATATTGAAAATAGATTAGCACGGACTGTAGCAGTACGATTCAACAACGACTAAGTTTTTGTTTAGTTTTAAGCTTAATTAAGTAATTTCCTTATTATTTTTCATTACCCACCCAAAAAGAACAGCCGTAACATATTATTCAAAACTAACCGACTATCGGAATAAATAGAACCTAAACGGAGAATTTTGATTGTGAAGTCACAGACACTTTAAAGTATTTCAAGATCGACATGACGAATTTCCGGAAATTGTGTCTGCAATAAGATAAAGAAAGTCAATTATTGGTGAAATGAAATATATATCAAACAATTAACACTCACGCGTAGATTCATTTCAATGCGATCTATTTCGCCACCCATGAGGTCAACAATGTTCTCTCCCTGATCCAACAAAAAGCTCTCTAGATCATCCACATTACGAAATCCACGCACAGTCTGAAAAAAGCTATATAACTAAATGATTTCTTTGGGATATAGAGTTAAGCTTACTGTTAACAGCTTATTCAGATCCTGTTTGTCCAAATACGAACGCGTCAATTCCCGACCATCAAAGTCCAACTCAGCCTAGAAAGGGAGTAAGACAATATTAGCATGGATTTGACTATTTAAGATGGTTTGGTGGACCAACCTTATAGCGCACACGTCCATTTCCAATATCAATGCCTTTGACGTCGTATATAGCACGAATCATGACGTCAGCCTCTAATGCAGTGTTGATCTTCTCCAAACGCTCCATGGAAATGGAGACACCAACTAACGCATTGGCATTTGTGTAAATGATAAAGGAAGCAACTGCACCCAATAGCGCACCAATGACCAGCGAACCCGCCGCATCGAATAGTGGAGATCCCGTATAGCTGCTCAGGCCCATGCAAGTGGCAGCAATCATCACACCCGCAACAGCAGCAGCATCCTCGCAGAGCACCACATTAACACAGGGATCTTTACCGCTAAGTACTGTAGAAAAAGAAACAATCCTTAGATAACCGATAAATAACTTAGTAATCTTCTCAAGCTTACCGTAATCCTTAAAGCTCATTTGATTAACTCGTGCTGATCGCTTTAACTCATTGATGGCCACCACAAGTGTGGCACCCTCGGAAACTAGCGAACCTGCTAATATACAGTAGACCCAGAAGAGATCTGCAATTGGCTGCGGATGCAAGATGCCTTCAATGCCATGATAGATAGACAGACCACTGCCAACACAAAAGATGCCCACGCCCGAGATTAGCGAAGAGACATAGCGCATGTTCATGTAACCATATGGATGATCCGTATCCGGTACCTGTGATGACTTATAGATGCCAAAGGCCAGTATAAGCTGATTGATTAGATCCGCCAGCGAGTGTATGACCTCGGCAAACATGCTGTGAGAGCCACTGTATAGCCAGCCACCGGCCTTAAAGAGCAGATTAGCTGCATTGCTGGGAATACTTTTTGTTATAAACAAATTTCTGCTATGAACCAAGTGTTCTTACATGGCAATAGCAGTGGCCACAACTTGACCGGACTTCTCAGCATCTTGGCTGTTCTCTTGCATTAGCTTCGTACGCGAACCCATTTCCCGTCTATAGTCACGCAAGCGACGCTTCACCGTGAACACATCTAGAAAGTCGTTGGTTATTTTTTGCTGGAATCTGTTTTTCATTACTTACTCTGCTGATATTGCTTGCGTTCCAGATCACGTTTCAGCCGTTCTCGCACTATGCCCTCCCGTGAGCCCCAGACCTCTAAGGCTTTGGCCTCGACATCACGCCTCCAGTAGACTGTCATTGGTGGCTCCTGTTCGTAGGGAGATCGGCGCTTGATTTTGGGCAGTTTTTCCAAATCTGTGGCTGTGAGCATAAAATCAGAGATTGCCCGCGCGGGCGTCACAAAATTGCGCTCCAACGAGATTCGATAATCGAAACGGGGTCGTTTTGGCGCTGTTGTCACAGTAGGTGGCGTCGTGGTTGGTATCTCTATAGCCTCTGGTCGAACTGCTGCCGGAGGAACAGCCGGCGAGGGTAAAGGTACAGCACTAGATGTTGGTGTAATAGTCTCGGAAGTAACAATGTTTAAAGCTGGCTCATTTAGCTTGGCTACCGGTGACAACTCGGTCTTCTCAAAGACAATTTCATTGATCTTTGAATCCTCGATAGTCGTTGTGATTGATAGAATGCCCTTAGAGGTTTTCACTTCAAATTTGGTTTGTGTACTACCCGGTAGCTCCTCCTTTTTTATGATTTGACTAGTTACCTCGGTTGGCGTATCCTTTTTACCCTTGCCATCACTAACGCTCCAACGGCGTGGCGTAATCCACCACTTGTTGTTGCTGCCGGCTACTCCTCCGCCCAGACGACTGCGTGCCTGCAGTCGTAGCAGTGCAAACTCGTTGCTCTGCAGAGCGTAGGATCTGATGCCATTGTAGTTATTGTGCTGTCTCCACAAGCAAAGCGCTTGACTGAACTGATGATGCCTGCAGTTTAACAGATTCCCGCCACGCAACAACATCCTTTAAACAGCAACGAGAGGCGCTCTGTGGGTATAAGCAATTAGCTAATTGAGCGCATGCATAAAAAAACACATTTTTTTTGTGTTTAGAAGTTCACGGTTACATGTCACTTACGCAGCGCGCTGCTCACAGATTTGTATCAGTTGGCGACGTTCCTTATTGTTGCGGTTTCACTTTTAGCCGGACTACGTCATACGTGAATGACTGTTGTTGTTTTGATTGCAGGCACACAAGCACGCACAATCGTTAGCTTTTGATGCTCCAGAATACCAGCAGTAAATGGTTTTCATGAAAATTATGCACTTGGAATTTTGATACTGCCTCTGGCTTAGAAATTTAAGTGGTTTAACCAACTGAAACCTACAACTTCATCTATAAATACAAGTCTAACAAATAACTTATCGTTATCGATAATTGCAATCGAAAGGCAAGTGTTAGTCAACACTGTTCCAACAGCTGTTTTTGTATTCTCTTCTTCTTGTATTATACTTTTGCTTTTGGCTACCGCGGCCGGTTTTGTAATCATTTTTTACTCTTCTAATTAATTGTTTTTTGTTTGCTTTTTTTGAGGGGTTTAAAATGTCGCTAATATTACAACGTGCAGCGAAGCTCTTAACGCGAAATGCTTTACCACTTACAACTACCGGTAGATGTCGCTACGCTGTTGACGCAAGCTTAGGCGACGGCAATGAAGTTCTTGTAGAACGTCTGGAAGGCCCACAAACAGGCATAACAGTGTTGGGCCTTAACAGGCCGGCTGCAAAGAATTCATTTAGCCGTGGCCTTGTAAACACCTTCAAGGAAATTCTGGAGGAAGTTAAGCGCGATAACGGATCGAGGGTTGTTGTGTTGCGCAGTCTCACACCAGGAATATTTTGTGCTGGAGCCGATTTGAAGGAACGTAAAGGTAGGGGATGTAGCTCAGTGGTAGAGCGTTCGCTTTGCATGTGAAAGGCCCCGGGTTCAATCCCCGGCATCTCCAGTATCAACATTTTTTTATTTGTCACTTTTTTAAATTTTTAGGCATGACCACCGAGGAGACTAGTGAATTTGTGACCCAGCTGCGTGGCCTACTCATTAGCATAGAACAATTGCCCATGCCGGTGATCGCAGCACTGGATGGCGCTGCTTTGGGCGGTGGCCTGGAAATGGCACTCGCTTGTGATATACGCACCGCTGCCAGCAATGCAAAGATGGGACTAGTGGAGACCCGATTGGCCATCATACCCGGTGCTGGTGGCACCCAACGATTACCACGCATACTCTCCCCCGCTCTGGCCAAGGAGCTGATATTCACAGCACGCGTGTTTGACGGTGCCGAAGCCAAGGAATTGGGTCTAGTGAACCATGTGGTGCAACAAAACGAAGCGAAAGATGCTGCCTATCAGCGAGCACTTAAGCTGGCCGAGGAAATTCTACCAAATGGTCCTGTGGGTGTGCGCATGGCCAAACTGGCTGTGGACAAGGGCATGCAGGTGGATCTAAACACAGGGTATTCCATCGAAGAGGTGTGCTATGCTCAGGTCATACCAACAAAGGATCGACTGGAAGGTCTTGCCGCCTTCGCTGAGAAACGCAAGCCTGTCTACAAGGGCGAATAGGCGTGCTATTGGACTACTTTAAGGTAAACAAGTGCATTTATTAGTTTGATTTTTTTTAAAATAAACTGTTACAAATCAAGTTCATTAGTGAACAGTGTTCTGTTATATTGCAGCCCAAGCTTAACATGGCGCGTATGCTGCTAAAGCTTAACAGCGCTGTTAAGTATGCAAGCGCGGTCTGTTAAAAATTTCAAATTAATTCAGCTCGCTTAAATATATTTAATTGGAGATATTATTAAGAAATTTAAATATTTATAATGTTTTAAATTAAAGTAGGGACCTAAGGGAACACATCACACAAAAATAATAATGAAGTATGATCATATATACATATATGACATATCTAAGAACTCTGGCATCCAATCTTCGATTGTGACATAAAATTTGACAAAATGGGTTCGATTTGGAGAATTTTAGATTTTGATTGCGATTGATGTGACTAGTTGTCCAGAGTATAAAATGGTATGACTTTTTAGAATATCGCTTCAGTTCGCTGAGTTATGATCAGTCAAAGTTGGGAAAATTGTCAATTTTCCATATTGAACTATAAACTCTGGCATCCAATCTTCGATTGAGGCATCATAAAATCAAGATCATAATAATCACAAACCCAATATACTCTCTCTTGCAGAGAGTATAAAAAGAGCGAAATAAGAAAATGTTAATGAGCAAAGGGGCGTTTTCGGGTTTTGAGAACGCCGTATGAATCTCAATGTGCTGAGATCAATCTAGTTCTTTTTTCGAAGGTCTTCAGAGAGAGTTTCTCTCAGTTTCTCAACCGACGCTGAAGACAATGCACGCAAAGTGGAATATTTCGACTCTTTTGTTTATGCTGCTGGCCGTGGGAGGGCAAGGGGAGTACTGTGATAACGGCACAGGGGAGTGCAAAGAACTCACAGAAACAGACTGTCCCGTTATATTCTATAATCAGCCATATATTGGTTTAAACAATGTCAAATACTGTGATGAATTCAACGATATTGTCTGCTGTCCACTTCCCCTAAATGTGCAACAAAAGAAGACTCTGGTGTCTGTGGAAAGCAGAGGAATCTTGGAGACAGGTAAGCAGTGTTAGTATTTGAGCTGTACTAGTAACTAAACCGGTTTTGATTACACACAGAATGTCAGCATTATAGTGAGATCAGATCCTCGTGTCGCACGTCGCCTTTGATTGTGGGCGGCACCAAGGCGGAGGGGCGTGAGTTTCCCTTTATGGCGCTGCTAGGCACACGTCCAAGTCCCAGAAGCTCTAGCATCAGCTGGATCTGTGGTGGCACACTAATTCATCCAAAATTCGTGCTCACCGCTGCCCATTGTCTGGACACCGCAGAGACGAAGGCAGAACGCTTGAATCCCAATTTCCAGTCGCCCAAATTTGTGGTCCGACTGGGGGAATTGGACTACAGCAGCACTATGGATGATGCAGCTCCACAGGATTTCCATTTGGTCAACTATGTAGTGCATCCATCCTATTTGGAGAGCGATGATGGAAGTCTCTT
This sequence comes from Drosophila cardini, assembly GCA_018903735.1. Lineage (NCBI taxonomy): Eukaryota > Metazoa > Arthropoda > Insecta > Diptera > Drosophilidae > Drosophila > Drosophila cardini. The sequence continues at coordinate 2,315,327 of JAEIGM010000001.1, read as the reverse complement.
CAATGACATAGCTCTCCTCGAACTGGATCGCAATGCCACACTCAATGAGTATGTCTCTCCAGCCTGTCTGCCACCCAGCAGTGGAAATGAGCACTTTGATCTCGTTGCAGCCGGTTGGGGCAATACCAATAATTCTGGTCATCAGTCTAGTCACTTGCTCAAGGTCGCACTGCAGCGCTACAGCGATGAGACCTGCATGGAACGACTAGAAAGTCGAATTGTGCCTCGCACTCAGTTCTGTGCCGGTTCTGGTTCCAGTTCCAGTGTCGCTGACACGTGCAACGGAGACTCGGGTGGACCCATCTTCGTACAGCATCCGGGCTACAATTGCCTGAAACAGATCATTGGCGTTACCTCCTATGGTCTGATCTGTGGCAATCACAACTTTCCCAGTGTCTACACAAAGGTGCATCTGTACACGGATTGGATCGAAAAGATCGTTTGGGCAGATTAAGGATTGGCTTTCCTATGGTATAGTATATAAGTTGCAGGTTTAAATTAGTCCTGAAACAAATCCTAAATGTAGTTAGTAAGTTTTCAACTAAGAAGACTGTGCGAAGACCGAGAAGTCCAAAACTCAGTTCAAAATCGACTCCCAAAATATAAAAGTTTCCCACAGAAACAAAACACTGCATTTCTCGAATAAATTTGGTTAGCTTTAATTAACATTGTGGTAACAAATTTGTAACATTCTGTTAACAAGTATGTTATATTTTGTTGTTGTTACATTAATTTAGAATAAACTTAGCATAGTTTTGGGGGAGGATGGGTGTGTGTGTGTGGGTATGTGTATATATGTATGCATGCGATATAGGTAAGTGATTATATTAAGTAAGATAGATTAATCGATTGCGCTGTTATCGTTTATCGTTATCGGTGCAATGTGCGTTGTGCTGATTTACTTAAGGCTAAAAACACAATAATTATTATCAAAATAGCTATGCGCTAGAGAGGACCCTGTAGAAGACCATTAACAGTAACAGTAACGGTAACAGTAGCAGTAGCAGTAACAGTAACGGTAACAGTAACAGCCATTTAGCCATATGTATATGTAAATATTTCCGATATCGTTTAGATTACAGGCGTGTGTAGATTTGATTGTAGTTGTGACCTGGACGAGTGACCTGATCACTGCGTCTTCTGGCTGCGATCTCCTGTTTCCTGATCTCCTGTTGCTTGTAGACAAACAGTGGCCTAAAGACGATGGCACGACGCTGACGATCACGACGACGACTCTTTGGCTGATCAGCTGACGTCACTGAAGTCTTCAGTTCCACCTCTGCCGCCTCTCTCCTCGGTCGCTGGCGAAACAAATCCGTTTTAGCCGAATCATGAGCATACAGGGTGCTCAGGAAATCAAAATACGGCTTGGAGCGCAAACTATCCGGCTGAGCCAATGGAGAATTGTAGCTAAACTGATTCGGCGTCTCGATGTCCAGCAGCGTGTGTGGACCCTCCTGCTCAAGCTGAGGCGCAGCTGTCACCAAGCAAACGACCACGGCCAGGGCCACGATCAGGCTGTAAAACTACGGAAATGACAACAAAGAAAACAAGAAAAAAAATTAAAACATTTTAGACAAATGGAAGGTGTGAATAACAATTGGAGGCCAGAGACGACGACGTTCTGCAAATGCTTAGAACCAGTCTACAGACTACAGTCTACAGTCCACATACTATCAGCTAGCATCTACAGTGATGCTTCAAATTAGCATACAATAATTAATTTAAATTAAAACTAACAGAAATCAATGATCAAATTTAATTTATAGTCACACGTAAAAAATATATTCATGATCACGTCGCATACGCTATGAGTTATCACCACCACTATTATTATTATTATTATTAAAATATTATTTAATTATTATATATAGTGTATGCTTATGTCTCGATCTCCCACTGGATGCTAATTACTAGTAACTCCCCAGCAAATATATGCTACGCCCTTGGCGGGTCTCCAAAGCCGGATGCACGATCGAATTTTCCCTCTCTCACTTCTCACCGATCATTAAATGGATACCACCTGAACTGAGCACCTGAGCACACTTAATTTATGTATCACAATTCGATTTTGTGTTAATAAAATTAGTATTATTCTTAGAGGACAAATTAAAGACTAAACAAAAAAAGATCGAAATCAAAATCAAATCAAAAACCGGATAACGTTGATTTCAAGCCAGAAAAGCAGCTTTTTTTTTGGCTCTTTTTTTCTACTTTGGCGTAGGTGAATGCGCTTAACTCAATGACAGCTCAAATGGGCCTTATTTTATAACCAATTAAACCAAAATAGATTAAAAATCCCATTAACAAAAAAAAAAAAGCTTCTTAACATTTAAAGTTTTTCAACAGTAATTTCAATTATTCGCCGTTATATTAATGGCTAAAAAACAAAATAAATTTAAAATAGCTAATCATGATTCATTGTTCCGATTTCTAGTTTTTAGTTTCAGTTCCATTTAAACCCCCCGAAAAAATCAACACGATTTAATCCATAATTGATAAAAGTGATGCATAAATCACTTTATTAATCGCGGCGACAGTGACAAATGACTTGCGGCTAATTATGTAAATTTTACACTCTATTTAATTAATTTTTTGAAAGATTTACGATTTATGATAAATGATGCCTGGCGAAATGTTCGAAATAAGCTTGAAAACTATCTGTATCTGCGTATCTGTATCTGTATCTGTATCTTTGCATCTGTATCTGTAACCGGTTGCGCTTTAGTGGCTCAGGGCTAACCCATAAGATGTATAACAGTTGTTGCGTATATACCCTGTACAAATAGTGCTACATTTTAAGGGGTATCTTATATTTAGTTATATAACATGTGAGCAATAAATTATTTAAATTTAAGTGTTTATGGTCACCCTAATTAAGTTGTATCTTTAAGTGTTATTTTAAATGTTTGAATTCTTTAGTTTTTATAAAACAAATTAAGTATCCGTTCTTTTTCGAAAGCAATTAAATGTTTATATTTCTTGTTTCACCAATTTAAACATTTAATTAATTAATTTAATAGCAATTAATTTAGTTTTTTTAGTCAGCAGATAGCTGATAAATAATTTTATGAACTTAGCGCAGACTTCCTCATAAAAAATTTGCAGAGTGTCTATCAAAAAACTATAGATTTCTTTAAAAAAAATATTTAAAATAATTTAAATTTAAGCAAATTCTTAAGAGTAAAGGAGGAAAGAGGCTTAAAAATCATTAGATTTGAAAACAAAAGTTGTAGATTGTTTTAAAATAATATTTTAAATAATTTAATATTAATATTAATATTTTAATAGCTTGCTAAAAGAAAGGTTTTGAAATCATAAGACTTTAAAAAAAGCTAAAGGTATTAAATTGAATAAATAAATTTTATTCAAGAAATTTTAAAATAAATTTAATTTAAGCCAATTATTTTCGAACTCCGCTTTTGTTTAAAATTTTTCAATTTGAAAAAAAATTATACACAAAGTTAAAGAAATATTTTCTAAATAATTTAATTTTAATCAAAATTATTTTCTAATTTTGTTTGTAAAATGTTTTAAATTTTTTTTAAAACAATTATTTATTTTATAAATTTTTTATGTCCAATTAAAACAATAATTTCAACCTTTCGAGCTCTACTAAAAATTTCTGCTCTTAAAGTTAGTCATAAAGAATTTAAATAAAATACACTTGTTTCGTATTTAATTAATTTAGATGAGATTTGAAATTTGCTATGTTTAAATGTTAACAAAATTTAAAAAAAAAACCTGAATTTGTTTTGCTGCTTTAATTTTAATTTTTTATTTAAACAAATAAAGTCAAATTCTCATTGGCTCGTAAATTCTGTTTGCAGTTATACTCACTTGTTTTGTTAACTGGTACATGTTATAAATATATTTAATAGCTTATTTAAGTTAATGGCTTTGTTTTCTTTTTTTTTTTGTTAATATATTTATTTTTTTTATGTATATATCCTTGGCACAAGATTCGGCTTGGTTAATTAAATGTCGCACACGCGTTTAAGATTTTTCAATTGATTTCAGTTTTTTTAAGTTTTCCACACAAATTGTTGTTAACAGTTGAGATTTTGGGCTTATCACAAACAAAAGGCGTCGCGTCGAGTTAAATAATATAAATATTATTATTAACAATTATTGTGGATGTTGTCGCTTCGGAGCTTGCGCACTAACTGTTCAGAATATTTGTCACAATTCACTTTTTATATGCCAAAAGCACTTTACCAGTTACCTCAAACCGCGCCCTCCGCCCCCCGGCACCCCGTACACCGCCTGCAACCCTCTGAGATGGCCAACATGATCATCGTACTACCAAAACGGGTTTTGTCTTAGCCAATTTGCTGTCGCTGACGTTGTTCTGTGCGTTGTTTTGGTGTTAACTGTCGCCGATATCACGCATAGAAAGAGAGCGCAGGAGAGTTAGAAAGAGAGGGGCAGATAGCGCGAGAGTTCAGTCACAAATTGTGATCTTTTTATAGCTCTTGAATAAACGCCTTTCTTCCTTTGATTGCTGTGAGGAAACGTGCTCTCCATAATTCATAATGAAAAAGTTCGTTAAGTTGGGTGCATGTAACGAAAGGCTTAAGTTGGCTGCACTTACAAAGCAAACAATAAGCAGTAAACGGTTAATCGGTAATCGGTTAACATTAAACGGTAATCATTTAAGCCGGAATTAGCGCCTCACTTTCCTTTTACTAATTGTTGTGTTTTGATTTTGGAATTCTTTTGAACAAGTTTTCCGTAATCCCTGCTCCATAATCCATATAATCCACATTGTCTACGTCGCGTCGTCACATTGTTTATCCAGCGTTGATTGCTGTTTATTTGAAGTCCAAAATGTTTGCATTTCGCGTTAACTTTAATTAAATCTTTTTCCATGACGCAGACACTAATCAAATCAAATCAAGACAAATTTAATTCGTATCGAAAGGAAATCAAAGCCGCTTTTTTTAATTTTTGACGCATTACAAATCAGCGGACAGGATTAGACGTGTTTCAAAACACACAAACAATACGGAAACTGTCAACAGCTAATCTCACAGATCTCGTTGATCATTCGAAATGAATTCAACGGAACCAATTTAAATAAAATGGGTGAATTCTTTTGTAGACGAGCTCATTATGCTAATATTGTCAACTGACTGACTGACTGACTGACTGACTGACTGATGACGCGTTTGAAGCGCAACTCGGAAAAGCGTCAACATCCAACTTGGCCTAAACGCTCTTAATGTGGCCTAAAGTGCTCTTGAATTCAAGCTTTCAAGCCTGACGAAGGTTACCACTTGACTTTTGAGTTTAAGCCAATACAGCTTTAAGAAGAAGAAGAGGAGGAGGAGAAAAAACATTACCACTATTTGGGCCAAGTTTATAGATTTCCCTATGTTTTCGTTAAATTAGCATTCAAATATTAAGCAAATATTGCATAAATTAAGCTTCACGTGATACACGACGCACAACAAATTCTTGATTCTAATAAAAAGTTAATAAGTTAATAAAATTTTATGTTGCTAACTCTTTCTTTAAGCCAAATTGGATTGATTTTGATTTGTTATTTGTTGTAACAATAATTTAATTTAATTTATATCGAATTACAGGTGAGTGAGAAGCCGGTTTGAGTTTGTCATGAGACTAAACAAATGTCAAAGAGTTAAATCAATACAGGCGCAACAGGTGAGCTAAACAGAGTTATACCCTGTAAGTAAGTTAATGAGTAGTAAAAGACTTTTAACTCTTTACAGCTCACAACTTAGACACTCGCTTACACTGGGTATCTTATCAATTACCATTTGCTTAATAGATGATTTGCAAAAGTTCAGAGGAATTCAATTAACACCTGCTTTGAGCTGATCCACTGCATTCCACCGATGACAAATTACATTTGATATTTTTGAATCATCAGAATTTTCATTAGACAAAGAAGATTCAGAATCAGTTTCAGTTTTGAGATTGGGATTGGAAATTGGGATTGGTCTGCTGCTTCCGTCAAAAGCGTTCGAGGTGCTAACTGATTGCGGTGGTGCCAGCCACCACCACATTTCCACTGCTGTGATTCAAATGATTCACTTGACTCGTAAATGATTCATGTCAAATATATATCACACACTGTAAGTTAAGACATCACATACCTGTAGTTGATCTCAATCCGTAAATCCTTTACTATATCACGTAGAGCTTTCTGCATATTTACTATTTCACTTCTCACTGTAGCAATTTATCACCGTACGTCACTCGCGGCTGCCAATTATCACATTAGAGATAAGTCTTTGTAAATTGATCATGGAAATTATTGTTTTGTGTGCTGATTTTGTCTTAATTAATATCATGCCAATTGTTTTTAAACCTGTTAATATTATATTTACATACGAATTTTACTCCCTTTTTTATGCCCTTATCTCTGTGTTCAATTTAAATTAAGGCGCCAAACTTTGTACAGTGTGGCAACGCTGTTACACATGTGGCTGGCAACGCGCATACAAGTATGAAGCTAGCTGCGCTGCGTATCGAACACTATTGAAGTTGGCTGTGGGTTATTTTAAGCTGCGTGAAGTGGGATGCGCGCGAAATTCAAATATAAGGGAAATTTAAAAACTAAAAACACACACTAATTAAACTGTAAATAGCTCAAGGGTTAACAATAACTTAGCTAAATAACAATTGTATTACTTTCCACTACCTTTATCTTAGTACATAAATTAGAATAGAACGAGTTTTAAATAGATTGCGTCCCAGACGCTAGAACAGAGCTAGTTTGCCTAACCATTATCAGTAATGCAAATTTTAAAAACTGTTTGTCAAATACAACTAATTTCTTAAATTTTATTTGGCCAACGCCTTTGGTGTCTAAGATTTCCAGCCGCCACCAAGCCATGCGACTATGTTGATAACATTTTTATGTTAACGCTAGCATTGACAGTTAAGAGAGCGATAACAGTGGGGCAGGCCACACGCGATCTCTTTACACAAGATGAATATCGTAAATGGGGGTTGAGTACAATTTGAGTGCTGTTATTTCTTTCGCGTGCCCTGCTCAGTTTGTTACAAATATTGTTAGTGTCCAAATCTTTATATTTTATTTAAAAAATACAGTGTTTAATACAGGTGCAGTAATCGTGTTGTTTCACCACTAAATAAATCGCGATTGCCGCAGTTTATTAAGTATTTTACGTCGATTTAAGTGGTAGAAAAAATAATTTGATCGCGTCTATTTAGTGTGTGTGCATGTGTGCGTGTGTGTGTATGCAGAAATGTACATACTTTTGTATGACAAATACAAAACACATTTAAAATTTATTTAACTTATATTAATAATTCGCACACACGTAATCGCATTACTAACAATTATACTGGGTATATCAGTATTTTAGTACGCGTCGCAAAAGGAGCACTGAATATTAATGTGAACAAGTGTCGTGTGTGTGTGTGAGTGTACTTGTTGCATGCGATATTTACTTGCTGCTTTAACTGTAATCATTTTGAGTTCCGCTTTGTTACTCTCTTTTCCTATGCTGTGTAACGACAAAAACACAGGGTATCAAGCTAGCATATATCGTGATGAAATAAAGGGCCAACATTTTTGGTTGCTATTTAGCAAGCGGAAAATTTGTTGCTGTTTTGATTATTGTTGTTTTTGTTGCTTTTGTCTGCGATTAGAATTAATTGACAAATGGCATAAAAATGTCGCTTGTTTTGCGTTCTGCTGAAGCAAAAACAAAAGGCAAAGACAAAAAAGCAAAGACAATAAAAGCAAAAGCAAAGCTGAAGAGTAAATGGCAAAAGTGCAAAACAAAGTGGGAAATATTAACAAATTACAACAACAAACGTATGCGGCTAAAGCAAAGAGTTCAACGACCGCAAACAACAACAAAAACTAATAATAAGAACCATAAATAGCAAGAAAGCTCGCAAAAATGTCAAGTGAGATTTCCACTCTAGTTACACACACACACACGCACACACATATACATACATACAAATGAATCATACAGCGGCATAATTTACAGCTGTTACACGCGCTCAAGTTTGGCTATGTTATCAACATGTTAACCCTACAGTGACTGTGGGGTCTGATAACAGAATGTATCGAAAGCTATATAAACTGACCTGGACAATTTGTGACAAATAATCATTGTGTTTTTCTTTTAAATTCAAGATTACTAATAATAGTATAATTTCAGAGATTTTTACGTGCTGTTAAATTACTGAATCCAATAAGAAATCGCAGTACACAAACAAATAAATGTAATAAGCTTCGTCTCGAAGAAAAAGCCCCACAAAATGTCAAAAACACGATGTACAGATGAAAATCTACACTTTAACTATAAGGAACTTGATATAATTGGCACAGGTAAGTGCAGATAGCTTTAGTTAAAGCATTAAAAGAAAATCACAACCCTCGCAGGATCATTACCTTCCCCAATAGTAAGTTTAGTGTAGGGTATTTCCCTGTCGTTTAAGCTTATACAATTTTCTATATCAACTTTAATGACCATTTCAAAATGCATTACAGGTGCGCTGATGAGGGGAAATACTGGGTTTCAAATTTGACTTAGTTGTAACACCCCTCCAAGGCTTGTAAACAGAGTTCTGGTAATATTGTTGCATACTTTCAGGTCTAGTTTTGAAAATCATGAGCAAATTTTGAAAAATGGAAATGTGTGCTGCCAAAAAGCGGTAACTGTGGGTTAAGCTAACTTTATCTAATCGAAAATGATATTAATGAAGGGTATGGAGCTAGTGAATGGACTTCTTTTCAAGCTTTATAGGGTAGCCAGAAAGTCAAGAAATAATTTAACAAATTTATTTTTCTGTGTGCTTTTACTTTTTTCTTGTTTATTTTGCTTTATATTCTTCGTTCGTGATTTTTTTCGTTGTCTTTGATTTGTGCAAAATTTTTGACAATTGAAAGAGCAGCAGCAAAAACAAGTCGACGAACCAATGGAAAGACGAAAGTGCAGAGAGAGGGAGAGCGAACTGTGTTCTTTGTATTGTTGTTATATTGTTATATGTAGTATAATAGAATGTAGCACAGTTGGCCTTGCACTTGACTTTTAAAAGCTTAAGCACAAAAAGAACTCATAATCACAGCTCTGACTGATTTCTGCTTGAAAGCGAGGCAAAGAAATGTTGATGGAAATTCTTTAAAATGTTTAGAAATGTCAAGCGAAAATAAAAATAAAACTCCCACGCAATATATTTTTGTATAACTTGTCAATCTGTTGCTTTTGCCTCTGTCCGTCTGTCCGTTTGTCTGTGTCTGGTGTTTGCTGCTTGGCCATAAATTTTCGGTGACAGAATTCAATTCTAGTTGCGCTCTCTGTGCACCTCCGCTTTTTCTCTCTCTCTCTCTCTCTCTCTCTCTATTATAACAGATATCCCCTTGCATAACCAGCAGCTCTCTCGCTTACTTCGTTATCAAACAGCAGGCGGTGATTTCTGGGTTATTTCGTTATTGGATTTTTTTTTTTTTTTGGGTTTTTGGCTTCTATCTGTTCTGGTGGTGTTTCCCCAAGCTGGAATATTTATATTTGTTTGCGAAATTTCCTCCTCTATTTATATTGTGTAGATAGCCTCGATCTCAACTGTATGAATTTGCTTGTTATCTGCGTATTTCTCTCTATTTTGTAGATTAACTTTTTATTTAGGCTTTTCGCCATTTCGCTTTCGCTTTAATTTCCCCAGTTCAAGGTTGAATAAATCCACTACTTTCCTCTCTCTCCAGCCATTTCTGACTCCCTCACTCCTTTTACCTGCCTGCGAGTGTGTTTGTGCATGTGACCTAGTTTTGTATAACACTTATAAGCTTTTCTACTCAACCTTTACAGGCGCTTATGGTGAAGTTCATCGAGCACGAGACAATCTCACGGGCGGCTACGTGGCCATCAAAAAGCTGCGCATTGCACTCAGCGACAATGGAGTGAGTGCAACTGCACTGAGAGAGATTTCGCTCCTTAAGCAGCTCAATGCATACGATCATGCGAACATTGTCAAGTGAGTACATAAGCGTTGGTGTGTAAGTATGTGTGGGAGCGTGTGGCTGCTTATCTAGGTGGCGCCCCACTGAAAACTGCAGACGAGCACAGATTACACACAACAACAAGTGTGTGTTTGTGTGTGCATGTGTGTTGGTGTATTTTAGCACAGACAATTTGTTTATCTTTCTGCACGCTTTGCTTGGCGCCCTCTGGTGCTTGTAAGCGTAACTGTAACGATCACGACAATTTACAGCAACAGTTGCACACACCCGTACACACTGACAGGCCTGTGAGTGGCACATGCCTGTAAAGTACTAAGGCAAACGTCAATCACAATTGGCGCCGACTTTGCCCGCTCTGATAACGGCTCGTCTAACTACATTTGCAATAAGAGAATATAATTATTTAAATTCAACTTGAGGCATTTGGCACCACAGGGCAAATGAGAAACGCAAATCATGCATAACTTGAACAACTTTGTTTAGCAGTAAACTAGAACTTATACCAACATGTTGGTATGCCAGTGCCAAAATACTCTGCAACGCGCCTTATGCTCTGACGGTCACGGCATTAGCACAATCAGCTCGTACTAAAAATGGCAAGCACTCAAACTTGCTCTCTCTTTGTCTCTCTGTACTAAAAGCCGTCTAGCTCGCTCACTAACTCAATTTGGCTACTGTTGGCGCAGCATGGCGCTCAGTAACGATATTACGATCAAGAGAGCTGTGAATATCGTAAATGAAGCAGCATACTAAGAGAGCGCACACAATATAATGTTAATTCGCCGGCGTTTTTCGAACCTAACAGAGTTAACGTATTTTTCGTTGGGAATTTTATAGCTGATTTAATGTTAAAATTTAGATAAAACTACTTAATTAACGGCCAGTTGATTATTCATAGAAATGTAAAACATATATTTTATTTAAAATAATGTACTTCATATAAATTTTCAATAATAGCCAGCTGCTTTTAGCAGCACCTTCTGCTGTGCCTAACATAATGTTATCAGAGTACTCTCCATTTCCAAGTTGGGGCAATTTACGTTATTCACTCTTGCTCTCCACGACGTGCGCGCTCTTGATCACATTTATTTGTAGAGTAACATTTGTTCAGCGTGAGTGGAGTAATTTCTTTAGAACACTTGTTCTATTGCATGACTAATAGCGTCAGCTGAGGGGAAGTTTGTAGACTTAACATACAGCTACCTATACACACAAAAACCTTCCATTCTCTCCACTCATTCCTTTCCCCAATCTCACACAGACTGCTGGATGTATGCCAGTTCTTGGAACGTGATGGAAAATTATTAATTTTACTGGTTTTTGAATATATGGAACAGGATCTATCCAATTTGATTGCAGATCTGCCCAAAACCGGCATGTCACCCACAAAACTGCAGGTAAGCACGGAAATTACTCCATAATAATGGTTTTTCTTTAATGATTTCACAATTTTCAGCGTCTTTCCCGGGAACTTTTGATAGGACTCGACTTTCTACATGCGAATGGAATAATGCATCGTGATCTGAAGCCTCAAAACCTGTTGATCTCATCTAAAGGAGTGCTAAAAATCGCCGACTTTGGTTTGGTTAATACGTGCAGTGCCGAAATGAGGGTTACCTCCGCGGTGGCAACCCTATGGTATCGCGCACCCGAAATACTGCTCGACCAGGGTTACAACAGTGCCGTGAATATCTGGAGTGCAGCGTGCATTATATTCGAAATGTTCAGTCGTAAACCCCTATTTCCAGGCACTTCCGAGAGGAGTCAATTGGATCGCATTTTCGAGTGAGTTTTTTACTGATCGAGACTTAAGTTAAAAATAAAATTAATTATTATTTACTTAGGTTAACTGGCAGACCAGCTGAGGATCAATGGCCACCGGATATTTCCTTAACCAGGGATCACTTCCCCCCGCGTTCTCCCAAGCGACCTCGTGACTTCTGTTCCGATCTGAGTAGATCTGCCGATGATTTGCTGAACGTAAGACCTTAACTCATATTTCCTAGAGTTTATTAATTCACCCCTTCACCCCTCTCTCCAGCAAATGCTTTCATACGAACTTCACTTACGACCCTCGGCGTTCACCTGTTTGCAGCATGAATATTTCCAACAGCAATTAGTTTAACTGCTGTTTAATTATTTATCCAGGGGTTTTCCCCATCAATTAACGTGTTCCTTTACTACATATAATTATGTACATTTTTAATTGTTTATATTTTTTTGCAATCAATTCTTTTTATTAATCTTAAGTGTACGATATGAATTTCAGTCAGTTTATTTTAAATCGTTTAAACGTTTAAATATGTGATACACAAAGTTCAGGACTAGTTCTACATATATACAGCTATATAAAATTAATAAATCATATTAACAAAATATGATAAATAAATTATACAATATGCATGCATACAAATACTAAATATATTCAAAATTGCGCTATACAAACTTTTACTATATATGTATATATAACTGTATTTTTCAACATCTCAACTTTATATTTTTTAAGCATTTAATTAAATAAAATGTATAAACTTAAATGAAGAAGAATTTAAATAATTTAAAGCTTAACAGTCTCATTGAATGTAAAGTGTAGGCTATGTTGTCTTAACATAAACTCGAACTTTTATACATTCATGTAATGTTAGCTACGATACAAGAGCAGACATGTTACAGACAGTGCTGCAAAACAACAGCACGTCTTCTCTGTAAGTTACGATATGTTATTTAGCAGTGATCGTTGCACTCGCTTGAGTGCTGGAAAACAACAGTGTATATAGTGTAGAGTAACGATATATTTCAAAAAATAGGCGCCTTACTTAAATTCGGCTTTTATCTAAATTTAAACAACTTTTCTTGTAAATAATATAAGTATTGGAACTTCTTTGGCTTATAGGAATGATGTACTTATATAAAAACCGTATCACTTTGCCATTTAGACTTAGGCGAGGCCAACAAATATGTAAAAGACTAAAGGTAACACCAGATTATCCACCTGATCAGTGAATGCCTCGATCAGAGCCGAGTTTAATGCCGCGAATATCGTGGCAAACCATTTGGCCTGCGACATTTGCAGGATGCCTCCCATTTCCAGTGCCCAAACGCTTACCAAAGTGGAGACAACAAAGGCCATTGTGCCTTCCAAGGAGCGTGAGGAATCTGCAAGTAGGTAGAGCCATTAAATGTATGTACTATATTACAAGCTATGTAACCCACCTAACCACTTGTTACGTCCGAACTTAGAGCCGATTACACTGGCTGCAGTGTCGCCAACGCCAACCGATAGAATGCCCGAGAGCAGCAGCAGGAGGTTGGGATTGGTTAAGCCCGTTCGACAGGGACAGGAAGTCAGCCAAATGGGCAGCGAGCAGCCGATTAGCAAGCAGAAGGGAGTCAGCGCCAGTTGACCCGCATCCTTGACATCTTTAAACGATTCAAAGGCCTTTACAAGAGTTGCTCCAAACGGTGGCATCTGCAGCAGACGCAGCAGCTCCAACACCACAAAGATGGCAAAGGCGATCCCTGAGGCAATGTACAACAGCTCGCACTGAAAGATCAAGCCGGGCACAAAGACCAGCACGATGAGCAGGTGGAAGATCTTCCGTACACGTGTGTTGGCCTGCGTGGAGCTGCCCAGCTGCCAACTGACCGTGGCACAGGTGAGTGCCACCAGCAACAGGTAAAACACAATAATATACAGCTGAAAGTCAAAGATTAAAAGACAATTTCTTTATCATTTTCAATACAACTTACACGCTTCTGATCCCTGAAGACGAAACCAAGGAGCGCAATCAACGGCAAAGGTTTGGTCACAGGAGCACAGGTTACAGCCACGGCCAGCAGTGCCATCAGTAGATAGAAAGGCACAGGTGCACGCAACTTGGGCACTAAGGCCAGCAGCAAACAGACCAGAAATAGACAGATCAAAGCACTCTGCATTATGGCATTCAATTGGCCAAAATCCGTTGGAGGCTTTGCTTCCAGTGTCCACAGAGCGTAAATGCGACTGGAGGCATTAAACAAGAAGAGCATGAGACCTTGCACAAGCATGCCAGCCTCGCCATAGCTAAAGGTTTTTGGGAATCCACGCAAGACAGCAGTGTAAGCCCGCTGATAAAGCTTCGTGATAAAAAATCCAGCGATAAGAGCCCAAAGCCAGGAAAATTCTGCTTGCAGCGCAAAGCACCCACTGGTAAGCAAACCCGGTACTATATTAATAACGCCTTTTAGTCGTTTCCCTGTCTTCATTCGCACGTTCAAGAGAAAGCATAGCGTTCCTACGCAAGTTCCAAGCGCAATCACAATGAGAATTCGATGCACTGCATCCGACATCGAATTGTTGCAAGCCGGCGTAGCGGTGTTTGTATGTAGATAGCTGATGGCCAATGCCAGAGGAAATAGCCAGCATGTCCAGCCGCCATTTGAAGCAAAAGGCCTAAGTACATAATGTTATACCTAATTGAAAACGATTAACTTTTGTTTACAATACCTGGGCAAAAGTCGCTCAGACATCTTTAGGTATGTTAGTGTTGTGTAACACTTTCGCGCTGTTAAGAGAGGAGCAACCGATAGCAGTGCAGTATCGATATTTGCCGTTTAACAGCACTCCTTTGTGGTGGCTAGACGATTGTGGCCCGCTATCGATACATAGAGAAACATCGACGTTGTCTGAGAGTGTAAACATTATAAATTATAAATAAATAAATGAGTCCCGTTCCGTCTGCAGCAGCGTCAAGTTCGAAGACACACCTGAAGTCGCAGTCGCGCGCCTACGTGCCATTATTTCGTGACTTTCGAGTGCTACTAGCGCGGCCAAATCGCATAAAAATAGCAACGTTACACTACAAATACAAATTGTTGTTGTTGTCGGTCGCTGTCGTGTGTTAAATGTGCATTTAAACAACAAAATTTTGCCCGACAAAAACGGAAAGAGTTTTCTGTTTCAAAGTGTATTTGTGCCAAAATTGAAAATTTAAAAATTTGAAAATTTTTTCGAACGTCAGCAAGTGCATACGAAGGAAAAATCACGCATTTGCTGCTTCACTTGTTCCTGTTGTTATTTTCTTGTTTTCCGTTTCGCTACTGAATTTTGAATGTCCGAGAATAAAGGCATCATGCTGGCCAAATCTATGCAAAAACACGCTGGACGTGCCAAGGAGAAGGTAAGAGAGCTTACTTAGTAATATTACTGCTAGTTAAACAATTTGGGGCAAAAATTGTACGCTGCGAGTGACATTTTCTAGGGCGTGTACATGTGTGTGTGTGAGTGCTGTTCTCTGCTGTAGAACAACCACCCAACAACAACTACACACGACGCCCAGCGCGGCCCAACTGTAATACGATGAGGTCGCGTCCCTGTCCTATTTCCAATAAGACAAACTGCTGTTCCATGTCCCAATTAGAAACGAAGCTCTATAAAATTCATATAAATATGTATGTGTATTAAAGGAAAGTACAAACAATGCTACACATAATGTTTGCATAAGTTAGTGTCCATTGTGTTAAAGTTGCCCATTGGAACAATTCATAGAAGTTGCTTCCACTAATACAACTACTTACACTCACGCATACACATAGAGGCATGCACAGAAATACCAACTGAGTAAACGCCACCTGTCGTCTTGTTAGGGCGCTGCTGCAGCTCTGTGTATTTGCGATCGAGTTGCTGGCGATGATTTTCATTAGTCAAAGCTTTGGGACTGTCTTTTGTTTCTGCTTACACACACACCCCTCCCTCTATCCCTCCCTCCCTTCACTGCTTGTTTCATCTTTGCCGCTGCTGCTGCTGCGTGCACAAGTGAAAGTTTGGCGCTGAAGCGTTCGCTCGTTGGGTCCAGGAGCGGCCGCTCAACTTTAATGTGAATGTCAATACACACACACACAAGCAGTCGCACACAAATAGTTGAGTACATGTGAAAAAAAGAGTGTAAAGAAGAGAGAGAGAGAAAAAAGTTGCAGTTGACCCACTCGACGGCTGTCTTGTAAACAAGTTTTCGATGCTGCTGCTGCGACTGCTGCCCAGCGATCAGAGACAGAGTTAGAGTTGGAGCCATAGTTATAGCCACATTCCTAAGCAGCCAGAAAATGCTGTAATCTAAGCTCTGAATGATGCTTTTTCTTTCAAGTTTTTAAAGTCTGCTATATTGATTTGCTTGTTGTCTCTATCACGCTCACCGTCTAAGTGTGTGCGAGCTTGTCTGCTTGTCTGCGTGTGTGTGTGTGTGTTAGTCTTGGCATTTACAGTTGGATTTCTAAAGTTCGTTGGTATTTTGTAGACTTTTTTTTTTGGGATGCTCGCAAGTTTCTTCTGCTCGTGTTGGTCATTAAACTTGAACAAATTCCTTTAGACTTCTCGTAAATGTCGTGCTATTTATAATTCCCCAATCCATTAATAGTAAGTAACTATTTCCTGGAACATACTTAGGATTAACTTATAGTACAATTAGATATTTACAGCAAATATTCGTATGTGGATCAAATTTTTTTAAACTGAAAATTTCATAATTTGCGTAGAATTTATTTTTAAATATATGTATATAGACTAGTCTATAAGGCAATGAGCACGTTTTGCTGCTGCTGTTGTTGCTGTTGCTGTTGCTGCCGCTGCTGCCCGGCGCTTTTTTTTTATTTGCGCATTGTGTGCTCATTTCATTAGATGTATGTAACAGAGAGAGTGTGAGAGAGAGCGTGTATGCATGTGTGTTTGTGTGTCTGTGTGAGACGCGGAGAAATGAAGACGAGCCAACAGAAGATTTTCATTAGAGAAAACTTGTCAAATCGAAAAGGCGAAAACACACAAAAAAAAAAAAATAAGAAATAAACACACATTCATTGCATATCTACAAGATACACATATTTATCTATGTAGTATGTGTATTGTGCCTAGATACATTTTCATTTTGGGTGCGTGACTGACCCAACACCTCTCCTCTCTCTCCTCCTCACACCCCTCTCCCCAGTTGAAGCTCCCCAAACGCCTGAAAATGTCGCCTGGCAGTCAATCTTTAAATAGCCACATTTGCCTCGTAGTTTTTACTCTTTAGATTTCTATAGATACATTTTGGTCTTTTGTTTTATAACTCTCTGCAGTATTTAGTAGGAGCTGTTTTCGCTGTATGTGTATCTCAAGATTTTCAATTTTTTTCTATTTTTTTTTTCGCAAAACGCGACACAAAACTTTTTGCTATCGCATAAGTAATTTTTGTTGCTCGCTTTTGAATTTGTTGTTTTTGCGAAATTTTCGCCCGCGCGCTGATGTTTCGCATTTTTTTGTTTGCTATTTTTAAGCGCAACAGTTGCCAAATATAAAAAAAATATAGAAATAGTAAAAAAAAACTATGTGCTTTTCACTTTGTAGCCTCTCTTACTCTTTCTCTTGAGACATCACTTCACTGCTCTACTCACACCTTTCGCTGTGAGCTGATGAACTGCATCAAACGATTGACATTTTATTGGCAGCTAAAATCTTTAGAAACTTACAAACTTGTCACTTGCCTCTTGCATATTGAACTTCGAGTACGTCGTCTTACTTGGATTTCGGTATCTTCTTCTTGCCACTTTAAATGCCAATTGTTTATAGAAAAAGTCGCGTATTTTTATACGATTTTAATTGGAAAGCGTTAAGTGATAAGCGGTATTACAAGGTATTACATACATTTAGTAAAAAGTTTATCTTTCTATTAGTTAGCTGAAAGACTGACTGATCTGCGTGCAGGCCAAGTGGCAGATAGTTTTCATGCCGATAAGCAAACTTTTTATTTATAAAAATATATTTTTTCTTTTATATTTATTTACAATTCTGGGAATTCCTGTTTTTGGCTGTTAGCAACTAAACACGCGTCGTTATACTTCAGTTTTCTGTGGATTCTCCGGTTATGGGGATGAATTTCCCAGGCGATAACATGAACAACTGTCGTTACGGTAACCCAAAACCCAAAACTCGCGAATTTGAAGCTTTAATACACTCCTTTTTTAAGCAAATACTTGGAAATTTTAACTGAAGCGCCAGCAGTTTTTTGTCAATAAAATAAAATTAACAAATCGAAAGAATAATAAAAACAATAAGATAGGAGTCGACTTGGATTACGGCTATAGATACGGTATTATAATCATTTATATGAATGTGCCAGTGTTCCTCTGTCCGCTTGTCCGATTGATTGGCAGGTGCAGTCATTGCCTGTGTACGCCCCATTTTGTGACAAACAAAAATAAGGGGGCGTAGTCGAGTCGAGTTGAGTAGAGTCTATTAAGCGATTCAATCGAGCAGAGATACGCCGACAATAATAACGACAACTCGATTGAAGTTGGCAGAGAACGAGAGACACAAGTCACATAGTCACATGCACAGATACAGATACATTACGAGCAGTAGATGCGGATACAATTCATACTGATAATGGACATAATGGTTGTAGTTGTAGTTGTTGTTGTTGCTGTGCATAAACCATTTTGATTATGGCGTATGCATTTAGTGACAAGAGCTTATTATAAAATTCAATTATAGAAATTGCCAACAATAATCGGTCGGAAAGTGACGACTGCGCAATGTGGGAAACGTTTTATATTTTTTTTACTTTATTTCGCCTTCTTTTTTTTCTTTGCAATCTATTCATTTATTTCGTTATTTCATTTTCATTTCACATTTTCTTTTGTTGAATATGTCTCGTCACTTGGCTGATTGCATAACAATTGAATTATCTTTGGACATTTATTGGCACTTCACTTAATTCACAATTTTTTCTTCTTTTTTTATGCAATTGTTCACAATTCCATAACTCAAAATGCCGCAGACATTTCAAAATCACTTTTTATAGTTCTTTAAAACGTTTAAATCATTATTATTTTCTTTGTAGAGTTCAAGTGTATTCACACATGAACTCTATTTCGATTTCTATATATTAATCTAGCTATCTCATAAGTGGGCTTATCAACACCTTTGTAGGCGCTATAAACAATAAACGCACAAGTTTATATCACAAAAAAACAGAAAAAAAGCAAAATAAATACAAAATCATAAGCAAAACCACATGCGAAGTAACCAGACACATTTTGAAGTGGTTCGCAAGGTCAATTACGCTGATGTTCCCACTGTGCGCTCAGGTCGTATACGTAATTTGTGTGCCTGTTGTTTGCATACCCAGTGCAGAGGGGGTGTAATGGGTTTCTTATAGGCAGCAGCTGTTCTGAGACACTTAAAAGTATACACAGTTGTTAGCATAGGGTATTTTACAGTCTATTCCACTCTACTGCACTTTTCTTTCTTGTCTCTCTGATTGTTTTTAAGCTTTTTTTTTATTAACTGTTTTGTTCTCTCAACAACAAAAAAAGTATAATGAAAAAATCCCCATAGAACATAGAGCTTAACTTTCGTGTGCTGCAATTAATGGTGATTAAATCGGTGTATATATATACTGTTCATATCGGAATTATAATGGCATTTTGCCTTGACGAAACAATTTTTGGACTGACAAATCTCGTTGGTGTTGAATGCGTCACAACAAATTGGCAACATCTTGAGGCATTATTCATATTCATAAGAAAAAAGCATATATATATAGAGGTAGGTATATTGTATTGGAATGCTAGTCCAGAATTTCAAAATAACTCAGTGAATTTCTAATGCAAACCAAGAGCTGTCGAAGTTGTTGTTAAAATTAAAACAAAGAAAGAAGAAAATACATAAATTTATACAGAGATTTATGCATTATAAATTTATTTTATCCTTAGTTAGTATATTTGAATACTTACTAAATTTGATTAACTGCCACTAGGTTGTTTATTGTACTGAAATCCATTAAAGAGATTTATAGCAAATGCATTAGCTGTACTAAGTAGAATTCTGGATATATTTAAAGCTTATGTGCAGTAGAATTATATAGAAAAGATACATCGATTTATAAGGAATAAACTGTTATTCAAATATTATTATTAGTTTCTCCCTAAGCAAATAGATTAGACAAATGATTTCAAGTTCAAAGCCTTACATGGATTACTATAATAGATACAATTGAGATACTTGTATCTACAACAGCGTGCAATCCATTAAATAGCGTCTAATTAAGCACATGGGAATTTCATTTTGACTAACTTTTATGCCGGCAATAAAGATATTTGGCTAATGTACAGAATAGAAGCTATCAGTAAACTTAGTCATTTAGTATATATATGTATATATACTTACTATATATATATTTATATACATATAACTGTTTGTTTATATGCGTAGTATACTAGCATACTATACTACTATTTTTGGGTGCTATCTGACAATAAGAATGAATGTCGAGAATGCGAGTCTATTAGAAGTAGTAACACACCAAAAATTGTTTGGGAACTTGAAACTCTGGAGATATCACATTACGTTGAGCTTTAGTTTTTAGCTGTTTGCGGAAATGTATATGTATCTTTTATTGTTTTTTTGTTTGTTTGTGGAAATGTAAAAAAGAGAAAACTTTTGCCCTAGAACAAAAGCGTCAGTCAACCCAAATGATAGGAAGCTGGAAAGCAAAAACAAAGAGTGAAGAACGAATACAAAAAAAAAAAAGTTGGCACGCGATTCACTTGGGTGTTTGTGCCACTTTTGTGAATGTCATAGAGAATAATGCAACTTCCAGATACACACAGAGATAGAAAGATACAGAACAACAACACTACTCTGGACAGGCATGGGAATCATTTGGGTGGCCTTTGTTAAGAACACCCTGTAAACATGATTATACACCTTTCGGTGTCTCTCTGTCTATCTATTTGCGAAAGTGTTGTCAGCGTATAAACAATAGCTTTCTGCCAAAACCGGTTTACCGATTTACCGATTCAAACTGCGTTTCAGGTTATGCAATTAACAAAAGTTTCTAAATATAGAAATGCTAAATATCATAAAGTTCAATTAATTTGTACGCTCTGAGCGTCTAATCAAGTGGAAACTTTCTAGGGTTTATAAAAGCGGTATTTTTTAGTATTACAGTATTTAAATACTGCACTACAATTAAAGCATACTTATTTTTTGATAGGTTTAAAACTTTTTAACTACTTTGTTAGTTCTTGCTTCATGTCCTTATCTTTGAACAAATGAAACTAAGAAAATGTTTTTATCAGTTTTATTTTTGAAGTTCCTTATATGTTTTTTCAACGCCAATAAAAGCAGTAATAATTTAAGACTAAACTATAGAAATTTCTATATTATTTAATCTTAAAATTAAGTTCATTTATTATTTAAAGCTTTCACAGCTTAAATTTTAGTTAATTATCGGCTTAAACTATTGAAATTAGAACACATATTTAAATTTCTTAAAGACTTCTCTCTCTCTCTCTCTCACTGTAACTCTTTTTATCAGCTCTGCTCTCTCTTCCTCACTCCCCCTCTCTTTGAGCCTCTTCTTCTTACTCTCCCATTCCTTAGCCCCGTTCTTGCAACATTATTACGTATACGCCCCGCCAACAAACGTTTGCCTAATTCCGCTTAATTGCTACGTGCTCAATTTTTTACAACATTTCTAAGTGTGTGTGTGTTGGTGTATGTGTTTTTTTGCCATTTTGCATCTGTTTGTTACGCTCGAATGCATCGCAAAGTGGCTTTCAGCATACAAATTAGCATAGTTCACAAACGAGCGTCAGAGCTTGAGGCCTAACAAATCCGCACCTGGAACTATTTGTAGAGCTCAGAACTGCACTTCAGATGGGGCACAAGTGGTGGGAAGGGGGGTTGAGTGGAGGATGGCAGGCAGATCAACCTTCATGCTGGATTTAGGTTTGGGTTATACAGTTGCACAACCGCCGAATGCTGTGGCAATCAGGGACAATTGTTAAAGTGCAATCATAATGCACAAATTTGAGCCACAGTCCACTGTCATTTTCCATTTACTATTTGATGTTGGATTGTTGTGTTGTTGTTGCTGTCTCTGAAGGTTAACGTCGTCATTTTCAATTTACTTCACGTTGAATTTGCCTTTACGTAAGCACAAGGGAGCAAGGGAGAGAGGGCGTCATTAATTTCAATGAGATTTACTTGACATTTTTAATGCAGTTGCGGTTAGAACATGTATAATCATCTTCAATTATCAACGTTTCTGCTGAGAAGGCACTACAGTTTGGGGCTTTTTGTGCATAACTCAATTTTAAATACCCTTTAAAAAATATTTTAGCATTTTGGATTTTATCTTAGAAGTAGAAAAAGTGCATGAAATTTACATGTTTTGTTATTTGAAAGCAGAGATAACTGATTCACCTAAAGGGCACACAGACAGTGAAGCTTTAAGCTGTCAAACACACACACATACATAGCTCAAAAGCTCTGATTAGCTCTACTAGATAGAAAACTTAGCGGGAAAATATCTGTAACTAATTATTAATTTACTTTTCCCTTATCACCATTTACTGGCTTATCTCTATTTAAACTGTCTTAGTTAATTAATTATTTTTCACAGTTATTAATGCATTTCTCTGTTGTCATTTTAATCTCGTTGCAGGTAAGCAAACTGTGCCACAAACTGAGATACAAGATACATTCCCATGCAGTTAACTGCTGCAAATTGAATGCGAGGCAATTTTGGTAAACGCATTTTATTGTAGCTAAAAGCCAATTATATATTGGCCATTTGCAGTTGGCTGAGCCAAAAATGTGTGCATGCATGTGTGTGTGTGTGTGTTTGTATCTGTGTCTGTTTACAAAATACAACAACAGCGGCATCAGGTGTTGCCTCAAATTGATTTTAAGTCGTTTTTGCTCGCATCGATCAAGTGGAAAATATATAATTTTGCGCAAATGTTGATTGCTTCAGATACATTTTGTTATGCCGCTTCAGCCGAGAGACTGCAATAATTAAAAGCAGTTCACTGACTCTTAAAAGCTTATACAATATATATATATATAGTATATCTACTATATTTATTTTTACATCGTGTAATGGAATTGTCAATCGTCAACGATGCGTGCCAAATGTCGACTCTGACAGCATGAAAACTACGTAGCTTAACGGTACAGATACCTATATAATATACTGAGATACAGATACATTCATATGAACTAGCTTAAAATCACTTTTTGGGGACACTTTGTGCTCATCTTTTTAGCCAGAAAATCAACTCATTTGGTAATTTGTACATTTGTCCGCTTATCTTCGAGATGTTCTCATTCACTGCTGTGGCTTTTGAACATTTTGCACCACTGATAAGTCACAATAACACCGCTAACACCGCAAGAATTCATTATATTTGTGTAATGGAATTTTATGCGTGTTATCAGCGACGATTTCAGTGCGGACATTAGCCATTACCGCAACGAACTGTTTGTTGCCCGTTGCGCAATCTGATTGTCATTATTATTATTATATAGTAGACCCAGTGGGAAGGGTATGATGGGTTTGTTGGAAGTGTGCAAGAGGAAGAAGAGAAAACTCAGTTGTGCTAAGAGTTGTGACTTAAACAGTCGGCCTAAAGTAAATACTTTGCTGTAACAGGGTACTTTTCAGTCGTGTCTACTCTCCACAACTTTTTAAGGGAGTGCTTGAGCAGCAACGTTAACAATTGACTGATTTTATGGCTTTAAAAATTCATTTCAGCTTTTATTCTGGCTATAATATCATGATTAGATCTGAACAAGCTAAAGTTTGTGTTAAATTTAGTAGTAACAACAACAACAACAAGCGTAACAACAGCAACATATCAACATAAAACCACAAATCATTCAGATTCCTGATTAATCAGTCAACGGAAGTCTATTAAAATCTTGAAATAATTTTCTTAACTTTGAATATTTTTGAAAATTAAATGCAATTGCTGTAAATTTAAGCGTAGAATGTTTTTAGTTAGGAAAACTATTTTGTTTGTAAATATTTTGGTTTATTTCGGCAGAAGATACTCCCCCAACTTCCCTCTCAACAAATGTATCTCGGTGAATTCCCTTTGATTGCTTTGGTTGCTCTTGACCCGTTTGCCACAGTTCAGCAAACAGCGAACGAAACTGTTTAATTGTTAGCTATAAACTTTAGCTATAACAAAGTACTATTAGTAATTTTTGTACTTTTAATTTTGTGTAGTATTACTCAACATTTTGTGACAGATACGTCACGTGTCATGAAGAGCTTTAATGTCGTCTCAATTGTGATTTATTTTGTAGATATGCAAATCACGTGTGTATCTACAAATCACACAAAACTGCCGATCGGTGTTTTGTAGCGTAGTGTAGTGTAGTAAAGTAAACACTTGTGCTTCGATTTGCACCGCATTGTTAAACGACACAGATACCAGATACTAGATACATAGATACCAAGCTACTACCGCACGAAACGTATCTATGCGAATGGCCTGAAAATGTATCTTAAGTCGCACTAACTATAAGTGACACTCTGTTGGTTTTTCTTTCCCTTTATTTTTTTTTCTTTTTCGTAATTTGGTGTTTTGTAGCTCATAATGAGACATGTGCTAAATGCGAGCTCATGATTTGACCGCAATTTGTCGTTGGACAGACAGACGGCAAAAAAGAAATATTGTATCTCACAGATACATTATAATACATACTTATCACATTAAGATATTCTCAATAGCTTGTGATTGATTAGCATGGCTTTAACACAGAAGCACACGGAGACACACACACACACACACACACTCATGCATGATCACTTTTTCTTATATAATGCCTGCGGCGTTTGTTCGCTTTCTGGCCGAAAAAGCTAAAAAAAATAATCTCACTTTGGCAAATTGTCTTGAGTTCATTTTTATATGTATTTTCAGCTAAAAGTAAAAGAAAACAAACAAAAACTGTATACACTGCAAGAAATAGTTGTGTATATTTAACTAAATTTGTTGATTAAGCTTTGTGCAGTATTTTTTGCTGAGTGTAGACACATGTGTCGCTCACTCAACGTGGGAGACAGCGAGAGAGGGAGAGAGAGAGAGAGAACGCAGTTGTCTCTCTTTACCAAAAGCTCTAGACTCGAGATATGCACAACTACATGTATGTGTGTGTGTGTTTGTATCTTGTCCCAGTAAATTCTTTGCAGTTGGCCAATAAAAAATTATTTGCATTTCTTGTTAGCCAACTTGGCTAGCTTATAGCACTAGAAGTGCGTAAAAGTATCTATCAGATACTTTTTGCCGTATTTAAAATATTATTTTCAGCCGTAAACTGATTTAAAACTTGGCTAATTGCATTTGATGAAGCCAAACAAAATTTAGCTTTGGAAGCATTCAATTAATTAATCATTCGTTTCGCACAGAGAAAACCAAATGTTATTCGAATAAATAGAAAACGTGTAAAACTAAATTACAACAACAAAAAAATAGAGGTGGAATGTGGAGCGTAACGAGAGGGGGGAAAAGAGAGTGAATAGATCTGCAAAAAAAAGTATTTGAAAACGATTTGAGAAAAAAAAGTCGAATGAAATGCTAAAAACATCTTTAATAATCACTGACCCATTTAAGCCTCGTTCGCCTTTCAAATAGCAAAGCGGACATTAATTATGGTTAATTTCACAGACAGGTTTTATTATTTACTAACTGAAAACAACGCCTCTTTCTGTTTGTGTATCTTGTAGATACATTTCGATACAGAGCCAACAACAGGTTGTTCTACTAGACTTATATAACTTTTGGTTGACAAAAATCAGAACCAGTTACCAAGTAATTCAATCAAATTTCTTATTACCAAAAAACCACAAAAATTTATCATATATTTTCTGACTTACCACTAATTTTAATAGATAAATCAAAGCAGCAAACGATGATTGTCTCAACAGTAAAAAAATATAGTCAAATATTGGTTATTTTCATTGGGGGAATTTCTGTCGAACTTTCTACCGAGTTTCACTTTCCACTAGCTTAAGCTTAAAGCGATAACGTCGCATCCAATTTCGAACGAAAGAAAGCCCAAACTGGACAGAAAGAGTAAGAGGAGTGAGAGAGAGGGGAGGCGGGCACCGAAAGAGAGGAAGAGAGAGGAGCTGGAGAAAGACTTGATATCAAAAAGAAATTATGCAAATAAAGACAAAGTTGAAAACGTCGCATAAATAAATGCAATTCGTATTCGAAATCGAAACTGAAATCGAATTTGTATTCGATTGCGCAATAAAATGTTTTAATTTACATATTTAATGTTTACATGCATAATGTTAAATTATGCACGTTAATTTAGTCGTCTTTTAAAAGTTATTATAGCCAATGTTTGGTGGTTTATTAGTTTAGGCAAAAGCAGCAATTTTTGAAAAGGTTTTTGTAGATACTTTTCTCAAGAAGTTTAGATAGAGATAGAACTAGGAGTTTAGGTAGAGATTGAACTAGGAGCTAAGATAGAGATAGAACAAGGAGTTTTGATAGAGATAGAACAAGGAGTTTAGATAGAGATAGAACCAGTAATTTAGATAGATATAAAACTAAGAGTTTAGATAGATATAGGACTTGGAGTTTAGATAGAGATTGAACTAGGAGCTAAGATAGAGATAGAACAAGGAGTTTAGATAGAGATAGATCGAGGAGTTTGGATATAGATAGTACTAGGAGTTTAGGTAGATACTGAAATAGGAGTTTAGATAGAGATAGAACAATGAGCTTAGATAGAGATAGAACAAGGAGCTTAGATAGATAAAACTAGGAGTTAGGATAAGTAATACTAGTAATACATTTCCTTTAAAACTTTTTAATTTATTTTATTTATAGCATTTAATTATATTTGTTTGATAGAGAACACTACAAGTTCAATAATTTTAAAACCACTTTAGAGTCTTCATTTCTCTAAAAGACTTTAAAATTATTAGATTCTATCAAATAATAACTCTAAGTTAATTTATTGCATTTCTTTGCTCTAAGATACTTTGAAGTTATATAATTTATATTATTTAAATTAATTTTATACTTGTCTTCTTTTGGTTAAGTGGAAAATTACTTTTAAAAAAATCCCTAAACTGCCCCTATTCCCAGCTTAAACTATTCATTACTCACAGCTTGTTCTAGTCTAACTCGCTTTTTACTGCACAATTACTTGTTTTTTAGCACAAAAGTTATAAACTTAAAGCTTATTGTAAACGCATTCACCATTTTTAGCAAATGATTATTAATGACAATAACTAACACAAAGTATTAGTATGGATTTCAGTCAGATCGTTGTAGTTTATTTGTTTTTCCTTTTTTTTTTTACTAGTTTTTTTGTTGTATTTTAGCACGTTCTGTGAGCTGCTAACTTGATCTAAGATAAGTGTAAGTCATATGACTAACTAATGGAGAGAGGGCGGGTGCCTAGAGGCAGCGGGTGGGAGGGGCTGTCTGAAAACCGGTTGCTGCCCACAATAACAGTTTGCTGTCATCATCATCATGAGCTTGTCTGTTGGCTATAACATACTTATAAGTGGTGTACATACCTATATATATATATATGGAGATTGTTTTGGTTTTACCGCTAAGCGGAGCCAACAAGTTGCAAATGTACTTTTGTGGTAATAGGTACGGTCTTTAGCACACACACACACACATACACACTTACACTACTCTACTACACTCACTCTTCTTGGCTTGTTGCATTGTGGCACTTGTCAGCGTTGCCAAACGGCCTCAACTTTGCCGCTAGGCGAGGCCATAGGCGTGCGGAAAAGGGCGTGGCATTAGCCGTAAACCGGCAGCAGCCGACAGCTAGTGACACCGATCTACTCGTGGCACATTTTCCATACCCATTTCTCTTATTCATTCATTCATTCATTCTCTTTGCCACTCGCACTTGTCTCGCACTTTTCGCCGGCGGCGGCAATTTCTACACAAGTTTTTCACAATCGTATTTTTCTTCTACATCTTCTTCTTCTTCTTCTGCCTTTTTTTCTTTACTCATTTTCTATTATTGTTTTTGTTGTCTTGTAGTGTTGTAGTCTGTTGCCTGTTTATGTTTAATATTCCCTTTTTTTCCCGACATGCTCTCAGACTCGTATATAATTTCTAGTTTAGCTGACGTTTGCCATTTTTTATACCCTAGTTGGGAGTTGGGTTAGAGAAAGGGTCGTTATAGTGACAAATACTGTAGACGATATCAAGTAGAAGTGCTGTAGTTGAGCTGATCGACTGTTGTGAGCCGAATTTTTGATTGAAAGTCTGAAATATAGGAGTCTATATAGTCGTAAATCGGGTAATATTACTCAGGTTGTGTACAAAATTCATGCTTTTCGATTTAATTTGAAATACTTTTATAAAGTATGTAATATACTTGACTTTTTCTCACAGTGTAGTGCTTTTTCAGCTACCTACCTTTTTTAAAGGGTATCTTTTGGTCGTGTTTTTCTAGTTTTCTTTACATTTTGTTGGTCTTCTTTCGTGCAGCTGTCTGTAGATTGCTTATAAACTGGGCCAACGCTTACTTATAAGTCGTATATACCCTACTCACCCCACTAACCTCCCTGCTCTCACCGACTACTTGGCTGCACTTTACTTTTGTTTGCCTGCCCATCATGATGGGTGTGTGTGTACGAGTGTGTGTGAGTGTAATTCTGTTTCGATTTATATTTATGTGTTGCACTTTTGAAAGTTGAATTATTTAGCTGTAGAGCAAAAAAGATACAAGCTACAAGATACCAGATACTTATATGCAACTAGCAAACTTTGTGGGCTTTTGATGTTGTCATCGTTATATTGTTGTACATATATTAAATATATATGTATGTTTATACGACAACTCCTCTATACGCCCCCAATATTTTTGGTTACCTCAGACTGGCTTAAAGCCAAAAGCTTAGCCCACGTTTGATCTCTACGCACATGTTGCATGCGTGGAATTGGCCAAAATGAAAAAAACTTTGTCATCTATAACACAAACTATATAGTATATGGTGCCCATAAACTGAGCAACACAGAGAGCGAAAGAGTAAGAAATAGAGGGAGAGGGCTTTCGTAAAAGTTTAAAATAAATAACAGCGTCTAGATATATATCTATATGCTCTATATGTATATATACACAGTTGTTGATGACGCAAACTCTGAGACATTACTAAAAAAAAAGCTAGAAACGAGCTCATCCAACTGTAATATGCGCTGTACTTAGCTAGCTGACTGCTGTGCGCTTGTAAGTGGTTTACTAGCTGCCTGCTATGTGCTTGCAGCGCACTTACTGTCGCTCTATCTCACTCTTACTTGTTTTGATAAGTGTATAACTTTTTTGTGTGTGTAGCGATTTTAATGAAACTTTCTGGAAGTTGTAGAAGAAGTATTTATACTAATTTTGGTATTTTTAGCTCTTACTGCCACTGAGATTTAGTCGTTAACCGGAGGGACATGACTATATAGACTCCGATTTTGATGCTAATCAAGATTACTGCTACTTTTTGGTATCGGAACTGCCTCAACAAACTTTTACATACTCTAAGTAAACCCAGTACACCCCACGCTACCGGGTCTATAAGAAAATGTTATAAAAATTGAGAAGGACGCCCGATGAGCTGCCAACGGAAGTGGACAGTCTGTGGTGGTGGCCATTTGGTTTTTTCTGTGCTATGATAACCACACAAAGTCCAATTATTCACAATCATATCTACACACACACACACACTGGTTGTGTGTGTGTGTGCTTGTTGGTATTTGCATAGAAGTTGGCCAACAGAATTGTCGGAGCTAATTGGTAAAGAAATTGATAATAAATCGTTTTGTGGCTTAATTAATAAAAGTTTTCGCGCCACATGGCAACCAAATCACAACATTTCTCATAACTGAAAAAAGAAGCCAACAACAAAAGCTATTTCGCCCACAAATCGCTGACTGCATTTGGCCTTTTTTTTCAGTTTTTTATTGCCACACGTGGGCATTTTTTTTGTAAACTCTTTTTTTATACACATACTATATCGATAACTGTATGTGGAAATGCAGTCTTCAGTTGACCAATTAAGGTTAACAATAACAATAAGAAAACCAAGTATTTTGCCGGTTTGTCTCTCTACAAAAATGGGCAGAAAAAGCGTCAACAAGTTGGCTGGAAAACTGCCCACAACAAATTGCCTTAACATGTGTGTGTGTGTGTGTGTTGGTCACTGTGCCCATAAAAGGTTTTTTTTATGTGCATCAGCTACACTTGTTGGCTGTGAACATAGTGGCGTACACTGAGCGAAAAGTTACATAAGTTAGAGGGAAACAAGCAGAATTTTAAGCGACTTAAAGTTACCCTTTAAATAAAATATTCTTAAATTTATCTTTGACTTGTTTCTACCTGAATTTTGGCTTAATTTGATATGCTTATCGCATATCATATCGTACGCTGGATAATTATTCATAACGGTACTGTGGCACTGAGTGCCTAACGTAACATTTCCTCTAGAGGAAGTTCCACTGTAATCTCAGTGTCACACAGCCAAGGTGGCACATTTTAAGATACATTTTTATCTGTATCTCATGTGTAAAGTTTTCTATCTACAATTTGTTAAGCATTTTTGCGTTTTTATCTCATTTATCATTGTACAAATATTGGCATAATTTACGCAAATTAGCATTTAAAGCATTGTGAAACACGTTGGCAAAAAAATGTTTAAATATCTTAAGAGGGAAGCTTGAAATTGGCAAGATAAACTTGGGTTACTTAAGTAAATATTTAAATTTTATATGAAAACGATTTGAAAATATGTTGAATTTTAACTTATGGGTGCAAAAATGTATTGAAAATTCGTATAAAAAATTTTTAAATTTTATTTATATGTATTTAGTCAGCATTTAGAATAAATAAGTTTAATAAAAGTATAGAATTTTATGGTCTTAATGTAAAAAAGTCCCATTAAATGCTGCGATTCTACTCTATAACTTCAATGTGACATAAATAATTTAGTTTTATGAATTAAACTTTAAGAAATTAAAGTTAAATTTGCTTTTGGTTAATAAGAGTCTAAGAAAATTTAACTAAATTGGTACAATTCAAATCTACTCTCACTTAAAAGAGATTACAAATTAAATTAAAACTATAAAATTTAATTAATATGCGTTAAAAGTAATTATTTTGCTCAAGCAGCAGAAACGTTGATTAGTTTAAATAATTAATTGTTGCTCTACTTACACGCACTCTGTTACAGCATGCGCTCTAGCTCTCAGCAACTCACGCGCTGTAGCTCTCTCTCTCCCATACCCGCTCTCCATCTCCTCCTCTCTTACTGTGGTCTCTCTCTCTTTTGGTACGCTAGCTGTTACTTGCCCGCACTCTCTCACTCTCGCTCTCAGAAGCTAGCTGCTTTGGGCTTTTGTATGTGCGGACGGGGTCACATTCGAGGCGTGGGCGTTGATGTTGGTGAGAAAACTGTTACAAGGTTGTGTCAGCAATTGACAACTTATCATTTGCTGGCTCCCCCACTACCCCGACTGTCTTCCCCTCTTCACCTCCTGGCTCTCCCTCCCACTAGCTGTGCACCTGCTTGTTAGCTTGCCACATTCCAGTTTCTTAGCTCTGCGTGTTGAATTTATGTGTGAGCATTTTTGACCGGAGGCAAAAGTCCGAACTACGTTCTTAACCCAAATGCGCCGTTGACAGGCATGTGGCAACAGATTTAGCGTTCTGCTAAGTATTTTTTGTTGCTTTTTTCTTAGCCATTTGTGCTCTTCTTTTACTTATACTTAGTCTATTTTTTGCGAGTATTCGCTGCTAACATGTAAAAAACTGAACCGGGCACAAAAATTGCTTGGCAAATGTTGTGATTTTATTTATAAATACGCCATTTGACTTGACTTGACATGTGTGAGAGTAAGTGTGTGTGTGTAAGTGTGTCTGTGTAAGTGTGTCTGAGTGTGTGTTAACTGAAAAATGTTTCCACTACTTGGTAATTGAACTGAGTTTATGTGGTCGTGATCTGAAATGATCGTCGTTTCAGCCCACACTTTGAGCCACTTTATCAACAATGACCTTGAGTTACACCCACACTCACACACAGCTCAGACATGCAAATGTCTTTTAATGTTAACTGGTTATTGATATTAACAATTTTATTGTTTTATTTACTTGCAGATTCTACAAAACTTGGGCAAAGTCGATCGCACCGCAGATGAAATCTTTGATGATCATTTGAACAATTTCAATCGCCAGCAAACAAATGCCAACAAACTACAAAAGGAGTTCAACAACTACATAAGATGCATACGCGGTGAGTAGGAAATCGAAACCCACATATATCACAGCCCAGCAAACAGTGGGGTAAACAGAGCTTATAGATTTGTGGGCATGCGTTTAGCAGGGAAATGTTTAAGGTGCTTTAAAGTGGGAGTGTTTTTAATAAACGTTATTTATATGTGCCCTGAATCGAAGGCATAACTAGCCCAGCACCCTAAGGGGTAGAAAGAGTGTATAAGTTTGTGGGAAAGTGGAGAAGAGAAGTGAACATTAAGGTTTAGAATGTAGAAATGTTATGATCAAAGTCATAACTAGCCCAGCACCAATTGTTATAATAGCAGCTTATAAGTTGCTGGGAAAGTGAGTAAGAGAAAGCCAACTCTGTACCACAGTCGAGTAGACTCTATTACAGCATATCTTTAGACATAAAATGCTTACTAACTCCAACAATTTGTATCTTTTAGCCGCACAAACCGCCTCAAAGACACTGATGGATGCCGTTTGCGAAGTCTACGAGCCACAATGGAGCGGCTATGATGCGCTACAGGCACAAACCGCAGCCTCGGAGAGCTTGTGGTTGGATTTTGCGCACAAACTGGGCGATCAGGTGCTGATACCACTCAACACATACACCGGACAGTTTCCCGAAATGAAGAAGAAGGTAGAGAAGCGCAATCGCAAGCTCATCGACTACGATGGTCAACGTCATTCGTTCCAGAATCTGCAAGCCAATGCCAATAAGCGCAAGGATGATGTTAAGGTAAGTCCAGCATACAAGCTATAACAAGAGCTTATAGTTTTGTGCAAGCTTGTTGGGCTTAACACAGTCGTGCAGCTTTGAAACTGGTTTTTAAACTACATTTTTTCTACCCACAGCTAACCAAAGGACGCGAACAGCTGGAGGAGGCACGTCGCACCTATGAAATTTTGAATACGGAACTTCATGATGAGCTGCCCGCCCTCTACGACTCGAGAATACTGTTTTTGGTTACCAATTTGCAGACACTGTTCGCCACCGAGCAGGTGTTCCACAATGAAACGGCTAAGGTGAGTCTTGAAATAGATTCCAAAGAATTTTTTACTAAATTACTGAGTTTTTTGCTCCACAGATCTATGCGGAACTTGAGGCAATTGTTGACAAGTTAGCCACAGAATCACAACGTGGCTCAAATACGTTGCGCAAACAAACAAGTAACAACTGAAACTATATACAAATCAATAATAAATATTTATATTAATTAAATTCTGTTTTTTTTGCCACAGTAAATGCCATGAAGCCTTCGAGCCCAGTGCAATCGCCAGTGAACAAACTGAATAATGCCAATGCCAACAACAGCAACTATCAGAATCAAATTACCACAAACGGTGGCTCCAGTCTGGCCAACAGTCGTAAGTACTTGTCTCCCACAGGTGCTATATCTTTGACTATATCCCTAAATTCCAATAACTGATTACTTAATTACTAAATTTTAAATTTTTATGCAATTACATTTTTTTTTCATTTCGTTTCGTTTTGTTCTTGTTTTTTTTATGCTTCTTTTTTCCGTTTCGTGCGAATAAAAAACCAAAAAAATTATAAATTGCTTAAAACTGTACAAAAAACATGTATATATATATAATTTTATTCGTTACATATCGCCAAAGTGTAAAATAAATTCCCAAACTTAAAATAACTGAAAAAAAAGAAGAACTTGATATTATACACAATATTTAAAATATTTTATATTTATATATTTATTATTATGAGCACTTTTTATATATATTTTATTTTATGGCATATGATGATTTTGTTGTTCTTTAGTTTTTGGCAATTTATAAAAATTTTTGTTAAACTTTTGTTGGATTTTTGGCAATTTTGTAGCAAAAACATTTCCTTTGTTAACGGTTTTCCATGTAAAAAAAACTTCTTAAAACTAATTTATTTTTAAAATTGGTTGTTGATTAAATTCATTAAGTTTTAAGACTCTTTTAAATCACTTTATGCAGTTGAAATTGAGCCGTAAACAAATGGAATGTTGCATGTTTCTTATGTTTGTTGCAAAAATCTGACAAATGCGCTAAATTTTCTTTAAAAAAATTTTATATTTTCTTTATCAAACACTTAACATGCATGTCTTGAGTTTTACATAAATATTTTTTACTTTTTTCTCTTCTTTTTACCAATTTGAAATTAATGTTTTTGTTGGAATGATGCTAACCCCAAAACATAATTTTAAAAAAATAACCACACATTAAAAAAACAAAAAAAATAAATATAAAACATAAAAAAAATCAACATTTAAACGTATAAATTAAAAAATAAAAAAAATGAAAACATAAAAAAAATTGAAAAAAAAAACTTAGCAACATCCACAAGCTCTTCCATGGTTGAGCCACGATTTGATTCAGTTTCTTCAACACCAGAACCGACGCCAGAGTCGGCACAGCTGCCAGAGTTGCCACCCAGTCCCAAGCCATCGCAGGATACACCGCAAAAACCTGGCGCTGAGGAGGTGGCTGCAGCTGCCATAGCTGCCGCTGTGGCCAATGGCTTTACCAGCATCAATACCACAACAACAACAACGACAACAACAACATCCAAATTTGTTGAATCCACAGAGCCAAGTAGTCCAAATGCGAATACAGCAAAGACAGAGGAAACAATCAGTGAAGTGGCCACAACAGAAGCTAAGGAAGCAGCAACATTAAATGGCAACAACAATGAATCAAGCAACACCACCGCAACACCAGCAGCAGCAGCAGCAGCAACAACAACAGCAGCAGCAGCAACAAGCACTGGAAAAGAGCCGGGAAAGCAGCCAAAAGAGTTGCCTGCTGGTCAGTCGGGGGCCAATGGCAATGCGAGCTCATCGCTAGAGGAGCATAAACAAAAGAAACTAGGTAAAGAAATCACAACAACACCACTACCAACAACACCACCACCAACAACAACAACACCAACAATAAATACTATTATAAACAATCAGCAATTAGCTACAGTTCAAGTTACAGTTACAGATACAGAAACAGAAACAGTTAGCAGTAGTAGCCATAAACAATTAGTTAATAGCCAAACTGTTTTAACACACAATAAAAATCCCTTCGATGAAGATGATGAACGCATCTACGAAGTACCCAAGGGTGAGTAGAGTCTGCCAACAACAGCAACAACAACAACTTCGAACTACGGCAAAGATTTGGGTCTGTCTGCATTACTGCACTGTGTATATCTCTATGTCTCGGTCTGTCTCGGTCTGTCTTACAGTTCTAGTCTCTAGTTTTGGGCACCAGCAACAACAACAACAACAACAACAACACTACACAACAAACACCAACAAATTACATAAAACACAAAATTCCATTTGTGGTTGCCCTGGATTTAGAGCACGATCTGTCTGACAGCGGCTTGTCTATTGTAAATTTCATACTTAAAAGCTTCAGTCTATCTGTCTGTATCTGTAAACATATATATATTCTTAACCAATATCAAACTTTATATATATATATATATATATATATATTTAAGAAATTTGTAACGCATGTGCGCGTCGAGGGTGAATTTTGTATTGTATTTTGTATATTACACTTTATTGGTAGCAGTTTCTTAGGCATTAGCCTTATAAATCTGACGATTCATCTTAGTTTAAGCTGGCGTTTCAAAGTAAGCTCAAAGAATTCTAAACTGTATAGATTAGTTTAGCTTAGGGGCAAGAAAAGTATTTAATAGCTATTTGTAAACTATTAAAGAAAGCAATTTAAAGTAAATTAAGTGTAGAAAATTTATGAAGGAAATGTAAAAAGTAATTTAAACTAAATTTATGTAGAAAGCTTTATGAAAATATAGCTCTTGGATAGCTGTACCTTTTGGAGACGATTTAGGATTAGAAATTCTTTAGATTTTTTTATTTTTGTACTGAAATATTTATTATTTATTATGCTACTATCGACTGTGTTTTTAAAATTTGAGTACAAGTGATTATGGACTAAATTGTGGCTATTTAAAGTACTAAATTTTAGTTTTTATCTTTCATAGTATGTTTAAATTAGTAAAAATTGAATTTTTAAAAGGCAGAAAGTCCACAAAATAGTTATAGGCAGATTGGAGTATCAAATACTTTACCAAAGTCAAACCATTCTGTAGAGTAGACTGCGAAGAGTAGACAACTCTTAGTTTTCATAGCAAGTCAATAAAAATAGCTATAACTACTAAAATAATTTGTATTTTCCAAAAAAGTGCTAGGAACTTCTAATTAAATATATAAGCTTCAAAAAAAAAAGCAGAGAAAAATCAATTTACTACATTTTTAGACTATAAAAACTCCAAAGTTCAGTTGGGATTACTTTGAAATGCCTTCCGAAAAACACACACTCAAAATCATCTTCACACATTCCTTGGATCATGCCTGTATATACAAACATGAGTAGCAAATTGTCACACACACCAACATACACACACACACATACTATAAAATACTTATGGATTTGTTAAACAGAAAAGTAAACTGGTTACAGATGGCTAAGGTGGCTACAAATAGATGATTTACCACTAAGTAACTCTAAGTTGTATTCTCAGTCATATCATTTGATCACTTTGAACACTTGCTTGCACGTTCGTTGCTTCAGTCTTTTGTTGTTACTGGTTAGCAAAATTAAGTATTAAATAAAGTTAATTACAATTTAAAGCTGACTAACCCAAAGCAGAAACTAAATTAATAATATTATATAAATTAACAGCAAGTTGTGTTCTTGCTTTTTGCCTTATTGTTAACTAAACTGAAATGTATATTAATGTAAACTAATTGAAATGTTAGTTGTTAGTGCTAAACTAAGCTAATTAATTGCTATTGGTATTTAATTCACAGATGCCAACACAGCTGATTTGCCACCCGGTGTACTGTATCGGGTTAAGGCGACCTATGGCTATGTCAAGGAGGATGTGGATGAGCTGAGCTTTGAGATTGGCGATACCATACGTGTCATTGAATACGACGATCCAGAGGATCAGGTATAACTATTTGCAATTAGCTTGCAGTAACACTTGAATCTATGCTCCCATTTAAGCATGCCGCTAGTTAATCCCTCTCCCTGTGCAAATTGTACAGAATATTTACTACTTGTCTTTATTGAATGCAGTTTTTTCTTACCAACTTGCAGGAGGAGGGTTGGCTAATGGGTCAAAAGGAGGGCACAACCGAGAAGGGTCTGTTTCCGGCCAACTTTACGCGTCCCATTTGAGCACTGCAGCAGCAATAAAGGAATGCAACTAACAACAAAAGAGAACAACCAGAACAACAATAAGAAAAACAACAAAGAACAAGTTTAACAACAAACACTTCAGCTCCCAACATTTTGTTAAATTACACTATATATTTATATTTATACAAACTTTTTACAACAACAAACTTTGAACCTACAAAACTTGTAACTTTTGGCCAAATTTTTCTTCTAGCGCTGCGTAAATTATTTAATTTTTTGTCATTTTGTGAAAAAATTAATTGTTTAAATTGAAAGAGTTTTATTATATATAAATATATTTTTGATTCGTATGCAATAAACAGTCGTGTATTTGTTAAAGCAGTGCTTCCAAACATTATTATTATTATTATTATTATCATTATCATTATGATTATTATTATTACTATGATTAATATTATTGTTGACAAATGATTGCACACAAAATATATATTTTCGAAATGTTTCAAATAAATTAATTTGTTAGTTGTAAGCATAATCAACAACAAATTGAAATGAATATCGAAATCCATACACATATATATATATTATTTGTTAAAAACATAAACAAAACAATTATTATTGTGCTCATAATTAATACTACGAACAAAATGTATCTAATTTGTAATTTTGTTAAAAGCAAAAATGGCAAAAACGAACAATTTTTCAAAATGCATATCACTCGATAAGAATCGTGTTTAGAATCATCAACATGATTAACAACAAGAACAAAAACAACAAAAATTTAATAATCTTTTTTGTATTTGTATTTTGCAAATCATGTAGTACGAGTTTTATATAGTCAATTGAATGTTTTTTGGAGTGAAGATTAAAAAAAAATAATGAAAAGAATAAGAATGAAAGAGGCCAGCAGAAATTCAACTTTTGGCATTTTTTTTTTGTTTTTCTTAGTTTTTTTTTTATTTTTTGGTAAATCGGAAATTATTTTTATTAATTTAAAATTAATACTTATATATTATTTGTAGCTGTTATTTAGTTAAAGTTTAGCCGAGTAGTAACTCTCAAAATATCTAACTAGCGTCAGCTTTATAACATTGAAAACAAGCCAATAGTCACTAACAGATTCATAATTCTTTTTTCTTTTTCTTTACACATAAATTTATAAATTATTTAAATTTTTCTTTAACAAATCGAATAGATTGTTTATTGTTTTTTTTTTCAACAAGTTTGATGCGTAATGAACCAATACAAAAGTTTACAACAAATTTCTATCCTTTTGAATACTGTATTGTAAAATTATTATTTAAATATTTAATTAATTTAAACATTTATTTATCGCATGAACACATTGAACAAATGATAATAATTTACAGAAAATTAAATAAAATATAGATTAAACAAAATCGAGTTTTTAATTAACTTAATCAGAATTTGAATTTAAAGTAAGTAGAAAGAAAGTAAATTAAACGTTAAAATAATATTTTATTCAAATCCATTGTCTGTTATCAAAAGCGTTACATTTCGATTAACGATAACCAGTGCTTGCTGCAGCCCTGATTTTTATAGCAGCTTGCAGAGTGACCATAACTCATTTGCCGCCATTTTACAAGTTTTAAAAATACTTAAATTACACTGAATTTAAAAAAAGCTAAATGAGTACAAATTTCTGATTAGTCTTACGCTGAAACTCGAATATAACACAACGAAATAAAGAACAAACGCCCGCAAGAAAAGTGTTTCAAACTTTCTGTGCCCGCATATTAAAATATGTGGAATAAGCAATACAAACAAGGGAATTAGATAATTTTGTTAAATTTGTTAAAAATTTGTGACTGACATGGCAGATTACATAATATTTAACAGTCCTTGTTGCAAGACTCCAGAGGAGCTGGAACAGCTGCGCATCCATTTGCAAATTGAGAAAACGCTCAAAAGGGACAAAAAGAATGCAAAGCGTGATATTAAAATGCTATTACTAGGCAAGTATTTAATTAATTTATGTTAACTATAAATAGAAAATAAAATAAAAACAATTTAAAAATAACTAAAGTCAGAGTTATGTACCAAAAATATCTTGTATAGTACTTATCGTCTATGTTGCTTGCCTATTTATAATGGTCTTCCCGCATATATTATATATGGCGTCTATATCGAGAGAGTTTTTAATCATACGTTTATTAGTAATGTGCCGCATAAATAAATATAAATTAATTATTTATATATGTTATTACTTATGTATACAAAATAAATACAAATTACAAATCACTCAGGCTCTGGAGAATCTGGTAAATCCACATTTATCAAACAGATGCGTAT
Organism: Drosophila cardini; assembly: GCA_018903735.1. Lineage (NCBI taxonomy): Eukaryota > Metazoa > Arthropoda > Insecta > Diptera > Drosophilidae > Drosophila > Drosophila cardini. Next base: position 2,275,833 of record JAEIGM010000001.1, on the reverse strand, counting down.
TATACATGGAACTGGATTCTCACAGGAGGAAAAAAAGGAATATTACGCTAAATTGGTCTATCAAAATATATTCATGTCCATGCAGTCCATGATCAATGCCATGGATAGGCTACAAATCCCTTACGATGATCCAGAACATATAGTAAGTCAACTCCTATTAATTATACTTAGTTTAATGGGCTTAAATCACAGGACTTGGCGGATCTGATCATGTTTGTTTGCCATGAAGATGTTAAGAACATAAATGAGCCCTATTTGAGTGCTATCAAAACTCTTTGGGCTGATACTGGCATACAGCAGTGCTACGATCGCCGTTGTGAATATCAGTTAATTGACTCAACCTGTTAGTAAGTAAAATAATAATTTTAAAAATAATTTTTTTTTTTGTAATTTATGTGAATTTTTCTTAGTTTTCTGGACAAAATCGATGCGATTGCTGATCCCGATTACCTGCCCAGTGATGAGGATGTCTTGCGTTCTCGATCGGCTACAACTGGTCTACAGGATTATTCCTTCCAGATGCATCCATTTAACTTAAAGTAAAACTGTTAAATTAAAGTTATCTTTATTATAATAATTAATTGCTATTTTCAGAATATACGACGTGGGTGGACAGCGATCGGAGCGAAAAAAGTGGCTTCATTGCTTTGATAACATTAATGTGCTCATATTTTTGGTAGCAATATCGGAATATGATCAAAAGTTGTTTGAAAACGAAGATGTGGTAAGTTTACCCAACTCTTCCCAATACTATATACATATATATATATATTTTTTTTTATTTATTTTTTAGAATCGTATGGTAGAATCCAAAGGTTTGTATAAGGAAATCGTCAACAGTCATTGGTTTCAAAATGCTGCAAATATTTTATTTTTCAACAAAATTGATTTGTTTAATGAGAAAATTAAGAAGAAACATTTCGCCGACTTTTTTCCCGGATACACTGGTGAGTAATTAAAAAAAAATATAAATATTTAAATAATAATAATTAATAATCAAATACAGGTCCACAAAAAGATGCAAAAACTGCCAGAGATTATATTATGAAAATGTTTACAGACCAAAACAATGATGAGACAAGAATGATCTACGTTCATTTTACTTGTGCTACCGGTATGAATAATTTCCAAACAATTTTTTTAATTTTTTAAAAACAAGTTTGTTTTTTAAATTAGATACCGGGAATATTAAACGTGTGAATGCCGCTGTGAAAGAAATAATTTTGTCACACATATATAAAGACTTGCTCTTAACCTAAACACTTTTAAAATATAATCATTCCATTTTTTAAAATATCTTTTAAAATTTTAGAGCCATACTTAATAACCAACCATTCATAGTCAAGAATTGGACCTAAAAAAATAACATTCAATATCGCCTAAAGCTTATATTTTATAATTTAATAACTTTGTATACTTAATATTCTTATTTCATTCTAAAATAAATGTATAGAATCTTAATTGAAATATGTTAAGTATTTTAAATTGCTGGTCACACTGTTCCAAAGCCGATAGCTGGTAATCGTTCGATAAATTTTATGAAATGTGCCGATATAACTTTACTTTTTGCAGCCCTTACTCCAATTTGTCGAACAGCCCTGGAAAATGTAAACGTATGACGTCACAAATTTTGCGCAGTCGAAATTGCGCATATCTAAGCGCCACCTTGTAAGTTTCTTGCAATCATGCTCCTATGTCGGTGACTCTTTCGTGTGTGTTGGTGTTGCGTTAATAAAAAAAAAGTGTAAATACCTAAGAAAATTTTAGAGTTGACAAATCGAAAAAGTCAATACGGATCGTGCACCAACGTTAACCAAACAATGCAAAATCAAATATGTTGTGAGTTTCGCTTTAAAATCGTCGACACACCGAACAAACCCAGCAGCAGTCAGTGTAGAAAGAAATACTAGACCAAAAACTTTTGACCAGGAATCATATCCAAAAAATTGTATACGTGAGAATAAAAGTTATTGTAATTGAATTACTCGGACAATGGGCACAAAGAGTGATAGTTCATAATATGTTAAACAATTTTGATGTATAAGAATCGAAAAATTTTTCTGTCCAAAAAATTTTTTCATATTCGTTTTTGCCTCGCCCTCGCTCTGTGTGTATAGCAGTGCGCGTGTGTGTATAGAGGTGCGAGCGAAACAGCTATACAGCTACAGGGCACTATCTATCTATCCTATCAGTGATATCTGTGTATGTCATATATTTGCATTTTGCTTTCATGCTGGATGCTAATATTGCCCACATTAAATTTGCTTAATTCATTTAATTTGTCATTTAATCGCTGCCATTATGCATGCGCGGTGTCATGAGCCAATTGCATTTCGAATACGAATTGTATTGCCAAATTTAGCGGTGACAACACTGCATCGCACTGCTTGCCCAAGCAAACAGCATGTTTTGGCATTATTTAGCACATTTGCGATCGGGCAATATAGTCTATTTTTTTTTTTTGTTCGTTTGCTGGTTCGTTGCCAATGCAGCAGTGGGGTGAGTGGAGGTTGGAGGGACGAGCTACTTACATCGACATAAAAATTTTAATGTTATTGTGTTTTGTGCCCACAATTGATATACAAAATAGACACAAAGACTGCTTCAGTGCCGAAAGAAATTTCTAAAAGTGAATCATGTTAATATCCTTGCTAGTAAATAATACTGAATGAATAGTTGCTGACAGTGTCTGCCAAATGGGGTGGGGTGTGTGGATGCGAGTGTTTGTGTATGCGTGTGCGTATGCTTATGCGTGAGTGTGTGTGTGTGTGTGTGTGTGTGTGGGAATTGTCTTGAATAAATAAAAAATTTTATTTAATTTCTTTTACTTGCAGTTCCACTGCATACCGGAAAATAAACAAATACAAGAAGCATAAAGTATGCAGAAAATTAAATACAAAACGAGCATTTAAGTGTTGCGTGTGAGAAAAAGAGAAAGAGAGAGCGAAAAAAATCCAAAAAAAAAAAAGCTTCAAAAAGTTGTTGTTTAAATCACAATTTATCACAAATCTTTGTTGCATTTAAAGAAAAGAATAAGAACTGGTAACAAATAAAACGCGTAAAGCAAAAGTAAAGTAAATTAAATAATTTAAAATATAAACAAAAGAACTCTACGACGTTCCTTAAAACTAATGTTTTCCAAACGCAACTAAAATCAAACTCAAAACGATAACGACGCGTCGTGAAGCAACGGAAACATCACCTCATTAACCATAAACCATAAAAGAAATACACACACACACACATACACGCAAAACCACATATAGTATATGTATTGAAATATATATACATACATATATATTTATCCAAAAACGACACCGATTTAAATTAACTGCAGGGAAACTATACGAAACAACATTATTATTGTTTAGTGTGTCTGATCACACATTTTGTACTTGATTAACCAAAAAAACAAGGAAAAGGAAAGTTAAAGCATTGGATTTACTAAGCAGCGTGTAAGTATATGTACTAAGTACTTAACATTACATTACTTGTTGATTAACACTTGGATAATTCTACTACAACTGATAAGAGTTATGAATAATAATGCGGAACTAGACGCTTGGCTATGGCTATGTATGTGCATATGTATGGTACATATATTTGCCAGTGAGTAATAGTCGACACTTAATTGTTGTATTACCCACTCCACAAACCCTCCTGCTACTCCCAACACCCTAGTACCACCCTCGTGCCACTGGGGTAGTTCTGTTTGGCCAGGGAACTTGCGACAAACCTGTTGAAAATAATGTTTTGTTTGCTTGCTCTCTTTCCCTGCTATATATAGGTTTGGACAGGGGGGTACGAGGTGACGATCAACATCCAACGCCATATAGTATACAAAATTGTTGAACTTTTCTAGCGACCTACACAGAAAAAAGAAAAAAATGGAATAACTCTTGATGTCTGTCTTATCAGTTTCTTTATCTAACATTTGCTACTGTTTCCTAGCCTGCCAGATAAACGCCTCTCAAGCAAATCTTGTGTTATTAAGTTTACAGTAATCATACAGCTTAAGTCATAAAGACAAGACTCACACCTCTCGCTGATTGGGTGGCGGGAAGATCAGTGTGTTGGTCTGTAAAGACGTGTTTGAGAAAGAAAGCGAGCTCACACCCCTTTCTACTTAGACTGTGCGATGATCAGTTAGCCAGTAGTTCAGTCGGAGTCTCAGGTTTCTGTAGCAGACAAATTATCAGTACTGTCTTATACATTACTTACAGCCTCACACTCCCTTGCCGGTTGTGCTGCACTACGATCAGTTTAGTCGGTTTAACCAGTGAGTCAGTGGCGACAAAAGCATTTTAAATACACTGTATACAAATTATTTTTGGCAATTTTAATGTTCTAGTTTCCTGGAATATTTCAAGTTGTTTACACCTTTCTTATGAGGTGTGTTTTTGGCGTCTGGGAATGCCATTCAAAAAAGTTTTGGTTATTTAATAATTGTTTTTTGATTTTACACTAAACCTAAACTTAGCGTCGTAATCAAAGCAAACCAAAATATTTATAAACAAAATACCAAATACTATGCGTGATAAAATATTTGCTTGTTGCAAATACAAATACACTGCAAGAAATTAACATTAACTGTCTATTTTAGGAAAAGGACTGATGATCATGGCTTTATCTACTGATAATATGTAGGGAAATGAATCTAGTTTCATGCGGAATGCACGTGGAAATGGACAAGGCCAATATATGTATCTGAGAATTATTGAATTCGCATGTTACTGTTAAAACCTTGTTTTTTGCACCGTTTTGGGATTGTGGAAACTCAGCTGGAAAATTGCTAAGTTACTGCTAATTTTGTGCATCTAGTTATGTCCAAAATGTAAACACTTTTCCTTTTTATTCGGGGATTTCAAACATTTGGTTGAAGTTTGTTCTCGAGTTCGGTAGCTTTGCGTCTCAGATCTGCAAGTTAAAGCATTGAATACTTAAGAATATATAATATTTATATTGTAAACCCATAAATAATACCACAATTTCTTCTTTTCCCTTTCCAGATTTGTTTATAATCATCTGGAATACTACATAAATCTGCTTGAAGTCGTCCTGTTAGATGTGGTCCATTGTATTTGTCCATGAGATGCACCAAAGTCTGGTCAAGCAAAAAGTCTGACTAACTAATCCCTCATCGTACACCTCACACACTATACACACACCAACCACACACACACACACACTAAAGAGAAGCCTTTGAAGGAAATTAAGCAATAGCCAAAGAGAGCCTGAGTGTCGTCGTCGTCGTCGTCATCGTCGTAGGAAAATTGATGAAAAACCAGCGAGCAACGCCAAAGTACAAATGCTCATGAGCAACTAAAAATCGAAATTTAAACAACATTTGATATATAGGACAAACTTAGAGACAACAACAACAACAAGAGCACTAACAGGATTTAAGATTTTTACAAATATTTCACTGAAATCTGGGAATAACTGCAATACCAAAAGAATTGGGGGAATTACAAAAACCTAATTGAACGTTAAGGTCCAAGAAAACTAAAGAAGATTTTGCGCAAGTCACGGAGCGTCCAAGAGGATTGTTAGAACGCGTAAGCGTCCTTAAATCCAGTTAGCATGGAGTGCTGTTTATCGGAGGAAGCCAAGGAACAAAAACGAATCAATCAGGAAATTGAGAAACAGTTGCGTCGCGACAAAAGAGATGCGCGTCGTGAGCTTAAACTGCTCTTATTGGGTGGGTAATACCAAGAGATAAAAGCACTAGGCTTAAACTCTGTTACCAGAAAAGTATGATAGTTAATTGTGAACTAATCATTGTTTGTTGTATCTTAAACAGGCACGGGTGAGTCCGGCAAATCCACATTCATCAAACAGATGCGGATTATACACGGCAGTGGGTATTCGGACGATGACAAACGTGGCTACATTAAGCTGGTGTTCCAAAACATATTCATGGCCATGCAGTCCATGATCAAAGCCATGGATATGCTCAAAATATCCTACGGTGTTGGCGATCACATTGTAAGTATCTCACATTCCAAATGTTATATATAGATACTAAACTCGATCTTCTATACTTTTGCAGGAACTTGCTGATCTGGTGATGAGCATTGATTATGAAACAGTTACAACCTTTGAGGATCCATATTTGAATGCCATCAAAACGCTGTGGTCCGATGCTGGCATACAGGAGTGCTATGATCGACGAAGAGAATATCAATTGACAGATTCCGCTAAATAGTGAGTTCATTGTTTGTCCAATAACTAAATTGTTATCAAAAGAAATGCTGAAATCTTTCAACACTGACACTGAAGAAGCAATAATTTATATTCAATTAAAATATATATATAATTTTCTTAATTCTTGTATGTATTGTGCTATATAGTTATCTGATGGATCTCGATCGTGTAGCTCAACCTGATTATTTACCCACTGAGCAAGACATTTTAAGAGTTCGTGTGCCGACAACGGGGATCATTGAGTATCCCTTCGATCTAGAAGAGATCAGATTTAGGTATCTACAAAAAAATAATTAAACAAAAATTTTACAAATTTGCATGTTTCTCTGATAACTACTAGTTTTAAATTTGTTATAATATTTGGTTAATTGTCTTATGCGTTTTAATTGTTATACTTTCTAACCACAACAAAAACAACAACAACACATGTTTTGGGTATACATTTGACAAACAAACCTACAGTATTAATAGGTCTGATTCTAAGCGAAATTATTGCGATTCGTGTCGTTGTTAGAGACTGACAGTTTTCCTTGTGGAAATATAAAAGACGTATCCACTTAATGTCCATTCCAATTTTAAATCAAAACACAAAAACAATCTACAAATGAATCTTCTAATTAGCTATCTAACCGATGTGATGCGCATTGGGCAGAACGAATATTTGCCCACACTGAGGGATATATTGTGTGCACGTATACCCACAACTGGAATACATCAGTATCACTTTAAATTGTGTCCAAATACATTTAGGTATAACTATTTAATACTTGCACAAATCAAAACACAAAAACTTTTCCAAAATACACGTAAATAATCTGCTAAAATTTCATAAGTCGACTCGGTTTGTCTGTCTGTATTTGTGTGTGTGTGTGTGTGTATGAGTGTGTGTTTAGCTCAAATTATGACGCTAAATTAAATCTACGAACTGTTAGTAATTTAATTCGTATGTATAACAAAAACCAACAACAATTACACATTCCATTAATATTTGTTCTTTATAACTATTTATCTTAGTTGCTTTTGTTGAATTGCTCATTTTGCTTTATGATTAGTTAATGCCTACTAAGCAGTCTATTGTTTAAACGTATTACTATAATTATTCATCGAATTTATCTGTGCAGAATGGTGGACGTTGGTGGTCAGCGTTCGGAGCGAAGAAAGTGGATTCATTGCTTTGAGAATGTCACATCAATAATATTTTTGGTAGCGTTATCCGAATACGATCAAATCTTGTTTGAATCTGACAATGAGGTAAGTTTTATTTAACTTAATTAACGCTATTTTATTTAACTTATTGTTTAACTACATTCTAGAATCGTATGGAGGAATCGAAAGCTTTATTTAGAACTATAATTACATACCCATGGTTCCAGAATTCATCAGTTATTCTCTTTCTAAACAAGAAGGATTTGTTAGAGGAGAAAATCATGTATTCGCATTTGGTGGACTACTTTCCTGAATACGATGGTAAGTCTTAAATAGTGTTAACTATTAGAATTTTATGTTAATACATGTAATGTTAATACATTTTATTTGAAAACAGGTCCACAGCGAGATGCAATAGCAGCCCGTGAATTCATACTGCGCATGTTTGTAGACTTAAATCCAGATTCCGAAAAGATTATCTATTCTCATTTCACCTGTGCTACAGGTGAGCGTAACTTTCTTGCCAATAACCACACAACTGGGATTTTAACTAATGCATTTTCCTTCTACTTTCTCTATAGATACTGAAAATATAAGGTTTGTGTTTGCAGCCGTTAAGGACACGATTCTGCAATCCAATCTAAAGGAATACAATTTGGTCTAAACTGGATTTGGATCAGCAAACTATTTTTGTGATTTTTATTAAACATATACATATATATATTTATATACATATATATAAATATAAATGTATAAGTGTATGTGTATGCATATTGTATGTGTATATATAAATATATATGTGTATGTGTGTATATATACATATACATGCATATGTATAAACACAATATATATAACATATATATATACATACATTCATAATTCCTTTTTCGCATATTAATTAAACAAACAAAATGATAAACTATTAATGTTCACCGATTGATGATAATGATAATGATTGAAGCATTAGAACCAAAACACGAGTTTCTTATAAAATTGTAACATCCAAATACGAGAAAGAGAGAGAGAGAGAACAGTTGAATGTAGTATAAATAAATTACGAAAAAATAAATTGATGATTGATCATTTGGATGTAAACATTTGAATTTTTGTGGATTTGTGTGGACTACATTCAAAAGAGAAAACAAAAAATAAAAACCAAACAAACAAACAAAATTCAAATAAATTCTGATACCGCGTATGATTAACGTAATAATAATAATAATAATAATAATATTTAAAATTCATTATTATAGAACTTTTTGTAATAAAAACTTAAAAGAAACGAGGGAGAAAGAAAAACACAAAAAAAGAAATGAATATAAATAATTTAATCAAAAGCTTAAAAGGAACAACAAAAGAAATGGAAACAATTTTTGTCGTACTGAAAGCATAAATTTTACTGAAAACCAACCAACAAAATGTAACTTGTAAAACAAATAGTAATTTTTGCATAAACAAAATATGTGTTAGAACGTTTCTCATATTAATTTAAATATAACACACAAACAAACACACACACACACGCACAACACAAACACACACAACAGAATGCTGTAAACTAAATCGCAGATATAATACTGTATTATATACTGTATTTTTATTAAGAAACGTAAATTGTTTACTGACATATTTATATAGAATTATAAATATGAAACCATAATAAATATATATATATATATGTGTATATACATACATAACATGCATGCATACATACATTACATACATACGCACATAGATACAAATACGCATAAATAAATAAATGATTTATAAACAATTAATTGCGTATATTGCGAGCAAAAATCATTCAATGTAAATTACAAATCGTACGTGAACGTGATGATTAAGTACTAAATAATATGAAAACACAAAAAAAAAACAAACAATCAAACAAACAAGATACATTTAATCACGACTTGTCTAAGTATAAATTAACAAAGATTTCATAGCTGCAGAGCATAACTATAATTAACAAACAAATAACAAATAAAAGAAGGAAAGAAAAAAAAACCAGTCATATTCAGCAATATATATTCAAACCAATTAATTATACGTTTAACATACAATATTAACATGCAACTAAATAATAAATAATATTATTAATTACTAATAACAAATGCAGCTGATCTTGATGCCATTCAAACAAACAAACAAACAATTTCCATAAACTAAAACGAACCCAAAATTAATGTGTCAGAGAAATCAAATTGTTAAAACAAAAGGAAAGAAAAGAAATGATAAAGTGAACATTGTAAGGAAATGTAGCTTCATTTATCACTTATATATTTTTAAATATATATATATACTTATTAATTATTATTTTATTAGTCTGTTTTTGCTTATATATGTTATAGAAAATGTTTTGTTTTTGTTTTGTACATTTTAGTTTAATTTAATCTACAATCTACAGTAAACTAGAACGCGGTTAGTAAAGTTAAAGTAACAAATAAATGAAACGCACATTTTATTGCAACAAAATCGAAAAAGAAAACTATTTATGTAAAAAAAATAAACAACAAACAAACAAACCAACTAAATAAACACAATTTCACTCTATGTATATGTGGTAAAAAAAACAAAAAAAAACATTAAACAAAATCATACATACATATATGTACATGTATAATAAATATGAAACAAAATTTGTTTTTCATAATTTCTTAGAGTATTATGGATTTTTTTTTTTGAAGAAAACACAAAACTTGTTTTTGACTTTGGGTATGAAAAGTTTTAGGTAATTTCTATATTTGTTATTAATATTATGTTTACTACTGATTTGCCAGTAAATTCAATTAACTGGGAAACATTTGGAAAAGTATAGAAAAGTTTCCGAGGGGAGTTCAATCGTATAATATATGACATACATAGCTATAAGTAATATGATTCAACAGTGTGTTGTATAAAGCTTTAATTCACGTAAAATTGAAGATATATATATATGGTATATGGTATAAATAAATATAGTAAATGGTATATGAATAACAAAACATAATTTTTACAATTTAAACCAAATTTGATGAATTGATTAGCTTTTAAAAAGCTTAATTAAGTCAATAAGTGTGTAAACCGAAAGATATAACCCAAATTGTAATGCTCGGCTAGCCGAAATTATAAAACCCGAGCAGACCAATACTTTCAGGAAGAGTAGAGAAGAGTAGAGAGTTTGGAGAGGGTTTCAAAGTAATACCTTCAAATAGTTAGAAAATTTTGGGTCATTTGGCTCTGCTAGGGTTAACCGAGACTACTACTGTAACAGAACCAAAAACAAAAAACTTATAATGAAACCAAAACTATAGAACATTTGATTACTTACACGCTAGTGACGAAAGCAGCAGGCAGCGCAAAACATTTTCGAACAGATTTTTTACAAAAATGTTTTAAATCCAAGGCGCTGTACATTTTGTATATGCAAACACACATACTACACACGCACACACACACATTTACACTTCACACACACACACATATATATAGTTTTCCGTCCAATAAAGTCTCCAGATTTTTGGTTGACATTGATCGTACTATATTCAGTTCAGAAACAAAACAAATACTAAAAAGATAATGAGAATTTTATTTCGAAAATTGATTTCAAAAATTAAATTTAATTTATTTCAAACATTTTTTTGGGTTCAAAAACCAATTTTTGGCGGTTTCAGTAAAATACGAAAAAAATCTTAAGTTTTGGATAAATGCAAATTCGTAATATTGGACATACTACGTGGAACACAAGCATAAATAAAGAGAAAATTCGGGAAAATGGAAAATTGGAAATTTGAAAATGGAAAACAAATACGGAAATTATAAACATACAAAAGAAAAATAAAAATAAAAGAGATGAGAAATATTTGGTTTAGTTTAGCGTTTTGTGCCTTCTAGTGCTCATTAAATCCATGATGAAGAAATAAAATTCCCTGGCAAAAACAAACTATTTATAAATTTACTACAATACTTATAAATAAAATTAAAAAAAAAACGACAAATATATAAATTATTGTATGCTTAAGATTATATTATGTTAATTTTTTTTATTTTTTATTACTAACGTCCCTTAAACATTAACTATTTATTGATTTGTTTTTTTTAACTACTTTTTTCCTTTTCAGTTCATGCAGATTTTTGAATGTAAATATATTTAGCTTTAATCAAGCTTAAAATGAAAGAATACTAACTATAATAAATTGAGCAAGAATTTTGATAAATAAAGTAAATAAACTGAGACATACATATTTACGAAGTATGTACAAGTATTTTGTATTTTTATATACAAAATTAAGAACTGCAGGCGAAAAAGCGAAAAGTTTTCAAAAAAAAAATAATACGATTATATATATGTTTGTATTCTGTGCTCGATACTAAAGAAAACCCCAAACACCCCTTCCCCTGTCCAAAAAAAAAACTAAATACCAAAATAATACCAACTTGAATAACCTAAAAATCGATGATAATGATATTTGAAATCTTTTGTTTACTTTCGATTGAGTCGTCGGCATTACTAACGTACTCTCAAGTAGTACTCTCTCTGTACTATATGCTTATATGGAAAGTTTAGAGACCATATTTCAGTATATACATATATATTAAATAAAATGCTTGAAAAGCATTCAAACACGAGATAAAGAAGGATAAACCAAACTCTCCCTTGACGTTGGACATTATGTAAAACTAGGTTAGTTTAATTAAGCAAATCAAGTATGAAAAAAAAAACACTAAAATATAATATAAAAATTATATATACTATATAGTAATAACTCTAAAGCGAGTTTTCCACATCTTTAGGCTACTTTATAAAACTTTATATTGTAAAATAAAAACGCTAAAACAAAACAAAAAAAATAATGCAGTCGAATTCATTTGATTTGATTGATAAATGGGAAATATTTTTAACGTGCATATTTCTACATAAATTTAAATAAAAACCTAAAATTAAGTACATAACACATAAAAAAAGAGAAGTAAGAAAAAAAAGCTAAAAATCCCACATAAAACAGAAGAAAAGAGAAAAAACTGCATGCTTAAACTAAGTCATAAGGCCACAACACACACACACCACCCACACACACACACACATAGGTAAAAAGTTAGTATATACTAAAGTATAGTATATACTATTTGTAACATTTTTGGCATTGAGTGTAATATTTTCAACTTGTAGCATTTGAATTGATTGACTTTTTTATGGAAAATTTACAACCCAACAATTTGTGGGATTTACACTCAATTCAAAAGTGTTGTGCATGTGTGTGTGTGTGTGTGTGTGTGCTTGTGTGTGGGAGTTCTCGTCATAGAAATCTTATTCGATAAAAAGATACAAGTACTAGAAAATGAATTGATTATATTATTATGGAAGGTGGCAATGGAACTCGTAACTAAGAAATTTTTTAGATAATTACAAAAATGAAAATTCAAAAAAAAAAAAATTAAAATAAATAAAAAGAAAATACCAAAAAAATACAAAAACGAAATGAAAAGTATCTATGTACACCTAAATATATATATATATGTATATATATATGCATATATGATGTATATAGTATATACATGCATATACTATATAAACAATATGATATAAATAAAAGTATATTAAAAAAAAAAATCACTCTTGGCAGCGATTTTTCAACTAAGAGGGAAAGAGAGGGGGAGAGAGGGTGTGTATGTGTGTGTATTCTCGTCTATGGTTACAATTGGATTAGCAAACACTCAATATTGGCATAGAAATCAGCAGCAGGTTAGCCCCAAAACATGTCTCGACATGACGCATTAGAGTGTACCTAAAAACAGTTCAAGCTCAAGTACAGTGTTGTCAAACTTCAGTGTGGCAAAATAAAAGCTAGATTAGTTAGGCATAAAACAAGGTTTAAAAAGATTTACAAAGTAAGAAATTCTTAGAAAATTTAGCTTTATTTTGAAACTCTACAAATTTATAATCTGAACACTAAAAAAAATTTTTTTAAACCTCTTTAATTCCAGAGAAAATATTTTTAGCTGTGATTTAAGAAATATTCTTTAAAATTTGTATATTTCTGTATAATTCTAACATCAATTTAATATAGTTTAGCTATTATGCTCTAAAAAAAGCTATAGTAGCTTAAATTCTAGCTTGATTTAAGATATGATAGTTTTGTTTAGGTCTAAAAGTGGTAGTTTCCTAGCTTCTAGACCATTTCGGCTTTTATAGCTCATAGCTAAAAATAGCTATATCTAGCTATATAGCTAACATGCCAGCACAAACCCATAGAGGTCACTCGTGCTCGGCTAGAATATCCAAAAAATTAGATTCAAAGACTTTAAGATTTCTACTAAGTGAGACTTAAGCTCATTTTGCAATAAGCAAATCAATACCAGAATAAAGCCAGAATTTGACCCAGACTAATATACATATATAGGTATATAGTTGAGGGTACGTACGTATTCCTATATATCGCCGTCTCGTAGATGTATCACGGAAGACAGGGAACGGCAGCTAGACCAAACAGTGAAGCCCTAGAATTTCCAAAATCAGCTTGGGGTAGTAGTATTTCCTGAATCTGTTTCTTCTTCTTCTTCTTCTTTTTTGTATTTTCTTTCTGTTCCACCTGCACTCGGGGCAAACACGTCATGGTCGTTGAGCATTATGCCGATCGGGTCCAATGTTGTAGTGCCCCTCTAATCTATAGTTTCGGAGCATGCGCTCTACCTACGCTCAGTGTCAAAGTCATGGCCAAAATGGAAGACGAACGACGACCAATTGACCAAATATGAAATGTTTCCAGTCGTCGCAGAACATAACGTAACGGACATTCGTTGAGTTAACAACTTTGGTAACAGCTCTATCTATATGGACTAACTAGCTTTTAACAAGAGCTCAGAGGAATTTTCGAAAAGTCACGAGAGAGCCCGCGTAAGCGTCCTTAAATCCAGTCAACATGGAGTGCTGCTTATCGGAGGAGGCTAAGGAGCAGAAACGGATCAATCAGGAAATCGAGAAACAGTTGCGTCGCGACAAAAGAGATGCGCGTCGGGAACTTAAGCTGCTCTTACTGGGTGAGTTGTGGTTTGGGCTTAGGAAACTTTATAAAGAAGCTCCTAGAGGAGAAAGTCAGGGATTTCATTTAGTCGGCATAGGTAACAGTAACAGGAATCAAGTTTTTAGGGTAGTTTTCAGGGTCTCCAGGAACGTTTTTCTGTGGGCTTTTCATTAGTTTCTTGAAATTAGTACTACAGATTTCTATTCCAGTTCATTTCCAACTTAATTTAATAAATTACCATACATTTTTCTTCCCCCCCTAGGCACTGGTGAGTCGGGCAAGTCCACTTTCATCAAACAGATGCGAATTATTCACGGCAGTGGCTACTCAGACGATGACAAGAAGGGCTACATTAAACTGGTCTTTCAGAACATCTTTATGGCCATGCAGTCCATGATCAAAGCCATGGATATGCTTAAAATAGAATACGGTGCTCCGGAGACCAAGGTAAGCTAAATTATACCAGTACAATCCAGCTGCTCGACTTATTTCAGCCCAGTTGCCGCAGCAAAGCTTAACTAACTTTTGTGTTTTTAAACTTTTTGTAGTGAAATTAATTATAAAATATACTCCCTTCATTTAGGAACACGCTGAGCTGATAATGAGCATTGATTATGAATCGGTGACAACCTTTGAGGATCCATATTTGAATGCCATCAAGTGTCTTTGGGCGGATGCTGGCATACAGGAGTGCTACGATCGCCGAAGAGAATATCAATTGACAGATTCCGCTAAATAGTGAGTAAAAAAAAACAGCTAAAAATTATCTACATTTGAACTGTTCTTTAGCTATTTAAGTGACTTGGCGCGCATTGAACAGGCTGATTACTTGCCCACTGAGCAGGATATTCTGCGTGCTCGAGTACCCACAACTGGAATACTTGAGTATCCCTTTGACTTGGATGGCATTGTCTTCAGGTAAAATCACTATCTATGCCTCTTTAGCTCTTTCTCTAACTCATCCTCTTCATTCCTAGAATGGTGGACGTTGGTGGTCAGCGTTCGGAGAGAAGAAAGTGGATTCATTGCTTTGAGAATGTCACATCGATTATATTTTTGGTAGCGCTATCCGAATACGATCAGATCTTGTTTGAATCTGACAATGAGAATCGCATGGAGGAGTCGAAAGCTCTATTTCGTACCATTATCACATACCCATGGTTTCAAAATTCATCCATTATTCTGTTTTTGAACAAGAAGGATTTACTAGAGGAGAAAATCATGTACTCCCATGTGATTGACTATTTTCCCGAATTCGATGGTAAGTAAATTCCTCATTCCTAAGGCTTTTCTAATATATTCCCAATCATTGCAGGTCCCAAACAGGATCATGCTGCGGCCAAACAGTTTGTGCTCAAGAAATACTTGGCCTGTAATCCTGATCCGGAGCGTCAATGCTACTCGCATTTCACCACAGCCACAGGTTGAGTAGAACTAAAATTAAATTAAATAAAATTTAAATAAAAGAAAATTAAATAATCTTAATATTTATATAGATACCGAAAACATTAAGCTTGTGTTCTGCGCCGTCAAAGATACAATTATGCAAAATGCACTTAAGGAATTCAATTTGGGTTAAAAGAAACAATTTCAAATCATATAACTTAATAGACCTATCTGAAGTAATATCAATTTGTTAACTGTATGAATTATAATAAAAATTCTTCAACATTTTAAGTGTAAAATTGTTGTATTTCAAACTTATGCACTAAATCTAAATTTAACAAATTTCCACATATTAATAATAGTTATATACTTCGAGCTACAAAAAAACCGCTTCGATGTTTTTAAAAATTAACTATCACAATGAAATTAGCTTTTGTTTTTTTGTGTGCTTGTGTTGTTTGCTTTTGCTGCTGTTGATTTCAATTCAATTGTAATTTGACAATGCTTAGCAAATGCCAAATATAAAACAATAATGAAAACTTAACATGGAGAATAACGAAATAAAGGACGAATTGAGTATCACATTCACAATCAGCGTAACATTTCAAAAGTAATTAACATAAACATTGAGTAACTTAGGTATATATAATGTCGTTCCTTCATTTTAAATAGAAATATATATAGTATTTGTTCGTGCAGCCCAAATGGACAGAGGTACGAAGCTGAAATCTATACAATTATATAAAGTTTTCTTTTGGCACATTTAAATAACAACAAAATCGCTCAGATTGCGCTCTGGCTGCACCATGCTCGCTGGCATCAGTTGCACCAATTTGTTGAAGAGGAAAGCACGACGATTCTGTTGCTCACAATTGGAATCAGTACGAGCACGTTTCGTGCATGACGAGCTACTGGGACTGGATGCAGTCTCGGAGATGCCCGATGTGGCCAGACTCTCATTCGATTCCATCGATATGTTCTCAGTGGCCACTAATCCGATGGCTTCTGGTCTTTCTACTAAGCAGATTTAAATGTTAAACAGGAAATCATTTAGATGAAACTATTCCTTCTTACCCTTTGAGATCTCCTCTGTGGGTGCTTCATATGCTTCAGTTTCCATAGTCCCAACGCTTGCTGCAACTTTTGTAACCACAGCGCTATCATGCGACTTGAAGAGCAGTGAAGCCAGCTTATGGAACTGCAGTAAGTATTAATAATCTAATCAATCTAACAAATTATGGTCAACTTACATTATTCAACTGTTCTGCATCGGCATGATCTATGACCTCGGAGATGTGTTCTCTCAGGTACTGCATCGCTTTCAATGGTTCAACACGCACCATTTCCTCATAGCGCAGCTTGCGTATCAGATATCGACAATGTTTTAAGATCTCCTCGCGTTTTGGCCTACCGATAGAATAGTGTAAATAATACTATTAAAAATATCTTCAATCCGCTGCTTACTTTTCCAACTGCAGCAGCCAAAAGTCATCTAATCGTAGTTGTTGGTATTGGAATATGCCCGGATTACCACCAAAAAGATAATGCATTTTGGCCAACTCGTCGTAGACCAACTGATGTGCATAGCGTGGACACGGCTCGAGCGATCCATCGCTTTTGTTAGTGCCCACAACGTTGGCCTTATTTATGGAGTTTATGTCCTGAGCACTATGACGACAGTTGTAGATGCGCGACCATTTGTGTGTGCGCAGCGAATAAACCCAAAACGAGTTGGACGGTTCCACTTGATGTACTTCCCGTCGATCCTTGACCTTGTTGAGACTCTGTTGAAGATTTATAATAATTTAAATTACTGTTTACTCTTAGACAATTATCAACTCACTGAGAATATGTAAATTTCATCGCGATCACAATCGATTGTAGCTCGCAGCGTGTAACCCGAAGATGGTTCAATATTGGCCTCGGAGTTGACAGCAGTGCCGTGATAAGAATGCTCCTTGTTGAGCACCGAAATGGCCTGTGTGTCCACATCGTAGGTGAGCAGCTCATCCAGATCCTCCTTACCGCGCTGACCACCATATATATAAAGTTTACGTTGTTTCTGGAAATTGTGGGTTAGTACAAGTAAGTACAGGGTCTAGATATATAAATTTACTTACATTATGAAAAACCATGCAGTGAGTTATACGCGATTTAATTGACATAACATCGGCTTGAGCAGCGCTCGCATGATGACAATCCACTAGAATCTGTGTCCAGGTGTTTGTAGCAATATGATACGAGAATAGTCCTGAGTACTCCGGCTCCACCGAAGATGTGGCACTGCGTGGTGTCAGTATTTTACCGCCAAAGACATAAATGGTACGTTTATCGGCATCGATGCACATCTGATGATCGTAGACGAGCTGTGGTCCACCCACTTGGCTGGTGTCATCACAGATTTGCATCCAGTTTCGTGAACGAGTATCGTACAAATAGAAATCGCTTTTTATATAATCGCTGGTGCGTATCGAGTTGTCCAAATAGCGACCGAGCATAAAGATATTTTCACTAATCGGATCGAAGATCATTTTGTGACAGGAACGCGGCGAGGGACCATTAGCTTGCTCGGAACGCTCACAGAGCAGTGTCCAATCGTCCAGCTCAATATTGAAGACCCAGAGATCGCTCAAATCTTGGTAACCATCCCAGCCACCATAGAGGTAAATCAGGCGTTTCTTGGCATCCACAACCAACTGGTGACCACCACGATTTCCTGGCTTCACTTCGCTTTCCGTATACTTCATGTGCCAGATGTGCTTATAGTTTTGCTTGTGCAAATACTCATCCATCAGGCCATCATCGATGCACTCGGCTATAAAGTTCTCGGCACGCTCGAAGTTTCCCTGAACAACCTGTGGGGAAATTAAGTTAAATAATGAAATTTATATAGCTACTCGAAGAACTCACCAAATATTTATGCAATTCGCTAATGAGCGGATGCTCCAGTCGTATATTTGTCTGCTCTTGTAGGGCACCAAAGGCCTGCATATATCCCTGCTGGCGGAAGTGTTTGAGGCACAGTTTTATAATCTCAGTCTCACGCAATGTGTTGTAGCTCTTCATGCGGGCACTGGTGTACATGGGATCATCCTGGCCATGCAATTCAATATACCAGATGCTAAAATTGAACGACGGACCCCATGACAGTAATGGCACTATTTTTAAATAATTTATGGGCAGGTTTTCAGAACCATCCTCAGTCATGCAGCGCAAATTGAATACTTCGGGTATATTGTCGTTTTTGAGGCCGCTGTTCAGAAATATATAATATTCATATTAATTTATCTACAGATTAACCGCTTAGCTTACGCTTCTAGCAGCAGCACCATGTGCTCATCATCCAATCCACCAAATACACGAAATTTCTTAATATTACAAACGTGCGATTTTTCAAATTTACCAAATTTGATTTTCTTTACGATCGCGGGACGTTTGAGTTTCAGTGTAAGAAATTGTGGTGGGCTGTTCGTATAGGCGGACCAGCGAGAGGTTTGGTCGTTTGGAGAGTCGACGAGTACGTTTCTGAAATTAGCATTGTTGTGAAATCGAATTTAAATCAAAAACAATAACAACAACATCAGCAATGCAGACAGCGACAGCTGAGCAGACGACAACAACAAGAACAATTTACAGAATAAAGGGCGGGACGCCATTAACATACAGTTACTCTGGTCATTATTCTGACAAATTATATGCGAAAAAGAATTTTAGAGTCAGTAACATTTCCATTTCCAATTTAACCTAAGCTAAACAAATTAATCACTTAACACATTTAAAATAAATATCATATATGTATCTAGTCTTGTCAAAATAAGTTCATGACTAACTGTATGCATGTTCTTGTGTGTGTTTGCGATTATATATGAATATGTAATTACAGTTTTGCTTTAGTTTATACAGCTAATTAAAGCACATACTGTTAACTTACTCAGGCAAATAGTTTGGTGAATAGCTGGAGTAACGGTAAATCTCAAAATTAAGGCGCTCCGAGAGCGTAAACGGTTTTTGTGCACTAGCTCCGGTTATAATTGGAGGCAATGCACCGTAAGAGATTGCCAATGAACCATTGGAGCTGTCTGTTGGACTGGAAGTTGTTGTTGTGGACGAAGACATCCTAATATGGTACTGAACACTTGTAGCGTTATGAGTGGCGTTGAGTGTTTATCACTTAGTTGTATTGCCGGCAATCCGAAAAAAACAAAACAACAATTATCCTCCACTTCCAAAGTTAATATATGCCATTCACTGGCAAACGCCGACAACGACTCAAATTTGCACTTAACGAAAGTGCTTTACAAGCAAACTACTTGCTCCTCACTTAACGAATTATTATTCAAAATCAGAACCACAATTGTGCCAAACAGTTGTGTTTATCGTTAATCGATGTCTGTAGCGTTGCATGTCACGCTCTTATCGTTTTGTATTTACACTTTTTTCACATTAAACACATCAATTTCGTTTCGCACCGGCGTGCTGTGTTCCTAGTTATAACTTAAGATGTCCTTTGATGCGATTCCAAAAGATCTCCGGGGTCTGCGAGCCTGTTTAGTTTGCTCTTTGGTTAAGGTGAGTGTTTTCAACACAAAATTGCTTCCACGTACACATGTTAATTCTGCCGCTCGTTTTGTTCACCGCAGACTTTTGATCAATTTGAGACTGATGGCTGTGAGAATTGTGAGGAGTTCCTGCGCATGAAAAATAACAAAGATAATGTTTATGATCACACCAGCAACAATTTCGATGGCATTATTGCACTGACAACACCCACCGACTCCTGGGTGGCCAAATGGCAGCGTCTAGGTAAGCAAAACAAAATGGTACCTCCAGTAGGTCTTTAAAATATCAACCCATTTGTATTCCAGCCCGTTTCACGCGTGGAATCTATGCGATTTCTGTGTCGGGAACTTTGCCACACTCCACGCTGCGCGACATGAAGAATCGCGGCATAGTGTTCAAGTCGCGGGACAGAAGCCAGCGTTAAGCACAATTTATCAACAGTTATCATCGTATAAAATATTTATTTTAAGTAATAACAAAACCAATACGAATACGTCTATACATTTTAGAATAAAATACAATTGTAAGTAACGGTTATATCAATCGTCCAATGATGTTACACGCAAACCAACGCCACCGGCTGTTGTCACATGCACACCAAAGCCAGCACCTTCCAGTTCCTCCTTCAGCTTCCAGTAGACCTCGTTGCACTCGTAGTTCTCGGGCAGCAAAACAATCGCGTATCCACCGGCACCAGCGCCCGTAAGCTTGGAAAAGAATCCACGCTTGAAGGCAATTGTAAAGATTTGCTCCAGCTTTGGATGTGTAACGCCAATGGCCTTCAGTAGATCATTGTTAATCTGAAAGAGACGCTCGAGTTTCTCAAACTTTTGGCTATCATCTTGGGCATTGCCAAAGCTCTCGTACAATGGTATGGCGGAGTTCACAAGCTGCTCACACGCCTGCCAAATAGCCTCGATGAGCTGTGGGAAGTCCTCGGCCAAGTGACGCACTTTGGCCACAATATCAGCAGTGCTGCGACTGATACGACTGTCCACAAGCAGAATGTTCAAGGGTTTTTGAATTTTCAGCGCCTGGAAGCCTTGGCCTTTGACAAAACGCAGGATTCCCCCATAAGTGCACACAGTGTTGTCCACACCCGAGGGTGTGCCATGATTAACACGCTCTGATTCATAGGCCCAGTGGGATATCAAAGCCAAGTGCTCATCCTCCAAGTAGTTGGATTGATCAAAATGACCAGCCAAGATAAGAAAAGCGGCGGCCAATGCGGCGCCATAAGAGGCAGAGCTTCCCAGACCAGCGCCCACGTTCAGCTCGGTGTCGACATGCACCTGGAAACCGGTTTGCAGTGTTAATGTGGGTTCCTTGGGTGCGGTCAAGACGGCGCCTGCCAGCAGATAATATATGGATATAAAGGCACGTTGTGTATGCTGTTTGGGCGTGCTACCGCCCACACTACGCTCCAGCTGCCTGGCCACCTCCCCGCGCACCTCCTCCATCAGCTTGGCTGTGCTCTCCAGCTTATCGCCTGGATATTTACTGCGAAAGTTTGCCAGAAACTCATTGAACTCTTGTAGATCGATTTCCAGTGTGCAATTTAAAGCATCCAACTGAAAGCTGGCCACTTTGCTGCTGGTATCCACTGTGCGCAGCTGCAGTTTAGTGCCCAATCCCACGACAGCGGCCAGGGCGGGTTTGTGGTAGACAACGGCGTGCTCCCCATGGAGTATTACCTTGCCAGGGGAGTGCACCTGGAACTTGAGCATTGTTGTTGTCTCCGCTTTGTCTTGTTATCGTATTTGAATTTTTAATGAGGAGCACAGAAGTTCACTTGGTTTAAAGTTCTCTCTTTATTGTTTTTTATGCCTATTTATGTTTTAGCTCGCGTATGTGTGCGTTTTATGTAATATTGCGCAGAGATTTGCGTGTTTTTTTGTTGCTTCTTTTCCCTTTCACTTTCTTTGTTCAACTGTTTTTTGGTTTTGACTGGTTAACGTTGGCTGGTTTTATTTTTCAGTTTTACATACACACACACACACACATGTATATACACATGCAAACATGCATTCATACATACGCATGTACTGGTTTTTTTCGGGCTCCACGATGGCAACAGGTTACAGTTAGAGTTACTGCTGCTCTTGCACTTTCTCCCACTCTTCGGGGGTGTATGTTTTTTGTGAGAAAGCGTGTATTTCCTTTAGTTCTTCGGCGAGCGTTGTGTTTACCCTTTAAAAATAAAATTATACTTGTGTTATTTACTTTGCACACAAACGATTTGCTTCATTATTGAGTTATTATTACAGTCTGTGCTTTTGTAGCAGTGATTTGCCCTCAAATGCTTTAGACACAATGACAACGCTGAATTTGCCACCGCATCCGTCTGATTCGTCTGTAGCCTTTACGTATGTCGCTTCGAGCTTCTCTTTCAGCTTGTCTTCAAGATACTTTGTGTTGTATTTACTCATTTTTTAATATTTTTATTTTTTAGAGGCGGCTTTAGGTAAATGTTGCGGCAAATTATCGCACTGTGAAGGTTGCACAACGATAACTCTGTGACGTCAGTAGCTTGTAGAAGCAGAAAATCAGTAATACGCGAGTTTTTTAAATGCATTAATTTGATAATGGCAGCAATTGCACTCTGTGTGCCTAAAATTGAATTATACGTTGTTATAACTTGTATTAAATGCTAATTGAATTAAATTTTTCACGTTACTGACATCATTGTTTGAATAAAATAATTATACACTCTAAGTAAAATATCGATTTGCCAACTATCGATAGTTAATTAAATGCAGACCTATCGAAACATTCTCATTCCTAAAGCATTTATTGTGCGAATGCGCCAAAATTTACGTTTTTATTTTCACATTTAAATAAAACGCTTAAAGTACAGTAAAGCAAAACAAAGACGAGCTGCAGTTGGTGTCGGAAGCTTAGGAACACAGCAGTCATGTCCTTCTTTGGTGGCAACACATCGCTTGGGGCAACAAGCACGCCGGCTAAACGTGAGTAACTGCCCGCGCCCGCAATCCTCAGGTGTTGACAAACAGCGTGCTTTAGCTCAAGCCATTTTGGCCAGGTAGCGTTGTGGTCCAGCAGTTGTGGGCAACGCCAAAAGCTTCTTGGCATCCTCTATGCTCTTAACGCGTATTTCCTTGGGATTTATGCTAAAAAGCAAGGCGCATTTTGATTAATTTTAGTAATCCAAAACCTTAGCAGCAATACTTACGCCTTTATGCGTGTAATGTAGCCAACATAGCCCACACAAGCTAATATTAAAATTACTATTAAAATAATTAACAGTGACATAGCGACAACTGCAGTTGCTCAACTTCCAGTATGAACTGAAGCTTTTAATTTAGTGAACCTCACTCTCAAATACTGATAAGATCAGTTGCGCGGATGCTGAGACTAAGCCAATGTTGACCCCTTTTATGTTATCACTTTTGTTCTTGTATTCACAGCGGGCGGCATGTTTGGTTCATCGTTTGGAGCGCCACAAGCAACAGCCGCACCAGCTTTCGGGGCCACAGCTGGAACAGCCGCGCCGGCATTTGGAGCCCCAGCTGGAGCTGCTGCACCGGCTTTTGGTGTCACGACAGGAGCGGCTGCGCCCGCCTTTGGTAGTACCATGTCTGCGCCAGCCTTTGGCTCTGCACCCACACCATTTGGCGGAGCGACAACAGCGGCTGCACCGGGAACGCTCGGTGGCAGTGGATTTGGTGGCTTCGGTGGTGGTATGCCGGCGACAAGCCAACCTAGCTTGTTTGGAGCACCTGCTGTTAGTTCCGCGCCGCCAGCATTCAGTGGTTTCGGCCAATTACCAACCACCAGCAATGCGCCATCCAGCGGATTTGCGGGATTTGGAGCAACAACTACAACAGCACCAGCATTCGGTGGCTTCGGCGCCAGTCAAGCAACCAGCGCCTTTGGCGGCAACACTTTTGGAACACGTAATACAAAAAACAAGTCTTATCTCTCAGTTGGAAATGACTTAAATTGAATATGTTTACAGCTTTTGGAAAACCAGCTGCGCCGACGGTAACACCTGGTTTTGGTGGCTTTGGTAGCACGAATTTTATGCTTGGCCAGCCACAACAGCAGCCAGTGCCCATTTCAGCAGATGAGGCATTCGCACAGTCTATTTTAAATGTGTCAATCTTTGGCGATGAGCGCGATAACATTGTGGCCAAGTGGAATTATCTGCAGGCCATGTGGGGCACTGGAAAGTTATTCTACTCCCAAAGTGCTGCTCCCGTGGACATAACCCAGGAGAACTACCTGTGCCGGTTTAAGGCAATTGGCTACAGTCGCTTGCCTGGCAAGGATAACAAACTAGGACTAGTTGCGCTTAACTTCGATAGAGAACTGGCCACAATTAAGTTAGTAGCAAGGATTTATAGCCCTGAATAGTTAAATAATGTTTATTACACTTTCAGGACACAACAGCAACAGATTATTCAAACATTGCACAGCTTGATGGGCAGTAAACCCAACATTTTGGTGCACATTGAAGTCTTGAAAGAGCTGGAGAACAAAAAGTGTCAAATGGTTATTTATGTGGAGGAGAAACTGCAGCTGTCCCATGGTCCCAACGATAGCAAACGCATATTGGCCACTGAGTTGGCCACGTATTTGGCCCAGCCGAATGTGAAGCCACAGCTAAATAATTTAGGAATCCAAGAGGCATTGGCACTAACGCTGCCCGATGAGGATCAGTTAAAAGAGTATCTCGAGAATCCACCCAGAAGTGTTGATCCACGCATGTGGCGTCAGGCCAATTTGGATAATCCCGATGCCAGTCAGTTTATACCCGTGCCCATGATTGGTTTTAGTGATCTGAAGTGGCGTGTGAAGTGCCAAGAGCAGGAAACGGACACGCATGCGCTCTACATGAAAAAGGTGGAGGGTGAATTACAGGAACTACGACGACGGCACGCCTCTGCCACAGCCAAAATACTGGAGCACAAACGTAAACTGGCCGAAATGAGCCATCGCATACTGAGAGTGAGTATATTAAAAATCAGTACAGGGTCTTGTACTTAAAAGTTATAGGAAATCAATGATAAGGATTAAGAATTTATATGCAAAGTACGGTTCTATAATTCAAACTAAACTAACTATAGAAAAAATACGGGGTCTTTTACAGTCGGCCTGCTCGACTCTGGGCTTTTCTACCAGTTTTTTAATTACCAAGCTAACACTATCAACTTATCAACTCGTTACAGATTGTTGTTAAACAGGAATGCACTCGTAAGGTGGGCTGCACACTGACTCCCGAGGAGGAGGCACTGCGCACCAAGCTGCAGAATATGCAGGCTGTTGTTTCCGCACCCACACAGTTCAAGGGAAGACTCAGCGAACTGCTCTCCCAGATTCGCATGCAGCGTAATCAATTTGCCAGCAATGGCAGCAATGAGTATGCGATTGATAAGAACGCCGAGGATGAAATGAAGACCATACTGACCATGCAGCAACGCGCCATGGAGGTGCTAAAGGAAACTGTTAACAAGGATCTCGAGGCACTGGATATTATTATAAAAGGTTTGCCCGAATTACAGCAAACATGATTCGCTCATTCGCCTTGTAACGAAATTATGTAGTTGTTTTGTCCAATATAGAGTCAATGAACACGATGTAATCGTTACATTTTTATATATCTATATATATTTGTACCGGTCTAGTATTTCCTGTAGCTTGAACTTGCACTTTTATGGCTCTGAGATAAAAAAAGTTTTATGTACAAAAATGTAACAATCGAAACGAGTTCACAGACTTGTTGCTGCGGAAATTGTGTGAACGACAATTTAGCTGCAGGGTATTATAGTTTACAGTCAATTTGTCTTATTGAATCGCTTATGAAGTTTCAGGTTAGAAACATTGGGAAATGAAACGTGACAAAACAAATGTATGCCTGCGGGAATTGTGTGAACAAAGATATTATTTAAAGTATTAAAGTTAATTTTTATTGGATTATGAAAGTTTAAGGTTCAAAATAGGTGGGAATGAAACGTAGCATGACAAAAGTTATTCCTGCTAAACGGTTGGAAAAGAAACGTAGCATATACTTTAACTACAGGGTATTATAGGTGGTATGTTTATAGTTCATATGTAGCGTATTTTATCAATTATGTTGTTTGAGGTTAGAAACAGTTGGAAACGAAACGTAATTTGAAGAGCAATTGAATCGAGTTGTTTGTGAAATTATTTTAAATAGTAATCATGTTAAACAAAGCTCATTAAGTGAGTACTTTAAGCTCACATTGCTGCCTTTGTTTTGCGCATATGCTCCCCTTTCCCCACCCCAAATGAAGTCAATGCACTGATCTGCGCGCAAAGCGGTTGAGATTATACTGGCGAGTGCCTGAAATTGGACAATTTTGAAGCGATTACTTGACCATTTGACGCAATTTCACACACAGCTCGTTGTCTCACTGTTTGCGAACGAACTCATTACTAGTGACAAACTCACATCATCCATTTCCAAATCCACATCCAATTTCCAGCCAGTTTGTTCAACTCCAGGCGTTTCGGGTTCGTGTTTGGGTTTGGGTTCGGGTTTGTTACATTAACATTATTATGTAGCCAGGCGTAACTCTCACATGGGAGAATGTGTATGTGTGTGTGATCGAGTGTGTGTGTGTGTGTGATTGTTGTTGCCTCGTTATACATTTCTTAGTGCTGTGGAAAACTCGTTTGCAACAAGTCGGTTTCCCAGCTAACTGTGCCTGGAGTGCAGTGGACACGATGTCGCTAGACTTCCGAGAGCTTCCGTTTGCAGTCTGGGAAAATGATTGTCTTGGTCTTGGTTTGGACTATAAATGAATTCGTTGTGCCCCAAGCAGACCTCAATCATAGTGCAAACTCTGCGACGACAACTACTGACTCTGTCCACGCATTTATGGACACTTGAAGGCGACTCGAATGCACCATAAATCGAATCTCGTCATGTTGCATGGCTCTTGGCTGCTGGTGAGTAAGCTTTGCTTTAAGTTCGTTCAAAACTTCTCTAACATCTCGACTTTTGCAGTCGCTGCTTCTCTGCGCCACTGTTGCTGCCACGCCCACACGTAGTGCTGAGGATGTACAACTGCTGCATCCACATGTCATCACGATTGAGCGCTTGGAGCATTTGCTGAGACGTGCTGGTGAAATCTTTGGCGCTGTTGCTGTCCAAGATGAGGACTCCCAGGTCTCGGCCAGCGAATTGGAGCCACAGATTGAGATGCAATTGCAGCCCAGACAGTACATGCTGCCACCTACGGAACAGCCGTATAATTTCTACTTGCCCCTCTTCGACTATGTGGATCCCAAGTTGGATGCGAAGAGTAAACGCATGGAGAAGATTATGCCGCCACCGCGTAGATTGCAGCAGGAGCACAACTACTACAGCGACAAGCCAAAGAAGACGCCAAAGAAATTCAATGCTGGCTCCAAGCATGTGAATCTGAAATGGTTGAACACCTATGAGAAGGCTGTGGGAGGCAATCCGCCCAAGGCTGTCTACTTGGAGCAGGACGAGCGACATCGCATCAATTTCGATGACACATTCTTTGCCGTGGACATGCACGTAAAGACGCCAGACAATCAGCATGTTGATGAGCAGCTGCCGGAGGATGATCTAATGGCTGCACCTGCTCAGCTCACATACAACTTTAAGCCAACTTCTGCCTAGACATTGTGTGCTCCAGGTTCAACTGTTAATTAATTATAGTCACAAAATATAAAAAATATATATTTATATACACGTGTGGACACAAAGGAAGTTGTTCAGTTTGATACAAAAATTGATGGACCCTGTACTCTTATTGAATAAGGGCTTTACATACAAGTGAAAAAGTTTTGTAAAAGTATTTTTAGCAGTTTTTGATTGCACACTTATCTTAAGCTTGAGAAAGTCTTCTAAAGAATATAAAGTTTGTTTTATCCAAGGATTAAAGCTTCAAAACTTCAATTGAATTTCTTCTCCATGGATAAAAGCTTGAATATATGTTAAAAATGCATTTGGAAAAGGACCTGTAGTTGCTTTCTTATGAGTATTTGATTCGATTAAGCCAATTATATATTTACACTCATGAAAGCTTCCTGAGTTCTTGGTAGTATAAATTCTTGTAGTCCTATGACTTTTCCAGCTGCGCAACTCCTTGGCGCACCACCTTCTCAATGTCGTCCAGCAACCCGGATGCGCCAAAACGGAAGAGTTCGGGCTGCAGCCAGTGCATGCCCAGAGTTTGCTTGACCAGCGTCATCCAGGCAATGGCATCACGTACAGTGCGCACACCACCAGCTGGCTTGAGGCCCACAATGGTACCAGTGCGACGACGGAACTCCTGAATGGCATAGATCATGACTAGACCAACGGGTAGTGTGGCATTAACTGCCTCCTTGCCAGTGGAGGTCTTTATGAAGTCCGCTCCAGCGAGCATGCAGACCATGGAGGCTTTATAGACCTGCAAGTGTGTGCGTGAGGATTAAAGGCCAAATGAAAAGCCGGGAAATACTTACATTCTCCATGGAACCCAGTTCGCCAATGGCCAGTATGGTCTTCAGGTGAGCACGTTGGCCACACGCATTGCGCATGAGGACTACCTCATTGTAGACACCTTCCCAGTCACCCACCAGAGCCAGCTGACGATTGATTACGATATCAATTTCCGTGGCACCTGCCAGTATAGCATAGCTGATCTCCTGCAGACGCGTCTGCAAGCCGTACTGACCAGTGGGAAATCCTGTGGCCACTGCAGCAATGCTGATCTCATCCACTTTTCCATACTGCTGCAGAGTCTTGTAGGCATCAGCCACACGGGCGGGATAAACACAGACTGCGGCACAGTGGATGTCCGGCACAAGTGTGCGTTCAAAGAATTTGTCAAAGAACTGCGGCTCAAAGGGCAGACAGGCGCGCACACAAAGACGCCTCACGTTGGCGGCCGTATCATCTCCAGCCAGTGTGGTCAAATCCGTTAAGGTGAGTGCCTTGAGGGCCCAAGCTATCTCATGAATGCCAGTGACTGTGGAGCTCTGGGAAATGCTTGCTGCGATCTCATTTAATTGCGGCAGTGAAAAGTCAACCTTGAGCAGGGAGGAATCTGTAAAAACATTAGATTTAGATTAGTAAAATGTAGGTTAATTTATCACTGTAATTACCATAGGGCAGTGTTTTGTTCACTTCAAAAACTTTAACTTCCATTTTGGCGATAAGGAATTTGGCCTGGCAAAATTTTCAGTGATAAAAGAACACACACGGAACACAGTTCCAACCTCAACGTATGTACATGTGTAGAGTATTTGAACCTGTTATCAGTAAATAAGCAAACAGCTGATCAGAGCGTTGCCAGATCCTAACATTTAAAAGATCACGTAGTGTTTAGCGCTGCCAACTCATTTAAAAGCAAGCAGTTCAAATAAGGGCAGTGCAAATTGTTCTGAATTCTTAGCAGATTGGAACTTAACGGTAAATGTAAGCAACCCATTTTTAATAGAAAATATTTAATGATGACTTAATTTTTAGTTAAAACAATATTAATTATTTATAGTAAAACGATTTTAGTTTAAACATATCATGTTTTTCTTAAAATCCATCTTATATAAATAGGTTGTGGGTATATAGGGCTATTCGACTGCTTTTCAGAACAAGCTTCAGTACAACTTTGACTTGATATATTTTGGGACCCGTTGGTCTAATGGTCCTAATGTCATACCATTTTTAGCTCAGGAGGTCTAAAACTATTGATTGGCATCAAAATATTTCATTTTTAGAGCAAAAAATTTTTTTCGGGTTTTTGAAAAAATGTAAAGGGGTAACATCATAAAATTTGCCAAAATGGGGTCGAAACTAAAAATTTTAAATTTTGATGTCGATCGATTAAACTAGTTGTGCAGAGTATAGAAAGGTATAACTTTTTCAGATAGGGCACCAATTGGCTGAGATATGATCAGTCAAAGTTGGAAAAAATGAAGAAAAATCCATTTTAAGGTCTCTTCTGCGGATCAATCATTACCACAACTTTGGCTTGCTATATTTTGGGACCCTTTGGTCTAATGGTCCTAATGTCATACCATTTTTAGCTCAGGAGGTCTAAAACTATTGATTGGCATCAAAATATTTCATTTTTAGAGCAAAAAATTTTTTTCGGGTTTTTGAAAAAATGTAAAGGGGTAACATCATAAAATTTGCCAAAATGGGGTCGAAACTAAAAATTTTAAATTTTGATGGCGATCGATTAAACTAGTTGTGCAGAGTATAGAAATGTATAACTTTTTTAGATAGGACACCAATTGGCTGAGTTATGAGCAGTCAAAGTTGGAAAATTGAGTATTTTTTAAAATTCTATTTTGAACCCTTTAGGCATATTTATAGTAATTATAAAATTAAATAGTTTATTAAAGAGCCAAATTTTATTAAAAGGTTATAAAACTTTCACATAATTTTCTACCATTATTAGCTAAGTGCTTAAAATAATTAAGAAAATCAATAAATAAATCGTTGATTCTACTTTTAAATATCAAATTAAGTGCTCATTAATTTTTCAAAAGAGGTAATTAAATAATGTTAATGACGTAAGCTAAATTTAACTGTTAATTATTACAGAACAGGATACTAAACTAAAGGCTTTAAATAGTTAGAACTTAATCATCCAGTACTCGGCGTATAATGGCAAAGAAACGATATGTAATATTCAACATCTGTTTAAAATAAGTATTACTTGTTAACAAATCAGTATTTACTAACTGGAATTCCACTTACGTTCTTGAAAGTGACCAGAGATATGACAATCACTCCTTTGGCTGTAAGTAGTACGGGATTCCCGGTATTAATCATAATGATCAGTAGTATCTTTCGATATGCTGGAGAACCATTGTACCAGTTTTGCATATAAGCCGACTGCTGCAAAGATTCGCTCTATAAGAGAATTTTATGGGTATTATCTATTACTGGTATACATTTTGGAAAACCCTACCAAATCCATCAACTGCTGTCCGTAGTAACAGACCATATAAAACTGAGCCGCACAGCTGACGAAATATAATAGAAAAGAGATACCATCCATATTCAGGCCCAAGACAATCGTGTAGAAGGCAACCAGGCAAAGAGTGCTGGCAGTGGCGAAAAGATTATAGGCCAAAAGCGTGCCAAAAATGTCATTCAGTTCCTTGTGTAAACTATAGAATAAAATAATATATAATATTCATATATTAAATTTAGGAAAATACGGTAATTTTATCCAGAATTTCGGCTTAAGAAGAAAACGTCTTACACCTTTCTGGACTTAACTTCCCAAAAAACCTTTTCTCACCTCAGAATATGAAGATGTTTTCTCACTATGCTGATGAGAAATTCACAGTCCTTGAAGGAGTTCTCCCTGCTAGGACTGTACGTGGCCAATTGTCGACCAAGATGGGTGAAATGCATACAGATTTGGCAAGATAGACACATCATCCAGACATCGCTGCCGATATTGAAGGTCATATAAAATTGGCTACCCGTAAACTCCAAAAACTGTGCCACAACATAGTTTATAGGCGAATTCGAATCAAAATCATATAACATGGGATATGCACGAAGATAGGGAAATTTTGCAGCTTTTCCAATGGTAACGCACTGATAAATATATACACAGGTTGATTGTACAAAGGGTCCAAAAACGACGAGCAGTACTACCAAACAGAAGTAATAGACTCCATAGCGTATAATACGAGGCCAATAGAATTCATTAACATTATAATCACGACGTTCTGATAATTTTCTAGGGAAAATCAGTTGCAATCTATTGCTTAACTCACGAATACGATTGTGATAGTATGTAAACGTGATGATCTTAATTTCTGAATTAATCATAAGGACTAAAACCTCTGCGTAACGCACAATATTCACAGGATTTCCCGATAACGTATTCCACTGAATAACTCGTAGTAATAAATAATACCAGAGATAATAATGACTGACCAAACCAATAATAAAGTAAATCTTCATTAGAAGATTCAACCACCAAGTTTTGGGAGTATTTAGTATATCATAACCGATTGATTTGAGCATCATGTTCGGTATATAGATAAAGTCCTCGAAGGTTCGTTGGATGTCCACCACTGTTCCTGTCATTTCTATGGTTTAGATATTAACTGATTCAGTTACGACGCGTTGGGGTCTTTTATAGCATTGCCCATTACCATTAAATATTTAAATTGTCTTACAGTAAGTAAATTATTAATTTAAGTAAGTGTGAAATTAAATGGAATGTGACACTTTAGTACGATAATGACGTGATTGGGTCAGACACTTTTAATCGGTTAATCAAATACAATTAAGTAGCTTCATCCTGTAATCAGAAGAGATTTGTGGTTATTTTGCAGCACAGTTCAAAGTCAATGAAGACTGCAACGTATTCGTCCCTCTCAAGTACTTCCCATTTGTAAATCAGCGAAAATTTCCCATTGTTTAAGCACCTGACTATCACTATCATATAAGCCATGGGTCATATCTTTAGAATACTACTATAATACGCTATAATAAATGTGGTAGCAATGCCAATTTTTATTACTAGTTAAGATTTATTTATATATATAGCCTATACTATATTTATATATTGTTATCTATTGAATAACTTCTACTTGAGGTTCATTAAAATGATGTGAAGTGAAAACAAAATAATACAAATTTATATTAATTATGATTGGATGAGCCTGATAATTGTATATATTATATATATTTTAAAATCTATTTTTATTATCATATTTAATTTGTATTAGTCATAATTTTGAGCCGTTAAAGCACTCGAAAGCGCAATTCGATATGCTATCGATTGCTAGGACTTAAGTTTAATAAACAGATAAGATTTTGTTTTTATTTTGAGGTGTTAACCAATTGTAAGTAGATCCACTCGAGTCGTAAATTGCACCTGGATTTATGGCAAAAACTGTCATTATAAATAGTACGGTAGTACGGCTTGCCGTCTCACATGTAACTGCATCGTGAGGAGGTAAACAAGGAACTATAATACTATATAGAAATGTTCTCACTACCCACCACCTACAATGAGAAGGATAACACCTGGAATGGTGCGAAACGCGCATCCATTTTTAACTATGACACTTCAGTGGGAAAAGTCATCTTCAGTACCATGAAGAATTGGACGAAAAATGTCTGTCAGGTGAGTAATACTCTCAAATAATCATAACTCTAAGTTTTTAATTAATAAAAAACACTTTAGATTAACGACATTGATGGCGTATCAGTGACATGTGGAGAGGGCATTACTTGGGCTATACGTATTGCACAGTTTCTGAAACAGCGAGGACTTGATCATAAGGATGTTATTGGTATAGCTGCTAAAAATACCACCTATGTAATGCCCCTGGGCATTGCCTGTCTTATGAACGCTACACCCTTCCACTCCGTGAATCCCCTGCTAGACGAAGGTAAGTAAAATGATCCCGAAATTGATCTGATATTAATCCAATTTGTTCTATTTTTTAGCCACCATCAAACATGTCTTTGAAATTACGAAACCATCGCTGATTTTCTGTGATGGTTTGGATTATGAGAAGATTAAGGGGGCTACTCGGGGATGGCATCCGGAAATATATACCCTGTGTGATCACCAGCAAGGTGTACCTAAAATAGAAAACCTCTTGGAACCGACAAAAACTGAAATGTTCTATCAGTAAGTAGTTAGTTGATATAGAATCAAAACAAGTCTTCAAGTGGATTGCTTACTTCAGTGTAGTGTCTTGCGGCTATAGCTGAAGAGTAAAAACACTTTACAGTTATTCGAAACAAAGTGGATGCGATCAGCCACTGTTCTGACGCGTTTACCGTTAGCGCATCAACCGTTACTTAACAGCACACAGCGGGCGAGTTCAGTTGTGCACTTTAATTCCCAATCAGTTTAAGCTGTGCTGTATTCAAGTAAAATTTGCCTCACTGAATTTCTTGCTGTTTGTTTTATGGGCAGGATTGTTGCCCAACTTTCAATTTACCATAGTTTAATTATTAACATTTATTAAATACAATTTTTCTATTAACAATTTACAGACCTGAACCTCTTAAGTCCGGCGGAGACCAAACAGTGGCAATTTTGTGCTCTTCTGGCACTACGGGACTACCAAAAGCAGTCTGCATCTCGAATAGTATCCTTATACAGGATAGTATGTAGGTTTCCCAGTTAACATTTGCTTTTATAAAACTTTCTAAAACACTTCCTAAAAATTTCAGGCTTGTCAGCAGTGAATCGGTAATATTTACATCTAGTTCCTTGGATTGGATAACTGGTCTCTGGGCCTTTGTCTTCAGCACAGTATTTGGTTGTACCCGTATCATCACGAATAAACCCTTTAGTCCGGAATACTTTGTCCACCTTGTAAGAAAATACAAAATCGATTACGCCGTAGTGCCTCCCAGACATCTCTCAGCTCTCATCACTTGTCCAGATGCCACCACAGAGGCTCTTTCTTCCATTCGAATGCTTAGTTATGGTGGAGGTTTGGTATCCTTGACCACTCTGAAGCGTGCTCAGGAAATATGCAAGAATGCCATGCTGAATTCCGGGTACGGTATGACCGAGGTTGGTGCCATCACAGCCAATGTGGGTATCAGCAATAACAACGCAGCTGGAAGACTCCTGCCGGGCATGAGAATCCGTATTGTGGACGAGGATGGAAAGAGTTTGAGCCATAATCAGGTCGGAGAAATATTTGTTCACACTGGTCAGGCCTGGAACGGGTATTATGGAAACCCTGTAGAAACCCGACGCATGCAGGACTTCGAGGGTTGGTTCCACACCGGAGACTTGGGCTACTTCGATGATCAGAATTTCTTGTACATTGTCGATCGCAAGAAGGAGATCCTCAAGTACCAAGGACTGCACTATTGGCCTACGGAAATCGAGACTATAATTGCTGAGATTCCCCAGATTCAGGACGTGTGCGTTGTAGGAATCTACGATGAGCGTCAAGGAGATGCAGCGGGAGCATTGATAGTCAAGCGAAAGGGATGTGAAGTTTCCTCCAAACAAATTATTGATCATGTCGCCAAGAGATTGCAAGGAGTGCAAAAACAGCTTCATGCTGGAGTTAGATTTACCGATAAATTACCTGCTAATGTGAATGGGAAGACAATGCGAAAAGCTGTTCGGGAACTGTTTGTTTCCCTAAGTGAAAATGGTCAATAATTCTTAGTCATAAATAACACTTTGTGGAATACTCCTAATAAATGACGTAAATGTACAAAGTGTGACTTCTGTTAATTCTGATAACCTATCTTCAATAGTAAATCAATCAAATCTGTCAGAAATTTATTATCGCTTCCCATCGTGTTAAATCTTGCAAAGCTTTTTTCAAACTCTTTTTGTCAATGAATCGTATTTGGTCTTTGCCCCCAACCGATAATAGAGGAAGGCTCCAGTTGACTAACTGTATCAATTATATAGTGGCTTTTAATAAGTCCGTTAGTTCTGCAATCTATGATGGAAGATTGCAGAGCTTTTTAACGCCCTGTCTTTCCACATAATCGCCTGATCGTGACAATCGCTTAACCAATAACTTCAGGAGGATTACTTTAATTGTATTTTGATATGCTATCGACCAATATTAGTGAGAGATAAGCCTTTTCACATGTTGGACCTTTGAACATGAAACCGACTTATGTGGATGCCTGGCAGTATAAAAAGAATGGTACCACTGATCAAAGTTTTAGTAGTGGATTACACCTTATACCCTAATAAAAAAAGTGCAATTTGCGTTAACAGTATAAAATGTCCTTTTTACCTACCACCTACAATGAGAAGGATAAAATCTGGAGCGGTGCAAAACGCGAATCCATCTATAGCTCGGATACATCAGTAGGAAAAATTATGTTCAGTACCATGAAGAATTGGTCAACCAATGTGTGCCAAGTGAGGAATTCTTCTAAAATGTGTATATATCTTTCAATAAACAATAAACCCTGTAGATAAATGATATTGATGGTGTATCAGTGACAAGTGGACAGGCCATTACTTGGGCCATACGGATAGCACAACATCTAAAACAGCGAGGATTAACCTGCAATGATGTGATCGGTATTGTAGCTAAGACTACCACCTATGTAATGCCCTTGGGTGTCGCCTGTTTATTGAACACAACACCCTTTCACTCCGTAAATCCCATGCTTAACGAAGGTAAGTCAATAAATTTTGCTTATAATTGATCTGAAAATAATAGAATTTCTCGGCTGGTGTAGAAACCATTAAACATCTGTTTCAGATCACCAAACCCTCGCTTATTTTTTGTGATGGACAGGATTATGAGAAGATTCATGCGGTTACCCGAGAATGGAACCCGGAAATATTCACTCTAACGGATGCCAGGGTGGGAGTACCCCACATAGAATCCCTGTTGGATCCCACAAAGACTGAAATGTTTTATCAGTGCGTAGGAAATACAATGTGAACAATGAAATCAGCAACTTCTAATCTAATCAATTAATTTACTACTTTCAGACCTGAACCACTTAAGTCCGGTGGAGACCAAACTGTGGCAATTCTGTGCTCTTCTGGTACCACAGGACTACCAAAGGCAGTTTGCATTTCAAACAGTATCCTTATACAGGAACACATGTAGGTTACTTTATAATATATCCTTTCTAGGACTTTTCTAATAGGAATTCTAAAAATTCCCAGGCTTGTCACCAGCGATGCAGTTTTTTTCACATTGAGTTCTTTGGACTGGATATCTGGTCTCTGGGCCTTTGTCTTTAGTACCGTATTGGGATGCACGCGTATCATCACAAATAAACCCTTTAGTCCGGAATATTTTGTTCAACTGGTTAAAAAATACAGGATAACTTACGCATTGTTGGCTCCCATGCATATCTTCGCCTTGATCACTTATCCGGGTGCCACCCAGGAGGCTCTGACATCCATTAATAAGCTCAGTTATGGTGGAGGTTTGTTATCCGTAACCACTCTTAATCGTGCCCAAGAAATTTTTAAGAATGCCATGTTAAACTCCGGCTACGGCATTACTGAAGTGGGTTCCATCACAGTAAATATTGGTATTAACAATAACAACGCAGCGGGACGACTGTTACCAGGGGTTAAAATCCGAATTGTCGACGAGGAAGGAAAGAATTTGGGCCACAATCAGGTTGGAGAGATTTATGTTCACAGCGGACATGCCTGGAACGGTTATTATGGTAATCCCCTTGAAAGTCAACGGATGAGGGACTACCAAAGCTGGTTCCATACCGGAGATTTGGGTTACTTTGATGACCAGAATTTCCTATACATTGTCGACCGCAAGAAGGAGATCCTCAAGTACCAAGCCTGGCACTATTGGCCCGCAGAAATCGAGGCTGTCATCATAGAGCTTCCCCAGATTCAAGAAGTATGCGTTGTGGGAATATATGATGAGCGTTGGGGCGATGCTGCGGGAGCTTTGGTCGTCAAGCGAAAGGGAAGTGAGATCAGTTCCAAGCAGATCATTGATCATGTGGCCAAGAGACTAACGGGAATAGAAAAGCAGCTCCATGCTGGCGTAAGATTTACCGATAAATTACCCTCAAATGTGAACGGGAAGATAATGCGAAAAACTGTTCGGGAACTGTTTGTTTCCCAAAGTGAAAATGGTCAATAGTTCGTAGTCTTAAAAAACACTCTATAAAATACTCCTTTAAAAGATAAGGTTTTTGAGATAATAAATGACGAAAACGTGGATAGTGTGACTTCCTAAATAAAATTCTTTTTTTATAAAGTTTATAAATTAAGTAACTGACAGTGCTCGCCTGATGTTTAGTTTAGGTATCTTCGAAATTATTTGAACAAAAAAAAAAAAATTTTAAAGCACATTATGATAACCTATCTTAAAAATAAATTAATCACATCTGTCAATGCAGTTCAGTAAACAAAAGGGTTGTAAATCTTACTTAAGCGATTTCCTATCGCTTCCCGTCCAATGAAATCTAGCAGAACTTTTAAGACCCCGTACTCAAAAAAGAGTTCAGGGGTCTGTTAAGTTTATCAGAAGCAAATTGTGCATAACAGGCTTCAAGAGGCATGAATCGAACAACTATATCCTATAGCTTCCATAGGTCAAATCGGTCGAAAATAGGAATTTTGTATGAAAACATGTAGTATTAGTTCAGAGATCATAACCAAACTCACATATTATATGTATATCACAATTGTCACTATCCTTACCAAGTTTGATTCGGATCGGAAAACTGAATCCTATAGCTCCCTTAGGACAAATCAGTCGAAAATTGACAATTTGTATGATCAAATGTTGTGTTAATTGAGTTTTCGCAACCAAACTCATATATTTTGTGTATGTCATGATGCTGTATACCCTCATCACATTTATTCCAGATTGGACAACTATATCTATATATATAGCTAAAGCTCCCATAGGACAAATCGGGAGAAAATTAGTGATGCGTATGAAATAAACCCGCACTAGAGTGAGTACAGGGTCTTTTACAGACGGCTCACTTGACTGTAGCCTTTTTTACTAGTTTGAAACTTTTTGTCAATGAATTGCATTTGGGCTTTGGCCTTAGCCGATAATAGAGGAACTGGTAGATAAGATGCTGAAAGATAAGAAATTTCAGGTGACAGAAGCCTCTAGGCGTTGAACTATATCATTTTATATTGTGGCTTTAAATAAGTCAGTTATTCCTGCAATCTTTGTTTCTATATAATCGCATCGATCGTTGTAATCACTTATGCAATAACTTTAGAAGAAGTACTTTTAATTGCATTTTGATATGCTATCGACCCCTATTGGTTAAAGATAAGACCTCTCAGGTGTTGTACATTTGAAAATGTAGCCGATTTCTTTCGAAGCCTGGCATTATAAATACAACGGTAGCTCGGATCAGGGTTCCAGTAGTGAATATACCTAGTAAGGTTAACAAGTGAATTTTGTGTTAATATTAAAAAATGTCGTTTCTAAAAACCACCTACAATGAGAAGGATAAAATCTGGAGTGGTGCAAAACGCGAATCCATCTATAGTTCGGATACATCCGTGGGAAAAATTATGTTCAGTACGATGAAGAATTGGTCTAGCAATGTGTGCCAGGTGTGAATAACTTCAAAAAATCACATAAATTATGAAATAAAACCTGTAAATTAAATCCTGTAGATTAACGATATTGATGGTGTATCAGTGACAAGTGGACAGGCCATTACATGGGCCATACGGATAGCACAGCATCTGAAACAGCGAGGATTAACCTGCAATGATGTGATCGGTATTGTAGCTAAGACTACCAATTATGTAATGCCTTTGGCCATCGCCTGTCTTATGAACACGACACCTTTCCACTCCGTAAACCCCACTTTGGCCGACGGTTAGTCAATTTATTATATAACTGATCTGAAAATAATTAATTTTTTGTCTGGTGTAGAAACCATTAAACATCTGTTGAACATCACAAAACCATCACTAATTTTTTGTGATGGACAGGATTATGAGAAGATTCATGCGGTTACCCGAGAATGGAACCCGGAAATATTCACTCTAACGGATGCCAGGGTGGGAGTACCCCACATAGAATCCCTGTTGGATCCCACAAAGACTGAAATGTTTTATCAGTGCGTAGGAAATACAATGTGAACAATGAAATCAGAAACTTCTAATCTAATCAATTAATTTACTACTTTCAGACCTGAACCACTTAAGTCCGGTGGAGACCAAACTGTGGCAATTCTGTGCTCTTCTGGTACCACAGGACTACCAAAGGCAGTTTGCATTTCAAATAGTATCCTTATTCAGGAACACATGTAGGTTACTTTATTACATATGCTTCCCAGGATTTTCTAACACAATTTCTAAATATTTTCAGGCTTGTCACCAGTGATTCAGTTCTGTATACATTAAGTTCCTTGGATTGGATAACTGGTCTTTGGGCCTTTGTGTTCAGCACAGTATTTGGATGCACGCGTATCATAACTACAAAGCCATTTAGTCCGGAATACTTTGTATATTTGATGAAGAAATACCAGATTAATTATGCGTTGGTGGCTCCCATGCATATCTCCGCCATGATCACTCATCCCGAAGCCAAGCCGGAGATTTTTTCCTCCATTCGTAAGCTCAGTTATGGTGGAGGATTGCTATCTGTAACCACTCTGAACCGTGCTCAAGAATTATGTCAGAATGCAATGATAAATTCCGGGTACGGTATAACTGAAGTGGGTGCGATCACATTAAATCTTGGTATCAATAACAACAACGCAGCTGGGAAGCTATTGCCAGGTGTTAAAATCCGAATTGTTGATGAGGAAGGAAAGAATTTGGGCCACAATCAGGTTGGAGAGATTTATGTTCACAGTGGACATGCCTGGAATGGTTACTACGGTAATCCCCTTGAAAGTCTACGGATGAGGGACTATAACCACTGGTTCCATACCGGAGACTTGGGATACTTTGATGATCAGAACTCCCTGTACATTGTTGATCGCAAAAGGGAGATCCTCAAGTTCCAGGGTTTTCAGTTTTGGCCCGCAGAAATCGAGGCTGTCATTATTGAGCTTCCTCAGATACAGGAAGTATGCGTTGTGGGAATCTACGATGAGCTTCGAGGCGATGCAGCAGGAGCTTTGGTCGTAAAGAGAAAGGGATGTGAAATTACCTCCAAGCAGATCATTGATCATGTGGCCAGCAGACTGACGGGTATACAAAAGCAGATTAATGCTGGTGTACGATTTACTGATAAATTACCCGTAAACAGCAACGGAAAGACAATGCGAAATGCCGTGCGGGATTTGTTTGTTTCCCTAAGTGAAAATGGTCAATAGTTCTTAGTCATAAAAAGCTTTGAGCGATTTATTGAGTCATACAACACTTGAATGGGAAAAGTTAAGTTCAAAAGTACAGAAACACACTATGGATACTCCTTTCCCATATCTCAAGAGGTCTATTGAAAGCTTTTAACACGTGCCCATAAAACAAAAAAAAATTAAGTTTAGGTTTTAGAGATAATAAATGACGTAAATGAGAAAAGTGTGACTTTTTAAATAAAAGATTTTTTTTTATAAAGTTCATAAATTAAACACGTTTCTTTTTGTGTGCAGTTATAGCTTAGAACCTGATCATGATTCTAATTTATACAAAAATAAGGGCTCCACAGCAAAGGTGCTCTCCTGTCGCTAATTTTATGTATCTTCAAATAGATTTAAACAATAAAATTAATTAAATTTAATGCCAGTTTAAAGCTCGTTATGCTAAGCTATCTACGCTATATAGTTGCGATCACTTCTTTTCGAGAACTTGAGGCAGACGGGTGTGATTTTTAAGCTTTATCTTCAATTTAAGATTATTTAATATAATTATCAGACGAAACTATTTTAATCAGAATTTTCGTATTCTATTCGAATTTTGATTAATTAATAAAAAACTTTGGAAACGCGCTATGAACTTTAGTATTATCTTCCAGTGTTAATCCAGTGACTTGTCATTAAAAACATTGTAAATCTTATTTTTTTTACGATTTTACTATCGATCCACGTTTAATGAAATCTTGCAGAGCTTTTATGAAATCTTTTTGTTAATAACTCGGGCATTAGTCTTAGCCGATAATATAGGAAATAACCCAAAACCTATCGTCACATAGAACTGTTGTTGCCAACAGATAAGAATTTCCATGTGATAGACTTTTATAGGTG
Organism: Drosophila cardini; assembly: GCA_018903735.1. Taxonomy (NCBI): domain Eukaryota; kingdom Metazoa; phylum Arthropoda; class Insecta; order Diptera; family Drosophilidae; genus Drosophila; species Drosophila cardini. The sequence continues at coordinate 2,233,926 of JAEIGM010000001.1, read as the reverse complement.
TCTTACTATATCATTATATATTGTGGCTTTAAATAAGTCAGTTATTTTTGTTAAACAAATGATAATCTCATTATCGGTAATTCAGCTGTTCACTTAAATATAGTTAGACCCAGTAATCTTAGATGGAAATACTTCCATAGCTTTTTAGCGCCCTGTCTTTCAATATAATCGCTTCGATCGTGACGATCACTTTTACAATAACCTCAGAAGGAGTACTTCAGTTGTATGCTGATATGCTATCGACCACTATTGGTAGGAGATAAGACTTTTCCAGGTGTTGGAAGGTTTGTAAATGACTGGGATTTATGTGGAAGCTCGGCGTTATAAATAGAACGGTAGCACGGATCAGGGTTTCAGTAGTGATTATACCGTGTAAAGTTAAAGAAGTGAATTTTGAGTAAAAAATAGAAAAATGTCGTTCATACCCACCACCTACAATGTGAAGGATAATACCTGGAGTGGTGCAAAGCGTGAATCCATCTATAGCTCGGATACATCCGTGGGAAAAATTATATTCAGTACCATGAAGAATTGGGCAAATAATATCTGTCAGGTGAGTAATACCTCCAAAATGAATATATATTTTATAATAAAATTAAAAATTGGAAGATTAACGACGTGGATGGCGTATCATTGACAAGTGGACAGGCCATTACTTGGGCCATACGGATAGCACAGTTCCTAAAACAGCGAGGATTAACCTGTAATGATGTGATTGGTATTGTAGCTAAGAATACCACATATGTTTTGTCCTTGGCCGTGGCCTGTCTTATGAATACTACACCCTTCCACTCCGTCAATCCCATGCTGGACGAAGGTAAGAGAATTGATTATATAATTAAACTAAATTATATTAATATATATTTTTTAGACACCATTAAACATGTTCTACAAATCACTAAACCATCGTTAATATTTTGTGATGGACAGGACTACGAGAAGGTTGTTGCGGCTACCCGAGCCTGGAGTCCTGAAATATATACTATAACCGATGCCAGGGGAGGTGTACCCCACATAGAATCCCTATTGGAACCCACAAAAACTGAAATGTTTTATCAGTGCGTAGGAATACAAATTCACATTTTTTGTAACTTCTAATCTAATCTATTAATTTACAACTTTCAGACCTGAGCCTCTTAAGTCCGGTGGAGAACAAACAGTAGCAATTTTGAACTCTTCAGGCACTACGGGATTACCCAAAGCAGTTTGCATTTCAAATAGTATTCTAATACAGGAAAGCATGTAGGTTTCAATTTATGACATCCTCTCCGGGATTTTCCTTAATACTCTTTCTGATAACTCTTAGGCTTGTGACCAGTCAATCAGTTATTTATACATCAAGTTCCTTGGATTGGATAACGGGTCTCTTTGCTTTTGCCTTCAGCGCAGTATTTGGTTGCACACGTATCATCACGAATAAACCCTTTAGTCCGGAGAACTTTGTTCGCCTTGTGAGAAAATACAAAATCGATTACGCCGTAGTGCCTCCCAGACATCTTTCCGCCCTGATCACTTGTCCGGATGCTACCACAGAGGCTCTTTCTTCCATTCGAATGCTAAGTTATGGTGGAGGTTTGGTATCCTTGACCACTCTGAAGCGTGCTCAGGAAATATGCAAGAATGCTATGCTGAATTCCGGGTACGGCATTACTGAAGTGGGTGCCATTACAATAAATGTTGGTATCAGTAATAACAACTCAGCTGGACGACTGTTACCAGGGGTTAAAATCCGAATAGTCGACGAGGAAGGAAAGAACTTGGGTCACAATCAGGTTGGAGAGATTTATGTTCACAGTGGACATGCCTGGAATGGCTACTACGGCAATCCCCTTGAAAGTCTACGGATGAGGGACTACAATCACTGGTTCCATACCGGCGACATGGGCTACTTTGATGATCAGAATTTCCTATACATTGTTGACCGCAAGAAGGAGATCCTCAAGTACCAAGGACTGCAGTATTGGCCCACAGAAATCGAGGCTGCCATTATAGAACTTCCCCAGATTCAGGAAGTATGCGTTGTAGGAATCTACGATGAGACTCAAGGAGATGCAGCTGGTGCTTTGGTCATCAAGCGAGAGGGATGTGAGATCAGTTCCAAGCAGATCATTGATCACGTTGCCAAGAGACTGACGGGAGTCCAGAAGCAGCTTCATGCTGGAGTTAGATTTACCGATAAATTACCCGCCAATGTTAATGGAAAGACAATGCGGAAACAAGCTCGGGAGATCTTTGATTCCATATATCAAAATGGCCACTAATTCTTAGTTAAATTCAAAGCCCTTTCGATACTGAAGAGTAGGATCAACACTACCTATGTGGATGAGGAGGAAGTCAAATGGACCGAAGGTGATACAAAATAAGTGGAGTAATGGTGTAGTTAATAGCTTTGTTTATGGATTTTAATATGTGTTAATTGTTATAAATAAATTTAAGTGATTGTCTAATTACATGTAGCCCCTGAGTTGAACTTAATCGATGTGTGATCGAACTAATTATACTATAAATTAGTTAAGAATGCACTCGTAATGATTAAAAGCAGTGAAAGGACATTTTTCCCACAGCTGGAGACGGGGGTTAAAGCAGGTTGTGATTGCTCTGTGGGCTCGGAGGCAACACTGGTCATGTCGCTCTCTCCCAACTCCTGCTCCGATTCCAGTGGACGCTGCTGCTGCCTGATGTTGCCCGTTCTAATCTCCACTTTGGGCAGGGGGAAGCAGTAGACACGCTCTACCTCAACTAGGAGTGGTACAGCACTTTCCGAGGCGGTCTCGGTCACCGTTAGAGGAACACAAATGGTTGGCTCCTCAGAGGAATTGCGCTCCTCGTAGGGAATTCCCACACGAGTTATATTCAGCGGCAGCTGAGGCATTCGACTTTCTGACACACTCAGTTCACTGTGCATTTGTGCGGAGCTCAAAGTATCCTCGTAGTACTTGTAATCATCACTACGATCATCGTCGATGCGATCAATGCTGTCCACGTGATCAATACGATCAATGCTGCTGGCGTGATCGGTGGAAATACGCTCCGTACTGCTCGAGCTGCCCTCGTGGAAATCAGTTGGCCAATTGAGTGCAATAGTTGTGGACTCCATGGCACTACGTGTAGAGCTCTCCGTACTGCTCGGCCTGGAAATTGATCCCACAACCGGTTGTGTGCTCTCGTAACTGTGCGTGGGATACGGATAAGGCAATGGCATCCAGTTATCCTCAGTGGTCTGTGAGTTCTGACGGTACGCAGTGGTTGTCTCAATCGATTCATTGATCTGCTTAGCCATTGCCCTCAAGAGTGGATCAGTGGCATTGATTCTGACCACCTCGATCGGTGCCTGTGCTCTGGGTAGAGGCACAAACGGAGGTTGTGGCTGTGGCTCTGGTTGTGGTTGTAGCTGCGGTGCTCGCCAGCGGCCTCGGGACTCCTGTGTTCGCTCGTAGCTGTCGCGACGACTGTAAGGATTGTAATAGCCTCCGGCAGCGGTGCGCTGCTCCAGCTGTGGTTCCAGCTCCTCTTCGGACTCCGCTTGCCTGTCAAGAGCTGGAATACAAACACAAAGAAAGTTTCTTGCTGAGCACTTCCCATTTACCCATAAAGGAATGTTATTCTACCTTCTGCTGGCATGCCCATCAGCATAGCCTCCAGTCGCCCATAGACGCGTTCTCTGGGCTGTGTGTCGTCCTCGATGGGATTCATGGGATGCTCTGGCTTCCAGTTGCCGTAGACCACAGCCTCCTTCACCCGTCCCTCGCTCGGCAGAGGGGGCAAGTGGGTGGTGCTGCTGCTACCAACGCTCAGCTGCTCCCTCAGCAGTGGAATGTGTGTGTGCACTGTGGATGTCGCGGGGTGTGGAGCAACTGCGCCGTAATTGTTCCATTTGGGTAGTGCTGGTCCTGGCATAAGTCCCGAGCCTGGCGGTGGTGGCGGTGGCGGTGGCTGTGGCAATTGCATGTCCGCAATGCGTATACGACCCCGTGGCCGTGGCAGCTGCAGTTGCTGTGCATCAGGTTCTTCCTGGCAAAGGATGAGCACGAAGCTAAAGGCTAAAAGCAGCCAGAGTAGCAAACAAATCAACTGCTGCTTGTGGGCCATCACTAAAAAGTGGTTCAAGTCCCGTTTGAATTGCGGTGATTTGTTGTGATTTTTGAGTGAATTTTTGCTTGACAAAAGTTCGTCGCAGTTCGTTTCAGTTTCGATTTCTATTTACTGAACTGATGTGCCACTTTTTAACTACTTGTTGTTGTTGTTTTTTGTATCTTCAGTTCACAGTTAGCTGCTTCATTTTATTGTTTCATTTCGGTTTTGTTTGGTCAATACAACAATTCGCATTGTTCTCAATTCCACTTGCCCATCGATATTCGCACTCAGCCGAGTTGAATGCTCCCCTCAATTTCTTCTTTCACTACCTCCTCTTTCTCTACCTCTACCTCTTCTTCTTGTTATTAGTTTTGATTCTGCGCGTTTTCTTCTTTCTTCGTACGATTTGTGGTCTAAACGCGGCGGCTTCTAAACGGCAACTGATGTTGGCCAAATCAATTTGCTGCCGCTTCAGCTGCCGCAATCATTGACTGATCACAACGGTCGTTGCGCCTGCGCATACCCCAAACAACAACAACAACAACAACTACTACCACTACTACCACTACTACTTACATATATAAAGAAACATTCTTAATCAGAGCTATAGAAATGTTTTCTATTGTTCAGTTTTTCGCTTAATTATGCTCAAGAGCGTTCAAAATTTAATGGCAAATAAAAAATTTCTTAGCCGTTTGCTTTTGGGTGAAAATGCAGCTCATTTTGATTTATTTTCCTTTGCTGCTGCTTCTTCTTCTAGGTGTAATATATACATATATATTGATATATATCTACTAACTTTAATATTTATGCAAATTACTGGCTTGTGCTACAAAAAATGAAAGAAAAAAAAAATAGAAATAGAAATATTTTTGCTTGTTTATTTTGGCACCGTTTATCAGAATGTTTATACTCCGTTCGTTGAATCGTCGCTGAGGGGCAAACTTTTCACCAAATTGATTGGCTCAACTCTGACAACGGTAAAACAGTTGTAGGCCGAATATTTAACGAGCAGATCGACGTTTAAGCCATACTCTCCGCAATGGCTAGCACTGGACGGCAACGAAAGTTGGTAGTTTACTTGGTCATAACTTGGTTAAAAGATCTTAATTAGTTGCTAGTAGAAACTGAAATTTTTTAAGTACTTCGAAGCTATTTTATTGTAAGTAAGTTAAAGTAAGAAAATTTATCGGAGACTAAGCATTTTTTAAACTTGAATTCCAATTATGATTAAAATTGTTTAAGGCAAGAAAAATGGTTTAAAATAAAGTGGGAAGTCTTTAAAAATTTATGTCAAAAAAAATATTCTAAATTTATAAAGCTTAACTTTGTTTTATATTAAGTTTTTTAGCACTTCCTTAAACAATTCTCTGCTCATTCTTTCCCCAGATTTACTAGCTTGAAAAAACAGCTTAGCTAATTATAGACTGAAATTATAGTTGAAAGTTATGACTTACCAAAACAAATACTATTGTTAACTTAATACATAATCCGCTTAAAATTTAAAGCCTTTAAATTTAAACTGTTTCTCAAGACTCAATTCAGTCCTAACTAAAACTGAAAGTTAAGTCTTCCCCAAAACAAACTTAATTCAAAGACTTGTTTATAAAAAACTTATTAAGCAAATCAAAGATTTTCCAAAGACAGCTTTAGTCCTAGTTGCAGCTAAGTTTTTCCAGTTAAATTATTGGAAAGGCATCACTTGAAAATCTTGAGTTTTTGACTGAATTGCTGGAGCACTCGTAAAAATTTGAAATCAAGTCAAAAAACGTCAAGAGACAAGAGAAAAGCTGTCATAATTATGCAAGAGCCGGTCTGACGAGACTGTCGAAAAGACTTTTCATGGAGCTATATGGAAAATCGACTGTAAATGTGAAAAATATTCCCAAAAACAAATTTAATTATAATTTGTGGAATTGAATTCACAGCAAAAGCACATAACGTAATAACAACAATAACAACCAACAAAATATGCAAATATAAAAAATAATTATAATAAAAATAAAAAAATTATAGTCATTGCGCTTTGTCACGTTTTGTGGGCAGTGTGGAAGGAAGAGGCGGGGCCAAGGGGGATTCATATGGAAATGGAAAAGCGTTGAATAATGTGTGTGTCTAGGGTCGCGTGTGTGTGTGTGTTTGGCATGACGAATACTTTGCTTTTCCGCTTTTATTATAATCTTTTCTTTTATTTGTTTATTTAATTTTTCTTTTTTTCATATTTTTTTTCTCTTTTCATTCAACAAAACTTTCACGATCGTTAATATAAATATTTGTGTGCTGTTGTTTAATTGTTAGTTGTTAATGAATTGCAATGGGTTAAACCAGAATTTTAGTAGCAAAAAAAAATCACAGTCTATCTATGGGTTAAGCTGAATTTTGAAAGAACTTTTTTAGGCAGCACTGTAGCTAGTCGGATTGAGGTTATGGTTTTGTTGCTCCTCCTTCATTTTATTGGTTCTCTAGCAAGCCAATGTATTGGCCATTCTGATTGGCAACACGTCTCTCCTCCAGTTTCTTAGCAAATGCCGGATCACTCTTAGCCCGCTGCTCCAAACGCTCCTGTTGCAGCTTAATGCCCGCATAGATCTGATCCAATCCCTTTTGGATCTCCTCGGGTATGGCCGGTGGAGTGGGTATATGATCTCCAGTGGCACGGAAGCCATTCTCATCGGCTGTATACTGTACATTAACCAAAGTGCCCTCCGGTGATTGATACGAGTATTGGCCATGTTGTACTAGCACTCCATTGGGATTTGTCTCGAAATCCTTGAGGAAACCCGTCTCCTCGTGCACTATATTATTGCCTGTCTCGTACTCGGTCTTATAGCTACCATCCTCACTCTGCTCTTTGTTGTACTTCAGAATGGGTATCCAGGTGCTTGTCTCACGCAGATCCTCATGACGATGATCAAGCTTTTCGTCTCGTGGAATATTATTGGCATTGGGATGTGCATGATGCTGGTTGTGGTGCTGGTGCTGATGTTGGGCGTGGCACGACAACGCAAGCAACGAAATAAGTATCTAGTAAGTGGGAGAAATTTGTTTGAAAAAAATAATTAGTTTAATTATTACTTATATAATTATTTTAATACATTTTTTATTAGTTAAACATAATGAAAATTATTTAAAAAATGTTGTTAAAGAATTGCTTAGTTCTTTCTGCCAATTTCACAGATTTATCCATCGTTTAACCTTGAAGATATATCCAACTATTAAATTTTCTGGCAAGAGCCATCGATTTTCCATGGGTTAGTATCGAAACTATCTTCAAAAACTATGAAATTTTCTGAAAAGATCACCAATATTTTCACTGCATGATTTTCAAAACGCTTTCTAGAGTTTTTAAAACACTTCTGTCTGCTTTTCCAGATACTTTTCATATACAAACTCAAGTTCTCTTTGTAGTAACACAAGTATCTTTTAGTTTAATCATATGATTAACTTACAAGCACTTTCATTATAAAATTCGTCTCGTTTAAGATTCACTTTTAAATTAAAGATACAATTTTTGTTAACCGATTTGTCACTGTCTTTTCAGCACTCAAGCTTCAGATGTTGCAGTTGCAGTTGCAAATCGCGCGATTTTTCCGTTGCCCGTTTGTTGTGTGTGGTAAGTGAAAGCTGCAACGGATCGAACTGTGCAGCGGCGGCCCTATTTAAGAGCTTTATATAGTCGCGACTTGGACTTTATCTCCTGCGCTCACAGATCGCAGCTAACAATTCGCAGCTTACAGCTCACAGCTCACGGACGGTGCGAACCCACACCAGCAGTTGTCATGGCTTGAGATACATGCAGTTACAGATACAGATACATTTTGTTTACATCGACATTAGTTGCAATTGCCATAGTTGTAGTTGTTGTTGTCTTTTCTACTTGTTCGGTAATTGTTATTTGGAATCTTAGCGATGTTTAAATGCCGTTTTAATAAAAACGTCTTTAATCAGTTAAACATTAAATTAATTAACACCTAAATATTAAGCGATTAATTTTTTTAAAGCATTTTACTATAATTTTTGATTAATTTAGGACACCTAAAATTTTTTTTAGTTATTGCGATAGGTTTAACAGAGTAAATCGACTATCGATAGATTCGATTACTTACCGATTACTAAGAAATATTTAATTGATAACTACTGTTATGGAATCTTTGTGTTCAAAATGTAAAAATCTTTTTTAGTCTATAAAAAATGTTTATATTCTTTAGTTAAGCAACTATTGAAAGTTATCGATAACTGAAAAATGTTGTTAGTTTGTCTTTTAGACACTTAAGTTTGATTCTGTATATTCTTTTCTTACACACACGTCATCTTTGGCGTCTTATAATATAATACAGCATATAGTATGGTATATACCACATAACACTCGTATTGCTATGCATACATTAGATATGGTAATAGGCACAGTAAAAGTCTGCGCATTGTCTGCCACAGTGTGTCCGTCCGGTCGTTCATCTTCGTAATGCCGTTATTTAGAAATAAGCCAGAACGAGTTTTTTCTGCAAAAGCTTCGTCGTCGTTGTCGTTGTCTTTGCCAAAATGCAGCCGAACATGTAATATATGATCTGCCTCTCTCTAGCTATAGCTCTTCCTCTCTGCTGCTCTCCCTCGCCCAATTCCTCTTACTCGCTCTCTCTCTCTCTCTGTAAAGCTTTTGCTGCTCTCTTTCGCTTGAGTGGATTATAGTAGAGAAGAGAGTAACGAAGATGTTGCTATTTTTTCATGAATTCTTGTAATTGCAGCAGCCGTTATTTACGGGAGTGGTAGTGCTATGAGAGGAAAAAGATACGTATTCACCGATCGGTGAAGAGTATAGTGATATACAGTATATATATATGTAGTATATGCAGATACTGAAATGAAAATTGTTGTAAGACTGAAGACTGAAGACTCGTGCAGTATTTGTTTATTTGGTTCGCGAATCTGCAGATGAGGCAACACGATAATTGAGTTCAAAACGGCAATGGCTCTTGGCAAATGTTAATTAGTTAATGTTAGTGGAAAATGGGTCAATTTGTGTGACGATATCAGATGAAAACACTAAAAAAGATACCGAAAAAATACTAAAAAACAAACCAAAAAAATACCACCGTTACTTGTCAATTTAAAGCACACAAAAAAGCCAATAAATTTAATTTCAATGCTTCGACAAGAATCACTTGCAACATAATGCGTTAAGTTGAACAACCGCGTTGCCGGTTGCCTTAAAGCGGCAACAACTAGAAAGAGACAGGGAGAGAGGGAGAGCGAGATAGAGTCAGAGAGGCAGAGCTAAAGCATTGAATTGAGAGAAAATCTGGTAACAAGTCAAGTGTTAACAACGGCTATGTTGGGACAGGCCGCCTTCACAGCCACACCCCCGATACCAAATTGTTGTGCCTTCTTCGTCTGTCGCCCACTTGAAGCTGCAACGCTTTAAGCCAAGTTTGAACCAGTTGTTGTTGTTCGTGAGTCATCAGCAATTGTGCAATTTTTACAAAAATACTTACCCGTCTCAAACTCAATGAAAACGAAAGCTGACAAGGTTAGCTCCAGATCTGAAACTGAATCTGAATACTTACAGCTTACACACTGACCTACATATATAACTTTTAGCCCAGTTCTTAGGGGGAAGTAAGGGCTTATCTTGCTGTCTATGCATAGAAACTTCAGAGAAACTGGGCATTAAACAGTCGAGGAGCGTTACATCTTGTTAGTCCCAACAAGGACTGTGATTTATCCAAATAAATCAGACAGTACCAATAACATAATGGTAAGAAAACTACAATCATTAAACTCTTCCGCACAGTGGTACAAAAACGAACTATTAAGTAGACTTTTCTCAGGTTACTTGGTATCTAGTGTCATTTGGGCATTGAAAATGTCAAATGATTGCCAAGTTGCGCTGCATTCTATGTTAACATTTTGGTGTTGGTTTCATCTCTTGCCACTAAAATTTCCAACCGTGTTCTTAGCTCGTGCGCCATTTGACATTTAAAATGCCGTGTTGAGAGACTAGAGGAGACTGGAGAGACTGCAGCCAGAGATACAAAACTGGAGACTGCAAGCTGCAGACTGAAAGACGTTAAGACCGATACACTGAAAGACTGGTTTACAAAAATAAAGAGAAAAAAAAAAAAATCGGTCCGAGGGGCCAGCGGCGAGGCAATAAATTTTGCGGCAATTTCAAGTGTCATGAGGTTGTGAAATTTGTTGTCAGTACTTTGGCATCTTGAGCTTGAATCGTAAATAATGCTCTAGTAATGGATGGAGATGTCTGTTTGATCGGTAATCAAGTGGCTTACTTGATAGACAGACCACGTATATGTAATTGCCAATTCTAACAGAGATTCGTATATTTGATCCTATCTGCTCACTAAATGATATCAAACTGATTTTGCATGCAGAAAAGAACTACACGAGAGAATTCCACATAATCTTTTTTATAACTTTTCATTTAAATCCAACGAAAGTTTGTTGACCGAAAAAAAAATATATATTTTACCCTTTTAGCTTACTAAAATCAATTATTTTGCCACTAAGTGAAACATTCATGTACCAAAAATCCACAGCACCAAAATTTAGCTCAACTTTAAAATGTTTGTTAATGGGCAAAAATGCAGGTAGATTTACACCCACATTAATGTTATGAAAGTAATAGGCACCCTGTAAATAATGCATGTTAAATGGAAAATAAACTAAAGTTAGTACTGACTATAACGAACCTTCAACTGCGGACATGTTTTGGTCAAATTGGAGTTCGAAAATATAGTTTTGGTCACTCGAGTGTTTGTAAAAGTGGCAAACATCCACCTTCATATCCAGAATCTTGTTATAACTATTACTTAATGATCGTCCCATAAATAGTATAAAATGTGCAAAAACCTTTTCTATATCACGCTTAGACTCATATTCAGCTGACAAAAGTGTTCTATCCGGTTCGACAATCTGGCAAGTTGGAGCGTATAGAATGCTGGGATTATAGGCACACTCAAAAGTATTCCAGTCGTTGTGTGGACTATGGAATATGTAGACTAATTTATTAACTAAAAAATTTTAATTTAAATAGAGACTTTACCTTAGCAAAACTGATTGTCGTTAGTAAAAGCAGCCAAATGGAAAGTCTGTCCATATTGGACATTGTACAGTGACTGAAAATAAGTACTGCTAAGTCAGCCCATTAACATAATATTTGGGTATCAAAATATACAACATAATTATAGATATTTATAAATTTTGATTAAGTTGTTTTGCAAATAAAGTTTGAAATTTTGTTGGTTGGTTAAATTGTTCAATTGTTTAAACATTTAAGTATTTTTAGATACGTTTTAAGTTTTAGTTCTATTTCCAATTTTAATGCGCTATTGAATCCAGCAAACGTCCACTTAAAGAAGCATTTACAACCCATAATTTAGGGAGAAATACATTAAATTGTACTTTAAATTCTGTTTTTGGTAGAAAAGCCGGCACATTAGCTCCAATATCCATGTTCCGAAAGTAGTATAATCCCTAGAAATTGTATAAAAATTTTTATTTAATTAAATTTCTGCAGAAATTAATTAATTTTCCTTTCAAAAAAACCTTAAGTTGTGGACACTTTTTGGGTAAATTGCTGTTCATACTCATGCTCTTGTAGGCAATGTTCAGGAACTTGTTCCTTTTGGATGCCTTGTAGAACTGACAAATGTCCACATTCAGATCCATCATTTTGTGGAACTCATTAGATGGGGGGCGTGGCAGTTTAAGTATAAAACTAGCATTTATCTGCTCAAAGTCACGATTGTATTTGAATTCACCAGTTATAAGAGTCTTCTTGGGTTCTAATATGGAACATCTATGAGATTCGACGATTTTTGGATTAACTACACAATTAAATGAATTCCAGTAAACAGCTAAGCCTTGAGTTGCCTGTAAAAAGAATTAAACTTAGTATTTAAAAGTGATTATTTTGGCTCGAAATTACCTTTAGCGTGAATATAGCTAACAGCAGCAGGTGAGTGGAAAATCTTACTATCGACTCCATAGAGAACTGCTTCAATGTGATTAACTTTCTGACTGATCAGACAATGACTTAATGTTCAGTTTATTGAGTTGCTGTAAATATGAATTGGTTAATTGTTTTATAAATGTTGTTTGATTGATTTTGATGATAAATATTAAAAAAAACAAACATTGTAGCTCTAGAATTGAGTTCTATTTATATGCAACTAGGCCTAATTAGGGAAATCAACTAGAAAGTTGTAGGTCATCTAGCTAGTGTTGGGATAAAGCAATGCCAGACGTACTAAGCGTTCTGTTCTCCTGTCTTTACAGCTGGAATATATAGAATATATGGAATATACAGTCGAGCAAGCCGACTGTAAAAGACCCCGCACTCTTTCTAGTGCACATTATAAATTATGGGGTCGGGCACGCCTCCTTCTGCCTGTTACGCACATATTGCTTCAGACAAAGTTAATAGACCTGGTGCTTTAGCGTGAAATTGGCTGATTTCTTCGAGTTTGGCTGCTGCGTTTTGCTGGTTGTATGTATGTGTGTGCACTTTAACAGCATACTGTTGGTAAGTAAGGCTATGCGTCTCCTTTTAAACCAATCATCAGTACAACTTTGACTTAAAATATCTAGGGACTCGTTGGTCTGAAGGTTCCAATGTCATACCATTTTGAGCTCGGGAGGTCAAAAGCTATCGATTGGCATCAAAATATTTCATTTTTAGAGCAAAAAATTTTTTTCGGATTTTTGGAAAAATGTAAAGGGGGTAACATCATAAAATTTGCCAAAATGGGGTCGATTCTAAAAATTTTAAATTTTGATGTCGATCGATTAAACTAGTTGTGCAGAGTATAGAAAGGTTTAACTTTTTGAGATAGGACATTATTTGGCTGAGATATGATCAGTCAAAGTTGGAAAAAATGAAGAAAAATCCATTTTAAGGTCTCCTCTGCGGATCAATCATTACCACAACTTTGGCTTGCTATATTTTGGGACCCGTTGGTCTAATGGTCCTAATGTCATACCATTTTCAGCTCAGGAGGTCTAAAATTATCGATTGGCATCAAAATATTTCATTATTAAAGGAAATTTTTTTTTTCTGATTTTTGAAAAATTGTAAAGGGGTAACATCATAAAATTTGCCAAAATGGGGTCAATTCCAATAATTTTATATTTTGATGTCGATCGATTAAACTAGTTGTGCAGAGTATAGAAAGGTATAACTTTTTCAGATAGGACACCAATTGGCTGAGATATGATCAGTCAAAGTTGGAAAAAATGAAGAAAAATCCATTTTAAGGTCTCTTCTGCGGATCAATCATTACCACAACTTTGGCTTGCTATATTTTGGGACCCGTTGGTCTAATGGTCCTAATGTCATACCATTTTCAGCTCAGGAGGTCTAAAACTATCGATTGGCATCAAAATATTTCATTTTTAGAGCAAAAAATTTTTTTCGGATTTTTGGAAAAATGTAAAGGGGTAACATCATAAAATTTGCCAAAATGGGGTCAATTCCAATAATTTTATATTTTGATGTCGATCGATTAAACTAGTTGTGCAGAGTATAGAAAGGTATAAATTTTTCAGATAAGACACCATTTGGCTGAGATATGATCAGTCAAAGTTGGAAAAAATGAAGAAAAATCCATTTTACTCTATCATTTGACTCCCAATATAACACAAATTGTTTTATGACAGATATTTATTAATGGATTGATAGCTGTAATCATACCTATTTATAATTTATATTAGTTTTTCATATATATTTAATGTTGTACATAGTTTACCACAATAATGTATGCATCTTTTTTATGATTAAGCATAAAAACATAAACTGTGGCATACTTTTGGGCGCTTTGTTTTTATGCTGACACACAATTTGACGGCTTATGGCTGTTTATGACTGATAAATACTGTCTATAGATAGAACATTTATTAGGAAGGACATTTTTAGTAACTAATAAATTGTTATTAAATTTTATTTTAAATTTAAATTTAGAGTATGCTAGTTTTTTGACTTTGGTTATATTTAGCCTTTTTTCTGGTTGGATCAAAACCTTTTTTTCTTTCTGCTCTGCTCCTTGGCCACGTCGTACAAGTGTCCCTGTACTGTGACATTCATCAGATAACTTGTTCGTGGCATAAACCAGTTGAAATTCAGTATAAAAGGAGATTCGGTAAGAACTGGAGGCAGAGCTTCGACAACCGTAACATTTTGCACACGATAATGACCCTAAAGGAAAGAAATGTAGTTTAAAATTGTTATGATTTTGAAATAGTCTTCTCACTTACCTCCGGAATGGGACAGCGTATAGTATTATTACTCAGATGCATTAAGCTGCTAAGCAAATCGATTAACGCTTTTCTTTTGCCTTCGCGAAAAACTTTGCACATCTCGAACGTAATATCGAATATTTTCTGAAATATCTTTTTCTTTGGATTCGGTATGGAGATCTTAATGGTGGCCATTAGCGAATTAAGATTTTGCTTAAGTTTCAGTTCGGCATTAACGCTTCTGTTACGCGGTGAGTTGATAACGCAACTAGAATTCGCAATAAATTGTGGATTGGTAATACATTCCAGTTGCTGTACCACTATGAAGTATCCCCTGCTCTGAAATCTCAGGTAATATACATATAATTGGTATATCTCAAATTTCTTTGACTGTCTTACCGTTATTAATGGCACGGCGGGACACAATAGCCAAGCATGATTGATCAGCAAGATGCACAAATAGTGTTTCATCATGTTTGTGAAACTTTTATAACATTTATAACTCCAACTCCAACTCCAATTCCAACTTCAACTTAAAACTGAATGGAACGACAGGCGTTGGCATTGGCCTTTTCCGATAATGAAGTGCTTTGGTGATTTGTTCGTTTAATTGTCGGAACTGTAGGCCAATTAAATAGCAATACGCTAGTTGTAAATGGGTCCAGTTTTAACAAGCGAGGTGTGTATTTGTACTTTATAATTCCGCTAACGAGTTGAGCGATGAACAAAAAAAAAACCCAAAAACCCAAAGATGCAAATACAACGCGAGAAAATTGAGTATAGCAGAGCACACTAGACTTTGGTATACCCTAGCTGGCAGCTTACAAAGTTTTGCTTAGCGCTTTATGGTCGTAAGGGGCGTGTCAACCAATATTTAATAATGACAACTGCTGCCTGCTTCTGTTAGGAGTCTTCATACCAAATTTGGTGCTTTTGGCTGTTACCATTCCAGAGTTATGTCCATTCGCAAGCTGTGTATCTCAAACTAGCTATACCAAGTAAACTATTAAAGCTGTACAAAAGTATATGTACTTTTTGAGCTCAGCGTAATTACTCTTAACAAAGCATTTATACCCTCTTTACAGCGTAGACAACAGTAGTTGCTGCGGGGAGTCACTGATTCACTGAAAACCATTTCGGAATTGCTCAAAATGACATGCTCAGCTATGAAATCTTTTAATGTATATTCAATAACACATTGCACACACCTCGCACACACTCACACACACACGCACACACGATCTGTGGCTTTGTGTACTTAAACGAACGAAACTGAGATGCGTAAACAAATCGAATGGATCATAATCAATGCCAATAATCGCGGTTGCTCAGCGATTAGAGCATTTAGTTTGGAATTGGTTTTCATATCGATTTTGGCTTTCGGACACACACTGTGTGTGTGTGTGTGTGTGTATTGTTTATGGCTTTGAGGGATAGCTGACGTGTGGGTAAATAATCTTGGAGATCAACATCATGATCATCATCTTCATCTGAGCGCATCCGCAACCGCAATCGTTGGCGTGAAGGGCAGTTTGGTAATTTTGTAAGCGCCACGAGGCTGAGAAATACTCAAAGTACTCAAAGTACTCACAAGTGAATGCTGTGCAGTAAGTTCGAGTACTCGATAAGTGGCAATGAGACACAAACTTAATTGTTCAATATTTGTTCATTTATTTATTATGTCTTCTCTGTTTCTTCTTCATTTTTTTGTTTAGTTTTTAGTTAGAACAACCCATCGTACAGTTTGATAGATAGTATGGCATAAGGGCAGTGCTGTGCTATTTCCAGTACGTAATACTTTATACAATATATAGTTATATGTTATACGATATACGATAAATGTGTGTTTTTTGGGTGTGTGTGTCTTTTTAAAACTAATGTTAATCACTTAATTACACATACGCCCCGTGGGCTTCAAACTTCTTATTGCGGCGCCACAGGCAAATGATCACCTTCAGGTTGGAAACCATTCTCATCGGCCACGTAGCGCAGTGTAATGACATTGCCATCGGGATCACTGTAGCTGTATGAACCGGTCTGCACCAGGACCAACTCCTCATGCTCATCGATCACCTGTCCATCGCCGGTCTCCGTGCGGGGCACTATGATCTTCTTCAGGTAGCCAATGTTCTCCACTCGAATGCCATTCGATGTCTCGTAGCTGCCAAGGGGAGAAGGGCAGAAGGGATTAGAAGTGAGTACCTTTTATGCTACTACTATTTAACATACTACTATTTCTGCTACTACTTCTACTACTACTACTTTCCGCTACTTTTACTACTACTTCTACTACTACTACTATTTCTACTCCCTTTTCAACTACTTTTCATGTCTTTATTCCCTTACCTGCTGTTGAAACTGCCATCGGCATTATTCACATTATCCTGCTGGATAATGCTAGCCGGTGTTGTTGTTGTCGTCACCGATCCACGAGTATCCTGTGGCCGTGCCAAGACATAGGACAGCAGCAGTGCCGAGCAGAAGATACACACGAGCTTGTACATGATTTTATTTGTTGTATCCTTGTGGGTGGTTCTTGTTT
Organism: Drosophila cardini; assembly: GCA_018903735.1. Classification (NCBI taxonomy): domain Eukaryota; kingdom Metazoa; phylum Arthropoda; class Insecta; order Diptera; family Drosophilidae; genus Drosophila; species Drosophila cardini. The sequence continues at coordinate 2,217,062 of JAEIGM010000001.1, read as the reverse complement.
GATAGGGAACGGGGCGTGGCAAGTTAATTCCAGCGAGTTAGTGCGCAACTGTTGACTATTCAGCGCTCGCATTGCCTTTATATACCATCTGTGGCTATGGCGAGGGCGAGCACCTCATTCGAGCACTTACTCGGACGAGTGTTCGCACTCGCACACTGCCTCACAAACGTAATCGCACACGCATCGCGGCTGCTTCGGTTGCCACAGCCGGCGATTACCGATGGGCGCACTAGATAAGAAGCAGAGAAGCGTCAAGTACAAGTACTCGCACTCGTAAAAAACTCTAAAAATACAACAAAAAAGCCAAAAACAAAAAATTAAAATGACGAGCGGGCGCTTCTTCGTCTTAACTACCCTGTAGTTAGCTTGTTCAAGCGGGGTATGCCGCTGACCTTCAATTGGACATGCTTTGATCTTGATTCTTAACTGTTTCTAGTCTTTTGTTTACCAAATTGTTTAAACAATTTCTTTTCAAAGTTTTTGATTGGGTTTTAAGCGATGCTACCCGAAAGATACTTTTTGGTAGCTAAGGGGTATCGAACTGACCTTCATTTTAACCCACTGTCATTTAGTTTTAGCACAGATAATTAGACAAATTTTCAATTTATATAAATATTAAATATTAGGCGCTTCTTTAATTTATTTTAAATGGTTTTTAACTACTGGGTATGGTCTTGGCCTTCAATTGGTCTTACAATAACTCGGAAATCATGAAGATTTTTTTATCAGTTGTTGTTAAAATTTTTGATTTATATGAATTATTGTTATTACGGAGTATATATTTACTATAATAGGGAATTTCACAGAAGATTTTCGTATATATTTAGCCAAAATCTCTTGAGTAATTAGCAATTCTATATATTCCAGGGTATAAATTAGGCAGTTCTTTAATTTATATTGTTCTGTTAGTTATTAAATAATTGTAAATATACTAAAATAAGAATAAATATTTAATTGCTGCCTATTTGGTAGTCAAAACTTACTGAGATATGATACGGTTTTCGATTTCTTAAATATAAATATTTATTTTTATTCAAGAAAACATTTTGTATTTGTTTTAAGTGGCTGCTTTTGTCACTAGCGTGGTAAATTAGAGGCTGAACAAACGTTTTATTAATGACTCAAATAAATTATTATTTTAAAAAGTAAAGTTTAACATAAAATGAAACAGCTAAAATGGTTTTTAAATCGATTAAACAAATTAGTAAATTGTTTAAAAAAACATTTTTATTTCTTGGTTAAGTTATTGTTTAAATATGTTAATGAAATTATAGTTTGACTATCGAATTAATATACTAAATTAAATTAAAAACAAACTTAGACTGTTTGTTAGATAGCTACAGGGTACTGCGCAGTCGTGACTACCCTACTGATTACTTACCTTTTGTTTTGTCGTACTTTGTTGTGGCCATCATTTGAGGCTTCTTTTTTCCACTTTACTGTCCATTTCGCGCGTCTGGCCGATGAGTAAACCTCGCGCCGCCAAAGAGTTGGAGGCGGAGATGAAGAGGGAAGTGGGGAGAGGGGAGGGAAAGATGGAGATGAAACGACGGTGTCAACAGCAGGTGATGTTGATACCGATATCCGAAGCTGGCAATGCGACAGCTGACAAGTCTCTGTCTCTATCTCCATCTTCGTCTCCATCTCCGTCTCTGTCTCCTTCACTGATTGTTGATGGCATTTGGCAGTCAGAGTTGGCAGCTACGTGATTCGCCTGCGCAGAACATAACTCTTATCGCACACTGTAAAGTTCCGAAAGGTCGGGGAATCCGTTAAGGATTTGAAATTCTTCAAGTCTCCAAAGTTTATTCGCTTACAACAATTATCTTTTCTATTCTTTCTATTCACATGAATAATTTCGAAAACTTTTCGAAATTTCGCATTCGAATCACGTTTCGAATTAGAGACATTTTGGCCTAACGGTGAACACGCATAAAGGCGTAATAAAATATTTAGAGTACTGAGTATTTTGAATGAAATCATAACGTTTGCAAATTACGTATACGCACAGTGGGTCAATGAACCCCAAACTGTATGCAAATTAAGTTCTTACTGCTAGCATTGTTTTAAAACTACTTTTGTCCCCCTGCAGTTCCAATTTAACACCTGTAAACTAATGAAATCTTGTGGAATTTACACTTTCGATTTTTTACCTGCTCGCTTGAATTAACTAACGTAATTTCTAAGGTATTATTATATTGTTAGAACAAACATTTGGCCTAAACTCGTTAGCCCAAATGCTCGTAGTTCATGTATTTGCCAATTAGCATTATATAACAAATACTTTATGTTAATAAGTCTACACTCTATTGGCCTCTGCACATTTTGCAGCATTGCAGTCGAGCAAAAAAGCTGCTAATTTTGGGTAAATTTTCACACCCAAACTTGGCTCACACACCAACTTAATAACCAATTTTGAAAGAGACCAACAAGTTTTTAGGCGTGGCAGCCAAAAAACGGCTAGAATATTGCGTAAGTGAATAAATGAATTATGCAAAACGCGTTTTAATCGAGAAAGTAATCGGCTCACTCACTCTCTTCGCAAGTCTATAAAAAATTTCACAGTTTGAAAATAAAAAGAATTTAAATTTATAAATTTGTTTAAATTTTGCTAATTTCTTCTGGGTTTTTTTCGTGTATATTTTGTTAATCTTTTCTTTTCAGTTCTTTTGTTTCACAGTTGTTTATCATAATCACATATATAAACGATGGCGAATAATTTAATTCAATTCCATCTAATATCTCTGCTCGCTTGTCTTTGGCGGATGATTCCTCTGGTATTCCAGAGTCTTGAACACATAATCCGGTGTGGGCGGGGGTGTGGGTAAATGGCTGCCAATTGGCTGGAAACCATTCTCATCGGCTATATAGGTAACGGTATACTCCTTGCCATCATCTCCCACATATGTGTACTGTCCCTTGATGGATTCACCAAAATTATCGTTACTTATTTGCTTGAGTTGACCTGACTGTATGAATTCGGAGCCATCATGGAGCTGATAACTTTTAAGGGGGAGGTTAGTGAAGTATTCCTTATTGTTTAAACAATTTAACACTTACTGGGTTTGAAATTTCCCATTGTACTCGACATTCGATTCATTTACGATGGGATCATCGTTGTCAGCTGCATAAATTGCAGAAACACAAAAAACACAAATCAAAATTAATTTCATTTCAATTCTTTAAATAGAAATTTAAGTATTTAAGTATAATCCACACGGCGCTAAGGTCTCGAGACTACTAACGATTCCTGTGCTAAGTAAACAGCCTTTTATAGCATAGCCAAATCTAAAATCTAAAATTTAAAACAAAAGCAGAAACAAAAACAAAAACTAATAAAATATTTAACATGAAATTTAAGTTGGAGCAATAAATAATAATGAACTTGTTTGGTTTGGGTGTGAAATTTAGAGCAACTGGGTAGCTAAACCAACTGAATACCCTGTAAAAGTCTTAAATTACTTCTGGAAATTCCTAAATAATTACTTTAACTAATGTTAAGGGTATAAATACTTCGGTTTTGTAAAAAATATTTATGTATCGGATAGATCTGCATATCTATCCTATACAGCAATTGTCACTAACGTCAGCATACGATTCTGGTTCTTCTTTAGAACCGACTTGACCACATTTTTAGCCTCCTCATTTGCATACAACAAATTTATCAACTTTGCCTTGAAATGCAAAAAACAAAACAAATAATATATTTAGTAAAGTTTTTAGCTATTTTTAGTGTTTGGCTCAAAAGTAAAAATCCGCACAAGTGTGAGGGTGTGCTCCAATTTTGGTAAGAAGAAAGGAAAACAAGAATTCAATTTTTTTTTGTTAAAGAATCTTTAATTCTTTATTTGCAGCTAAGGCTAAAGATATTTAAGTTCTGCTCATGTGTGTGTGTGTCTGTCTGTGTGTGTATGTATTTATGTCATTTGACACGTACAAAAACCAACGATTCGTAATTATATATATATATGTATATGTTTATGTATAAGTAGGTACATTGTCATCCATCGTCACTTCATCCATCGTCTATCAACGCTTATACTCGTATTAAGTGCAGTTTATATAGACTATTTACACAAGATTTATAACACTCTATACTTCTTGTCAAACATTATTTTTTTTTTTTTTGGGTTTTTTAACATTTTTTTTTTTAAGATTTTCTTTTTGATTTCATTAACAAATCGATGATATCACATGAGTCCGAAAATGGCAAAGTTTCGGCGACTAAAAGATCTTAAGCACAGTGGAATGTAAAGAAATGAAAATAAAAGGAAAGCGAAGTGAGTTAGAAAAGGAAGGAGGAAAGAGGAAACAGGAAACGGAAGTGGAAATGGAAACATTGTTATCGATATGTGTGTATGTGTATGCGTGTGCGTGTAACTGCAACTGTCTTTCCGTGTCTGTGTGTGTTTGTGTGTGCAGTTTGTATACTTCAGTCAGCTGCTCGATGTTTGTTGTTGTTTTTTAAGGCTTCGATTTTCGATTTTGGGTTTTAGCAGCAAAGTTTTGCTTTCATTGAGTATAGAATATCAGAATCGGTTGCATTGGTCACATTCCTTCATTTTAGCTAAAAGAGCAACAATTCGCTCTCTCCCTCCCTCTCTCTCTCCCTCTCTCTTTTTCTCTATCTCTCGCTTAACGACGACGCTGTGCTGGTGGCAGACTGAGCAGATAGTCGAGTGCCTTTTGGATCGCTGGTGGAATTGGTGGTGGTGTAGGCAGATGAGCACCCTGTGGTTGGAAACCATTCTCGTCATCAGCAGCATAGTTCAGGGTGATCAGTTCTCCCTCGGGTGAAGTATACGACACGGAGCCCTTGACAATGATCACATCCGTGGAATCGGGTGAGCTGGCCTTCTTAACGGTGCCAGTTTCCTCAGCCTTAATGCCATTAGCTGTCTCGTAGCTGTAAATTAAAATCAAGTTTTTTTTTAATACCCATTTTATTTTTTTTTTGACAATTGCAGCTGAAATCAAAATCACCTTGAAAGATGTGAAAAAAAAACCGCTAATCAACGGTCTTTTTAGCCTAGCAAATTTGTAGACTGATTTTATTGCAAATTTTATTAGCCAATAAAGGGTATATCGACTGTCTAGCTGATTTTGAGACGTGTAGTTTACTTAATTTAAGCTAAGAGTATTTTATATTCAGTATTTTTCCTTTGTTGTTTACTGTGATTTTTTATTGTTTTGGCTGCTCTGCTCTGTGCTCGGCACTGGCGCCAGTTGAATTATTTATTTATGTATTTATTAACATTTAACATTTATGCGCGGACTTGATAAATCCCAAAATGGAAGTGTTTATTACTTTTGGATGCTTCATAAATTCATTTTTAATCCGCTTCATTTACATTTAAAACATAGCGATTCATTTTTTATGATGGGATTAGTTTGGTGAGACACAAAAACTACAAATAATTCAATCAATTTTGGACTGTTGAAATATTTATGTGCAGTCAAAGTTTAATTTGCAGCAGTTATGCATAAATTAATACAACTTAACAGCGACGAGAACTGTTAATAACATTTAACGACTGCCTAAAAGTATGCAACAAATTTCGTTTGCTTGGTTTTAAGTGGTCTGCTCATGAGTGGTTTCATTTAGCAACTAAATTAATTAAACTTACGCATAGTTATAGGCTCCATCCGGTTCGATGTTGGATTCTTGGCTTATAATCGCAATGGGCTCACCAGCCTGTGGCCTAGGCGCAGCTTGGGCCAGACAGAGCAGCGCAGTAGCGATCAGACAAAAAGCAAACTGCAAGTGAGTTAAGAACGGAAATTAATTCAATTTACGTTAATTTGCAAATTGTTTACAATTCCAAACGAGCGTAATTAAAATGCACACACACACACATACGTAGCTTGATTGGAAAAGTTCGTGATTTGTGTTAGTCGTTTTAACCATTTTTTACTATTTTTTTTGGCTTGTAAATTTATTGTTGTGTTGAAACTTGGCTCATCGCTTTGACTAGTTGTTGTTGTTATACTCTCTGTTTGATTTATGACTGCTGTTTACATTATTCTCACATATAAATTATGTGCAGTCCGACGGACAGACAACTGGACAGACAAACTCATATGTCAATTTGCCACAGATTTTTTTTGTAAGGTCGTCAAATAACTAGACGCCAATTAACTTGATATTCAGAGTTTTTCCATTTGTTTGTTTTCAAAGTTGTTTTGTATGCACAATTATTGCCAATTACACCCAGAGTGCATGGAAAATTGTGGGGCGTGGCATGAGGCGGCGCAGCGATGAGCTCGCATTTGAAAATCGTGAGTGAGAAAAACTGTATATGAAATCCAGTTTCAAGGAGATTGCATAAAGGGCTTATTGACAACTGGAATTAGCTTAATTTGTGTCTCTGTCTCACGCCCTGTACCTAAAAAGAGTAGGGGTATGCTAAGCTTAGAAGACTCCGTGACATACAGGGTCTTTTAAAGTCGAGAAACCCACTTTGCTGCCCTTCTTGTCACTCCCACTGCTGTGCTCTGTGTGTTGAAACGCAGTCTGCTTACCTATTGAGAAATTGGCCAAATGGGCCAAATGGGCCGAGTGGGTTACGTGTTTAAAGTTTAGTTAGCTGCTTTTGGCCAGATAGACAGCTGCCAACTGAGCGTTGCATTCATTACTCGCTTTGCTCTTCTCTATAGCCAAATGTCGCAGCCTCCGTCTGTCCATCTGTCTGTCCATCTGTCTGTCCGTCTGTCCAAAGCTGTTGTCGTTGTCTGACCTTTGCATTGCATGCCGGCTGCAAGTTTTTGGCTTACTTTGGCATCGTGTTCGAGCCTTTTAAGTGGCTGCTTGGGCTAAGCATTCATTAATTGCTATTGCCATTTTGGCCGGGCTTGGCGGTGACTTTTAACCATTTGCCCATTTGGCCATTTGGCTAGCACAATAATGGCCATAACAATTGCCAAATAACTCAATGCGGAAGCAGCGCTTTAAGCCTCATCTCTTTAGACCCTAAAATATATGATGACCTTAAGGTTTCAACTTGATTTACGACTGGAATTTTTATATTTTCAGAATTAATTTTTAAATTCTCTTCTGGACTCTGTGCTGGACTCTGTTCTAAACTCAGTTTTTTTGGTGGCTTGTTAAAAATTCTTAATTTAAGCAGTCAGATTTATGGCGTACTTAAAAGAAGAGCTCAATAATTAAACAGAATTTCAAGGAGTCGAATGTTTTTTTTAAGGACTTTTTTAATCACTTTGTGTTTGAACTGTTTATATCCAAGTGAAACTATAAATTTAAGGACTGTTTTCACATGATTTTGCTGACCTTTTCCCACGACAGACACTTACGTTTTTCATTGTGAACTGATTGGGTTTTTTTTTGTAATCCAAAAGTTTTTATTTTTCTATTCGTTTTTTATCCTTCTTTCTTTAGCTATCGTTTGTAGCACACTTCACACTTGTTGTTAATTGAACAAACGATTTTTTAATGATGCCCAAGTGCCGGCAACTGAGTCTATTTATACCAAAGACGATGACGACGACGACGACGGTGACTACGACGACGACGACGGCGATGACGACGCTGCAAATTCAGCGCGCAAAGCGTCGCACATGCAAGATGCAAAAAAAAAACAGTAAAGAAAAAAAAAGAAATAAATATATAAATACATATAGATGTACATAGAAACTAAACTAAAGATTCGTCGTAGTTGTTGTTGCTGCTGTTGTTGTTGTCGCTGTCAGCGTCGACGCTTGCGGTGTTTGAAAAGAGCAGCAGCAAAATCAGCAGCAGCAGCAGCAGCAGCAGCGGCGACAGCAAACATTTGTTGCCGTGGAAAATTGCAACAACAAGTGACTGAAGTACTCCATTGGGGGCACTGCCCGCCGCCCCCTTTAAGCGCACGCCACTGGCATTTTCCATACAGTTCATTGAGAATCCAAAGCAAATTTAATTTTATTGATTTCCAGTTAATGTTAACAGAACAGAGCGCCCTTTTGCCATGTCCAAAAATTATGTCGCTCTACTTTTGTCACTAGCGTCGAAGAACACAAAATTTAAAACAAAACTAATAATTTTATTTGTAATAATTTCAAGTCTCTACCTGCTACCATCTGAGCTGCACGCTGATCAGTCAGCATAGTCAGCTTAACACAATATTTACTTGACTCACTGTAGGCAGCAATATTTATTAGTCTCAAACAATGGAGAAGAAGGAGGAGGCTCTCTAGACGCTAAAGTGCACTAAATTTAGCTTAAATAAATGCGATTGGCATCGCCCTCGCGGCGTTGCCACTTAACTGAATTTATTACTAATTCTGTTTGAATTTTTTTTTGTTTCTTTCATGTTTTTTGAGACGATAGAAAACATTGCATTTAAATACGTGGCCAATAATCGGTAACTGCAATCAAAGGCAGGCAACGCACAGTGGAGCAAGATGCTATCAAAACTGGATGGAAATCCGTGAAGCGCAGAATTTCTTTAGCATCATTTTTGTGCTCTAAAATTGCTAAACAGCTCCACAGTGCGCCCAAATTCGAGCTCAGGGCATGAGTTTTGGTGCTCAGTATGTGCCTATCTGTGTGTGTGTGTGTCTCCGAGTGTGTTTGTGTGTGTGTGCTGTGCTGCACTGGGGTCAAAATGCCAAAAATTGCTAAACGCGAAGAGGCCGCCGCTGCTGCCAAAGTGTAGGCGCGTCTAATGAATAGCTTGGGTCGACTTTGCTCTCTGCCAGATGGAGACACACACACACACACACATAGGCACACAGGCACACTGGTACGGCGACAGAATTTCGTGACAAGATTGTCCCAAAGATTGTTGGCATATTGTATGCAAGTAGTTGTTGCTCAGACTGTGGCAATCAGCAAAACAATTGCCAGTTAGTGGAAGCTCTGAAAAATATATTAAAAAAAAAAAAAAAAAAAAAAAAAATTAAAATATTTTGTTGCTGCCTTCTAGTTTTGGGCCTGGTCTATTGTTTGGCGCTGCCGGGTGCCGTTGGCTAGTGTTTATAATTATTATGAAGACATTCATTCAACTGCATTAATTTTAATATTTATTATAGTAATATATATTTTTTTTTTTTTTTTTTTTTTTTTTTAGTTATTCTAAATGTGTTTTTTACTGGCCAAATTACGCAAACGGCGAATTTACCCAGTTTGTTGCCTAAGTCTTTTGATTTGCCAGTGCAAATTTAAGTTGTAAAATTTAATTTTTATTTTATTTTAATTTAAATTTTTGATTTTGGCTAACTGTAAACCTTGAAACATTACGCATGAGTTCTCTAATTAGCCAATTGCAAATGTCAGTTGTCCGGCAAGCCATAAAGCTTGAAACATAGCTGCTTTTTGGCTAGAGTTTCAGCCAAGAGTTTTGGCCACAACTTCATCTGTGTCCACTGACTTTGACACGCGCTGTGCAGCGCTTTATGGCCACGTCTTGTTGGCCTTGAGGTTCGTGCCATCTTCTTTATTGCTGGCCCCTCCCAGTGAGCCCACTTAACGCCCCAATAGCTGACTTTTTTTCGCTGCCTCTTTGGCTTTTGGCCATTGCGTAAGCTTCACATGTGTCGCCTCCCAGCGTCTAGACCAACGTACGGACATTGGCCGGCATAGTTTTTGGCCAGATACTTGCTAATACTTAATGCTAATGTCAATGCAGGCATAAATAAATAATTGCAAATACTAGCTACAAATACTAGCCGTAGCCATCGTTGTCGAACCAGTTGCTGCAGCTAAATGTCAGTGGTTTTGCTCATATGTGTGCATGTGGATTCTTGGCTACCGTTTTGAGCCACAACTTTACACACTTACATACAAGTTAAGAGCAAAATGTTAAATGTTATTTTAATGGCTTACATTTCACGGTCAAGGAACAGCTCCAATTTGCTATAGAAACTAGATTACTCAAGCTACTGGCAAAGATATTGAACTTGCCGTTAAAAACTTAATTATGGCCAACGAATTGGGCCTTGAGCTGATACCAAAAAAATACTATACTATATATGTGAGACAGCTATTTGTATACAATCCTCAATTGATGTTAATCCGTCTGAGCAGCTTAGAAGATGTCATAACGAAGGCGAAGGTGAGTTCTTCTTTAATTAACCATATGCAAATTGCCTTAAAATGTTAAGAGTCAATGGAACTCACAGCGTGAAGTGTGTGTTGTGTGTGGGTGTTATACCTAAAGCCAATTAGTGGTAAATTCTGTTAAGTATCATCATAAATGTGCATTAAATATGTAAGCTATTAGTCAGTCTTCTAACTATCTTAAGCCATTACAAAACAAAAAAAAAAAAAAAAAAAAAAAAAAAAAAACAAAAATTGCTTTTAAGCATCACCCTATCACACTTATATAAATATGCATTAAATATGTAAACTATTAGTCAGTTTTATAAACTATATACTAGCTAAACTTCTATCTAACTATTAAAAAAAAAAAAAAAAAAAAAAAAAAAAAAAAAAATCTGATATAGACTACTCAAATTCCTAGCTGTAGTTCAGTAATTAATACAAACTTAAATTATTCACACCAGCTTTATGCATAGTTAATTACTAAGCTGTGGGAGTTAGCTGTAAGTCAGCTATTTTCTATTGATTTTTTAGCTGTTTTTTTTTAAGTTTATTATATAATGAATTGAATTTGTTTGGGCTACTTTTAGTCTGAGCTTCAGCTTCAACTTCAGAGTTGTTGCAATCACAGTCCATTGTTGTTGCTTACACAAATTTGACTCGGTTGCAATTCTGTCAAGAAGCACGCGAAATGTGAAGGCCAACAACGGAATCAGCTAGCTTGATTCTTCTCCTCCCTATACAGTCAGTTAATATAAATATCAAATATATAGACAAATATATACACAAGTCTTTTCATATTAGTATTTTAACTGGCGGTATAAATTCCATCGTTGGGAGTATGTGCTATAAAGTTACCCTATTTAATGGTTTCTCTAATAAAATGCCTATAAATTTTATTAACTACCTTACAAGTTTAGCATACCCCATAAACAGGTTTTCTCTCAATGGGTAAACTCCAAACAAAATTGAGGCGGTCCCAAGCTGTGCCTCGAAATTTATTTCTAACTTCTAAGCTAATCAGAATGCTTCGAATTTGCATGACAAATGAGCATGAATATATAAATATATAGAAATATGTTTATTTTTTACGTCAACGGTATAATTTACGCCCCTAAAATATTAACTTGACCAACCGAAAATTATTTCCTCATTCTCCGTTGACCAATTACAAATTTAACAAGCGAAGAAATCGATGTTAATAAAGTAAAGTTATGAATAGAAATATATATGGGTTATAGAGATATCTGTAAAAACCATGGATTTAAAATGGCAATGAAGTGTAATGGGTAAGACCCTCTTAAAAGTAACTATGTGTAAATAAAATCCGTAGGATCCAATTTTATACGATATGTCAATGACTCAGAAAGCAGGAAACTGAACAGATCACTATCTATATATCCTTTCATAGAGGTTCTTTTTATTCCAGTTCCCACAGTTGTTAGTTTTAAGTTCTCTAGAGTGATATAGTCATCATGGCACCCTTGTTTATCCTCTTGAGCGTTTGTCATTTACTGACAGAAGTATTTAAACTGGTTTTCCAAATGGTAAGTGGGTGATTTTTATACTCACCTTAAGCACGTGTGATTAATTATAAATGATTTAATTATGTAGTCCACTTTATGCTGATTATTCATTAAAATTTATCAATTTGAAACCACGTGTATTAAGTATTAAGTATATTTCTATATATATAATATATATTTCAATAATAAATAATTAAATAATATCGCACTCATGTATGGACTAGTAAGCCAACGATTGTACTATTATTATTATCATACCCCATTGTTAATAATATAATAAAACTGACTAACGGGTATCCTAAAGTCGGGAGGCGACTATCGCATTCTTTCTTGTTTTTCAATTATTTGGCGAGTGACCGTAGTGAAGTAATACGTATTGTTCAACATCTACAAGAAAATAAATTGTTTAAAGAACTCTTTCAGTATTCATTAACTTACCCTCTTAAAAGTATCCAGTGAAATTAGAATCACTCCTTTGGCTGAGAGTTGAGATGCTTTCTGAGCTCTCTGCATAATTAAAAGCAGCATTTTTCGATAAGTTATAGAAGCATTATACCAATTTTGTTTATAGGCAGCCAAAGCAATGTTTTCACTCTAAAAGAAATAGGTTAATAACTTAAAAGACAGCTCAGAATTTCTTACCAAATCATGCAGAAATTGTCCATAATAGCTGACCATATAAAACGGAGCAGTTTGCATAATGGAAAAGAGCAGAAATCCAACTCCTTCACGATTAAATCCCTGCAGAACCGTGTACATAATCATGCAGCAGAGTGTTATAACCATAGTTAACAAGCTATATGCCAACATGATACCATATATGTCATTAATCTCCTTGTAAAAACTGTAAATCAATTAAATTTTAGTTGTGTTTCCAAGTTAGTCACTTACTCACCTAAATAACTGCTGATGTCTGCTTATAAATTTAGCTAGGAACTCACAATCCTCTCGAGAGTTTTCCCTGCTTGGGCTGTATGCTTCCAGTTTTCTGCCTAGGTAAGAAAAGTGCATACAAAGTTGTGCTGTATGACACATCATCCAAATATCAGAGCCCAGACTGAGATTCAATGTAAAGTGACTTAGGGCGAAGTCGATGATAATCCTGATGCTAGATGTTTCCAGGGACCAAGTTTTAAAGAGTTCCGTTGGAAAGGTGCTGAGGTAAATAAATTTCGCCCCAACACCTATGGTATATCTCTGATAGATATATGTAATAGTCGCTTGTGCGATAGGTCCATATACAACAAAAAAGGATGCAAAATAGTAGCAATAAAGTCCATAACGTTCAATTCGTGACCAAAAGAAATCATTAACTCTATATTCCCGACGTCTCGAATTCTCTTTTGGATAGAGTTTATGTAGATTATAGTTAAAATTCTTAAAACGTCGTCTGTGATATAGTAATATGATCACTTTCACATCCCCATTGATGATATAACAATAGATAATTCCAAGTCGCATGATGAGCAGAGGATTTTCCGCTAAATATATATTCCACTGAAGTGTCCTAGCTATCAGATTGTAGACTATATACCAATGGACGAGAAAGCAGAGCGTCGAATAGGCTTTTATCAGTACTTCCTTCCAAAGGGGTTTTGGGGAGTCCAGCAAGTCGAGTCCCAGAGATGAGAGCATCAAATTTGGTATAAAAGTGAAATCTTCATAGTTTTTTTGTTTTTCTCCTTCGACGTTTGTCATTTTTTGATAGAAGTATCTAAACTGGTTTACCAACTTGGCAATAAGCATTTTTATATCCGCTTAGAAGGCGTTTTCTTAACGACTAGCAATTAAGTTATGTAGGTCGTGGGCTTTTAATTAAATATTAACGAATGACAGATAAATATTCAATGTAATGATTTATTAAGTTAACTAACACGTGCTACTAATAATTTTATACAATGTACATACATAATATATTTCAATTATATTTATTTATTTAATTTTTAAAGCGACTTCTAAACTATATTCATTCATGAAATTTATGTTTGAATTTAATATAATATTTTGAATTTAAATTGAAATTAAAAAAAAAAATAAACAAAATAATTCACTGACAGGATTCGAACCCAAGACTTCACACACAAGCGTCAGAGTCCAATCAGCTGCACCACGCCTTGCTTTTGAATAGATGTCGATTACCTGCATTAACATGTAGATATTAATTTATTAACTAGCAAAGTTACTGAAATGTCCCGTGACAGCGTTCGAACCGTGGACCTCATGCTTAACATTCAAATTCGAAGAATAAGAACAGGCATCTCTATTACCTAGACCACACTCCTGATAGAAGTTGATGTAAATTATTAAAATTTAAAAATGTTTTATATAAATATTTAAAACAATTAAATAATACACAAAGTTATTATTTTTCAATTAATTGGCGAGTGACCGTAGTGAAGTAATACGTATTGTTCAACATCTACAAGAAAATAATTTGTTTAAAGAACACTTCAAATGATTATTAACTAACCTTCTTAAAAGTATCCATTGAAATTAGAATCACTCCTTTGGCTGAGAGTTGAGCTGCTTTCTGAGCTCTCTGCATAATTAAAAGCAGCATTTTTCGATAAGTTATAGAAGCATTATACCAATTTTGATTATAGGCAGCCAAAGCAATATTTTCACTCTAAAGGAGATATATATTAATAACTTTAAATACAGCTAGAATTTCTTACCAAATCATGCAGAAGTTGTCCATAATAGCTGACCATATAAAACTGAGCAGTTTGTACAATGGAAAAGAGCAGAAATCCAACTCCTTCACGATTAAATCCCTGCAGAACCGTATACATAATCATACAGCAGAGTGTTATAACCATAGTTAACAAGCTATATGCCAACATGATACCATATATGTCATTTATCTCCTTGTAAAAACTGTAAATCAATTAAATTTTAGTTGTGTTTCCAAGTTAGTCACTTACTCACCTAAATAACTGCTGATGTCTGCTTATAAATTTAGCTAGGAACTCACAATCCTCTCGAGAGTTTTCCCTGCTTGGACTGTATGCTTCCAATTTTCTGCCTAGGTAGGAAAAGTGCATACAAAGTTGTGCTGTATGACACATCATCCAAATATCAGAGCCCAGACTGATATTCAATGTAAGATGAGTTAGGGTAAAGTCTATGATAATACTGATGCCATAAGTTCCAAGAGACCAAGTTTCATAGAGTTCCATTGGAAAGGTGCTGAGGTAAATAAATTTCGCCTCAACACCTATGGTATATCTCTGATAGATATATGTAATAGTCGCTTGTGTGATAGGTCCAAGTACAACAAAAACGGATACAAAATAGTAGTAATAAAATCCAAAACGTGCAATTCGTGGCCAAAAGAAATCATTAACTCTATATTCCCGACGTTTCGAATCCTCTTTTGGATAGAGTTTATGTAGATTATCGTTAAAATTCTTAAAACGTCGTCTGTGATATAGTAATATGATCAGTTTCACATCGCTATTGATTATATAACAATAGATAATTCCATAACGCATGATGAGCAAAGGATTTTCCGCTAAATATGTATTCCACTGAAGTGTCGTAGTTATCAGATTGTAGACTATATACCAATGGACGAGAAAGCAGAGCATCGAATAGGCTTTTATCAGTACTTCCTTCCAAAGGGGTTTTGAGGAGTCCAGCATGTCGAGTCCCAAAGATGAAAGTATCAAATTTGGTATAAAAGTGAAATCTTCATAGTTTTTTTGTTTTTCTCCTTCGACGTTTGTCATTTATTGATAGAAGTATGTATCTAAACTGGTTATACAACTGGGGTATGGGCGTTTTTATATCCGCTTAACGACTAGCAATTAAGTTATGTAGGTCGTGGACTTTTAATTAAATAATAACTAAAGACAATTAAATACCCAATGTAATAATTTATTAAGTTAACTTACACATGATACTAATAATTTTATAAAACATACATACATAATATATATCTATTATATTTATCTATTTAACTTTCAAAGCAATATCTAAACTATGTTCACTCAGGTAACGACTGAAATGAAATTTATGTTCAGCATAATTATACAATGAATAATTAAGAGACGCCTCTTAAAAGCAGAAACCAACAACAAATAAATTCAAGCCAATTAATAAAAGAAATATCTTTCAACGACTTATTTATGCAAATGGTTAATAAAACTTTTTGTTTGTATTGTCAGAGCTTTGACTAATCTGTTTAACACATTGTGAGTTGCTTTAAAATCAAGTTTTTCTTTTTCTTAACTTAAGACCATAAAATTTCCAAATGATTGTAGCTTGAAAAATAGAGTTCACATTTTGGTTACGAGAACGTTTATTGTCTTCTTTTGTTATTGTATCTTTTAGTAGTTGTATCTATTGAAAATCGATTCTTACGGATGTGATTCTATACGCATTGTTGTGTTGTCTCTGTTATCTAAATCAATGGTCGCATAACTCTAAATGTTTAGTCAGCTCAATTTGTTTAACTACTTTTGATCTGTGATGATTTTCGTTTGACTATAAATTAACTTTAGATGCTAATTTTGTATATATTATTATTTGAACCGATCGAACGAGTAGGGCTTTATACTGTCAATTTCGATAGCAGAATTGATTTGGAAGTCGAACTGGCTAGACCTATACAATGTGTTTGTAATTTGGGTTCTAAAGATATCGAAAAAATGTTAGGGGGGAAAGTTTAGATTTTTCGGAATAAAATTAAAATTCGGAAATCAGTCATATATAAGTTAAACCATTCAAATGACCACTGATTAGCAAATAGGTTGAATTTTTTTCAACTGGGGGGCATTAGAAGATTCCGAAAAAACGTCTGGGAAAAACATTTATTTTTTCGGAAAAAATAAAATTCGGGAATAAACTAAACTTTAAATGCAGAACTACTAAATGAATCAAACTATAAACAAAATGGCCACTCATAGGCTAATCAGTTAAGTTTTGACCAAATGAGGGGGATAGAAAAATATATGATTTTTCGGAAAAAATTAAAACTTGGAAATCAACTAAAATTTAAATGCAGAAATGTTATTCAAGCCAGACCATGATCAAAATGACTTCTCATTAGAAAATCGATGTAGTTTTGCACAAATGGTGGCCATTCAAAGTTTTCCGAAAATATATCATGGAAAATATTTGAATTTTTCGTCAAAATAAATGAATTTAGGCTTAATTTAAGTAGCATAATTGTTGTGTAAGTTAAACCAAACCAAATGGACTGAGTTTTCAGTGAAGTATCTATGAGATCTATTGTTGAAGCCGCACGCGAAATGTGAAGGCCAACGATGGCAACACTTGTAGTGTACACCTCTTCTCCTTCCCTACCTACCCTACCCTACCTCTACCCTTACCCCACTCTGCATTCATTCATTCACTACTCGAGTAAATTCATGAAGTGTCGTTTTTTATGCTAATTTGAAGGCGTTCATTTGTAATTTATCAATGTTATGCTTATCATGTAGTAATATCTTTAAGTATTAAACTGATTTAACTGAAGAAAAGTTACTAAATTCTTAGTAAATTTAATACATAATAAGTCTATACTCCCTATATATATTTCTAAGCATTTTTTCAAACCAAATTTGATATCAAATTTTGTAGTCATAATCATTTCCATTTAAGCACTTTAATTTATGATCTCTTTTAGCTACTCAAATTTCAGTTATATATGAATTAGGGAGCAACTAATCAGCAGAACTCTTCATCTATATGCTAAAATGTCCCATTCATATTTAACTACACGCGCCCGCCCTCTATTGTTTAGACCCCGCAACACGCATCGGGGAGTATAAATTATTCGTTTCAAATTCAAATTCCGCGTGTGGCATAGATTTCCTGTGCGAATGCCGACTGTCGACTGTCGACTGCCACCTCCAACTGCTCTTAATTTTATAATTATTTATGCAAGCATTTTAAGTGAGTAAAGAAGAGTATAGGGTAGCTTTTTGTATAAGATACCCCGCACTTTAAAATATAATAATTTTCGGAAACTTTTCTATAACTTTCTGTATATGAAATTTACTTGATAGACAAGTTCACAACAAATGGCAGTCGCTACCACCCCACCCTCATATAAGAATTACAGGGTATGACTGCCAATTTGGCTCGCTGTACCAATTTAAATAACAATCAAAATTCTAAACGGAAATTAGCAAAAAACCTGACATCAAATAAATACTTTCAGCATCTGCTGAGATTGGATTTCAAATTTCAATGTTACCTTAAAGTTTTCGCTGTTGACCGAATATAATGATTTTTATAGACCAAACTGAAAAAAAAAAACTTAATGATATGGCCGAAAAAGAGACACCAGTTGTTATAAATGCTGCTGTCAAGCTCTGATCCGTTACAGTTTCAACATTGAAGTTGCCAAAGAATCTGTGAATATTCTACAAAAATGTCTCTTAAAATGGTAAAGGATTTCAAACTTCTCCGAAATTGTGCTAGTGACTAAAGTGAAAGTATGATTAAGTTAATGAAAATTGTTGTCTCTTTGTGCAGTCCTGTTGCCTCTTTGTGCTGGCCCTCGTCCTGGTGGCCTGCAGTGCACAGCGTCAATCCAATCCGTATCTGAATAATCCTTACTATCGTGATTTGTACTACAAGAATCGGGATTTGTATAATCAGCGACGTTATTACGATAACTTCTATACCAAATACAATCCTTACATTGCCAATGCTGTGGCTCGCACTGTGGAGCAATCCAATTATCCCAACACCGGATCGGGTGCTTACTCCTACAGCTACGAGACGGAGAATGGTATACACGGCGAGGAAAAGGGTACACCCTTTGACATTGGCAACGGTGAACAGGAGGAGCAGGTGGAGGGTGCCTACTCCTACATAACTCCCGAGGGACTACGTGTGGGTGTCAAGTATCTGGCGGATGCCAATGGTTTCCGTCCCGTGATTACCTGTAAGTAACTGTTACCTAGTTCTGCTAGTACTCTGTTTTCATTTTGGGTTCTGCTCTCACAGATGATGGCCCCAATTCCGCATTCTATGCCAATCAACCTCCACCAGCTAATGTGGTGTACACAAGGCACTAAACGAGCTTAATATTTATACTTTAATTACAGTTTTTAAAACATAAATAATTAAATAAAAAATATATAAAATTTAAAGTTAAAGATTTCTATTTTTTTGACACTCCCAAACTATTGAAAATGGCGACCAGACAAAGCACTTTATTGGCCAGTTCGTATTAGCATAAGTTTCTATATAAAATCTTGTTTTCTTTTTTATCTTTTTGCTTTGTTTCTCTTTATAAATGTATGCAAAGCTTTTTAGAAAAGTTCACTTTAAGCTAAACTATTGCTATTTAAAGTTGAGCACAAAAGTCGGCTTTGAATCTATGCTAAAAGCTAAGTTCAACAATACTTTGTTAAGCGATTATGAAAGTTTTAAGCGGGTAAGCACGACTTGAAACTACTCTATATTTTATTTATGATTAATACTGTCTTTTTTCTGAGGGCTTAGCTTATAGAAGTGGTGATCTTATGGTCTGCTGATTACAGGGTCTTAACGTCTTCATGGGTAAGCACGACTTGGAACTACTCTATATATAATTTATGATTAAAACTGTCTGTTTTCTGAGGGCTTATCTTATAGAAGTGATGATCTTATGATCTGCTGATTACAGGGTCTAATCGTCTTCATGTTACCCACTGGAAATTGAGGTGAGTATATTTTCTAATTAAATCCAGAGCAAGTCCCAAATCTCAATTGGTCATTGACACTCGTTTATATAAAAAATGCAATTAATTTAAAATTTATTCAAATCGGAGCTTATTGAAATTGCTATAAGCGAAATTGTCTTGACACCCGAGAATTTAATGCCCTATAAATTGAATGTTGGGCTTAATGAAGAGGTATAGAGTATGTAATATAAACAGTATTATAAGACACCCTGTATAGAGTATAAAGTGAATTTATGAATCAAGTTCAGGGACAAAATTGAATTTTTGTAGAGGATTTTTCATAACTGCCAAACTGTTTCTCATAACCAATATGCCCTTAAGTAGTGTATTCAACTTTGTTTGGGTTCAATAAACTCATTTGTGGAATTTGTTTTAGTCATGTGTCATTTGAAGCCATTATCAATTGAACTTTGACCACTGTGCCTACTATTTAGAGCACCAAAATTTCAGATTTTTATAATTTAGTAAATTAAAACACTTTTCATTTATGTAACAATTAAAGATTTATGTTTATTTAATGTAAAAATAAAAAGTTTTTCTTTAGTAAATTCATAACAGCGATTAAATAGCTTAAATTTCGATAAATAAATACAGTATTAACATATTAACATATATAAATGGGCGTGGCTTTAACAAGTACCAAATTTTTACTGACCACTTGAATTCGTTTCTCTATTTTTTTTAATTTTTTTTTTTTTTTTGAGGTTTTTTCTCAATTCTTGTTATATTTTTGCCAATTTGAGGCGGCAAATGCAGGGGAATGTAGGGACTTTTTGTGTGTGTTTTTTATAGGGTATTTTGGGGGTGTGGGGGAATTTTCGGGGGATTGGAAAGTGCTAACACGATCCGTATGGCTTTTAATGAGTACACCGCTTTTCGGGTCATTGATTTAGAATAGATGATTTCGACGCGCCTCCTCCTCCTCACGCAACTCGCGCTCCTCCTCCTCCTCGGCCAGCTCCACTTCGTGCTGCAGCATGCGAATCTGATCACCCAACTCCTTGGGCATATCCTCTACATGAATCTGCTTCAGTTGTGCCTTCATGGCACTGGTCATGTGATTGATACGGAATCCACGATGATCGTACAATGGTTTATCGCCGTTCGCCTTGTGCTGCTCCTCCACGTACTTGAGGGCGCGAGCAATGGCCTCGGGGATGGGCGGTGGGGTGGGAATGTGCTCGCCCTCGGGCATGAAACCGCCATCGTTGGAGGCATAATTGACGCGATACAATTTGCCATCATCACCGGTGTACTCATAGTAGCCCTTGGCATGGGTGCCGCCGGTATGATGCAGTTTCGCTTGCTCCTCGCCATAGATGCCGTTCTCGGTCAGGAAACTGGAGGGGAGAGAGGATTAATCGTTAAATTAATCGTGACTAATCGCACTTTGATAGGGTAAGCAATCAAATGTGGGTATTTTAAACTTTATCGGGCAATAAATTGGTTATCGATATATATCGATAACATTTAACACTCCTCTCTATCGTCACTTGCTTTGAACTTATCAAAAAATGCCATCAAACATTAATTTTTGTTCGATATTTTCAATAAGTATGAACGTTATCGATATATCGATAGCATTTGAACATATTTAACTGTTTCAACTTACGCATGATCGTATTTGTCTTGCTTGCGAACCTCTTCCTGGTGCAGAATCTTATGACGTCCCTCGTCATCATAGTTAAAGACAATGGGGCGTGGCGTGGTCGTTGTTGTTGTCGTTGTGGTTGTGGTGCGCTCCGTTGTTGTTGTCGGTTTCTTTGTCGTCGTTGTTGTTGTCGACTGAAGTGGTGTTTCAGTGGTGTTTTTATTTGGTACTTCATCAAATTTCTCAGGCTTGGTTTTTTGCAATGCTTGTGTGCGTGTGTTTGTGTGTAGGGTGTGTGTATATATGTGCGTGTGTGGACATGTTGGCTCATGCATGCGCATGCAGAATATGGATCAGGATTGTTTTCAGGGATTATCGGTAGTCGTTAATGGCTTCTTGGACGGTTATATATATGAAAGCATGGTTTGTTTGTGGTAGGGAATACAGGAATACAGGGTGTCTCATGCCAAAATACTGCTGCGAACTTTATTTTTAGTATTCATTCGACTGGTAATGAGTTTGTGTTTCGATTTGTGGTTCATGATCGGGAAAGCCGTATTCCAAGCGAATTTCTGGTACTTTATACTCGGCTTTACTTACTGTGTACAGATCGTGGCTAAATGGGAATATCAATAAAGTTATAAGGAATACCTCTAACAAATCTTAGTCACTTACTTGTATGGCCTGTCATCGTGAACGTAGGGCAGATTCAGACCGGAGTAGGGTCCATAGCCACCGTCATAGGGATAGGGAATATGATGATAAACGCCAAGTTCACGGTTATCACTTACGTGGTGATAAGGCTGTGCCATATGATGATAACGACCTGCTTTGAATGATATGAAATTTTTGAGTTTTAGACAAAAGCGTAAAATCATGCCTCTTGTTATGTGGGTTTTTCAGTGTAACTAATGGGTATTTAATACTAAGTACTTCGTGCAGAAGCTCAATTAATAGTTAAATTAATTTTTATACAAATGTAAGTTAATTTTAAATAATTTACAAAATTTGTTAACGAAATAATTAAGCAATTGTAAGTATATATACTATAATACAAGTACAACAACTGCTAAATTTCAGTTAAATAATTTAAGTGCAATAATTTTTAAAATAAAATATTGTGTGTGAATTTGTGTGTGTGTGTGTGTCAATTTAGTTGTGTACACTTGAATGTTTACCTAAAGAATCCGCAGTGCCCCCTCGGCCTATAAGAAATTAAGTTTTAATATACAATAATATACAGTAGGGTGGTTAAAAGAGATTAAAAATGGTTTGAAATGCGTTTTAAGTCAACGCAGATTTTCAGTGTATACCAAAATTTCAAAATGTATTTTTTTTGGGTATTTTTTTAGCATTGAAAATCTGAGTTTTGAGCTTAGCTTGTTATCAGAGCACATTAAATACTATGGGTTATCAGTGTCAGTGTGCTTGAGTGTGTGAGTGCGTGTGTGTGTGTGAGTTATTATTGTATTAGTTAGTTAGTTGTTGATTTTATTTGTTTAATTTCATTCGGTCTCTTTGTAGTTGTTTCTGTTGTTGGTTAGTGGCAGCTTCAAAAACATGCAGTAGGCGGATACAACAGCTGGCTATCAAAACTGAAGTATTTGGAAATACCTTCATCTCGTGAACTGGGATGATAACGTCCATCATCTTGTGCATGATATCTGCCATCGTTTGAATTGTGCGCTGAAACCGTATACTTGCCATTGTTATCGTTATCAACGGGATTGCAGAGGCCGACTGCAATGAGACCCTGCGATAAGAAACAAGAAAAAAATTATTAATATACAAAACAAATTTGAATACCAAAAACTTATTTATTATATTTTTTATATTCTAGCCAACATGTTTCACAGTTCAATTAGCCCGGCCGGAAGTGTAAAACGTAACGAAAAAAATACCCAAAAAGCCAATAAATGCCAAATGAACACGCGCAGCAACAACAACGATGAACAAGAATTGGCATTTATGGTATTTGAAATGTTATTAATAACTCAGAGAGGTTCGTAAATATGTGAAGAATTGATTTGGTTGTGGCAAAGTAATGCCTGCATTGCCATGAAATTGAATTTGGCACAAATTTTGTTAATTATCGGCGGCGCCTACGCGGCGTATGCGTAATCTCAGTCAATGTCGCATATTTATCACTTTTTTTTGCACACTTTAGGTCCTTCTTTATACACTTTTTGTTCACCACACGTTACTCACCACCATCACATAAACGCTTAGCACTGTTTTAGCAAACATTTTGCTTAATTATTGTTAATTAAATTTGTTTTTTTTTTTTTAGGTGTAAAAATCCTTGAGTGTTAAACTCGTTGCGTTGAGGTCCTGATTGGTATTGTTGGTACGACTGCTGCTGCAACAGGAATGTTTGGTTTCCGATCTGGTACACCGGATTTATATAGAAATGTGCCAAGTACGCAGTGAGCGCAGCTTCGCAGCTCGCAGTTCGCAGCACGCAATTCGCAGTTTCGCAGTTCGCATCCGAACGCAGCTCAAGTTCTCGCCTTCTCACCGGCGCTCCTAAATTCTCGCAGCTCTTTTTTTTTTTGGGAGAGGTAGTTAGCCTCATTTGCTCCACTCTCGTGAGAGAGGGAGAACGAAAGAGTGGAAGGGAGATGGGAAGAGAGGCAGAGAGAGAGACCGAGAGATCGATTGTTCGGTTCATCACAGTTCAGTTCAATAACGAAAAATTGTCTTGAATTTCGCTCCCTTTAATTTTAGACACATGACAATCTCAGTTTCGATTTCAGTTTCTGCTTCTTCTTCCTCTTCATCTGATTGTTGTTAATTTGGTTATTGTTTTTATTATACTATGTAAACATTTTTTTCTTATTTATGTATTAATTTTTTGAACTGTGCGCTTTATTAAAATGACTGCACATTTGCCAATAATTTTAATTACTAATTAATTCAATTAAATAATTCGCCATATTTATTATTTGTCTGCCAAAGGCATTGCACCTTGTTATTCATCAGGTTTTTTGATTCATAAATAACAATTCATTGACGCATCTAAGAACTAAGAAAACAAGGATTTTTATGCCCTTTAAATGACTCATCAGATCACATATTTCCCCACCAACGTCATTGGTATTCCTGTGTAATAGTCGAGTGATTCCATTTAATTACTTTAATCATCATTAAACAATTTGCAGTTTACGATTTCCATTAAAATATCTCATTGTCAAAAAATTACTTCGAATACGATTTTCTGATTAATCAGAGATTAATATAGATATAGTTATTGATATAGATATAGATATAAATGTAGATACAGATATAGATATAGATATAGATATAGATATAGATATAGATATAGATATAGATATAGTTATTGATATAGACATAAATGTAGATATAGATATATGTATATAGATATAGATATAGATATAGATATAGATATAGATATAGATATAGATATAGATATAGATATAGATATAGATATAGATATAGATATAGATATAGATATAGATATAGATATAGAAGATATATAGCTCAAAAATAGTGATAAAAATTATTTTAATTTGGTGTTAGAAATTATTTAAAATTTTTATGGATAAACCAGATTTGAATAAGTGATTAAAATGCTATAAAATGCTACCGATTTAAACAAATTTTAATGCTCAAGTTAAGCAAAAAAATTAATTGCATTTAACAATAAATTAGTTAATATAATGGTACTATATTAAAGTTGAAGTTTTAAATAATTTGTTAAGTATTTTTAACTTAAATTAGTTTTAATATTTTACATTAAGTTAAGGCATCATTGTTAAAATTAATTTTTGATTTCATAGTTAATATTCTCTTTAAGCTAAGGGTTAAATATTGGGACCTTACTTTAAAATAAGGTCTGTTTAGTTTACAACCCTTTAGAAAGGTAAGTATCCAGATGAATTTAAGCGTGACTAAATAAAATGTTTAATACTAATTTTAGCTAAAATAATTAACACATTTTAGCTGGCATTTGTGACAGTTAATTTATAGCTAGATATTTATCAATTAAATAATTCAACACTTTCAATCTAAGCTTCTCTTTCTGTTAGTAACTAATGGATACTATCTAACTTTTGCTATCTCTGTCTTTTTCTCACCCTCCCTCTCTCTCTCTATCTCTCCCTCCCACTCTCACTCTTTTTCTATCTTTCTTTCTCGCTCATTCTCTTCCTGTTCCTAACTTCATCTATCCATATTTCGTGGACATAAAGTTTAAAAACTTATTTTGCTTCTTTCAGGAACACAGCTGCGCACATAGTTATATCAAATTCCAGATCTTATCTGCTCTATGAAAGTGGGTGTATGCAATTATCTTGGGCTTACTGTGGTTGGTTAAACAATTGAATTGATGACAACATCGTTGCTGGCAGATTGTAGCCAAGATGAAACTACCTGGGGCACTCGGAAGCGCCATAAAAGTGCCGTAATGAAATCATAAATTAACAAAATCAACGGAAACAACAACAACAACAATAACAACAAATAAAAACAACAACAACAACGGCAACAAAAACATATTGCGCACGCCTGCCGCAACGCAAAATGCATTAATTTTAACTGAATCTGTAGCTGTAGCTGTATCTGTATCTGTATCCGATGCTTTAGCTGTATCTGTATCTGATGCTTCAACTGTAGCTGTATCTGTATCTGTAGCTGGGGCTTGGTTCCCTCATAAGAGCATGTAGCATCGTGGAACCGGAATTAAAAACGCCAAAGAGCACAAAAAAAAAGAAAACAGAAAATCAAAAAAAAACAACAAAAATTGTTGACAAAATTGATTTTAATTGTGTAGCAAACATTGAAAAGACAATAACGACTTGGTTTGTTGTGTCCTTAACTTAACTACAACTTCAACTGAAACTTGTCTTAACGGTATTTTAATGCTGCTGATAGTTGCTAAGCATACTAAATAAAATTCGTACTATTTTTAGTGGGGATTAATTGCAACAATAAACATAAACAGTGATTAAAACAGTAACAGCGAAACAGATACAGATACTGAGCTATAATCCTGAACAGATTGAGGTGGCTTGAGAGGGGGAGGGGAGAGGAAGGCTGGCTTTTTGGTGCTGGAGCCTTACAGTCACTGCACTGCAAAGGTCGTACAGTGAACCCAAGCTCAGAAGCCGAACTGATCCGAATCCAACCAAACCGATCGTATCCGAATTCCAAGCCGAGTTTCGCACTGTGAATCACGTCGCGTGGCTGGAATTTTAGTCAATTGTTGTTGTTGTTGTATTTTAATTTGAATAATACTAAAGTTAATAAAAATATTTGAATATGTTTTGGCTTTTAATCAATTACAAGTTCAATTTGATTGCTTTTCAACGGCTGATTCCCGCTGATTCAGACCTTGGCATTGACCTTGACTTGACTGAGATTATGGCCAAAATGAAATTTCACACTTTCTTAAAAGCTTAATGAAATACGTGATGCGGTGAGTGAGACATCAAAAGCATTTCTTAGTACTTCGTAAATTTTATCCATAGGTGGTTCGGTGGTGAGTGCATTCGCTTGTGGCCCAAAATGCGTGGGTTCGAGTCGCCATAAAGAAATATATTTTTTATTGCTTTTTAAATTTATTTAACATTTTTTAACATTTTTTAATTGTCAACTAACAGTCGTTCAACTACTAACTTAACTTAATCTAAAATCTGCTTAAAATTAATTAACTGCGGAATTATTTGTTTTAAACATTAAGTCAAGTACTTATAGCTATTTCCTATATACAGAGGATTAATCCTGTTAATCAGACACTTAGATTGATTAGTCGTAAGCGGCTTAGCACACAAATAAGATATAGTATCTTGATCGCACTGCTGAGGTTAAATTCCTTTGAGGAATTACACAAATTTCCACGACAATAGCATTCCACAATTTTGGTTGTCAACATATTGTGTGAGTTCTTCTCCCTGCATTCCTCCTGGTAGGGTTCGTCTATAACCGCCACATCCTCCAGATGCTTTCCTCTGAGCACCTGTATCACCTTCACCTGGTTGGCACAGCCCCGTGTCTCAATGGTGCGGGTTTTACCCGATAATAAATTCATGGTGTGCACTCTTTTCATGCACATTGTAGAATTGGGACACTGTATCTTGTACTCAGGTGTATCTTTGAGATATTTACACTTTGGTCTTGCATAGGGACCAAAAGATTCAGCTTCCTCATAGCACTGATAACACTCCAATATATCCTCTGCGGCGTTACAACTATTCCAAATTGTTGCCAGTCCTGCGAAGCCCAATAACAGTTGAATTCTACTGACTAACATTATGTTGTAATATCACAAATTTGTTACTTATTTAATTTAATTTACTTTAAGTGAAGTACGCGTACGAGTACCCGACAAGAAGTCTCAATTAGAACTACAATAAATAATATTTGAATAAACTTACTTATTACGCGATTTGAGCATATCACAAAATAATTCATGGCATGACTAAACGTCCGGTTTGCCTCAAATTCAAATTGAAATTCATTTTTTTTTTTTATTTTTTGTTTCTTTTTTCTGTACGATTATTCGCTTAAACCACAAAGTTATGTGAGGTCGGAACCTTAAGTAATAATTTCTGTATAAAAGTTTACACAATAGTTTAATTATACTAGCTACTAATTTTCAGCCTAATCTATTATAAGTTTTAAAATTTATCAAGATTAGAGCTCAGCTTTTAGACCTTGTACTCAAAATTATTGCCACGTTCCTTAACCACCCCTCAAATTGTAAAAAAACGTTTTCATAACGACATAACTTGAGAGAAACTAGAGCTATCGTGACTAAGTTTACACATTATGTATATATATACCATCAAAACTATCCTCACCAAGTTTGAGCTGGATCACACAACTATAGCCTATAGCTTCCATAGGAAAAACCGGTCAAAAATGTGAATTTTGTATGGAGACATGTATTGATATTCAAGAAATCTCAACAAAACTCACACATTATGTATATATCATGACTCGAAATATGCATACTAAATTTGGTTCAGATTGCACAACTATAGCCTATAGCTCCCATACGACAAATCGGTCGAAAGCTGGTGATTTATATAAAAGAACGTACACTGGAATGAGTACGGGGTCTTTTACAGTTAGTTCGCTCTATTGTAGTCTTTCTTACTTCTTAAAATAGTATATGGAGTGATGACTGTGATATTTGAAACCGATAAGTTAGAAAAGTTTGTAAACTGGGCACATCATAGTCGAGCAACTCGTTTGTATCCTTGTTATTAGCTGCTTTGGGTTTTACAATGTTTGACGACTTCAGGACGTGCCATGCAATTTTGTGCCCGTTTTCAATATATCTTTAAACACTTATGATTTACAGGTATTTTCACCTGGAATTTTTAGCAGTTTGACTGCAATTGAAATCTTTATAGGGCCAGTATCGAGGTTTTTAGCCATAAATTTGCGAGCATTACTTGACGCGTGGGTTTTCAGCATCGATGACTGCATCTGAAGCTGAATCAAAATATAATTATATATATACAATTTTGATATTACAGCCGGTTTACATGTCTGCCCCTAGAGAGTTCATTTAGGTTTGTTTAGTTACCAAAAGATATATACGATAAGCTATATATATTCAATTCAAAGAGCTCTCCACTTTAAGGAATATAAATAATGCCCACCTGTATGACATTTGGTAGCCGATCTTCGAATAGATGGATGAGTTTGTATAGCATTTGGTGTTTGTACATTTAATTGTTTCAATTAACTGAAATGATTTAGTGTTGGACTCAACAAATTAATTACCAAAGACAAAATACAATGTAAATTTTGATCTTAAATTTTGTTAAAATCTCACTTTCAAGCAATGCAACAAATTACCAATTGCCACGGCGCTTAATTAGACCCTGTAGTCAAAGATAGTACAGGGTCTATTAGGTTTTTGAGCAACGAGCTATGTGTAACAGGCAGACGGAGGCTTTCCGACCCCATAAAGTATATATATTCTTAATCAGCATCAACAGTAGAGACGATATAGCAATGTCCGTCTGTCAGTCCGTCCGTATAAACCCCCCTGGATCTCAGAGACTATAAAAGCTTAAGTCACTAAATTTGAAATGTGTATGGTACCGTTATAAATATCCTCACAAAGTTTGTTCTGCATCAGAAAACTATAGCCTATATCTCCCATAGAACAAATCGGTCGAAAATGGGTGATTTGTATGAAGACATGCAGTAATAGTAGAGAAATCTCAACCGTACTCACAGATTATGTGTATATCATGACTATATATATGCTTACCAATTTTTGTCCACATCAGACAACTATATCTTACAGCTCCAATAGGGCAAATCAGTCGAAAGTTGGTGATTTGTATGAAAAAATGTACGCTAGAATGAGTACAGGGTCTTTTACAGTCGGCTCACTCGACTCTAGCCAATCTTACTTGTTAGATTTATGCGCATGACCAGTGCTGTGCTGTAAATCTTAATATATATGTATATCGCATATATAACTCTATATAACAGTGGGCGTAGAAAAGTTGTGAGAGATCAGAAAGGTTCAAAGCAGCGAGGTAATCCGATAATGCTATAAATTTTGTCTTGATTTCGGCTTTGGCTTGATTTTTATCAGTAGGTGCTAAATAAATAAAATATTAATGTTTAATCTTGTCTGTTAATGTTATCTGGTATTTTATGAGATAAAATTGAAAAATCCCATCTAAATAAATTCACAGCTTCGAGTGTGAAACATTGAAATGTTATTTATTTAAATATTTTTTTCTTATTTCATTTGTTTATTAAATTTTTTCTGACTCAGTCGAAAGGAATTTCAGTTTCATGTACAACTAAGTTCAAGGTCGAATTTATTTTTTTTTTTTAATTTTTTTATTGGCCAAGGGACATTTCCTGCTGCCAAGACTCATTGTCTAGGCCTTTGGGCGCCAGTGAAAAATTGCAAATAAATTTAGTTTAATTACTTGAATTTATTATTAATTTATTTATATTTTTTTAGCGGGCAATGAATTCTGTTAGCTTTTGGAGGGAAGTGGGAAGAGTGACTAAATGAATTCACAGCAATTTGAAATTCATTAATTGCACAGCACCAAATTACGCACAAAATTGTTTTTTTTTTTGGCTTGAAACGGCTAAAAACTCATCGGGTTTTCAGACAAATATTAATTATTATTTACACAGTTTTATTGTTATGCCTAAAATTAACATAAAAAACAATTGGAGAACCAGTTGTTACATATATATAGTCTAAGTTTTATATATATTTTACGACTGAACAATCTGTAACATAATACAGTTTCGATTTTATAGCCTTTTTCAAGGTTTTCTAAGACCAAATTGCTCATCCAACTTTGGAGTCATTGATTTCAAATATTCTTAAACTCCCACTAGCAAGGTAAGAGGTTAAAGTTCGCTCAGACAAGTCTGAACTTGTCAGCTACTAACTTTTAGGGCGTAAACTCTTACGATTTTGACTGATTTCATTGCGTTTATATCAACTTTTGCATAGTCAGTACTAAACTGGCCGATGATTGATGGTGATATGAGTGATGACCGCACATTTTGATTGATCGCCAGTTATTATTAATGCCCATTAAGACAAACGATCGTTTTATTGTTTAATTATGAGCGTTAAATTTGATTTAAACGACACTAATTGACTTTAATCCTATCAAATCTGTTGAAATGTTAACAAATTGGCAACACAACGGAAACTCAAAACCGTTACAATCATCGCTGCTTTCCAAAACTTCCGACTTTTCGATTGGAATTATCTATATATAATTTTTAGGGAGTGGTCACTTGCTTGTAATCTGCTTAGAAAGTAGAGAATACTCCTAAGGTTTTAGTTCTACGCTTTGAGTTCAATGTATCAGTTTGAATTTACAGTTTTACTGACGTTCAAAAGGTCAAAAGCTAGTTGAGAGTGCTATCAATGAAAACAAGTCTTTAAAATCATATTATGACTTGTTAGTATGCAAAGAATTTCAATTGACATCCGTTGCTAGACGAATGCACTGAGAGAAATCGGGGATAACAGACTAAAATCTATACAAAACTATATCGAAAGTAAGGTTATGCACGAAAAAGTTAAATTAGGTACAGTTTTTTTAAGAAATATTATTACTATTGAAAAATATGCTACTCCCGATGTCTGTTCAATTAAATTACTGAATAACTTATTTAAGAAAATCGTTCCAAATTTGTATTTAAATAATACTAGATATTTCTTACTTGGTATAGATAATTTTTGCGCAGTATATTTGCCATCCACCCGCCGCATACTAAACGAAATACATGCAAAACTATATCGAAAGTGAGGTTATGCCTGAATAAATTTAATTCTGTTGGAATTTCTTAAGAAATTTTTTTAGTATTGAAATATAAACTATACCCGATGTCTGTTCTACTTAATTACTAATCAATTAATTAAAGCAAATTATCTTAATTTCGTACTTAAAAAGTTGTAGGCGTTTTACCTTTTATATGGACAATTTTTTGTCAGTGTATTTGCCTCCCACTCGCCGAATACTAAGCTAACTAATTAATTAATTAAGCGTTGACATCTAGTACATAAAATCAGACAATTGATTAGCCAACCCCTTGGCCAATTAATGCTGAATCAGAAACTAACCTGGCCAGTGAATAGGCCAAGTTGCATTTAAACGTATTCAAAACGTCGAAATGTACAGAAGCTTGATCATTGCATTGCTGCTCTTTGGCCAGAATTGTGCTGAAGGATTGGATGGAGAGCAGGCGCCACTGCCCACAACTGCACCCAGACCAGGTCACTATGTGCATCAGCAGTACGGAGCTGCAGGTTGGTATACACCCGACGATAGTGGAAAATATCGACACGATCCAAGGCCCTACGATGGAGGCTACGGGGATCGTGGTCAACCCTATGCAACTGATCTGCGTGGCATCTTCAGGCAGGCGGAGGAGCAACTGGCTGCCAGTCTGAGGCAGGAAAACGAGGAGTTCGCACTGGGACCACGTGATCATTTGCGTTTCATGATTGACTTCAACTATAATGGTACAGGTTGGCAGATTATACAGTTTGAGTGGGTGAGAGATGGTGATGGCAGCAACCAGGATCCACAACAGTACAAATATGTGAATGAGAATAAGCTGTGGGATACAGATGGGGAGCAGCCAGAGCAGCCAGCCCAGCAGCCCTATGAGTATGAGCAGCCTCAAATGGGAGAAGTAGTTCAAGAAGAGCAGCAAGCACCACAGGAAATTCCAATTGATTCACAGCTGAACTTTAATGCTGAACAGGATGTAAGTTAAAGCTGCCTAAACTGTTAGATCTGCTGTATATAATACCACTCTAATCCTCTGTCCATTCACAGCCCGTTAAGGTACAGTCCACGATCAACAATGTGCTGGAGTATATACAACAACGTATTCTGCCGACTCTTATGTGAAAAATCTTAAAAAAAATTTAATAAAATTTTAAATTTAAATAAAATTTTTATGTGCTACTAACTAATAAAGTTTTTGAATGAAAACTAGTTGAAAAGTTGTTAATATTTTGAAAGTTTGCAACTCATAAAGTTTTTTAAAGCAAACTTAAAAGTTATATCTATATAAAAAATATATGATCAGTTTTTAATAAAGCTATAATAATGGCACTACTGGGGCTTAAATATATAGTTTGATATTCATCGCATAAATCTTTTATTTCCAAAAAAACGTGTTAACAAATTTGAAGCTAAGAACTGAACTACAATGCACCTTGGGATTTGAGGTACTCCAGCAGCTTGGGAATGTGAGCTGGCACCTTGGGTATGTGCTCGCCAACGGGCACAAAGCCGTTCTCATCCGCCACGTAGTCAACGCGATAGAGCAGACCATCATCGCCAGTGTAGTGATAGAAGCCAGTAGCGCGTATGGCATCACCCTCCGTTTGCTTCTCAATGCGTCCACTCTCCTCTCCCAAAATGCCGTTCTCCGTCTCGTAGCTGAAGGAGAGTAGGGGAATTAAGTAATGAAAGGGAAAATGGTGGACTTGGGTCATTAATTGAACTCACAGATAGTTATAGCCATCGGTTTCCACGGCGCCTTCCTGGCGTATAATGGCGAATCCTCCTTTGCCCTCACCTGTACCGGTGCCCTGAGGCAGATTAGGACGCAGATCAGCTGGTGCAGTGGGTGCAACACGTTGCACAGTGGGACGTGGACGGGCAGCTGTGGTCGCAGCACCAAATCGACCAGCGCCATTGGCACCACTGGCACCACCTCCGCCACCACCAGGACCTGCACCGCCGAACTTGTCCTTAGTACCACGATAGGGATCATTTTGGCCAGAGTAGTCGCCGCCAGGACGATTATCGTGTTTGTACTTGTTGTCCACGTGCACATAACGTCCGTCGTTGCCACTGTAGCGTCCATCGTTGCCACCTGGCACATAGCGACCATCGTTGCCACCTCCGCCGCCACCGCGAGCTCTCACAATGGGCAGCACCCGCGGATCAGGACGATAGCGACCATCGTTTTGGGCCAACACAGCGGTAGAGCAGATCAGCAAAAGAGTCTAAAATAGGGGGATTTGTCTAAAATTTTTATCTAAACCAAAGGAGACAAAACTTACCGTTAGACGCAGCATCATGTTTGAACAAGAATGAACAGATCTAGCCGCTGGCGTTGCTTTATATATGAGTTCCACCACCGCCCACTTGACCACTTGGAAGATTCACTCATTATTCTTAATAAAATTTGTTAAATTTTTGTTGTTGTTGTTTTATTCGTGTAGATGTGTGCTATGGCCAACTAGCTAGATGACCAACTGGATAAATGGCTAACTGACTAACTGACTGACTAACTGGCTAACTCGGAGCTGATCGGACAACTATTGCAATGCGCTCAAAACTAGATCTATTAATTGCTTTGATTTACGACACATTCGCTTCATATTTTCTGGAAGGCAACGTGAATCGGTAAACGGATAGGCCATTCTTCTTCGCACGATCAATTGTATTTATTTTACGATCAACGTCATAAGACGCGGAAACATTCAAATTTTAATGGAGCATTGACAGATTTTTGGGTAATTTCGTATTTACCTCACAAGAGTGAACCCAAAAACAAGCAGTTTATCGTAGAATTTTAATTCTAAGCCCGAAAGTATGCAATGTATTTTCAATTAGAATAATATTGAAGCTCTTGGCTCTTATTGGAAGCTGGGGAGGAAGCAGTGATATCTAATTGGAATCCAGCTGCAGGTTAGCTTAAAGCACATAACACAAACAATTTTTCGTATTTCTTTACTTATCTTTCTTCTGCTTTGGCGCTGCGCTTGAGATCGCCAACAGAGATAAGACAGTTGTTAATTTGTTGTTGTCTTTGTGCACATGTTTGGACTTGCTCAAATCTGTTTCTATTTTTAGCTGCCAGTTGAACTTTTTTTTTGTGGTGCATAAATTCGTTTCTTATCTTACTTTGGGCAGCTCCGCTCACGTGTGTGAATAGAAAGAGGAGAGAAACAGTTGAAGAGCGGACAAAGTGGCGATAGAAAGAGTGTTTACTGGTCGGTGTAACTAATATACGTATATTTGTTTGTATGTATGTGTGTAAGAATACTCCACAGCTCTCTCCGAAGTGCGTTATATAGAGAGCGGCAAATAAAATAGCAGACAGTAGTAGTAGTATTCGCGGACAGCTCTAAGTGAACTAAACTAATTGGAGCTAAACGTATTAAAATTAATTAATTTAAATTTTTAAAAAAGTGCCTGTGCTAAAATATAATTTTCTTTTTTTAAATTCAAATGTGGCCAAAACTAAGCACAAGTTTCCAGTTCCAAAGCGTGCTACAGGGTATCTGCCAGTCACCCAGGTATGTAATCAATAACTCAACCACCTCTGAGTTCATTAGCTTATTAACTACTTAATACATTGTAGACTTGCTTTTATGCATAACTTAGCAAAAGGTTAAAAAATAATCATAAATTAAATTTTATAAATTGTTTATTAATTTTACATATATATGTATGTATATGTATGTACAATGTGTGCAATGAGGGCTTCTTGGAGAGAAATAGTTTCTTCTTAGCCCCTGCGTACGGTGTAGGCACTATTGGTTTCAGCTGGTTGCGGTGGTGCTGTCGCTATATAATCCAAGGCCCTTTGTATGGCTGGTGGTATGGGTGGTGCGGTGGGCAAATGATCGCCCTGTGGCTGAAAACCGTTCTCATCGGCCACATAGGTAATCCGTATGGGAGTGCCATCTGGTGCTGTGTACGAGAAGAAGCCCTGTGCGACCTGCAAAGAGGAAGAAGAAGAAAATGAAATTAAAGAAGAAGAAGAAGAAGAAGATGTCTATAAAGATCAAAGTATTATTCGGTTGCAGCTAATTACGCGGGTTCAACAATTTGTCAGACTCCTCAGGGCAATTTCGTGAGGCAGTTGCAGTTGCAGCTGCAAATGTCAAGTTAAATACCCAGTGCTGAGGGTGTAATAGGCAGGTAGGCTTTAAGAGTGAGCAGTAGTAAGCGTGTGGCGAGTGTGGAGCAGGCAGCTAAGCCACTTACGGCGCACAAATTGTTAGTACAGGGTGTTTAATAGTCGGTTAAGCTCGTCTATATTTTTGTTTAATGCCTGTTATACTCTTGTACATCAAGTATGATGTGGAAAGTCTGTTTCTAGCTCAAGCTAGTGTAAATAAATTGCTATATAACTTTCGATCGGAACAGTTTACTATAAAGTACAGTTATAGTAACCCTTTTACCAACTAATCACTACAACTTTAACTGCCTTGACTTACCGGTCCCGCATTGTCGGTGCCTGCATTTTTCAGATACCCCTCCTCCTCGACATTGATGCCGTTCTCTGTCTCATAGCCGTACTTGTACGATCCATCAAAATTCACTTCCTGTTCTTGTCTCAAGATCTTGATGGGTTCCGTTGCCGGTCCTTGTGGTCGTGCATTTGTTGTGCACAACAGCAGCAAAGCTGCAAAACACCACAGCTGCAAGTAAAACAGTTAAAGCTTTAGGCCAAGTTAAGAGCCATAGTACTAACTTACTAGATATTGCATATCCTTTTGATACGGGCAGGTGGTAAACTTGATGTAATAACTGTCGGCGTCTCGAACTGTTACTGTGGCCAAAAAAGACAAAGGTTTGCATATTTATAGCCAAAAACTTGAGCATAAGTTTTGGGTTTGAGTTAGAGTTTGAGTTCGACTACGAGTACGAATACGAATACGAATACGAATACGAATACGAATACGAGTACTTTTAGTCGTACTGAAAAGGCGACTTGAACTTTACAGCTGCAAGTTGGCCATTGATGAGTGTTTAGCATTTGGCAGTTGCACAGATCAGAAGCCAAACTTACAGTCTGTCCAAATGATTAAATCTTCAGCAGCTTCTTCTTCTTTCTCTCCTCTCCTCGACTCTCCTCTCCTTGTCTCTTCTCTCTTCAACGCTACTTCAAGTGTTGTTTTCTTCTTCTTTTAGTTTTGTGCATAAATCGGTAATTTGTCAAGTAAATTGTTTACAACTTATAAACATGCTCAGCTTCACACTGTCAGTTAGGCGGTCACTGTTTAAGAAAAACTTAATTTTAATTAAGTAACCCGAATTAGAAGGTAATAATGAGTGGTAACTAAATCATAGAGAATTCCTTTAAATGGAGCAAACAAATTTTATTTGAGACAAACTTTATTTTGAGAGTTTTTTAAGTAGACAACAAAATCTTAAAATACATAAATGTTATATAATAAAATATTACTTAAATATTTGATTAGTTTTTTAACAATTTTTTAAGAGATAACCACTAGGAAAGACTACAGTTGGGCTAGCCGACTGTAAAAGACCCAGTACTTAACTTAGGGCGCATTTTCGACCGATTTTTCCTATGGTAGCTACAGGATATATTTGTCCGATCCGAATGAAACTTGGTGAGAATAGTTATAATCATGATATACATAAATTGTGTGAGTTTGGTTGCGATCGCTCAACTAATACTACATGTCTTCATACAAATTTCCTATTTTTAAACGGTTTTTCCCATGAGAGCTATAGGATACAGTTGTACGATCCGGATCAAACTTGGTAGGCATGTTTATAATGTTGTCATTCACATTATGTGTGAATTTGGTCCCAACAGCTCTAGTCTTTTCCAAGTTGTATTGTTATGTAAATGGTTTTGTACCACTTGGAGGAGTCTCTTTTAAGTGCGGGGTCTAAAAAAGCTTGAAATTGGTTTAAAAACTTTGCTTAATAAAGACTTAGCTTATGTGCATTATTAAAATCATTTAAACTATTATTAAATAATTAAGTATGTTTGAATAATTTATGAATTTGTTTGAGATATTCCATCGTGTTTTTATCTCCTTCACGAAGTGCTATATCTTAATGCTCTTGGTCAGTTTTGATGGAGTGCTTGACTTCTATGATGGCATTCAAAGAACACGTATTGCATTTCAAATCAATTTATCAGCTACATTTTTAGACATTTAACTTTAGCATTAGCTGTGTTCTGAAGACGCCACACACACACGTAGACTGACTCACACTAATCCAAGTAAATTAAATTGCGCAATCTAATGTTGTCCCATCAATATATACTATATAGAAGCGGAGGCGGCAACAGCCACAGCAACAGCAACAACATCATTATACGATTACCATTATACGATTAGCTGCATGTACTGCATTATACTCGATTGCCACGCCACCACCTGACCATGATCATGTCTAGCTGCTTGTGGGTCTGCCCGACTACAGCTGACCTTTGTATGAAACTGGCAGTTATGGTTACTTTTGATGCAGTCGTGTTTTCAGGGCGGCACTGAGTTTTGAACAATTTCAACGATTTGAACAATTTGACCAAAGGCGTTAATGAGCCCTCATTTTCTTAGGTCATTTTGACTTATACGTTTGGTAATAAAATTATATATAAATAAATGTCACATAGTTTAACTTAAAACGACTATTGAAATATTGATGTAATAATTTATG
Organism: Drosophila cardini; assembly: GCA_018903735.1. Classification (NCBI taxonomy): domain Eukaryota; kingdom Metazoa; phylum Arthropoda; class Insecta; order Diptera; family Drosophilidae; genus Drosophila; species Drosophila cardini. The sequence continues at coordinate 2,179,287 of JAEIGM010000001.1, read as the reverse complement.
TTGTTAAACATTTTATAAAGTAATTTATAAATAAAACTATAGAATGATATTACAGTACCGGATTCTGGTAAACTATTTGAATGCAAAACTAATGAGTGATTTGCGTCAAAGTTATTAGAGTGCTCGGTGGTCCAGCGTAAACATAGAGCGCATGGAACGCGTGCGTTCGTGGGTTCGAGTCCCACATAGGAAATTATTTTTTTTTTTGTTTTTTTTAATTTTTAAAATTGAAGTTTAGTATAGAAAGATGATCTAAAAGTCGAGCATGCATAAAAACAGTGCTCTTGCTCTGATACTTACAAAAAAAAGCAATAAAATATAAGAAAATTAGTTTTTGTTTTATAATTTATTAATTTTTATTTGTAATTGGGATAAATAAGATTAAGATTTTCACATTTTAACGCAGAAATTGATGATAATGGGATGCTGGGTTAGCTCGAATGTTTTTCATTTCAGTCTCAGCTTTATCCGGACTTTTTGTTGAACAGCAGCGACATCAGTTGTTGCTTAAATGGGGGCTTTACTGTAGTCTCCTCATCGGAATAATAATAGTAGGAATCGGGATATGTGGAGTAATCGTATAAGTATGAATAGGGATAGTCATACGAAGCACTGTACTCCAATTCTTCAAGGTCTGCTTCGACTTCGGCGATGAGATTGGTAGTTGCCGTGTTCTGGCCTTGGACAGCTGCCAGCATTGTAATGGCCAGAAATAGTACAATGAATGATTTCATTTTTGTTTCTGTTTTTGAATAGTATTAGCTATGAGCTTTCTATGACTTTAACTCTGATCGAACTGTGTACTTCGTTGATCCAAAGCACTACTTTTTATACTGAATGAGATGCATTTCCAGTTTCAGCTAATACAACAGTTTGTTGACACAAATGTCTCATAGTTTAAACAAATTCTGTTCAAACCCAAATGTTTCTATCGAATTCATTATGAAATGCATTTCAAAGACCTTTTGTTTGTCTTGTCTTTTGTCGACGATGGGCGCAATACCAAAAAGTGTTAACAATTCAATTGTAATTTGTTTACAATACTTTTTTCTTTCTTCTCACAAGTTTACATTTGTCTCATATTCTTTAAGTCTAATTTGTAGTTGTTAATATATATAGCGATCATAGGAGGCGGGCCATTCCATAGCATGCACGAAATCTGGTAAATCTTCTATAAACTTTTTACTCAAATCGTCCCTTCTGTGAACATTACTTAAATAGTGTCCCGATATGCCGATCTCAAGGACGGGTTCATTAAATTTTCCATCGGTTTTCTGTTGAATTAAATGTAATCGTCTTAAAAATCTGTATATAGTTTATATAACTCAAACCTACCGTTAAATCCAGATAAAACTCAATGGGTGAATCGTCGGCGCCCCAGGCGAAGAATATATGATACGGCGGTTTAAAAGTTCCCGGCTTATCGAGCATACCCCTCAGAAACGACCAATCGACCATCTTAACACCATCCAAAGGTTTCAGGAATATGCTCATACGAGCTGGTCCCGTTAATTTGAACTGATAACGTATATTATAGCCATCCTCTAGTACAGTTTTATTGAGTAACTCCAGTGTTGTAGTGCCGGGCACTTCAACTGTCTGTGGGCGTGGCAACCAACGTGCAGCACTACGTGCCTCACACCAGCGATGATTGAAACATGGTATCCCACACATCATATGGGTCTTGCACTCATGCTCCAGATTCACAATACCACTCACGTCCATTGTTTCACTTAGTGGCTGCTCTAGACGACGATCTTGCAGATCAAAGTAATACCCAGAATCGTCTAAACTTAGCGAACCATCGTATTCATAGAACCTACGATGCACTTGCTGCAAGTATCGGTAGTATTACTATATAGTCTAGAAGATTAATGGTTTATATAGCTCACCAGAAAATTAACTCGCATCACGTTCGTTTTGGGACGATATGGGAAACCCACTTCCGATACCGATATCATGCAGAATATAAACATTATCAGCGTCAAACCGCCGATTATAGACTTGGGGCGCCGGAAAATATTTATCAGCGGAGCCTATAAACAAAAAAAGGGATAAGGAATGTTGAGAAAAAGTTGAATAATCTCTAGCTTAATCAGAAAAATGATAAAGATGATATATAAGAAACTATATAACATAGATATAGAATAAGTTACATTATCAAAACTAAACTCTTTCTATAATCAAATCAGAAAAAAGATTACAAAGTTAGAGAAAAGGTTAAATAATCGAATTAGCTGTAGCTTACCACAAAGCCCATGGACAGTATTGTGCCCATAAAACTGAGCAGAGCTATAAGTAAGTCCGGATTGACTTCAGTTCCCTTTCGAGCCATCATTGGTATGGTAATGACTAGGAAAGCGTGGAAAATATAGCTGAAGTAGAGGAAAGGCATTATCTGGCACACGCACAACAAAATCGACCAAAAGTAACCTATAATATATAGAAATTTAAAAGATATTCCATTATATAAATACTATATGAAAAACTACCTCGATCATGCAGCTTAGTAATCAGATTAATGATCAGTGAGCCGACGTAGAAGAGCAGGGAGATCATACATAGATAGGCGCTACGTAGACCCGCAGCTGTGAGTAAAATGCACAGTAGAGCTAGCAGGGCGCAGTGGGCGTGGCCAGCCATTTGTAGGTGATAAGTGTGCGGAATCTTTTCCTGTAAAGCAAAAAAAACTATTAAAGTAAAATAGCTAAAAACAGCTAAATCAAACTTACGCTGGGTCTCAGAGTTAGGTACAGTGTAAACGGTAGTACCAATCCTATGATAGTTGGGCAAATGAAGAGACCAATTATCAGCCAACTGTTGGTCAAATAGGTCAAAGTTCGATCACCTGCATTATAGAAAACCGCCATGAGTAGCGGAAAGCCTAGTGCCAGCAGAAATCCCGCCAACTCTAGAAGAAACATAATGCCAAAGGCGCCAGCAACAGAACCAACTCTCAGATCCGTTGTCTTCATCATGCGCCAGAGCGACAGACAGATCAGCAGAATTCCTCCAAGAGCAAAGCTTATGTTCAAGGCAATGCCCGTGGATTCCAGATAGTAAACAAAGAACAGACCCAGGAAATCAAAGAACACGGAATGACCCTCAGAGTGTGCCTAGAGTTATAAAGATATCCATTTTATCTAGCCATAAAACTAGCTATAAACACACCTACCTCAGTGTCGTACATCTCCTCGGCATTGGAAATGCTACGCACGAGTGAGAGCAGATTCTCTCCGGTATTTTGTATAGAATCACGGGATATAACATCAAAGCGATCATACTTTGTGTGGTAGACAAAGCCATTATATACTCCAGCCATATCCAGACCTAAGGGAAGGATGAGTTTAGTGTTTGAAAAACAGGAAATTGTAAGTTTTTCTCACCTGGCACAGGTCCAAAATCCCGAAAGATGCGAAAGTCCGTATCGGAGGGTATTATGCCGGCCTGGAATATCTCCTCCGCCATGGTGTTGGCAAACGGATGCTTGGCGGCCTCTCTATAATGCTGTAAAGGGGATCAAAAATTAATTAAAAATATAAAACATATTTTAATTTCCAAAACTTAGTTTTTTAGCTATATAATGCCTGATTCTACTGCTAACATGGTGCTTTTATCAGCCGAAAAGTAGTTTTTTTGCACGATAAGCAAACAATTGGATATCACCGTAATTAAGTATTTATTATATAACCTACGATAAGTTAATTAACTGGACTACGTGAGTTCTTTTGGACTTACACGCATTAGCCAAGGATGATTGGGACCGCCCTGGAATAGAATCTCACGGCCACCAGCGCCACAGGAGTCCAAATTAATTAGTGCCCTAAGCAGAGGAAATTTGTAATTATCTATTATATATAATCGGGTTGAGAGCATTACTTACTTGCAGTTGGGCGACCATTTGTGCTGTGAAATGAAGGCATGGGAGCCCTGCAGCGGTTGCTCCTCAGCGCCATTGAACAGAAAGACAACTGGATGCTGAAAAGTCTGCTCCGATGTCACCAGAATACGCATCACTTCCAGCATAGCCACCACCATGAAACCAGCATCTCCAGTGCCTAAAATAAGTGATCCATGAGTTAGGAATTGCTGATAGGAAATATCTGCCCATTTCCCCCACTTACCCACACTTCCCGGCTTCGTGTCGTAGTGACTGTTGATCAGCAGATAATTACTGCTATTGGAGGCCTTCGTGCTCAGTTTGACAATCACGTTCTGCACCGATTGATACATATTGATCATTTCCCAGTGCAAATAGGCACCCGATGCTTTCTGCACATCCACCTCCATTTCATAAAGATCATTTCGCATGACGTCACGCACATCGGAGATTTTGTCGAGCATAAATTCGACCATTATCTTTTCGTTCATTTCATCACCAACAATTTTGGGTCCCATGCGATCTAGTTCCAGTAAAATACGTTGAGCTCGTTCCGCCACAAATTCTCCTGGTTTGCTAGTTTCATCCTGAATTTTAACCGCTGTAGGCAGATAGTTGAAGAGCGGAAAAACCACAGCGAAAAACAGGGCAACCCAGATGAGCAGATAACTGGGAGCATAATACCAGGGCAGCTGTTTCGAGGAGGGTTTCTCCGTGAGCTCTATGATGGTATTAACGTGGGTCATGTCCATTTCCTGTTCAAAATTGAAAATTGGTAATATGTATTAACCATTTTACTCCAGTACTACCTACATTTATATCCTTTTCGTCCTCCATGTTCTGAGCACCTGTTTCGACCAACTGCATTCGGCAACTAAGTCCCTCTCTGAGGTCTTTTCTCAATTTTAAAGCAATTTCTGGCCTTGTTTTTAGGCTTATCAGCTGTGATTTCATATCTTTGACTTTAACTAACATATAGACGATGCCATAATTTGTATTGTATGTACTATATACATACTGGTTAAAGATATTTATTACCCCAAACACGATATAGAAATTTATTGTACTTGATATCAGTGTCAAAATATGTATATTTGGGAAAATCAATTTCACGGCACTTTGGAACTTTGGTGCAAGTTCAATTGATCCTCTTTATTATTATCGGGTTTTTATCGTCTTTTGTTCTTAATAAGGTGGATTTATTGATGCAACTACTTCGCATCTGTTAACCAATTAGCAGTTGGCTTTTATAGTTGGCATTAACTTAAATTTTGTTGCCAACTTCAAGTTTATCGTGTCCCCAAACGAGAGTTATATATTCATAAAGCGGTTATTATAAAATCATTATCGGTAATAAGCGTGCCAGCGAATCGGTTATGGACAATGGCAAGTTATCATAGTATCTGATAGTAAACTGAGGGGGTCAAGTAAAAATTATCTAAGCGGAACGTTGGATAGAAAGAATGGGGAGTTCTAAACAAATATTTTACTAGTAAGTTAAAGATAGTCCAGAAATATTATAAAATTCTATTACCAATATAAATTTCTTATTTTAAAGCACATAACGTTTGTATAACGTAGGCCACTGCATAGCGTGTACAAAATCCGGAAAATCAGCCGTAAATTTCATACCAGACGCGTCCCTTTTATAGTCATAGCTAACGTAGTGCCAGGAGACACCCAACTCAAAGATGGGCACATCAAAATTAGCATCAGATTTCTAGGAAAAGATTTATTTTAATTTTAATTGTAAGTAAATTTTTTATATACTTAACTAACCATAAAATCAATGTGAAACTTGAGAGGAGTGTCATCCTTGCCATATGAGAAGAATATTTGATAGGGCTGTGTATACTTATCAGGCTCATCTAGCATATTTCTTATAAAGGACCAGTCTGACACTGTCACGCCCTCAAGCGGTTGTATAAACAACACCATATGCGGTGGTCCACTCAATTCAAATCCATAACGCACTGTACTCCCATTGGTCAAGATGGTTTTAGCTAGCAGAGTTATAGAGAAGTTTCCTGGTATAATAACGGGTTCCTGTCGTGGCAACCAATGTCCCGTCTTTCTTGCCTTGCACCAGCGGTGATTAAAGCAGGGAACACCGCACATCAGCAGCTTATTGCAATCGTCTTTAATGCTATGCAAACCCGTTAAATTAACCGAACTGTGTTCAAGTGGGTAATATAGACGTCTGTCCTGGAAGTCAAAGTAATAACCCGAATCGTCCAGACTTATGCTGCCATCGTACTCATAGAAAATTCTACGAACATGCTATGAAAAAAGGACTTTGTGTTATAAGTTTATTAGCTGTTACTGAACTTAATGACTTACCAGATAGTTCACTCTCATAACACTTGTTTTGGCTCGGTAGGGAAAGCCCACATCCGATATGGCTATCATGCTGAATATGAACGTTATAACACCCAATGAGAGCATTATAAACTTCGACCAGCGGAACATGTTGATAAGAAGTGACTGTTAAGAAAGGAATAAATCAGTTAAAATTATTTCTAAACGGTTTAAGAAGTAGTATAAGCAGTATTTGAACTGAGTACATAAACTCCTGATATGAAATTTATATGTGTAACCAGAACTCACCACAAATCCCATGGCAAAAAATGTGCCCAGTGCACAGATCAAAGCGACCATCAGATCGGGGTTTACAGAGCTGCCATTGCGACCCATCATGGGTATAAAAATGATCAAAAACATATAGAACAGAGAGCAGAAGTAGAAGAAAGGCATCAACTGAAAGACTTGCATGAGCAGCACCCAATAATACCCTGCAAAAAACTTGAGTTTAGTCAACTAAAACTCTTTTAAACTGAGTCAAAGCTTACCCCGGTCGTGCAAACTGCTTAAAAGATTTATCAACAGGGCAGCTGAGTAGAAAATTGTGGATATCATGCAGAGATAAGGTGTGCGCAGACTTATGGCAGTCAGTACAATGCCTAGCAGTGAGAGCACTACACTGTGGGCGTGTAGGCTCATTTGCAGATGGTAGGCGTGGCTAATATTTAGCTACAAAATAATGAAATTTAATAACAAAATTTAAAAATTGTTTTTTTTAAGACAATACATACATTCTTCCGGAGACTGTAGTAAATCGTTGTGGGTATACTGAGCCCAATTATAGCTGGACAGATATATAAGCCAATCATGAGCCAGAGATTGGAGAAATACGTCAGGGGACGATCACCAGCATCAAAGATTGTAGCCATTAGAAGAGGTAGACCGATGCACAGTATTATTCCCAGCACATGTAGGATCAGTAAAATACCAAACCAAAGATAAATCCTGCACAGAGATTGCTCACCTACACGAGCCATGCGCCACAGGGAGACAGCGACAAGTAGCAGACTAACAACTGCGACGCTTGAGTTCAGAATGGTTCCAGTGGATGCCCTGTAATACACAAAGAACAGTCCAAGGAAGTCAAAGAACACAGCGTGTCCCTCCTCGTGGGCCTACAAATATATAAGTATAACACATACAGGGTATTTTGTAGTCTACCCACCTCTATGTCGTAGAGCTCACTGGCGTTGGCAAAGGCTCGCACTAGAGGTAGAACATTCTCGCCTGCGTTCTGCAGCGAATCTCTGGGTATTACCTCGTAGTTGTCAAATGGGGTATGATAGACGTAGCCATTGCTCACCTGCGCCATATCCAAGCCTAGAAAAAAAAGCAGTTAATAACTTTTGGGCATGCAAATTGGTTAAATACTCATGGGATGGATACTACCTGGTACTTTTCCGAAATCCCGATATATGCGAAAGTCCGTATCGGAAGGTAGAATACCGGATTGAAAGATTTCCTCTGCTGTAGTGGTGGCAAATGGATGTTTCGCATGGTTTTTGTAATACTGAAAAATTAACAAGGTTAAAGAGGGGCTAATAGTAGTTAGGAAAGGGAACTAACGAGCTTGATGTTTAAAAACAGGACCTAGCTCGACTATATCCATCACAAACACTCATCTAGAAACCCCTTCGTTTATCATGTCCCAATAAAAAACCGATTTTTATGGTGTCATAAACTTCAAATGAATATAGCCGCCTGTTTTATGACTAAGAATAGATAAAAGCCTATAGATATACGTACCTCCATGAGCCAGGGATGATTTGGGCCACCCTGGAAGAGCAAATCGCGTCCACCGCTGCCACCCACTTCCAGATTCATAAGGGCTCTGCCAAAAAACATTTCAAAGAAATAAATAAAATTATCATTTGGGCTCTACGATGATCAGTTCCGCTTACTTGCAGTTTTTGGCCCATTTATGTTGTGTTATAAAGCCATGTGAGGCCTGGAGTGGATTCTCCTCAGCTCCATTGAACAGAAAGACTACAGGGTGTTCGAAAGTCTGCTCCGATATGGCTAATTGACGCAGTACCTCCAGCATAACTATGACCATGGTGCCATCATCTCCAGTGCCGGGACTACCGGGCTTAGAATCAAAGTGACTGTTGACCAGTAAATAGGACTCACTTGGGGAATTTTGAGTGCTAAGCTTAACAACCACATTCTGGACTCCCTGATACATGTTCACCATATTCCAGTGCATGTACGCTCCGAAGGCTTGCTGCACATCTACATCCAGTTGGTAAAGATCTCTCCTCATTGAGTTTCTCACCTTCTCCACCTCTGCTAAGAGAAAATTAACGGTGCGCACCTCGTTAGCCAAACTGCCCACAACTTTGGGTCCAATGCGATCGAATTCATAGAGAATCCGCTGAGCTCTCTCAGCAACAAATTCTCCTGGTTTCTTGGACTCCTCGGAAATCGTAACGCTCTCGGGAAGTCGGTAAAATAGCGGTATTACCACCGCGAAAAATAGTGCCAGCCAAAAGAGCAGAAAAGCAGGTGCATAATACCAGGGCAGCTTGGCTCTCCGAATTTTGGGTGCTTTCAAAACATTGATCAGTGCTACGTCCATGTGGGTATCGGTGGTGCGCTGGAATAGTATAAGTTCTTATTTTTTGGGAATTATAGTATTTATAAGATATTTACTTACTGTAACATTCTTTTCCATGGTAGTACTCCTGAAAACCATCATGTTTTCCCTCCTTGCCGTACAATTGGCAACTAAAATTGCGTTTCCATTAATAGTTCATTTTCGCCCCGAGTTTTATCGACAGAGATTTGCACTTTGCAGTCCATAAACATAAAGATAAATGTAATGATAAACTTGTAACACAATTCCAAGTTTATTTATCATTTCGAATGCCTTGGTCAAGAGGTAATTTATCTATCCAAGGTGGCAACGATATCTTAATTATTGGATTGGTATTACCCATGTCCGTTTAGCGACTTTCCGGATAGAACTACATACTATTTCATATGCATAACTCTTTTTACACATTCAGAAATCTAAATAAACTACGAATCGATTTCAAGTATCGAAATTGCTTTATGGCCAGGAGTCATTAAAATTGATTGACTCGCTTTTATCACATAAGAAATCAGCGATAAGCTTGGGATCATAAATCCGAAACTTTAAGGTATAGTTGAATATGTACAGATAAAATTACATATGAAAACGCTCTTGATTATTACATTAAACTGGCAAAATTTCCTTCTACATAATATTTTTACACGAGTTTTTTCACTAGTCAGCTTAAATCATAACTGTTTCATGGGCGGCTTAGAAGCCACTCTTTTATTTATTAACGCCGTGGATTAAGCTCCTGCCATTTTGAGTTTAACAGCTCTGTTAATATTTAAATGGGGCATTTTGCGTTCATGCTACGCACTTTGCGCTGGTGAGAAACTTGGATCTTAACAGCGCTGTTAATTTTACATAGCGCATTGTGCGTTCAAGTGCCATTTTGAGTTTAACATCGCTGTTAATATTGTTATAGCGCATTTTGCGTTCAGTTGCGCAGTTTGCTCTCGTCTCTTCACAAGTGAAAAATTTTCGCGCTTATAAATTTAACATTTTTAATGAGATCCTTCAATTAAACGGTGCTAAAAGAAGTTTATTGTCCAATAATCATACAATAGCAACAACAAGCGGCTATTTAATAAATGAATCTTTGGTATAAAACAGGCCAATCCGCGACAATCGAGTAAGAGGGAAAAGAGGATTTAAAATTTTTACTTTGGTTGTCGCCTTCATCTCCAATGTAGTGGCCTGAGACTCCCAATTGGAACAAAGGTACGTTGAAATCACCATTTTGTTTCTAGAAATTTAAGAATTAAAATTGATGTGCGCAAATAAGACATCAGTCCTTACCGAACATTCTATAAAAAAATTCAATGGCGAATCATCAATGCCGTAGGTGAAGTAAATATGATATGAGAGTGGAGACTTTGGAGGACTTTTTAGATAAGTGCGCTCAAAAGACCAATTACTTATCTCCACATCTTCGTAGGGCTGCAAAAACAAACTCATGTGATGCGGCCCACTTAGCTTGTACTCAAACCGACAAGTCTTGTCATTCACAATAGTTTTGTTCAAAAGCTCCAGAGTAGTTGGTCGTGGAGGTACAATAGGCTCAGAGCGTGGCAGCCATTTGCTCTGCAGACGATTCTGCACATAACGGTAGTCGTACAGTGGCATGCCGCACATCATGTGCTGGTCACACCTTGATTTAATGCTAGTTAGTCCAGTTAGATTAACTTTCGATCGAAGTAGAGTTGATTCCTCACGTCGATCTTGAAAATTAAACAGATAACCAGACTCGTCCTTGCTAAGCTTTCCATCGTATTCGTAGAACATATTGCGTACTTGCTGGAATTAATAGTGCAATTAGCTAGAATACCCAGGGAAATAGCAATTACTCACCAAGTACGCAACTCGTTGGCCATTTGTCTTTGGACGGTAGGGAAATCCCAGTTGAGTGCTGCTGGCCAAGTAGAAGGACAGCGCTGCAGCGGTTAATAGACCAAATATTACCAGGCTGGGTCTGCGGAAAGTGTTGATCAGTGGCACCTAATAATTAAAAACCTGGTTCAATGACGGACTGATCATGTGGAATGATTACTAACCAAGAAACCAAAGGAAAGCACCGTTCCTATAGCTGCCAAGGCTGCAATAAACAAGTCACGATTGGTACCACTGCCAGAACGAGCTCCCATTGGTGTCAGGATCACAATGAAGGTATACATTAGATAACTGCTATATAGGAAAGGAATATCCTGAGTTATTTTCAAGAGACCTGTCCAAGCATAGCCCATATCGTGCAAAATAGTCATGAGGTTCAGAGCCAAGGAAATAATGTAGCAAATAATTGGAATCACAAAAATATATGTTGATCGGAAGCCTAAGTAGGTACCAACAAAGGCTAGAAGAGCCAAGATTACAGCCTGACTATGTAACGCCAACTGAAGATGGTACGAAGCTGAGATTTTATGCTAGAAAAAAAGAAGTTATGAAATAAAGAAAGACTTCCTAAGGATTATGAAGAGCTTACGTTACGCTGAAGACTGTAGTAAATAGTTATAGGTAAACTGAGACCAATAAGTGAGGGACACACCACAGCCGGCAGAGCCAGTCCAAGCACAAATGAAATGGTTTGGACTACGAGCACCAGAATGAACCAACTGAATACGTGACAAATGGAAACCTCCGAAACGGCTGCCATTCTCCACATGGAAACAAAGACCAGAATGAGAGCAGCTCCAGCAACGACAAAGTTCAAGATTTTGCCAGTGGCCTCTGAATAGTGAAAGAAGTAGAGTCCCAGGAAATCGGAGTAGACGGCATGCCCAGTCTTATGAGCCTATAAATGGACTAATATGGTTATAAATCAGTTGAAAAATTGAAATCATTGAATTTCACCGCAGTGTCATGTAATTCAGTGGCATTTGCCAAACCTCGAACCAGGTTAAGAACGTTATCACCGGTGTTCTGAATAGATCCACGGGGAATTACGTCGATCAGATCGTATTTGGTATGATAAACGAAACCATTAATACACTGGCCCAAGTCCAAGCCTATAAATGATATAACTTATGTAACACTCATTTAAGTTTATGAGTTCTATAAATTACCTGGAATGTTGCCATAAATATTAAACTGTCTGAAATCCGTGTCCGATGGAACAATGCCCGCTTGGAAGATTTCCTCAGCCAGAGTTGTGCCAAAGGGATGTTTGATATATTTGTTGTAGTACTATTAAATGGAATTAACTTATAGAAAGGAGTTGGCTTATATAGATTCCAGATTTCTCACATTTACAAGCCATGGATGATTGGGGCCAGTTTGGAACAGAATTTCACGGCCTCCACTACCACCAGCATCCAGATTGACTACGGCTCTATGAATAAAAGGATTGAGTATCCTTGACGATGAACTTTTGGACACTTACTTGCAAAACGGCGCCCATTTGTGTTGGGTGACGAAACCGTGGGAAGCTTGCATTGAACCCTCTTCAAGTCCATTGAAAAGGAAAACAATTGGATGTTGGAAAGATTGTTTAGTTGTGGCAATCACACGTAAAACCTCCAACATTGTGGCAATCATGAAACCGGCATCTCCAGCGGATGGAGTTGCTGGCTTGGAGTCAAAGTGACTATTGACCAGGAGATAATTCTGGCTGGTAGAGTTCTTAGGAGTTAACTTTACCGCTATATTCTGTGCTCCTTGATACGTATTAAGCACTGTTTTGTATGGAAATCCACCAGAAACTTGCGATAAATCGATCTCAAAATCAAAGTACTCGTCTAGGCAATCTTCCTGAATCTGTTTCACTTCTTTCATTATAAAATTCACTGCCTCAATCTCGTTCTGCGGTGTTCCCGTCAGCTTGGTTCCGATATTGGTTAAAGTATTAAGATTATTGTAAGCTCGCTCCGCAACAAATAAGTTTTTGTTGGCATCCTCCATTGTCAGCGCAGTTGGTAGTCGATAGAATAAGGGTATTACCACGGCGAAGAAGAGGAGTCCCCAAAACATTAGAAATCCTCCAGCAAAGTACCAGGGAATCTTCGCCTTGTCCTCCTTAGCAGCCACATTTCTAGGAGCTTCAATGCATTGCTCTAAAATCTGATAAGTATGGAGTTCCAACTATTATTCCTTTACTAGATAATTCAATCTTCCTTACAAGTTTCTCCTTATCACTCATGCTTGCTCTGTAGTGTGAACACGGTACTCCAAATGGAAACTACTTTGTCCAACTCATGTACACTGCTTTAAGAACTGCTTAATAAGTGAAATAATGCTTTAAAATGGCAATTGATTATATGAATTGTGGAACATAAATTTATGATATAATTTAGATAAGCAAATTATGTGAAATTAATCAATCACTGATAATCATGTATCGTATCTATGTCTGATTTCACTAGTTAAAAACAGATTATGGTCATCAAAACTTGGATACGAAAAAGTGAAAGGTTTTTGGTATCGACACTTGTTGCTAATAATTAATATTCTTTAATATTTGTAAGATAAGCAAATGGCAATTTACAACTCTTTGTTCGATTATTTCTGTGTCTAACTGTCTTAGCCGATTTCTAGTGCGCACTATTCCATACAAATCACCAATCTTCGACCGATTTGTCCTATGGGAGTTATACGCTATAGTTGTCCGATCCGAACAAAACTTGGCAACGATAGTTATAGTGGTACCATACACATATTGTGTGAATTTGGCTGAGTTATGATCAGTCAAAGTTGGAAAAATTGTGAATTTTAAATATTGAGCTGTGAACCACATATCTGAGGTCTCTTTTATCCAAATTTGACAAAATGGGTTGGATTTTGAGAATTTTAGATTTTGATTGCGATTGATTTTTCTAATTGTCCAGAGTATAAAAAGGTATGACTTTTTAAGATATCTCTTCATTTGGCTGAGTTATGACCAGTCAAAGTTGGGAAAGTTGTGAATCTTAAATATTGAACTGTGGACCACATACCTGAGGACTCTTTCATCCAAAATTGACAAGATGGGTTAAATTTTGAGAATTTCAGATTTAGATTGCGATTGAATCTCCTAGTTGTCCAGAGTATAACAAGGTATGACTTTTTAAGATATCTCTTCATTTGGCTGAGTTATGATAAGTCAAAGTTGGGAAAATTGTGAATTTTAAAATTGAGCTGTGGACCAGGACCTGAGGACTCAGGCATCCAATTTTAACAAAATGGGTTCGATTTTGAGAATTTTAGATTTTGATTGCGATTGATTCTGTTAATTGTCCACAGTATAAAAAGGTACGACTTTTTAAGATATCGCTTCATTTGGCTGAGTTATGATCAGTCAAAGTTGGGGAAAATGTGAATTTTAAATATTGAGCTGTGGTCCATATATCTGAGGACTCTTTCATCGAAATTTGACAAAATGGGTTAAATTTTGGGAATTTTAGATTTTGATTGCGATTGATTCTCCAAGTTGTCCAGAGTACAAAAAGGTATGACTTTTTAAGATATCTCTTCATTTGGCTGAGTTATGATCAGTCAAAGTTGGGAAAATTGTGAATTTTTAAAATTGAGCTGTGGACCAGGACCTGAGGACTCAGGCATCCAATTTTAACAAAATGGGTTCGATTTTGAGAATTTTAGATTTTGATTGCGATTGATTCTGTTAATTGTCCACAGTATAAAAAGGTACGACTTTTTAAGATATCGCTTCATTTGGCTGAGTTATGATCAGTCAAAGTTGGGGAAAATGTGAATTTTAAATATTGAGCTGTGGTCCATATATCTGAGGACTCTTTCATCCAAATTTGACAAAATGGGTTAAATTTTGGGAATTTTAGATTTTGATTGCGATTGATTCTACTAGTTGTCCACAGTATAAAAAGGTATGACTTTTTAAGATATCGCTTCATTTGGCTGAGTTATGATCAGTCAAAGTTGGGGAAAATGTGAATTTTAAATATTGAGCTGTGGTCCATATATCTGAGGACTCTTTCATCCAAATTTGACAAAATGGGTTAAATTTTGGGAATTTTAGATTTTGATTGCGGTTGATTCTGCTAATTGTCCAGATTATAAAAAGGTATGACTTTTTAAGATATCACTTCATTTGGCTGAGTTATGATCAGTCAAAGTTGGGAAAATTGTGAATTTTTAAAATTGAGCTGTGGACCACATATCTGGGCATGACTTTTTAAGATATCACCTCATTAGATACACTAGATAGATTTAAATTGACATATATTGAATTCTTTATTTAAATTTGTTTTGCGTAAAAATGTATAAAACATCTTTGGCTTTGAGCACACTTAGAAAATGTATCTCAGGTAAAGAGCAGGCCACTGGGCCAGAATTGAATAGGAGGGGAATGAAGACGCAAACTTCTCGGCTTGAGCATCACCTGGGTTAGTAATGTAATGTCCAGAGACTCCGAGTTGGAATGAGGGAACTTTGAAGTCGCCATCGGCTTTCTGTAGGTGTCAGAGTAAAACGATGGAACTTTAGTAAAAGGAAGAGATCACTTCAAATAAACGCATTTCTTACCGTAATTTCCATGTAGAATTTCACTGGTGAGGTGTCAATGCCATAAGTAAACCAAATGTGATAGGGTTGAGCAGTCTTCAGATGACTCTTCAAGAAGGACCAGTCGCTAACGACAACATCTTCTTCGGTTTGAATGAAGAAGCTCATGTGAGAAGGTCCAGTCACTTGGAACTCAAACCGACAAGTCGTTTCATTCACATTGGTTTTGTTCAAAAGCTCGAGGGTTGTCAAGCTTGGTGGTACAACGGGCTCATCACGTGGCAACCACTTGCTGCTCAAGCGGTTCGCAACATAACGGTAGTCATACAGTGGCATACCGCACATCATGTGCTGCTCACATTTGTCCTTAATGCTGACCAATCCAGTTTGGTTAACACGAGTGCCCACGAATGGTCGCTCGACACGTCGGTCCTGGTAGCTGAACAGGTAACCAGACTCGTCCTTGCTGAGAGTACCATCGAACTCGTAGAACATGTTGCGCACTTGCTAAAATGTCAGAAAATAACACATTAGATCAGTTTAAAGAATTGTTAGTAGTTGTCTTACCAAGTATGAAACACGCTGGCCATTGGTCTTTGGACGGTAGGGGAATCCTAGCTGTGTGCTGCTGGCCAAGTAGAAGGAGAGAGCTGCGGTGGCAATCAGAGCGAAAATCACCAGACTAGGACGGCGGAAAGTGTTGATCAGAGGAATCTGCAAAGAAGAGGAACCAATTAATGATTTGATAAAGAGAATCCTTGATCAAACTTACCAGGAAACCAAAGCAGAGCACAGATGCAACGCCAGCCAAGACGGCGATGTACAAGTCCCGATTGGAACCACTGCCAGCACGGCCTCCCATTGGAGTCAGGACAACAATGAAGATATAGATGACATAGCTGCTGTACAAGAAGGGAATGATCTGACTCAATTTCACCAGACCAGAGAAGGAATAGCCGCGATCGTGCAGAGTGGTCAACAGATTAAAGGCGAGCGAGAGCACGTAGAAAGCCAATGGAATCATGAAGATATATGCGGAACGGAAGCCAATATATTGAACACCAATAACCAGAATGGAAATGATGACAGCCTGAGCATGCAGAGACAGCTGAACGTGGTAGGGCGTAGAAATCTTTTTCTAAAAAGAATACAAGAAAATGTTAATTTGGAACGACATCGATTTGGGGAGAAACTTACGTTGCGCTGGAAGTAATAGTAGATGGCGGTGGGCAAACTGAGGCCAATCAAAGAGGGGCACACATACAGGCCAATGACCAGCAAGGGAACACTGTAGTAGGTCAGTGAGAGTCCAATGGCGTCCATAGCATAGGCTACCACAGCAGGAAGAGCAAGTCCGAGCACAAAGGAAATGATTTGGATCACGAGCACCAGAATGAACCAACGGAAAACGTGGCAGGTGGAAACCTCTGAAACGGCTGCCATTCTCCACATGGAAACAAAGACCAAAACGAGAGCAGCTCCAGCAACGCTGAAGTTCAAGGTTTTGCCAGTGGCTTCAGTGTAGTGGAAGAAGTACATGCCCAGGAAATCGAAGAAGACAACATTTCCGGATTTGTAGGCCTGCAATAACATAAACGATTTGAGTCAACCCACAAACTTATCAGAACTCAAGCTCCTACCGCGGTATCGTGCAGCTCTGTGGCATTTGCCAATCCTCGAACAATGCTGAGCACATTGTCACCAGTGTTTTGTAGGGAACCACGAGGAATCACATCAATCAGATCGTATTTGGTGTGATAAACGAAACCATTAATGCACTGAGCCATGTCCAAGCCTAAGAAATACTTTCATTATAAATATTCTATGAGGATTTCTAGATCATTACTAAATACCTGGAATGTTGCCATAAATGTTGAACTGTCTGAAATCAGTGTCCGATGGAATAATGCCCGATTGGAAGATTTCCTCAGCCAGGGTAGTGGCGAAAGGATGTTTGGCGTATTTTTGATAGTACTGTTAAATTGAGTTAATGTTAGGAAAGGGATCAGATTGAATGAGGTAAACTACTTACATTCACTAGCCAAGGATGCTTGGGACCACTCTGGAACAGAACATCGCGTCCTCCGCTACCAGCTGCATCCAAATTGACGACAGCCCTGGAAAAGACACAGGTTAGGCAACCCAAATATATTCTGGGAGACGGAAAACTTACTTGATCAGAGGTGCCCATCTGTGATGTGTGATAAAACCATGGGAAGCCTGCAGTGCTCCTTCCTCAGCTCCGTTGAACAGAAAGACAATGGGATGTTCGATGGTTTGTTTAGTGGTGGCAATCACGCGCAGAGTTTCCAACATGGTGACAATCATGAAACCGGCATCACCCGCTGAATTGGTAGCTGGCTTAGAGTCGAAATGGCTGTTGACCAGAAGATAAGTGTCGCTGGCACTGCCCTTGGGTGTTAGTTTGGCGGCAATGTTCTGGACTCCTTGGTACATGTTGAGTATGGTGCTGTATGGGAAGGCACCAGAGACATTGGACACATCGATTTCCAGATCAAAATAGTCCGTTAGCATAACACTTTGAATGCTCTCCAGTTCGTTAACAATAAAGTTCACGGCTTTAATTTCATTCTCGGGACTTCCTGCCAATTTGACGCCAATATTTGAAAGAGCATAAAGATTTTTGTATGCACGTTCGGTAATGAACACGTTCTTGCTGGCATCCTCCATGGTCAGTGGTGTTGGTAGGCGATAGAAGAAGGGAATTACCACGGCGAAAAAGAGGAGTCCCCAGAATACCAGGAATCCACCTCCAAAGTACCAGGGCAACTTGGCATGCACCTCCTTAGTAGGCACATTTCGCGTAGCTTCGACGCATTCGTCCGAGATCTAATGGAAAGGTTGAAGAAGTCAAAAGTTAACTTTTATTTGATAAGTTGAACTTATTTGTGTTCCTTACAAGTTTATCCTTATCACCCATTTTGGTTTTATTCTAAACTATTGTTTGTGTTCCGAAGTGAAAGAAAGGTATTCCAAATCAGAACTACGACTCTTCAGCAATTGTGATCCGCTTTTATTCAAAAATCGTTAGCGTTATCAAAAGAGGCCCAAAAAACTTTTATCAAAATTGTAAAGAATAATATGACACTAATTTATCAATTACCCAAAAATTCATTTACTATATAATTTAGATTTGTTTCATGCGATGACAATCAATAATTCAGTTCAGTCTGCCATATAATGCTTTAGACTGATTACACTAAGCAAGAATATTCTCATAACTATACCAAATTGACATAGTTTAGATATTAGATATATAGCTCGGAGTCTTTTAATATAATTATGAGATAAAATATGGTTTAAAAATTCTCATTATTTCACTCTAAACTAAGAAGGAGAAATCGTTTAAAATTTTAATACTAGGAATAATTCTGTCGTTTAGAACTTCTTCAATGAAATCAGATATTGTTACTTCAAATATATATTTTACTAATATTCAATATAGCCAAAATTCTTCTAAGAGTCTCTTATTTTATAACAAACTTTATGCCCAACACGTGTAGTTTATTTTATGATCAAGAACAGAAATCTTAAATGTTTGAGTGTAAACATATAAATTTAAAATGGGCCTAAATAAAATGATATCGAAAATTGTCGATATAAATTCGTATCACATAATTTACTCATATCTTAAGTAAAAGATAAGATTTGCATTGCATATTCAAATTATTGGGAATTACCGACACTTTATGATTTTTATTCTTAAACTTTTGTGTTTATAGCGTAATTTGGTGATAATTAGTTTCAATTGGCTTATATCAGACACACTTTTGAGAAGTAAAAATATATGTATATATAGTATATTTATATGTCTTATGTATCAAGTCCCACCCCAACTTTGAAATAGTTGTTGCTAACATCGATTCTGTACTCTTATCGCTATTTATTATGTCTGCAGAGACGTTATAGCTTAACCCATTAAAGCCGGTATCCCAAATCATATTATAATGATTTCACCTGTTAAGAAATATGTTTTTAAACGATTTTCAAAATGGTATTACTCTGGAGGCATTTGTTGGCTCTTAAAATTGACAGTTCAGGGGCGTTCTTGATACAGCCAAATGGAATGTGTAAATAACAGAAATGTTTTGATTAAAATTCTTGTGTGTGTGTATAAATAAAATCACACACGACTGTACACAAAAGTGTTTTCCAAGTTTCACTTTTATTTAGAAAACAAATAGTTTTAAGTGGTTTTTCTTAACACATTTTAGCTATTTTTTGTTGGCTTTTTAGCTTCAACTTTTCATTGTCATAGAGTACTTTGTTGTCGTTCATTCCCGTCACTTTACTATTTCAAACTTTTATTGAACATATTTATATTTATAAATTTCACAGTCGTATAATGATTTAGTTTTCATAATTGAATACACGTTTCCCCGCACACTTAACAATAATTAAAGTAGATAAGGAAATTTTGGCGAATTATCAGCGCTTTGGTTATAGTACTATATTCCAAATTAGTTATCACTTTATGGAGGGGTGTGTGTGTACGCTTTTTTGGTGAATTGTAGGTGTTATCATCGTCATTATTTCCACACCTTGTTGTGCCAAGCATCAAAGCGATTTCGAACTGTACGAAACATCTCAGCGAAACGAGAACAATTCAACTGATCTCGCAGACTGCTTAATTTTATTAAAACAGCCTCCGTATTCCACATCTTGAAGATTACACACATATTCTTCGCTCTTTTCTAAAAGTGAGAATGGAAATTTTGTGTCTCTTTCGCGCCGCTTGCGTAATCTTTTATAGTCTCTAAAGCAGCGTGCTCAGAGTTCAGCGCTCTCCTGGCCAATGGTTACAACTGGTCAGTTAATGTCATTACCAATGTTCCGGTTATGGAAACAAAGTCCTAATGAATCTCTACACGGCAACTTATTGACTAGGGACTTGTTTTGCATGTACAATTTAACGAGGCTTCCATTAACTTTGACTAATTGTACTAAATAGTGTGAGATTGACTTAAATGAGTTCCTCAATGTCATTAATATGGTGTCACATGAAATAAAACTAACAGAAAGTCTGAAAAAGTTTATAGTTTATAGTTATATATCATTAGTTTCATATAATTTAATTTACAACAAGTTATATACAAGTAAATTCATGTGTTAAAATATAAATCTCTGGTAGAAAGCAGGCCAATGCTCCAGATTGGAGAATGAAGGAAAAGTGGAAGCTAATTCCTTACTTTGAGCATCTCCCTCGCTTGTAATGTAATGTGCTGAGACTCCAAATTGGAATAAAGGCACATTGAAGTTTCCATTTGGTTTCTAGTTATGAATGAGGAAAGAAAAGTTTTTAGTTTTTGTAAAAAATAACTCAAAATTCCATTATATCATACCGTTAACTCTATAAAGAAGTTAGCTGGTGAGTCGTGAATGCCGTATGAGACCATAACACGGATTAGATTTGTAGTTAAATTGTCAAGATAACTCCTTAAGAAGGACCAGTCGCTTACTATTACATCTTCGTAGGGTTGAATAAATAGGTGCATATGGGAAGGTCCAGTTAAATTGAACTCAAAACGACAAGTGGTGGAATTAACAATCTTCTTGCTTAACAACTCCAACTTGGTTACTTCTGGAGGCTCAATAGGCTCCAATCTTTCCAACCATTTAGTACTTAAACCACTCATGGTAGGGAACAATGGCATTCCGCACATCATGTGCTGTTCACAATTTGATTTTATGCTAACCAATCCAGTCAGATTAACTTTTGTCCCCTGGAGCGGGGTATAGTCACGTCGGTCTCCAACATCGAATAGGTAACCAGATTCGTCCTTGCTGAGAGTACCATCATATTCGTAGAACTTGTTCCTTACATGCTGAAATATAAAGCTTTCTATAGTGGACGAAACTTGAAGAGCAGAAAAATTCACTTACCAGGAATATAACTCGCTGGCCATTTGTTTTTGGTCTATAAGGGAATCCCAGCTGCGTGTTACTAGCCAAGAAGAAAGAGAGGAGTGTGGTTCCCAATAAAGCAAGTAGCACTAGACTGGGTCTACGTAAAGTGTTGATTAGTGGAATCTATGCAAAGAAGAGTTTATCAATAATTATGTTGATTAAGTCCATAGACAACTTACCAAGAAACCAAAGGAAAGAATTGTTCCTACAGCCGCCAATCCGGCAATATAAGTGTCCCGATTTGCAGTAGTTCCTGTACGACCTCCCATTGGTGTAAGCACCACAATAAAGATATAGACAATATAGCTGCTGTACAGGAAGGGAATGATCTGACTAAGTTTGAGCAGACCTGTCCAAGCATAGCCCATATCGTGCAGAATAGTCATGAGATTTAGAGCCAATGAAATAACGTAGCAAATAAGTGGGATCACAAAAATATATGAAGATCGAAAGCCTAAAATGGTGCCAGCAATGGCTAGAAGAGCCAAGATTACAGCCTGACTATGTAACGCCAACTGAAGATGGTACGAAGCTGAGATTTTCTCCTAGAAAGATATATAAGTTAGAAAATATAGAACGAAACCTTAGAATTATCCACATCTTACGTTACGCAGAAGACTATAGTAAATAGTTGAGGGTAAACTGAGTCCAATAAGTGAGGGACATACATATAACCCAACTATCAGCAAAGGAGTGCTATAGTATGTCAATGATAGTCCCATAGAGTCCATTCCATTTGCAACCAATAATGGCAGGCAAAGTCCGAACGCAATGGAAATGGCTTGGATTACGAACACTAGAACAAACCAACTGATCACATAACAAATTGGTACGTGGGAAATAGCAGCCATTCTCCACATTGAAATGAGAACCAAAATCAGAGCAGCTCCAGCAACTACAAAGTTCAAGGATTTTCCTGTTTCCTCTGGATAGTGGAAGAAGTAGAGTCCCAAGAAGTCAAAGTAGACAGCATGACCAGTCTTGTGAGCCTGCAAATTATTGATTATATATAGAATTAATAAGATATAATGGTATAAATAGTTCAGTTCTTACCTCAGTGTTCCGCAATTCTGTGGCATTAGCCAATCCTCGCACTAGACCTAGAAGATTATCTCCTGTGTTCTGTAGAGATTCTCTAGGAATGACATCGATGGTATCATACTTGGTGTGATATACAAATCCATTAATACATTGGGCCATATCCAAACCTTAAGTTCATTTCATTATAATAATTTTAGAATTCGTGAATATTTTTCATAAATACCTGGAATTTTTCCGTAATCCCGAAACTGTCTAAAATCGGTGTCCGATGGAATAATGCCCGCTTGGAATATTTCCTCAGCCATGGATGTACCAAAGGGATGCTTTATATATTTCTTGTAGTACTGTTGAATGGAGTTTATATAACAATAGGTAATCTTTGGTATATTTCAGATTACTCACATTTACAAGCCATGGATGATTTGGACCAGTTTGGAATAGGATATCACGTCCTCCACTGCCAGCAGCATCGAGATTGATCACGGCTCTACGGTATAGTATAAATATGGTAAGATTGCATTTTGTGTAGTTCATTGCTAATCAAACTTACTTGCAGAATGGAGCCCATTTGTGCTGTGTAATAAAACCATGGGATGCCAGGAGTCCACCTTCCTCAGCTCCATTGAACAAGAAGACGATTGGATGTTCTATAGGTTGTTTTGATGTTGCAATAACTCGTAAGACTTCGAGCATCGCGACTATCATGAATCCGGCGTCACCGGCACCCGGACCGGTTACGGAATCGAAGTGACTATTGACAAGAAGGTAAGTTTCACTGCTACTATTTTTGGGTGACAATTTTACGACAACATTTTGAACGTTTTGATAAACTCTGACGAGATTTCTAATGCCGATTATACCAGATGTTTGTGATAGATCCACTTCTAAATCAAACAACTTTTCCTGAAGATCTTCCTTTATCGTTTCTAGTTCACTAAGTATGAAGTTTACTGCTTGAACTTCATTTTTCTCAGTGCCGGTTAACTTGACTCCAAAACTCGAAAGTGTATATAGATTTTTGTAGGCTCGTTCCGCCAGGAAGACATTTTTATTTGCATCCTCTACTGTCAGCGCCGTTGGTAAACGATAGAATAAGGGGATTACTACGGCAAAGAACAGGAGTCCCCAGAACAGCAAGAATCCTCCCCCAAAGTACCAGGGTAACTGAGCTTGAGTTTTCTTAGTAGTTATATTTTTAGGAGCTTCTACGGTTTCATCCGTTAACTGCAAAGTATTAAAACATATTTTATTAATCTATAAAGTTAATAAAGTGAATTAAACTTTTTACCAAGTGGTCCTTGAGGCCCATTCTGTATATTCGTTTCACTTTTCAACGAAGTGATATTATCGCTCTCCAAATAACAACTAATTTCGTTGGATAACGAATTTTTCCACCAGTCAAACGGCAAAGTAATAAAAATTCTGCCATAAAAAGGCTAGTTGGATAAAAAAAAAATTTACGTTTTATGAAAGTATATAAGTGAGTTATAAAACAATTTAGATATAAAAGAATTGGCTGAAATAAAACAATAATTTTAAAACGGCACGAGTTGAGTCGACTTACATATGCCATGAATTATACTGACGGACTTCTGATGAACTTAAATCGGAAAATCGCAGACAATTTGTAGTTGAATTATATAGTCTGTTAGGTTTTAAGGTTTTCATGGGAATGATTCCTCAGATACATAACGGTATACTTATATATAAAGTTCAGTCACTAAAAGCAGCGACGGATTGGAAGTATGGCGCATGCACTATATATGTGTATATAAGTATAATTAAATTGGAATGGGCGTTAGGCTACCACTTGAACGTAAACGTTAAAGTGCTTACGCTGCAGATTTCATACTGCAGGTCAGTACACCTATAAGTGTGTGATCGTATTACGTCACTCAAGTGTGTAAACACAGAGACAAAGTCTCACTATAGTATATACTATAAACTACTTACTATACTATATGTATATGCATTTGTTTGGCCATATGACAACATCACATGGTGTATACACTACAATAAATTGGTCATATGCTTCTATTATACGCAACATTCTACGTTATGTTCATAATGAACAATAATATCGTCTGATTATACAAGTGTTTACTGTTAGCTAAGTGTGTATTTATTTACTTCCATTTAAACCAATTATCGCTTGATAACAATTAGGGTCTATCATTTAATTTGATATGAAATCGCTGTTAGAAACAATAAGAAATCAAATTAGTTTCTGATATCTTAAAGTTACTCACCGATTTGTTAAAAGATTTATTGTCAAATGTCACATGTAAAACAGTAATTTATTTAATTTTCAATTACAATGAATTAAATTAATATATAAATCTTTGGTATAAAGAAGGCCATTCAATCAAAATGGAATATGAGGGGAATGTAGAGGCTAATTCCTTACTTTGGGCATCTCCCTCACTCATAATATAATGTCCTGAGACTCCCAGCTGGAAAACAGGCACCTCGAAATTTCCATTTGGTTTCTAGTTTTGGGAGAAATCGATTGATTTTAGTAAATTTGTTAGTGTACAAAGTAGTCGTGGGTGTCTTACCGAAAACTCCACGAAGAAATTTACTGGTGAGTCATCGATGCCATATGTAATTGATATACGGAATGCATGCGGTGGAGGATTCTCTAAGTAACTCTTTACGAAGGACCAGTCACTTAAAATC
The DNA here is from genome assembly GCA_018903735.1 of Drosophila cardini. Lineage (NCBI taxonomy): Eukaryota > Metazoa > Arthropoda > Insecta > Diptera > Drosophilidae > Drosophila > Drosophila cardini. The sequence goes on along the minus strand of JAEIGM010000001.1, from coordinate 2,154,373 downwards.
ACATCGTCATAGGGTTCAATGAATAATCCCATGTGTGAAGGACCAGTTAGATTAAATTCAAAACGGCACGTGGTAGAGTTAATAATCTTCTTGCTTATTAACTCCAATTTAGTTATATCTGGTATTTCAATAGGTTCCGATCGGGGCAACCATTTAGTGTTAAAACGGTTGTCGAAATAGCCATATTCATACAAGGGCATCCCACACATCATGTGGTTTTCACACCTAGATTTCATGCTGGTCAAGCCAGTCAGATTTAAATCCGTGTCCTCACGTCGATCTTGAAAGTTAAACAGATATCCAGATTCGTCCTTACTCAGAGTACCGTCGTATTCATAGAACTTGTTTCTAACATGCTGAAATGTTTAGCATTAATAGGAGAAAAAAGGCAACTGAAACTTGTACCTACCAAGTATGCAACTCGCTGTCCATTGGTCTTAGGTCTATATGGGAATCCCAGCTGTGTGCTACTAGCCAAGAAGAAAGAGAGGACTGTGGTTGCCAACAGAGCAAGTATAACTATACTAGGTCTACGGAAAGTGTTGATCAGTGGCACCTACAAATAAATCAGTTGGATTAATAACTAAATTGATCAAGTGGACAGATCACCTACCAAAAATCCAAAGGAAAGCACCGTTCCCACAGCTGCCAGGGCTGCAATATACAAATCCCGATTGGAACTACTGCCAGCACGTCCTCCCATTGGGGTCAGGACCACAATGAAGATATAGACGACATAGCTACTGCATAGGAAAGGAATAATTTGACTCGCATTCAATAATCCTATCCAAGCATAGCCTTGATCGTGCAGAGGAGTCATCATGTTGACAGCCAGGGAAAGAACATAGCAAGCGAGTGGGATCACAAAAATATATGAAGATCGAAAGCCTAAAACGGTGCCAGCAATGGCTAGAAGAGCCAAGATTATAGCCTGACTATGTAAGGCCAATTGCAAATGATAAGAAGCTGAAAGTTTATTCTAGAAGAATGAGGGGAAATAAATAATAGAATGAATAAACTAGAATTTAAATTAACTTACATTGCGCTGAAGACTGTAGTAAATAGTTATAGGTAAACTGAGTCCGATAAGCGAGGGACAAACATATAACCCGACTATCAGCAAAGGAGTACTAAAGAAAGCCATTGATAGTCCAATGGAATCCATTCCATAAGATACCACTGCTGGAAGAGCTAATCCGAGCACAAATGAAATGATTTGGATCACAAACACTAGAATAAACCAACTGATCACATAACAAATTGATGCTCGGGAAATAGCAGCCATTCTCCACATTGAAATGAGAACCAAAATCAGAGCAGCTCCAGCAACTACAAAGTTCAAGGATTTTCCTGTTTCCTCTGGATAGTGGAAGAAGTAGAGTCCCAAGAAGTCAAAGTAGACAGCATGACCAGTCTTGTGAGCCTGCAAATTATTCATTATATATAGAATTAATAAGATATAATGGTATAAATAGTTCAGTTCTTACCTCAGTGTTCCGCAATTCTGTGGCATTAGCCAATCCTCGCACTAGACCTAGAAGATTATCTCCTGTGTTCTGTAGGGATTCTCTAGGAATCACATCGATGGTGTCATACTTGGTGTGGTACACGAATCCATTTATGCATTGGGCCATATCCAAACCTTAAGTTCATTATCAAAATAATAACTTAAGAATTCGTGAATATTTTTGATAAATACCTGGAATTTTTCCATAATCCCTAAACTGTCTAAAATCTGTGTCCGATGGAATAATGCCCGCTTGGAATATTTCCTCAGCCATGGATGTACCAAAGGGATGTTTAATATATTTCTTGTAATACTGGAATAAATTATTAATATAAAAAGCTTCGACGATAAATGCCAAGTTACTCACATTTACAAGCCATGGATGATTTGGACCAGTTTGGAATAGTACATCACGACCTCCACTGCCAGCAGCATCGAGATTGACAACAGCTCTGTTAAGGAAATAATTAATTTATTAGTCCATATACAGAATTTATTAGTTAATTTCCATATAACTTACTTGCAGAAAGGAGCCCATTTGTGTTGTGTAACGAATGCATGGGAACCTATCATTCCTCCTTCTTCATCTCCGTTGAATAGAAATACAATTGGGTGTTCTATAGCTTGTTTCGATGTAGCAATAACTCGTAACACTTCCAACATTGTTACTATCATGAATCCTGCATCTCCAGCAGATGGAGTAGCAGGTTTGGAGTCAAAGTGACTGTTGACTAGGAGATATGTTTCACTGGTGCTGTTCTTGGGAGACAATTTTACTACAACATTTTGAATTGCTTGATACATGGAAAGTCTTGAGCCTGCACTGTATCCTCCAGAGTGTCGGGATAAATCAATTTCCAAATCGAAATAGTCCTCAATTCGGTCCTTCTGAATTTGTGTCACTTCATTCATGATAAAATTCACAGCCTGAATTTCATTTTCGTGACTTCCAGTTAATTTGGTGCCAATATTGGATAAAGTATATAGATTTTTATAGGCTCGATCCGCTATAAAAACGTTTTTTCCTTCATCGTCCATAGTCAATGCCGTTGGTAACCGATAGAAATAGGGTATAACCACCGCAAAAAAGAGGATACCCCAAAACAGCAGGAATCCTTCAGCAAAAAACCATGATAACTTTGCATTACTTTTCTTTGTGGTAATACTTTTAGAAGCTTCAACGGACTCCTCCGTTAACTACAATGTGTTAAATAATGTTGTAGAAATTTATAAATTGTTAAACTGATTTGAGCTCCTTACCAATTTGTCCTTGAAACCCATTCTGTCTTTTCGTTATAACTTTTTAACGAAGTGATATCATGGCTCACAAAATATCAACTGATTTCATTAGGTAAATGATATCGAATTTCTTACCAGTCAAAAGGTAAAGTAATCAAAATCGTACCATAAAGAGGGTAATTGGATAAAAAGTGCACACTTGATGGAAGTATTTTAGTAGGCAATAAAACAATTAAGATATAAAATCAAACCAGAAAAAAATTATATTTTTAAAACGACAAAAGTTCGACATAAGTTAGTGAAAAGATTTATTATTTAGGGATAAATTGAGTTATTTTAGTCAATCTAATATATAAATCTTTGGTAAAGAGCAGGCCAGTCAATCAGAATGGAATAAACGGGAAATTTGGAAGCTAGTTCCTTACTTTGAGCATCTCCCTCAGTCATTATATAGTGTGCTGCAACTCCCAGTTGGAAAACAGGCACTTCGAAATCTCCATTTGGTTTCTAGTTTTGGATAAAGGGAATCGTATTAAGTTATTTTATAAAAGAATTCAAAGTTCAATTATTTCATACCGAAAACTCTATAAAAAAGTTGACTGGTGAGTCATCAATACCATAAGTTATTGAAATGCGTAATGTTTGCATTTGCTGATCTTCTAGATATCTCTTTAGGAACGACCAGTCACTTATTTTTACATCTTCATAGGGTTCAATGAACAGATTCATGTGTGAGGGTCCAGTTAGTTTAAATTCAAAACGACAAGTGGTAGAATTAATTATCTTCTTGCTTATTAACTCCAACTTGGCAGTTTCTGGAAGTTCAATGGGTTCCGATCGAGGTAACCATTTAGTGTTGAAACGGTTGTCAAAATAGCCATATTCATACAAGGGCATTCCGCACACCATGTGTTTTTCACACCTAGACTTCATGCTGATCAGCCCAGTCAAATCTAACTCTGTACCTAAAAGGGGGGTCTCCTCACGACGATCTTGAAAGTTAAACAGATATCCAGACTCGTCCTTACTCAAAGTACCGTCGTATTCATAGAACTTGTTCCTTACATGCTGAAACGTTAAACATTAAAAGGGGAAGGGGTAACTGAAACTTGTACCTACCAAGTATGCAACTCGCTGGCCACTGGTTTTAGTTCTATATGGGAATCCCAGCTGTGTGCTGCTAGCCAAGAAGAAAGAGACGACTGTGGTCGCTAACAGAGCAAAAATTACTAGGCTGGGTTTACGGAATATGTTGATCAGTGGAACCTATAAAGAAAACAGATGGATAAATAATTGAATCGATCAAGTGGACTGATCTCTTACCAAGAATCCAAAGGAGAGCACTGTTCCAACAGCTGCCAGGGCTGCAATATACAAATCCCGATTGGTACTACTGCCAGCACGTCCTCCCATTGGGGTCAGGACCACAATGAAGATATACACGACATTGCTACTGCACAGGAAAGGAATAATCTGACTCGCTTTTAACAATCCTACCCACGCAAAGCCTTGATCATGCAGAGGAGTCATTAGACTTAAAGCCAGAAAAGCCACATAGAAAATAAGTGGAATCATAAATATATATGAAGATCGGTAGCCTGATGAGGTGCCAGCAATGGTTATGAGAGCCAAGATAACAGCCTGGCTATGCAAGGCCAACTGGAGATGATACGAAGCTGAGATTTTCTTCTAGAAAAAATAATGAAAATTACAAAAGAATAACTTAGGAGTGGATTGAACTTACGTTACCCTGAAGACTATAGTAAATAGTTATAGGTAAACTGAGTCCGATAAGCGAAGGACAAACATATAACCCGACTATCAGTAAGGGAGTACTATAGTAAGTCATTGATAATCCAATGGAATCCATTCCATAAGACACCACTGCTGGAAGAACTAATCCAAGCACAAATGAAATGATTTGGATCACGAACACTAGAATAAACCAACTGATCACATAACAAATTGATACGTGGGAAATGACAGCCATTCTCCACATTGAAATGAGAACTAAAACAAGAGCAGTTCCCGCAACGCCAAAGTTCAAGGATTTTCCGGTTTCCTCCGAATAGTGAATAAAGTAGAGTCCTAGGAAATCAAAGTAGACAGCATGACCAGTCTTGTGAGCCTATAAATTAATCATTGTAAGATTAGTAACATATATTGGTTTAAATTATCCAGTTCTTACCTCAGTATTCCGCAATTCTGTTGCATTCGCTAAACCCCTTACAAGACTGAGAACATTTTCTCCCGTATTCTGAAGGGATTCTCGGGGGATGACGTCGATTGTGTCGTATTTGGTGTGATACACGAATCCATTTATGCATTGGGCCATGTCCAAACCTTTAAATTATTATGATTATAATATTGTAAATGCTCGAGAACATTTTTCATAAATACCTGGAATATTTCCGTAGTCCCTAAACTGTCTAAAATCTGTATCCGATGGAATAATTCCCGCTTGGAAAACTTCCTCAGCTAAGGTTGCAGCGAAAGGGTGTTTTATGTACTTCTTATAGTACTGTTAAATTATATTAATTTAAAGTTTAATTTCTTAAAATTTCCCTCTGAATACATACATCTACAAGCCATGGATGATTGGGACCAGTTTGAAATAGAACATCACGTCCTCCAGAGCCCGCTGCATCAAGGTTGACGAGGGCTCTGTAATTAAATTTAGTCAGTTGAAAGTTTAGAAAAGTGGAAGAGTTACCGACTTGCAGAAAGGTGCCCATTTATGTTGAGTGATAAAGCCATGAGTAGCCAAAAGTTCTCCTTCTTCCTCGCCATTGAACAAGAAGACGATCGGATGTTCGATGGGTTGTTTTGTTGTAGCTATAACTCGTAATACTTCCAGCATCGTCACTATCATGAATCCGGCATCCCCCGCAGATGGAGTAGCTGGTTTGGAGTCAAAGTGACTGTTAACTAGGAGATATGTTTCACTGGTGCTGTTCTTGGGAGACAATTTAACCACAACATTTTGAATTCCTTGATATTTGGCAATTTTAGTGAATGATTCAAATTCACCAGAATGTCGTGATAAATCAATTTCCAAATCGAAATACTCCTCGAGTCGGTCTTTCTGAATTTGCGTCACTTCTTTCATAATAAAATTTACAGCCTCAATTTCATTTTGTGGACTTCCAGCTAATTTGGTGCCAATATTGGATAAAGTATATAGATTTTTGTAGGCTCGTTCCGCAATGAATACGTTTTTATTTTCTTCCTCCATTGTCAGAGCCGTGGGTAGTCGATAGAATAGGGGGATTACTACGGCGAAAAAGAGGAGTCCCCAGAACAGCAGAAATCCGCCCGCCAAGAAACAGGAGAACTTTGTTTGGGGCTCCTTAGGGGGAACACAACGAGTCGCTTCAACTGACTCATCCCGTAACTAAAACGTATATATGAATATAGACAACTATAAATTCCTTAATTGAATAGAAATCCTTACAAGTTTTTCCTTGATATCCATTCTTGTCTCTTGAAACGAAGTGACAATTGGGCTTTCCAAGTATCAACTAATTTCTGACGGCAAATAGAACACAATTTGTTCCAGTCAAAGGTAGAGTTATAAAAACGGTAAAAAACAACTTAATTGGTCAATGAAGATAATTGTGATAAAAAAACAATGATAAATTTTTTGATAAAACTAACTTAAAATACTAAAAATAATTTCCGGATATAATGAAATTCGTCTGTAGATTTGGTATTAATACAAATTTTCAAATCTATTTATTTTGGTACCTTTTTTGGGATGTATCTTAGCTAATTTTAAATCTCATTAGGATATATATGGTATACAACAAGCACGTGTCAAGGAATTTATTAAATTAATAACAACAATTAAATTGTAATCACGTCGTTATCAGACACTTGTACTATGTGCTGATAACAGCAGTATTTAGTAAACCAGTTATCACTTGATAAGAATTATGATCAATCATTTATTTTGATTGAGTTGCCGCCTTTGAAAGCAATTCAAAATCATTGAAGCTTCTAGTATCCAAAAGAAACTCACAAAAAGTCCATAAATTGTTTCATTACACAACACTAATTTATTTATAAATTACACTTTGCATATGAACCTATTTTGTATAAAATTTCTAGCTTATCTTACGACTAAAAGATATATCTTTGGTACAGGGCAGTCCAATGATCGAGAATTGAGTAGGAGGGAAATGTTGATGCGAATTTTAAGCTTTCAGCGTCTGATTTATTTGCCACATAATGTCCAGATACTCCCATTTGAAATAACGGTACATTAAAGTCTCCATTTGGTTTCTGTTTAAGGCAGAATAAGATATAGGATATACTTTTTGATTTCTTAATTTTTCTTACCGAAATGTCCACAAAGAATTTTGAGGGCGTGTCGTCTGTAGCGTACTTGAAGTAGATCTGATATGGCAGTGGTGCTGGAGGTGGATTATCCAGATAAGATCGTAGGAATGACCAATTGCTAATTGTCACATCCTCAAAGGCTTCAATGAACAATCTCATGACAGTGGGACCTCGTAAAGTGAACTCAAAGCGCACAGTAGTGGTATTTATAACGGTTTTGTTCAGCATTTCCAATGTGGTTGATTCTGGCACCTCAACGGGAACCGATCGTGGCAGCCAAGAGCAGTAGAATCGATTTCTTACATAATGATTGTCATACAAAGGCATTCCACACATCATGTGCTTGTTGCAATGAGACTTTAGGCTGATCAGACCAGTCAGGTTTACACTAGTTCCCAAAAGTGGTTGCTCCCGTCGACGATCTTGAAAGTTAAATAGGTAACCGGACTCGTCCTTACTGAGAGTTCCATCATAGTCGTAGAATATATTACGCACGTCCTATTAAATACATTTTCAATAGCAAATATCAAAAAGGAATTGAGATACTCACTAGATAAGCAACCCGTTGTCCATTTGTCTTTGACCTATAAGGAAATCCAATCTGTGTGCTGCTGGCCAAGTAAACAGCAAGAGCTGTGGTGGCCAGTAGTGTGATCACCACTAGACTAGGCCTTTTAAAGGTGTTGATCAGCGGCATCTGTAGAAAGGAATCCATATAAATTATTTACTTTGGATAACTCCTATGAACCCACTAGAAAACCAAAGGAGAGCAGAGTTCCCAGAGCTGCTAGGAAAGCAATGTACAAGTCCTGATTGGCACCACTTCCAGAACGACCTCCCATTGGTGCCAGCACCACAATCAGCACATAGAACACATAGCTGCTGTACAGGAAGGGAATAATCTGTCCTAGCTTCAGGAGACCTGTCCATGCATAGCCAAAGTCATGCAGAATGGTCATTAGATTCATAGCCAGCGAAATGACATAAAAGCCGAGTGGAATCACAAATATATAGGTGGATCTTAGACCCAACACTGTTAAGACCATGGCTATAAAGGCCAGAATGACAGCCTGACTGTGAAATGCCAACTGAACGTGATAAGGAGTCGAAATTTTATCCTAGAAAACGGAAAAAGATCAAAATTAATAGGTGTCACTCAGAATTAGTATAAACTTACGTTACTCTGAAGACTGTAGTACAAGGTGAGGGGTAAACTGAGTCCAAGAAGTGTGGGGCAAACATACAATCCGATTATTAGCAACGGGGTGCTATAATAGGTTAGGGATAATCCGTGGGAATCCATCGTAACAGCCATAATAATAGGAAGAGAAAGTCCCAAAACTAGAGACAAGATCTGTATTATCAGAACTAGGATAAACCTTTGGAACACAGCGCAAATGGGGACTCTGGAAACAGCGGACATTCGATACATTGAGATCAGAACGAGAACGAGGGCAGTAAAAGCAATTCCAATATTCAAACATTCTCCAGTAGCCTTCGAATAGTATACGAAGTAGAGTCCCAGGAAATCAAAGAATACCGCATGTCCAGTCTTGTGAGCCTAAGAATTAAATCAATTAACCAATAAGTAATAGTATAATAACAGAAAATCACCTAAAATACCTCTGTATCGCGTAGTTCTGTAGCATTAGCCAAGCCTCGAACCAAACTGAGGACATTTTCTCCCGTGTTCTGAAGGGATTCTCGGGGAATCACATCGATAGAGTCGTACTTAGTATGATATACAAAGCCATTAATAAACTGAGCCATATCCAAGCCTAGAAATGATCTTTGTTATAACCATTCCCGAAGGTATTATTTAAATAAATACCTGGAATTTTTAAATAATCCCTAAATTGTCTAAAATCGGTATCCGATGGAATAACTCCCGCTTGAAACATTTCCTCAGCCATTGTTGTAGCAAGCGGATACTTAATGTATTGTTTGTAATACTGTAAAAAGAGTGTTTACTAAGAAGAATATTCCATATTTAACTTGAATAACTTACAGAAGCAAGCCAGGGATGATCGGGTCCAGTTTGAAATAGAATATCTCGTCCGCCACTGCCTCCTGCATCCAGATTAACCACAGCTCTTAAAGAAATATAGTTTTGTTAGCATTCTATATTGTTTAGTCAAAGTATTTGTAGGACTTACTTGCAGAAAGGTGCCCATTTGTGTTGTGTAATAAAACCATGAGAAGCTTGTAGTCCACCTTCCTCAGCTCCATTGAAGAGGAAGACAATTGGATGTTCGATAGGTTGTGTTGATGTTGCTATAACCCTTAGAACTTCCAGCATCGTGACTATCATGAAACCGGCATCACCGGCACCCGGACCGGACATAGAATCAAAGTGACTGTTTACCAGGAGAAATGCTTCACTGCTACTGTTCTTGGGAGACAGTTTTACGGCAATATTTTGAACGCCCTGATACACTCTGAGCCAAGTTTTAATGACAAAGGAGCCAGAGGACTGCGATAGATCAATTTCTAAATCAAAGAGATCATTCTGAAGATCATTTTTGATCTTTTCTAGTTCACTGAGTAGAAAGTTTACAGCCTGAACTTCATTTTCCTCAGTGCCACTCAATTTGACGCCAATATTGGAAAGAGTATATAGATTTTTGTAGGCTCGTTCCGCTATAAACACGTTCTTCCCCGCATCCTCCAATAATAAAGCCGTTGGCAAGCGATAGAAATATGGTAGTACTACGGCAAAGAATAGGAGTCCCCAGAACAGTAGGAATCCCCCTGCAAAGTGCCAGGGTAACTTGGAATAAGTCGCTTTAGTGGTAACATTTCTAGGCTCCTCAACCGATTCGTTCGATATCTTTCAAAGAAAAGAAGGTCTCTTGTTTATTGAATTAGTCAATAGTTTATTAGGTTCTTACCAGTTTCTCCTTATCGGTCATGCTGTGGTCTGGCAATGTTGTTTTAGCCAGCTTTGCCAAATATTAACTAACTTAATAAAGCAGCTGTCGTTAGCTTTTGAATATAGTTATCAATAAAAGTTTATTTGAGTTTAAATTATGGTGCTATTTCATTAATTGCCTCAAAAATATATATAATCATAATTTTTGACTACGATGATAAGGCAAAACCAAGATCATATAATAAAGTTCGTTGATAATTCTATGGCGAGGGTTGATCGAAAGCAAGTACGCGATTGTTTTAATTGAAAAACTTTGTAATTTTTTTTTTTATTTGTCTGAACATATTTAAAATATATATCTTTCGTATGAGGATGGCCAATCGGCTTGTATAGCAAATGAGGGAAAAGTTTTGGAAAACTTTTCGCTTTCCATATCAGTCTTGTAGCCAATATAGTGCCCTGATATGCCCAATTGGAATAGGGGCACTTTAAAGTCGCCATTAGCTTTCTGTAAGTGGGAAATATTAAGAATTTGTGGGATATAAAATAGATTTTACTTTAAACTTACCGTTATCTCCACGAAGAATTTAATAGGCGAACTGTCAATGCCGTAGTTGATGTATATATGATAGGATAATGGATGCGGTGGAGGATTCTTTAGGTAGGACATCAAGAAAGACCAGTTGGTAATTTCCGCGCCCTCATAGGTGTGCAGGAATATACTCATTTGAGCTGGACCCGACAAAATGAACTCAAATCGACAGTGAGTGGAATTCACTATAGTTTTGCTTATTAGTTCCAAGTTGGTAACTCCTGGCGGCACAACGGGAATCGATCGTGGCAGCCATTTGCTCTCCTCACGTTGCTCCACATAACGGTAATCATATAGCGGCATTCCGCACATCATGTGCTTCTCACACCTCGGTTTCAAGCTAACAAGACCAGTTAAATCGACATTTGTGCCCTCGAGTACGGTTTCCTTACGGCGATCCTGATACAGAAACAGATATCCAGACTCGTCCTTACTGAGAGAGCCATCATACTCGTAGAACCGATTTCTGGCGTGCTAAAAGACGTAAATTTATTATATTTGAAATAGAAATTTGTTGCTGTAGAATACTTACCAAGTATGCAACTCTTTGACCACTTGTCTTTGGACGGAATGGGAATCCCAGTTGAGTGCTGCTAGCCAGGAACAGAGAGACCATTGTAGTGGCCAATAGAAGGAAAACCACAAAACTAGGTCTGCGGAAATTGTTGATCAGCGGTACCTAAAGAAAAGGCACAGAAATGTGATGAACTTGAATTTACTTAAATGGAGAATAACATTCTTTGATTCTTACCAAAAATCCAAAGGATAGAATGGTGCCCAATGCAGCCAGGCCAGCAATTATGAGATCCCGATTGAAGGCACTTCCTGCTCTAGCTCCCATGGGAGTCAGGACCACAACAAAGAGATAGATGATATAACTGCTGTACAGCATGGGAATAATCTGGCTCAACTTCAGCAGAGCTGTCCAGGCATAGCCACGATCATGCAGAGGAGTTAGCAGATTGAAAGCCAGCGAAAGAACGTAGAAAAGCAAAGGAATAGCAAAAATATAAGTAGAGCGAATGCTCAAAGAAGTCAAAACTATGACAATTGAGGCCAAAATGACAGAATGACTGTGCAGTGACAATTGCAGATGGTAAGAGCTGGAAATTTTATTCTGGAAAAAAGAAATTGATTACTAAAAACACAAATTTATGATGAGGAGCAACTTACGTAACGCTGAAGATTGTAGTACATAATTAAGGGCAAACTGAGACCAATAAGTGATGGACATACATATAAACCAATTGATAGCATAGGAGTGCTATAGTATGTCAACGATAGTCCCACTGCGTCCATGGCATAAGCTACAGCCAAAGGAAGCAGAAGACCGAGAACGACTGATGTAAGTTGGACCATTATGACCAGAATGAAACGTAGGATCACATGACAAACTGAAACTTGGGAAACAGCTGACATTCTCCACATGGAAATCAGAACTAGTAGAAGTGCAGTGCCAGCAATACCAAAATTTAGGGATACTCCAGTGGATTCCGAGTAGTGTATGAAGTAGATTCCCAGAAAATCAAAGAACACAGCATTTCCATTGTCGTGTGCCTATGAAAAGCATACTTTAGTTAGTTTTCTTAAGGTTTGTGGAACTTATTTACCTCTGGATCTCTTAACTCGGTAGCATTAGCCAGTCCTCTAACAAGACTAAGGGCATTATCACCAGTGCTTTGCAGGGATTCGTGGGTAATCAAGTCAATTGAATCATACTTTGTGTGGTAAATGTAACCGTTGATCATCTCAGCCATGCCCAGACCTATAAAAGTATATTATTTCACTTCCTCATTATTTATAAAACTCCTCTTCCTACCTGGCATATAATTTTCGAAGATTGTAAAGTCTGAATCAGATGGTATAATGCCAGATTCGAAGATTTCTGCAGCCAAGATGGTGGCAAAGGGATTCTTTGCATACTTGTTGTAGTACTTTAGGGAAAAATACAAATTTATAATACAGTTAAGAAGAGTTATAGAAAGAACTTACATCAAGCAGCCAGGCATGACCGGGTCCACTTTGTACCAAAACTTCTCGACTGTTGGTACCACCAGAATCGAGGTTGACAAAGGCCCTAAAATTATACATGGGTTAATTTAGCTATATAAATATTAGTCTAAAAAGAAATCCTACTTTAAATGGGGCGCCCATCTGTGCTGGTTCATAAAGCCATGAGCGGCCAGCAGGTACATTTCCTCAGCTCCATTGAATAGAAACACAATGGGATGTTCAAAGGTTTGCTTCGTGGTTGACATGACTCTCAGAACTTCCAACATAACCACAATCATGGTTCCAGCATCACCAGCCGACGGTGTAAACGGTTTCGAATCAAAGTGACTGTTGACCAGCAGATAATTCTCACTCGTACAATTCTTGGGTGTAAATTTCACAGCAATATTTTGAACACCTTGGTACATGAGAACCAGATCAGCGTATGTAAACTGTCCTGAGGCTTGTGATAGATCGATTTCTATGTCAAAATAATCCTTGAGCGAATTCTCCTTAATTTTATTGAGTTCCTTTAGCAGAAACTGAACAGCTTCGACCTCGTTTTCCTTGCTGCCGACCAATTTGGTGCCAATATTCGATAAGATATTTAGATCGTTATAGGCACGTTCAGCGATAAATATATTTTTGTCGGCATCCTCCATGGTCATTGCTTCGGGTAGGCGATAGAGCAGGGGTATTACTACGGCGAAGAAGAGAAGTCCCCAGAATAACATGTATCCGGTTGCCAAAAAGCAAGGGACTTTTTTCTCCTCCTTCTTTCCGGGTTCACATCTAGAAACTTGGCGAAAGCCATCCGGAATCTAAATCGTGAGAACCTTAATGTGATAAAATTGGATATATTTTATTTTTTATCCTTACAAGCTTCTCCGTATCATCCATTTTAGAAGTGAAACCGAGGTTTTCCCAACGCGAACTGTCGATCAAAGCAAATGGAGACTGCTTTTATAGTTGTAAGGAAACTAAATCATAAACTTTTGGATATAGAAAATTATGATACCAATTTAGTTATCGATACAAATAAATTCTAACACGGTCATATAACAATTTTGGCTGATAATTGAAAAAACGAGGGTAGTTTGAAGCCAGTAAACAAGCATCTTGTGACGCATTACAAATAAAATAAAAATACTAGAAAAACAACTTTCCAAAAAATCAAATTACGTTGGAAATAAATAGGCAGGACTCGATAATTTTTACTAATAGTCCTCTTTTCTATGCGATAAACATAGAATTGTTAAAACTTTTTATTTAAATCTATACCCGTAGCACCTTAAATGCAGAATTTTCTTTAAAAATGTATGTGAATTATCGTTTAAATACAAAAGATTAGTAAAACAAATTAAATGCTTCCAGTAATCAACATGGTTTCTAGCATAAAACTGCAATTTACTTTGAAAAGTGTTCAAAAATCTAGTTCAGTTTTTAAGAATCAATCTTAATCAATTACATAAACATAGGAAATTACTTCAATTATGTTTTTCCCACAAAGAAAACGAAACCAATATCGTGACCATAGGTCAAATCGGTTTAGCAAATGATATTATCTTTATCACTAACTACGCAGATTGTACATACGTTAGAGTAGGCATAAAACTTAACGATTTGCTCATATAAAGTAATTTCATATATTTTTGATAATCAGCGCGTAATAACATATGTGATTCAGCCTAGTATAAAATGGGAAATTAATATTAATCATTGTTCGTAGTAGTAACCACAGGTTAATTCCCCAATTCTTGACCACAACCCATAAACCACTTCAATAGAAACATTGCTTAGCTTTTTTACTAACTAAAATTAAGTTCTTTATTGCTATACTATAACTTAAAATATATATCTTTCATATGAGGATGGCCAGTCGGCCAGAATGGCATACGAGGGGAATGTTGAGGCGAATTTTTCACTTTCCTCATCATGTTTGTAGCCAATATAATGCCCAGACACGCCCAGTTGGAAGAGGGGTACCTTGAAGTTCCCATTTGATTTCTGCAATAATATTTCCAAAGTTATATATGATTAAACAAAATGGGAATTCTCTCAATAACTTACCGTTAGCTCCAGGAAAAAGCTCAGAGGTGTGCTATCAACGCCATAGTTAAAACAAATATGATAGGATAGGGGATAAGCTGGTGGTTTCTCCAGGTATTCCCGCAAGAATGACCAATTGGTTATTTTCACATCTTCATAGGGTTGAAAGAACAAGTTCATTTGAGCAGGACCCGTCATTTTGAACTCAAAGCGTATTGTCGTAGTGTTTATCACAGTTCGGCTTATCAATTCCAATTTAGTAACACCTGGAGGTACAATAGGTACCGCTCGTGGTAGAAATTTGCTCTGCATTCGATTGTCCACAAAGCGGAAATCAAACAAGGGCATTCCACACATCATATGTGTATAGCACTGCTCTTTAATGCTATACAAACCAGTTAGATCCACGTTGGTGTCCTTGAGTGCTTGCTCCTCTCGCCGATCCTGATAACTGAACATGTAACCAGACTCATCCTTGCTGAGGGAACCGTCGTACTCGTAGAACTTGTTTCGCACGTGCTGAAAGGATTGGGAAAATAAGGAATTTTCTAAGGGAAAATAATTTTCACACCCACCAAGTAGGAAACCCTGTGACCACTTGTCTTTGCTCTATATGGAAAGCCGATCTGCGTGCTGCTGGCCAAGTAAATAGCTAAAGCTGTTGTGGCCAGTAGGGAGAAAATCACCAGACTAGGTCTACGGAAAGTATTGATTAGCGGTACCTAAAATGAAGGTTAATTTAATAATCGTTTCGGTGGGGAAATTATCCATAAACTTACCAAGAAACCAAAGGATAAAACCGTTCCCAGGGCGGATAGGACTGCAATATATACATCCTGATTGACGGCACTGCCCGAACGTCCCGTCATCGGTGTCAGCACCACAATAAACATGCAGAAGAGATAACTGCTGGAGAGGAATGGAATGATCTGGCTCACTTTAATCAATCCTGTCCAGGCGTAGCCCAGATCATGCAAAATGGTCATCAGATTGAAGGCCAAAGCGAGTACGTAGAAAACAAGGGGTATGAGGAAAATATACGATGAACGGATACCCATTGAAGTTAGCAGAAGAATTAAAATAGCCAGTATAACCGCCTGACCATGCAGAGCCATCTGAACGTGGTAAGCAGCTGAGATTTTAGTCTGTAAATAAATATTAATTAAACTATATTCAGGAAAAGCTCAATAAACTACAAAGAAGAATAAACTTACACTTCTATGGAGACTGTAGTACATAGTCAAGGGCAGACTGAGACCAATGAGTGAGGGACACACATACAATCCGATGACCATCAAAAGATTGCTAAAGTGGGTCAAGGACAGTCCAAAGGAGTCCATCGAATTGGCGACTACTACAGGAAGCACAAGTCCCAGCGCAAAGCTAATAAACTGTACAATTAACACCATGATAAAAGTACAGATCCCACTGCAAATTGAGACTTGGGAAACAGCTGACATGCGCCACATGGAAATCAGAACTAGAAAGAGAGCAGTCACAGCAACTCCAATATTTAAGGATTTTCCAGTAGATTCCGAGTAGTGGAAGAAATAAAGACCCAGGAAATCAAAGTATACCGCATGTCCGGTCTTATGAGCCTATAAATCATAAAACTTATATGATTTATCAAGAAGTGTTTTATGATAATTACTTTATACCTCTATATTGCGCAATTCCGTTGCGTTCGACAGTCCACGAAGTAAACTGAGCACATTATCGCCAGTATTTTGAAATGATTCACGGGGAATCACATCGATGGTATCGTATTTGGTGTGATATATATAACCATTCATGACCTGGCCCATATCCAAACCTGAAAGGGAACATTTTACTCCAAATCTTATACTCATCTCGACTAAACTTACCCGGCATGAAGCGTTTGAAAGTTCTGAAATCGGAATCAGAGGGCAGCACATCGGATTGGAAGATCTCCTCAGCCAAAGTGGAACCAAATGGATGTTTGGCATATTTGCTGTAGTACTATAAAGAAATATTTACTAAAATGTTTAGTCAATAGACAAATTAATCCGTTGAGCTTACATCAACGAGCCAAGGATGATTGGGTCCACTCTGAAACAGAAGCTCGCGTCCGCCGCTGCCAGCAGCATCGAGATTGACAAAGGCCCTGTAGTGAAATGGAAAATTGAGTAAGAAAATAAAAAATAATATGCTAATAAAGCTCACTTCAAATTGGGTGCCCATTTGTGTTGAGTCATGAAGCCGTGAGATGCCAGCAAAAAACTTTCCTCAGCTCCATTGAAGAGAAAAACTATGGGATTCTCAAAAGTTTGTTTCGTGGTCGCCATCACTCGTAATACTTCCATCATAACGACAATCATGAAGCCGGCATCTCCAGCTGAAGGAGTCACCGGCTTGGAATCAAAGTGACTGTTAACTAGCAGATAATTCTGACTCGTAGAATTCTTGGGACTCAGTTTGACAGCAATATTTTGCACTCCCTGATACATGTTGAGCAAACCCGAGTAGATAAACGCACCAGAAGCTTGTGATAAATCGACTTCTATATCGAAGTAATCCTTTAGAGAATCCTCTTTGATTTGATTAATTTTTTTCAGTAAAAACTCGACAGCTTCGACCTCGTTTTCCCTGGTGCCGACCATTTTGGTACCGATATTCGAGAGACCATAAAGATCCTTATAAGCTCGTTCTGCGATAAAAACATTCTGATCTGCATCCTCCATGGTCAGGGCCGTGGGCAAGCGATAGAGGAAAGGGATTACCACGGCAAAGAAGAGGAGCACCCAGAAGAGCAGGAAACCACTAGCAAAATACCAGGGTAACTTTGCTTTATTATCCTTTTTGGCTGAGCATTGCTCGGATTGCACAATTGCAGAGCCGCATTCCTGGATGATCTGATATGTATGTAATTATATAGATTAGTAACTCCCCAAATGGAGATTTCTTTGCTTAGTCATTACAAGTCTCTCCTTGTCACTCATGTTGGTAGTTGGTGACGATTCCTGACGTTGTGAGTCCGATGCTCGGTAAATGGGAACTACTTGGGTAATGCGAATGTTAAGGTTTTTTATAGCATCTAAATACAATAGTAAAATAAATTTCATGTGTAAAATGGTCAAAATTGGGTAACAATAATCATATAATCTAGACATTTCGATTATAAATATTTGCGAGGGCGGCTAACATAAAACGTCTGAGAAATTTAAAAGGAATATTAGATAACTACTTAATTTATATGAACAAAAGTTATAATTTGGTTACTCACAACATAAAATTTTAAGTTAAATCATTTCAATCTCTGCTTTTGACTTTAAACCTTAATTTTAAATTTTTTATACAAGATTTTAGAACTTTTCGAACAACCCTCTTGCTTAACAAAAGACCATTTTATGGACAGCATTTATCGGGAGCTCTCTTATTATAGGCGGCATTCTGTTTATATTGATAATACTCCGATATAAATTGACGTTATCGAATATCAGTCATTATATAGCCGCTGACGAGCTACTTTGTGCAAAATATATAACAATACTTTGAATGTATCTTGTTTTTCTGGACTATGTTACTACCAAAAATCGCTACGATTTATGATTTTATTAATTAGACACACGCTTTACGTGTCTAGTACAGGTCAATAAATTAGTAACAACTTGTTTAATCGCAAATTTGTTTTTTGTAGTCGTCGTCAAGCGAATGATGTGTCTTTATTCTTATCAATTCCATAAACGATAAAGCAGAAAAAATACACGATTTTATTATCGTTCAGGGAATTCGATTCCAAAAAGGGTTTACCCTTACCTTATGCTTTACTATTTAAAAGCCGATTGCATATCTAATTTTGTCTGATTACTGTATACAGTATTTTTGGAAATATTCACTATAATTCGTTTAACCAATCGATCGAGCGTGTCGACAGTTAATAGGTTTGGCTGACAAGCCCCTATAAACGAGATTTGTGTAGACAGAACTTGATGGATCAAAATAGATAGTTCAATAGAAAAAAGTTTATAGAACTTAAGCCGTAACATTTCTTAAATTCCTCTTAAAAATATTTTTTAAAAAGTGTAACTTTTAATGCAGATATAATATAGAGTTCAATCCGTAATCAAATTGGTCTTCCTTTTGAAAATCGTTTAATTTTTGTCAAAGTTATAGAACTTCAAAGTGTCGCGCGTCAAAATTACGGTATCTTTGTTAGACTGAAAGCGATCACACTTTTCACCAACAATTTTAAGCTGTGACGCAGACATTTCTAATCAATTAACTTATCAATATCCAATGACGATCAATTTGTTGACGATAGACGATCGTAACCATGATAAATTTAAAAGTATTTCAACTCTAAATATCAAAGGATCATAACTATTCTAACAGGAATCATTAAAAAATACTCTTTAATTGAGAGTCATTTTAAATATTTATTTTATTTGCAATTACTAAATTAATTATTATACATTAATACAAAAACTTGTTTCAGATTCTATGAAAGTATTTTACAGTTAATGGGGAATTGGTACTAAAAGCACATAATATCTTAAGAACTAAAATTAGTGAAGAAATATCAATATCGCTCTTAAGTGCTAAACTCCGTTGATCGATCAGAAGTACCAACTCTCGTAGGTGCCTACCCAGGCCTGGACATAAGCGTAGTCTGGAAAATTATCGAGGTGGGAACTGAGACCCTGTGATCTGGTATTTTCCTGATGCACCCAATGTCCACCTATGCCAATTTCTAGTGTGGGCGTGTCGAATGACGATGAGGTCTTCTGAAAATTACATGATTTATGAGTTATATCATAAACCTACAGTTAAAATATAAAAACAAACCTCCACATCTATGGTAAACTCCAGAGCACTGCTGTCTAGACCATAGGAGAAGTAGATAAAATGTGGTGGTTCCCTGTTTTCCTTGATGAGTGTCTCATTGAAGGACCAATCTAGCAGCTTAGCCTCATTCTTTACATTCACAAAGATTGTCATGTGATCAGGTCCACTGAGAGAAAAGTTAAAACGCCGCTGATTCGAGTCCTCCAACTCTGTGATCTCCTGTAGCGTCAGACTGGGATATTCCGAGGGTGTCTGAGGCTTCTGGTTAATGGGTATCCATAGGCTATACTCTCGTGCCTTGTGCCAACGATGATTGTACAGTGGCATACCACAAAACATTTCCTCACTGCAGTACTCACTGACCTTGTGGGTTGCGCCCAAAGTGTTGATCTCATCTGTGATTAGTTCAGGAAGTAAGTAGTAGATTAATGAATCCAGTTAACAGATAGCTCTACAAACCTCTAGCTATATTGATGCGTCGATCCTGTGGATATATATAAATACCGCTCTCATCTGTGCGCGTTGTGCCATCGGCATTATGAAGCACCCTGTGAGCGTGCTAAAGAACAGAAGTTATTATAATCTCGATTTATTTTAGTTCCGATTTCAGTTCTACTTACAATCAATGCGTAGCGTTGGGCTGATGTTTTTGGCTGATAGGGAAATCCAGCATCGGTTACCGCTATGATAATAAACAAGATTGTGCCTGCCAAGAAGCAGAGGACAATGGTTCTTGTCTTGCGGAAGAACATGATGAGAGGTACCTAAAAAAATAAGTTGATTAAGAGCTGGCTAAGGATACGATAAGAACACTCACAATAAAGCCCAAGAAGAGCAGCGAAAACAGCCAGGCAGCCATAGCCACGCCCATATCGGGATTGGAATTAGCACCTCCTCGTCCCTGCATGGGTATAATGGTCATATAAAACGCTGTGAGTATGTAAGTGAAGTAGGTGAAGGGCAATATCTGGCAGATCATGACGGCTATGGCAAACCAATAAGCTGAAAGTCAGGAATATACATATATATATATAGTTAGGGAATCAGTCAACTATATAGTTATTACCTTTGCGATGCCACTTGGTAACCAAATTGATTATGAGCGCTATAATATCAAAGAACACGCAGATCATGAGAAAACAAGCTGATCTTATTTGCATGGCCGTCAGTGTAATCAGCAGAATTATAAGGCACACACAATGGCAGTGCATGAAGAGCTGTACCTGAAAGCCTAAACTAAGCAGATCCTTCTTGGTCTTTTCCAGATACAATGCCGGCAAAATGCTCAAGCCAAAGATGATGGGGAACACATAGAGACCGATGATAAGCCACGACTGAGTGAACCAGCTCAGTGAACGATCCACACCATCCATGAAGACGGCCACAAGTAGAGCTAGACCCAGAGCCAGGGCTATGGAGACCAGTTGTATGCCCAGTATTATGGCAAACCGTATCAGGACACCAGAGAGACTGCAACCCGATCGCACGGACATGAAGTAGACGGAGAGTCCTATGGCCAAAAGAGCAATCACGCTGACGACCACGTTAATAATTATACTCGTGGTTGCAGTGTAGAAAATGATGAACCAGCCTAGGAAGTCGTAGAAGACATTGTGACCCTCGGCATGGGCCTGAAAAGAGAGGCGAACAGAATTATAGTTGGTGAGTACATTTTACAACGTTATAGCTAAATATCGTAATCATAGCTACTACTTACAGCGGTGTCATCGAGTTCGGGTGCGTTCGCAAGAGATCTGGCCAGGGATAGAACATTGTCCCCCGTGTGTTGGAAAGAGGAACGTGGAAAGACGTTCACACGATCGAACTTGGTGTGATAGACATAACCATTGAATATGTAGGCCATATCGAGGCCGGGAACACCTCCGTAATCTCGAAAGATGCGGAAATCCGTGTCGGATGGAATGTAGCCTGCCTGGAAAATTTCCTCGGCCAATGTGTTGGCAAAGGGATGAGGAACATTTCGGTAATACTTCATGAGCCAGGGATGATTGGGACCAGATTGAAAGAGGATTTCACGACCACCGCTGCCAGCTGAGTCCAGATTGATCAGAGCTCTGGAAAGAAGAGATTGAAGTATGAGTTAAGTTTTACGAATTTAAAAAAACTTGGACTATGGATTTAAATCAATCCTAAGAAACTCACTTGCAGTTCTTGGCCCACTTGTGCTGTGTGATAAAGGCGTGCGAAGCCTGCAGCGGATTCTCCTCGGCGCCATTGAACAGAAATACAATGGGATGAGCTAGAGAATCATTGGATTTCGCAATCACACGCATCACCTCCAACATGGTGGCCACCATGGAGCCATCATCACCCGCGCCCGGACTCGCTGGTACCGAATCGTAGTGACTGTTGATCAGCAAATAGTTCTCATTCGTGTTGCCCTTCTCGCTCAGCTTGACGACCACGTTCTGAATGCCTTGGTACATGTTGACCATTAACCAGTGCATATAGGCACCGGATGCCTGCTGTATATCGATCTCCAACTCGAAACGATCGCTGGCCTCGGCCTGAACCTTGGCCACCTCATCCTGGAGAAACTTAACCGCGGTCTGCTCATTAGCTACACTGCCCACCACGCGAGGTCCAATGCGTGTCAGCTCAATCAACGTATCCTCAGCTCGCTGGGCAATAAACTGATTGGGATGAGATGCCTCATCATTGCGGGTGAGTCCTTTGGGTATGTGATTGACCTGGGTGTTGACTAGTGATATATAGATGATAAACCAGAAGCCAAAGAAAGCGGGTGCATAGTACCATTGCAGCTTCTTGGGCACCTCAAAGTCCACATCAATGTGGTACTTGGAGTTGAACTGCGTGAAAGTAAAGAGAAAGAAGGATTTTGTGAGTTGGAAAAGTATTTTAAAGATTATGGCTAAATACTAAATTAAAAGTGGGCAATTAGCTATAATTATAGCAAAGCTTATGATCGACAGTCCGTGGGTATCTAATCAAAAGTCGTGCCGAAAAGGGGCACATCAGCGCACACTAATTGAAACTACACAGAAAAATAAGTCCATGATACTAGGGAAGATTTAATCCTAAACGAGGGGAAATTTAGGGTAATCCTGTATAATTTTGAAACCCAATTTATATTGTAGCTAAAGAAGTATATACTGACTTTCTACTTTAAAAAACTAAGCTAACATTTCGAATGTTATTTTTTTATATAAAAAATTTTCTTTCTGTGTATCAGCGCTAATTAGTTAACTGACCGTACTAATTATGGACTATTACGTACTTACATGTATTACGATATATTTTGTTTACACAAAGGTATAGAAATGGTTATGCCATTGCTATATATTACTTTATGGACACCCCCGCAAACGATAAGAGCGAGTTTATTCTCTTCTGAACTTCATAGAACAATGCCCGACATTGAATTCAGAAAAAACTGAACTTCTCTGTCGCGTGTGTTTGGATACTATATGATTCACTCGGTAGTCGTGTGTACTAACTATCTGAACAACTACATAAATAGTTATTCTGGCAATAAATCGATAATAAACTTAGAAATCAATCAGTCAACAGCCGAATTGGCAACAGTCTTGGTTAAAAGTAAATTAGCAAATTAATTGTTGTCGGTTCAATGTCTTTGATCTGCTAAACTTGACAAAGTTATTCGCATTGTTCTATGCTATCTAAATATAACAATGATTAGCACATTTTGTTTGATTAATCGATTGTTAATTTTGATTAAAACGATAAGTCTATTTCAACTCCTTGCACACGTTCAAAACGTGCTGAGCACTTGAGTTTGCTTCGATTAAATGAATTTTTGATCGAAAGATTTCAGATTAAAGATTGAATTTTTAGATAAGAACCTAAAAGGAAAGTTTGGCAAATAATCTTGACCTTGATACAGTTTTATTATAATTTTTCCAAGACATTAAATGATTAGTAATTAATCACTTTATATTCAATCACTTTGAAAGTTTTTTTAAGGACTTTAATTAGATAATAAAGATTTTTTAATTGTGGTAATTAATATAGTTGTTCCGATTTGTTCAATTTAGTCACTTCTTCACACATTCTTCTCACTATAAATAATTTTTAAATCGTTTCCTTAAAATATTTTTAAAAACATATATTAAACTTTATTTGAAATACCTACACCCATTTTAAAAATGCTTCCTTCACAACTTAAAAATCCACAGCACTTCACAACACTACCACCAACAGTTATATAGGGTTAAAAACCCCGTTAAGATCGTTCACGACCGTTAGCCGCCACTTAAACTCTGCAATTGAGGACCCGATTCGCGGATCGCAGCTGAAATATATACCAACTGGGGGTCTTGATACCGAAAATAGTACAACGAAGAATTTTGCACAATCGTCAGAATTATCGCAGGAATTCAATATCTAATATTCAAGCGATAAACTCGGCCAATTATTGTAGCCCGCGAGGTGGGAAATTTTGTAGCTTGAATTTTGTCTTATTGGATGTTATATATGGTAGTAACGCAAGCAGTAGATATGGTAGTATTGCAGCAACTGGTTGGTAGTCCCTTTGCTTATTGGACTTCTTGGTCGTATTGTTTTCTCAGCTGTTTTTATCTTTATGACAAAGAAATGTGATATTCGCTTTTATATTTTGGGGTAACAAACACACTTATCATCCGGTTAAAGTCGGCACATAACCTTTAGAAGTTATCAGTGTCTAATAACCGAGTTGTGAACACATTTATCTAGTTGTCTCTAGGTTTGCGATATGCCCGATACCTGCACCGATCACCGTATGACTGACTAACTGTCTGAGTGTTCAGAGCATCCAGCCCACGGGCCCCAGCCCAACACAGAGATACCTATTAACTGACTGACGGTTGTGCCTGGTTGCCTATGTCACTTGTCAGTCTGTCTGTCCGTCTATCTGTCTGTCTGTTTTCTCTGATTTTGTAATGCATGTTCCTCTACAGAGTTTACTAATTAATTTTTGCGTCGTTTTGTTGATTCCAATTCCATTTCAGTTTATGTGTCATTGCATTCTTTTGTTTACCCTTTATCTTTTGTCTCCCTCCCTCTCTCTCTATCTCTTTCTCTCCTCATTTTTTTTTCGCAAATTCTCGATTTGAGTGCGCATCAAGTTACTTTGATTTCACTTGATTAACAAATTGTTTGCATTATTTAAATAACATTTTGTTAGCGTATGTGTGTGTGTATGGTAGTGTAGTATGTGTGTGTGTGTGTGTGTGTGGTGTAGTGTTGTGTACATACACTTGTTTTTTGGTGCCGCTTGAATGCACTCAGTGCTGGGAAATTGTCTCGTTTGTCTCGTTCATCCCAAAATTATGTCAACTTTTACACGGTCTTTTCGCGCTCGACTGCACGATATGCGAAACTGTGAAACTTTATTTTCGGATTCTCCAAAATTTGTTCATGTTTGGTAGAAAGAAAACTTTTAAAAGTTCGACAATCAAATTTCAGAGCATTGATTTTTAGATAAACATAATTTTTCTGAGAGAAATATTTGAAGCTTTTTTCGATTTAGTACAGGTACTTAAGTACTTAACAACTTATCGGCTTTAACTGGACTGGCCCATAAATAATTATGATTATTGGCTACTTGAGAGAACTTGTTGTTGGATATAAAGAGGGAAAAGAAAGAAACAGAAACAATCTTCTTGTCAGAAAATTCGCATCTTTAAGTTTGCTACAATCTCAATGGCTCTTGAATCTATATAGTATAGCTCTTAAAAACCATATAGATATAAAGGTATTAATATACTTATAGATATGATGCATAATTATAGGAATGCTTTGGAAGTGCTAGACAAAATACTACCCTGTAATCATAGAAATTCAAACATTTTTATAGTAAAATTAGTTAAGATAAGTTACTTTAATATACCCTTTAAACAGCTGCTAAATGTACAGGGTAGCATACAATTTAACAATAGCAAACATATGAACATTTAAATTTCGTGGCTAAAAAGTAAACATTATTTGAGTTTCGAATTTTGAATGCGTCAAACAATTTCCTCTGCCCAAAACACGTGTGGGACTATATTTACCATGTTGGACAGTGTAGTTATCGCTTGTGCAAAATCAGTGCAAGACAATGTCCAAAGAGACCTAAGCATAGGCAAGACGTGTACTGGAAATCAAAGGGGCCTGAGACTTGCACCTTAATCCATAACATTCGAGACTTAATCTAAGTACTTATCAATTATATTGGCAATTATGGCTAATTATTGGTGAAGTCACAGTCTTATCAGTCGTTGAACAGCTACTGTTATCTCTGTTATATTGATGTGGATTTGCACAACCCTTTAAACCCATAGATAACCCTCTAGCCAAACACATACCTTTGAGCCAGGACCCGGGAATTGCTTTTACGAGGGTAGTCAAAAGACTTTGAACGATTTGGTAGTTATTAAATTGTTTGTAGATTTGTTAGTCATGATTTCGATTAACTATATATACTTTAATCCTAAAAAACTTTAATGGACTTTAAATATAGTTTTCAGAACAAATTAGTTCCCACAAACTTATTTGTTTTATCAGGAATCATGTGTAGTTTTTCAGATCTGATTATAAGTATTAAAACTGCCCTCATATAGTGAAGTAGTTTTGGTTCCTAGTGTGTACAATTCTGTGGGCGACTGATAAGCCGTCAGCCTGTCTGTGCCAAAGGCTTAACCAGTGCAAATCCATCAAAACGAGAGTTGGGTATAAAATTGTAATACCAGTTGGCCAACAAATTAGTAAACGTTTGATACGAGCACGTACAAGAACCCACTGTCACTTGCAGTGGATTAACAGGATTTTTGATTAGCTCTTGTCGTCTCTCACAAGAATCAAGTGCAGCTGTTAATACACCGACGCCAACATGAAGAGCGGGGAAAAGTGTGCAGAGTAAGTTTGCTGCTTACAGCAAGTTCTTTTACTCTCTCCATTCGGATAGCCACTGTGTATAAGTGTGCTTGTGTTTGTGTGTGTGTATGCATACTGATCTCTTGCTCTTCGATGGTTCTCTTCTGCGCTTTGCCGTCTCCTGCTGTGATGTTTTGATCCCGCAGCCAGACGTGCGCTGACTGTTGAAGGCGACAGTTGTGTTTTGTTGTTTTCTTGTTGCTGCAGATCGTGTCGCGTGCTCTTCGTGTCTCGTGCAGTTCGTGTCTTGCCCGTGTCAGCTGATGGCACATGTTGCTGCCCCTGTTGACCGCGTTCGATCATTTTGTCATCGCAGTTTTATATAAGCAAAAAACACCAACAACTTTATAGCGTTTATTTTCGGCAACTGTATAGTTTTTTGAAGCATTTGAATTGTGAGTGAACCGTGTATTAAGTTCTTATTGCGTGTGTGTGCACAGTGAAGAGTGCATACTGTACAGTGAATGCCTTACTTTTTTTTTTCTATTCATAACATTTTTGTTTGGCTTCTGAGCGTCGAGTCGAGGTCGCGTTGCAAGTTCTTTGCTTTGCTTGCAACAAAAAGAACCGCAACTTCCTTTCTTCAGTTGTTGCTTCGTCTGCTTCTTCTGCTTCTTCCACAGCTGCTGTGCGTTGACTGTGTTGTTGTGTGTGGCAAGTTGTTGGCGTCAAAAGGCAGGTTATTGACTTTCTATTGTGCAGCGTGTCGCATCTCCAGCTCTTTCTGTCGCTGCATCTAACAGATACTTTGATTGGACTGCGCTTTCCGCTTTTCAAAACCAAAACGAAACCAAACTGAACCAAAACAAATGTTGCTGTTGTCACAGTTGATTGCCTTGCGTCTTTGCGTCTTTTCTTCCCATTTAGACACTCTTTAAATAGCCCATTTTCTTTTTATGCTCTCTCCCCACACATACACACACACACAGATTACCGAGATATCTGTATTTTTTTTTGTTTATTTGTTTGTTGGCGTGGGCGTGGCCACAGCCCCCACATACACTCACGCACTCGGTTAAGCGTATTCATGAAATGAATATAAAAATATAAAAAAAAACAATTATTATCGCCGAAGCCGCAACTGATTAAGGCACTTGCTTCTTAAATCGATTAACGACGCGTCAAGTCTAAATAATTATGTGTAAATTCACAGACACACTCACAGTCAGTCGCACACACACAGTCACACACACAGTAACACACACACACCCAATCATATGTTAAATTTGCTCCATTTACACTCACATCAGTTTTTGCTCGTAATGGGGATTTTCGTCTTTCCCCGCTGGTTTTGAAGGCCTCATTTAATCGCGACATCGAAGTTGGCCCCTGGAGGTTACCAGACGTCGACGTAGCGCTGCAAATGGGTCGATGTCGCAGGGACCCCAATTGCATTCCGCATGCACTTTAATCATTAGCCAGCAGTGCAAAATTTCATTTCACTTGTTTCTATATCACTCAAGCACTTCGCTCTCTCCTCTTTCTCTCTTCCTCTCTCTTTCCCTCTCTCTCTCTCTCTCTCTCTCCCGCTCGCTGTTTGTTTTTCATGCCGTCTGTAACCATTTGGGAATATGTTTTTACACCCAGTACTTACAAATAGTAGAGGGGTTTACTAGATTTGCTAGAAAATGGGTGGAAAAGAGGCAGTAGCAGGCGCGGCTGATCCCAGAGCATATATAAGATTATATACAGACGATGTCAGAGTTAGAACAATCAAATTTTGTGTAAAGATCTATCAAAAGGTTTTTGCGTTAAATATTTTTCAGTTTTCAAAATAGCGTAACTTAAGAAATACTTAAGATAACTTGATCAAACTTACACCCTGTGTGACTAATATGATTTTAAATATGCTCACCACTTTTGAAATCGTTGATGAAATCGGTTTATGATTTCATTAGTTATATGCCATTTAATATACATAACTCATAGCCTCCCACAAATACGTGCTTCCTGTGAAATAGATACGGGGACTTTTACAGTCGATTTGCCTCCATTCTACTAGTTTTCTTTGCGTTGCGTCTCATTAAAAATTTTGAGCGTAAACATATTTGTATTCTATTTGTAGTTTAGCCGCACTTGTGGGGCTTTTCCTCACATAAACGAGTCTAGTCTGTATGGGTGAACTTTCATCTTTTACCTCAAGATATTCTACAGGGTATCTTGCTGGTACATACCCCCGACAAACAATTTCCTAACACATTATTCATACAGAAGCGTATCAGATCATTAAACCAAAAAGTTATGGGCCAAATTTTGCTATAAATATACAAACAAATATTGCATCAAAATTTACAAATATGTCCCGATTTATTTACGGGCGATTCTCAACAGCTCGCATCAAGAATTATTTTAGAAATGAATGAATGAACGAACAATTTTTTTGGCAAATTTAAATTATTTTGCATTGTTTGCATTGTTTTATTTAGCCGTTTATGAGCTAATTCGTTAGATATCTGCTTCAAAAGTCGAATTTTCTGATGTTTTCACACATGTTTTTCCTGAGATCAGCAGTTTACGCTAGTGACGAAATAAACTATGACAAAATGTGAAGAAAATGATGAGTTCACCAAAGTAAAAATATGTTTACATTTTACTGAAAAAACTGATCACTCAAAACATATATTAACATATTTCTATCGATCAGTTAAGAATCGATTAGCCAATTAAACACTTTTGTGATTGATTTAATAAACCAACACTTTGTTAGCTTTTTAGACACATAATTATGAATGGATTTCCCTTATCTCTTATCAGAGTGCTCAATTGATTTGGGCAATGTGCTTTACTTCCGCCTTTAACCCTTGATATCCAACAAGTTTTAATGCCCCCGATGACTGAGTGTCAGTGAATCAGTTCAATTAGTGAACCAGTCGAGTGGGGAAATGAATATATTCGCTTTATTCAATATTCGTTTATTGTCATTTCAGCAACACAATGAACTCCAAATATGAGAGCATGAAGATCATCTATAATCGCAGCAAGATCGGTTGGTATTGGGCACCGCTTTTCATCTCCTTCTGGTTTGTGCTTTACTATCTGGTAGTGATGCCCAGTTTTCATCGCATGCCACCGCTAAAGACACTGCAGGATGAGATTCAAGAGCCGGGACAATTTATTGGAGAGCGGGCAGAGAGCACGCTCCTCAAGCTAACCAAAATCGGACCCAAAGTGGTGGGCAGCTCAGCAAATGAGCAAGCTGCTATTCAAACGTTACTTGGAGAGATAAGCGAGATTACGGAATATGCTCGCCTTGATCTCTTTGACATAAGGAAGGACGTGCAGATTGCCTCGGGGAATTATCTGCTCTGGTCCATGGTGAATGTTTACCAGACGGTGCAGAATGTGATTGTCAAAGTCTCGCCCAGAAATGCAACCTCCGAAGCAGCTCTGCTTATCAACAGTCACTTCGACACTGTGCCTGGTAGCTCTGGAGCTGGAGATTCTGGCATGATGTGTGCCATTATGCTAGAGGTGCTTCGTGTGATTACCAAGAATGAGACTCCTCTGACCTACACGCTGATCTTCCTTTTCAATGGCGCCGAGGAGAATCCGCTGCAGGGCTCTCACGCCTTTATAACTCAGCATCCCTGGGCACACAATGTGAGGTAAGTTTGTCCTCGAATTGCTTACTAAACTTTAGTTAATCGATCCCTTTGAAGAGCTGTAGTTAATCTGGATTCAGCTGGCAGCGGTGGACGTGAGATTCTCTTTCAGTCTGGTCCCGATCATCCCTGGCTAATGAAGGTAAGTTAACTACTTATTTTAAATAACTTTTATTAAACTTTTGCTTTTATTTCACTCTTAGTACTATGGCAAACACGTTGCGCATCCCTTTGCCTCTACAATTGGCGAGGAACTGTTCCAAAATGGCTTTGCACCCTCAGAAACCGATTATCGCATCTTCCGTGACTTTGGTCATATTCCTGGTGAGTCTAACTAAAGTTTTAATACCTTAAATTCTGAATAATAATTAAATTTATTCTTCGTGTAGGTCTCGATATGGCTCATGTTTATAATGGTTATGTCTATCATACAAAATACGATCGCTTTAATATAATACCAAGACGCACTTATCAACTAACTGGAGACAATCTGCTGGCTCTGATCAAGGCTTTGGGTAATGCGCCAGAGCTGGAAGATCCCGCTGTGAGTCATATAACAAAGGGATAACTATTTCATAGTAGTTGTTCCGGAGTTTTTTGGTTTATAAACAATTCTAAAACATTTCCTCTTCTTTCAGAAATACGCCGAGGGTCACATGATCTTCTTCGATGTGCTGGGCTGGTTCTTCATCTACTATCCAGAGCACGTGGGAGTTATAATCAACATCTGTGTCTGTGTTTTAGTGCTGATCACAATTGTTGGTTATATCTGGAGCATGGCCAGCAGCACAGGCATGTTTAGACGTCGCATCTTTGCCAAGTTTGGCATTTTGGCTGCTCTGCAATTCTTTGGCGTTTGTCTGAGTCTTGGCCTGGTCATTGCGATGGCGTTCTTTTTGGACGCAGTGGGCTTGTCCATGTCTTGGTTCTCACAGACCTGGATGATATTTGGCTTGTACTTTTGCCCCATGTTCTTTGGCCTAGGCATTCTGCCGGCCATTTACTTCAGTCGCACCAAAGAGGTGAGTTTGTCTAACAAGTTTTTGTTACAATTTTTATTAAAAGTCTTTACTTTTAGCATGGATTACCACTTGGCTATGGCATTCAGCTGTTGATGCACTCACATTGTCTGATACTGACTGTGATCACCATTGTGATGATATGCTTTAACATCAGATCGGCGTTTATATTGCTCATCTGCATTGGTTTCTATACGTTGTCAGTTCTTTTCAATATGGCCACTTGTGCCCACAAAACAAGTGAGTTTCTGACTTGATTTATTAGAAAACTCATTCATCATTAGTATTCTTTTTCTTCTTAGACTTCCTGTGGCTCATTCCTCACTGCATTTGCCAGATTCTGCCCTTCATGTTCTACGCCTACTGCTGCTACGCTTTCTACGTTGTATTTGCCCCAATGCAGGGCCGTGAGAGCGCCTCAAATCCGGAGTTACTCATCGGAGGCTACACGGCTGTCTTCTGTCTTCTCTTGTCTCCTTTCCTGGTGCCTTTGCTGTGTCTCTTCCGCAAATCGAAGACCATTATCTCACTTTTTGGCATCTGCTCGCTGATTTTCATTATCTTGGCTGCCACGCCCGTTGGCTTTCCTTATGTGGAGAAGACGGCAGTTCAGCGTTTCTTTACAGTGGTAAGTTTTCATCTAATTTCATGGAATTTTCTTTTATTAACACTCCCTTTTCCGCTTTAGCACACTACACGCACCTTCCACAATGGCGATGCTGTTAGCTCCATTAATCATACCGATTCGGGTTACTATGTAATGCCCGTGGATCGTCATCCCAATTCTCTGGACAGTCTTCTCTTTGAGCATACCGATTATACCAAAGCAAATCGTAGTGAATGTGAAACGGAAATCATGTGTGGTTTTCCCATTTATAGCACGCGTTGGATTAAAGCCAAGTGAGTATAGAATCTAGACTACAAATCTTTATTTCGTTATTAATTCTTCTTAATAACTTACAGGTCGAATGCCTTTTGGGTGCCTGGTCCCCAACCAAACACAGACTTTCTGCCTACTTTGAGGATTATAAGCAAGGAGAGCACTTCGGCAACGAATATTATGTTTACTCTGGAGATTGCTGGACCGAATCACATAAGCATGTTTATCGATCCCATGGATGATGTCAAGCTGGTGGACTGGACCTTCACCAAGGAGCCACTAGAGAAGTCCCTGCCTCCGCCACACTACGTTTACTGGTCCTATGCACTAGATCCCACGCCGCTGCGTTTTAATTTGGAATTTGAGGTGAGTTTTTCAGTAAATTTCTGAATTTTATAACTAATTATGTGTTCTTTACAGCATGGCAATCCAGAATGGACGGGATCTACTTTTAGAATCGCTTTAATGGGTCACAGAATACACGACGACATGTTTATAGAGGAGGATTACAGGAAATTCCTGGCCAATTTCCCACCGTGGGCCCATGTGAATTCCTGGATTGGTTCCTATACCAGCTGGCAGCTCTAAGAGTTTTGCTGGAATGTTTGACATTTGATATTACTACTCAGTTCCCTGTCTCATATTACTCACTACCCAGTACTCGTACTACGAGTGATTGCCATGATTAAAACTGATCTGAAGTGTTGTTAAGTTTTTGTATACATCGTACTCCAGATCAGAACGTTTATATCCAACGAACAAAGTGTTAAATACAAAGACACGTATTGTATTTACATTTAATGACTAGAATTAAACTTTGAACTATTGCGCAAATCCAAAACTAAATTATGCTTAATATGTATTTGTATTCGTATTTGTATTAAAATATATGTATTTTAAATAATTTATTAATTTACACAACTGCTTTGTTTACTTAATTAAAAGACCCGATTCTCGTAGTTGTATATGTCCAGTCTGGGAAAGTGCTCAGGAAATCCCGATAGTTCGACGTATAGTATTCCGGATGGTACAAAAGGTGTACGCTTGCGGCCATTTTGCTCAAACACTAGCCAGGAATAAGGGCGCCTCTTGACCATGGGGTGCACGTGGTATACAAAGTACGGTGTGTGTTTAAGCAGCCGTTCAACTTCATTTAGTGCTTCGCGATCTACTGAAAGTTCTATTCGTCTAGTATTACAGCTGTTCTATAAAAATATCCGGCTGAATTCTTAGACGAAAAGAAAAACACAGTAAGATGCAACACATTCGAAATTTCCGTTAAGTTTGAAAGTGAAAGCAAGCTGTATAAATTCCCATTAAAATGACCTTGAACTATGCAGATCAAGCGAACACACACATTCTCAACCAGAAAAATGCAGCAGCCAAACCTCTAAAAATCGTTGATTTTGACGCTAGATTACCAGGCAAACATAATCAGAGAGCAAGCGACAGAATTATCTTGGCGCGCAATTAAAATAATGTTGGGGAGGGGCGAACGCGTCATACGCATAAAGCAACAGACGAAAAAAGAGTACAGAACGGAGAGCGGCCTGAATTTACTCTGCACGCAATTAAAATGGTGGGTGTGAGCGGTGTCGGCTTAGACCACTGTAAGAGCAGCAGTCTAAAGAGTGCACTGCTGCGAGCGCCTGCGACGCTCACGCATACACGCAACTCTCAAAGGGCAGCCGAAAATAGAGTGCAAAGCTGTGAGCGGCAGAATTTACTCTGAGCGCAAGTTGCTGTACATTAATGTGCAATGACAAAATTGCGTCGCTCACACATACATGTATGCTTTGGTGTATTTTAATTATTTTGCATTGCGCCCTTCTCTTATTTCTGTTTGCCTGTTGCTTCGGCTGAAATTTCTTCTGTTCATAGCGTGCAAATACCGATCGCAGCATTTTTTTTTCTTCTTCTTCAGCGCCCAAAATGAAAAATACGATAGATTTAAATTTTAAATTCATTTTACTCTTAAAATCATAATGTTAATCTTAACAGTGTGAGCGGTGTGAGCGTGGTCTGCTTAGATCACCGCAAGAGCAGCAGCCTAAAGATGGCACTGCCGCGAGCGCTTGTAACGCTCACGCATACATACAACTCTCAAAGGGCAGCCGAAAATAGAGTGCAAAGCTGTGAGCGGCTGAATCTACTCTGAGAGCAATGCGCTGCACATTAATGTGCAATGACAAAATTGCGTCGCTCACACATACATGCATGTTTTTGTGTATTTTAATTATTTTGCATTGCGCCCTTCTCTTATTTCTGTTTGCCTGTTGCTTCGGCTGAAATTTCTTCTGTTCATAGCGTGCAAATACCGATCGCAGCATTTTTTTTTCTTCTTCTTCAGCGCCCAAAATGAAAAATACGTTAGATTTAAATTTTGAATTCATTTTATTCTTAAAATCATAATGTTAATCTTAACAGTTTTAGTTTTAGTGTACACGAGTTTTATGTTTTAACCCGTCTCCGTAGTGGGCGTGCTGTCCTCATTGTGGAGTATGCGATCGGTATGCTATATAATGACTAGAACTATTGACTAAAACTATTGCACAAATCCAAAACTAAATTTTGTTTAATATGTATTTGTATTTGTTTAAAAATATATGTATTTAAATAATTTATTAATTTACACAACTGCTCTGTTTACTTTATTAAAAGACCCAACTCTCGTAGGAGGCAAACCAATCAGTTGTATATGTCCAGTCCGGGAAAGTGCTCAGAAAGTCTCGATAGTCCGACGTATAGTATTCGGGGTGATACAAAAAGTGCACGCTTACGGCCATTTTGAAATATGGCCCATTTATATTGGCCGCATCATGCTCAAACTCTAGCCAGAAGTTAAACCGCTCCTTGACCATCGAGTACACGTGGTATACAAAATACGGAGGTTTACGTCCATCCCTTAGAATAGTTTCATCCACCGACCAGTTGGTTATATTTACATTTGCCTTGGGATCAATGTAGATCACAATGCGATCACCGGTCTTCATGCTGTACTCATAGCGCTTCTTGTTTGTACCAATGGATTGTTTGGAAACTTCCTCCAGCTCCGTCCTAATGGGTATTACTGGCGGCGTGCTGTAGATCCAACGCGCAGAGTCCCTAGAAGAGAGAGGTATACATTTAGCAGACTGGAAGTATTAAATCGTAAGAGCAGCAGATCTACTGTTAAATTCTAAGCAATTTTTGAAACTTTACAGAAGCATAACTCAGCCAAATAAAGTGATATCTTGGAAAGTTATACCTTTTTGGACTCAGGGCAACTGGGAGCTTCGATCGTAATCAAAATATAACATTTTTAAAATCGACCATTTTTTGGCAAAATCTATGATGTTACCCCTTTACATTTTTTCAAAAATCACAAAAAAATTTTTCTTACATTTTTTGAATTTTTTTGATGCGAATCAATAGCTTAGGACCTCCCAAGCTCAAAAAGGTATGCCAATCGAAAATCGGTTGACAGAATCCCTAAATATTCATAATCAAAATTCTATACTTGGTCAAATTTAAAACTGTCCACAGAAACATCCGATTTTCTTCTATATACTTACTTCCAATCCAACCATCTGCCACTGTACAAAGGTAGACCACAATATGGCTCCGCTGCACAGTTGTCCTTGAGCCAACTCTCGGGTTCTACATTCTTGAGTGTCGTGTCGTAGAGCTCCGAGTATCGAGTGTCCACGGGTTGTATATAGAAACCAGTCTCCGTGGTCGTCGTGCTGTCCTCGTTGTGGAGTATGCGTTCGGTATGCTACGGGAAGTACTTGATTAAACAGACTCTATAATTTTATTCAAGAATTCTTACCAGAACATAATAACGCTGAGCGGCAGCCTCGGGCTTGAAGGGGAAACCCACAGGAGTAGCGGCAAAAATAATAAAGAGTATTATAATGGCGCCAAACATGGAGATAAAGATTTTTGATTTTCGGAATTTGAACAACATGGGTATCTGGAAAAAGTAAGAAATTATTATAAATATATTTCAAGACTCGAATTTCTTTGGTACTTACTATAAAACCAGCAAAATGCATAGCCATTAGGGCAATGAATAGCGCCAGGAGCATATCGGGTTTGCTATCGGGACCATCGCGTCCCTGCATGGGCACGAAGACTAGCAGAAACTCAAAGTTCAGGAAGGTATAGAAGAGGAAGGGCGCTATCTGGCACAGCAGATGAACGGGCACAAAGAAGCTCTCTGAAAGAAATAAGATGACATTAATAATTCTGCAGGACTTGTCTGGATAAATCTCAGATAAATGCCTTAATCCCCATGACTATAGCCCCCTATACTCACTCTTGAAGATCGCCTTAAAGATCAGCTGCAGAATAACCGATATGGTGTAGAAGAAGATACCGAACATGGGGAAGAAAGCCGAGCGTATACCCATTCCCATTAGAGTGATGCAGATCAGAACAATCAGTATGCAGTGGGAGTGCATAAAACAGGCAATAGTCTCATTAAGAGTCATGTTTGTCTTGTGCTTGGTCCAGCCAATGTAGAAAGCGGGCAGTAGACCCAATCCCAGGAACATGGGGCAGAAGTACAAGCCAAAAGTCATCCAAATGCCGTAGTACCAAGATTCACTGAGACCCACGCCGTGCATGAAGACAGCCACGATGATGGTCAATGCCCAGCCAATGATTACAGCACCAAGTTGGACCACAAAGATGATAGAGAAACGTTTAAGAACTGTACAGAGATTATCCGCCTCTTTGTCCCGACTCATCAGATAGACGGAGATGGCAATGGAGATCAGTGCAGCTACAGACACCACCGTATTGATGGCAATACTGGCGGATTCCGTGTAGACAACCATAAACCAGCCCAGGTAATCAAAGAACACAGCGTGTCCCTCCTCATGGGACTCGATGTCATCCAGTTCGGGTGCATTGGCCAAGGCCCAGGTCAAAGCCAAGACATTCTCACCCGTGGACTGATATGTGCCTCTGGCCAGATTCTTGAAGTTATCGTATTTCGTGTGGTAGACATAGCCGTTGAGGGCGTGGGCCATGTCCAGTCCGGGTACGTTGCCATAGTCACGGAAGATACGAAAGTCCGTGTCGGAGGGTATGAAATTATTCTGGAACAACTCCTCCGCTAGCGTTACGCACCACGGATGTTTGGCATGCTTCTTGTAGTAATCCATAAGCCACGGATGATTCGGACCTGTCTGAAAGAGTACCTCGCGTCCTCCCGAGCCGGTGGAATCCAGATTAATGAGCGCTCTGAAAAAAGTTCTACACTTAAGAAAAAATATTTATAAAATTTTATTTCTCTACTCACTTGCAGTTCTTGGCCCACTTGTGCTTCGTAATGAATCCATGTGAGCCCAGCATATTGGCCTCCTCAGCGCCATTGAAGAGAAAGACGACAGGATGATCCAAAGCACGATCCGATCGAGCTATAACGCGTAGGGCCTCCAACATAATGACAACCATCACACCGTCATCACCCGCTGCGGGGGTTTTCACCTCGGAATCGTAGTGACAATTGACCAGCAGATAATTGTTATTAGGCGAATCCTTTCTGCTAATCTTCACCACAATATTGGATATGTTGTCGTAGCTGGTAGCCGCATCCCATAAATAGAAGGCACCCGATACGTACTGCACCTCCGATTCGATGTCATAGAGATCTTTACGGGATTGGTCCACAATTTTAGCGATCTCTCGCTTAATGAAGTTCACCGTGTGCTCCTCGTTATTCACAGATCCCACCATCTTATTGCCAATAGAGGAGTATTCAGCCAGTTGGATTTTAGCTCGCTCACCAATGAATTCATCTGGATGATTGGCCTCATCGCGTACATATAACATTTTGGGATAAGAGTAGAAACTGGGAATCACCGCCACATAATAGAGTGTGAACCAAATCACACAAAATATGGGTGCTCCATACCAGGGCCACTTCTTGCTGCCTCTACGCGGCTGCTTCTTGTCGAGATCAAAACTTTCGAAGGACATCTGCGAAAGGGAAAATACTTTGTAAGTAAAGTCTTCTTAAACCTTTTATAAGTGGGATAATCCCATTTTATGATCTGGTTTATAAACTGATTACTTAGTACTATCAAAGAAATTCAACTTTATTGCACTCGTTTTACACTTGTTCACACATGTCTCACTTGTTCTTTAGTCAGAGAAGGGGAAAAAGGGCGAGAAACCGCAAATTATGTAATCAAATTACCTTTAATCAATGTCACGTTCAGGTACGAGGTTTTCTCACGGCAGAAACTCGACCGTTTCACGAGACGTTTGGAGGAAAACTAATAAGAACTTGAAATCGAGCTATCAATAGGGGATACACCCCTCCCAACTTTTCGACTTATCAACAAATAATAATAATAATGCCTTGAAGATTACGATTTGGGCAATAGATTGCGGCAACTTGGGTGGTATTTCTTTATGGCTTGATGATGGCTAATGGTCAGATTAAGCTTTATGTCGGCATATATCCCACTAACTACTAACCAGGCCAAAACAAGCCAAATAAATATTTATAACTTGCAAAAACTGAAGTCAACTGCAGAAATTTAGTCTAAAAATAATACCCAAATAGGCTGCGTTACTTAAGTAGGAATTTAGACTTTAAAATGAAAAGGTCAAGATATTTTACTAGCCAGTTTTCGGTGGAGAAAAAGGCCAAGAAGGAGTTGATTGAGATACTTATATTCCTTTTGAATCTGATCTGTTTGAGTATCGTTTGTAGAGCCTATACAGCTCCGAATAGTCATCATTTTACCCAAGGAGTAAGGATCATACTCGAGAGGCCTCAGTATATAAGGCTTAACGAGGAGATTTCGTTAAAGGAAGTGCTCACTGTAGATGACTTCTGGCACTACCTGAACCCAGTGGTCACTAATTTATTCCACCAAAAAATGTTTCTTAATGAAAATTTGTTACTCGGTCCTCCAAGACTGCGACAAATTCGTGTAAGGAACGACACCTGTACAGTGAATCCTGCCTTCAATAGCTACAGTAATAACTGTGTGGCCGCTTATTCAATGCAAGTGGAATTCAATGAACCCGTTTATAAGGGGTAAGTCCCTAATCAGGCTATAAAGATAATGTCAAGCTATAAAACTACCGTTAACTGCAGCACTAAATATAGAACTTTGAGGGAACTGGGAGTGACGTTTATAAAGGGCAGATTACATACATATCATAGTGCTGGCTATGTCCAAAGTTTGACTTTTGAAAGGAATACAAATAGGGAAATTTTAGAGCAACTAAGAACTACTAAATGGTTGGATCGTAACTCCCGCCTGATTCTATTCGAGTTTAATATGATTAATCTAAACTTAAATGTGCTGCAGAGTGTTAAGTAATTAGTAGTTAGATTAAATAATAATAATTTGTTAAACAATTAATTCTGCAGATTAATCTTTGAAGTAATGTCCACTGGACTGTTGAAATCGCTTTACAAATCGGATATAGTCTATGCAAATTCACCTCTAATTTCTTCTGGCTGGACTATAATATTAGTTTCCCTAATTTTATATATAATTAACTTCTATTTCACCTTCATAGAACTCAAGAAAATGTATTTAATTGGCTACAAAGTTTACTTTTCGAAGTACTCTTTAGTATTGGATATAGCCAGAATATTTGTGAGTTAAAACTAAAGTTTTAGCCCTTTTTTAACTGAAATTCTTTTAGCTACTTTATTCAACTCTTGGCTTAACAATTTATGACATTTTTAAGCAAGATATATCTTATTTTATTAATACTTCTAAAGGTAGCTTTATTTCATTGGATCATGAAGTCTTTATGCAAAATATACATCGAAATTTAAGGGCTTTTCTGATACTCTTTTCTTGGATAACACTGCTTAAGTATATAGCTTTCATTCCTGGGATTCGTACCATAGGATTAGCTATGAAATCGGTAACTAAACTATTAATATTTGTCTTGTATATATCTAATTTATCCTTTTATTATTATTCAAGGCCTCAAAAGACTTATTTGCACTAATTTTACTCGTTTTTATTACGCTGTCGGGTTATGGAAATTTGGGAGTTTTTCTTTTTGGCGACTCAAATGAAAATTTCAAGAACTTTTCCACCGCTTTTCTGACCATGTGGCGTATAATAATCACAGATTTTGATTACTTTGAATTAGAAAATGATTTTCCTACGTTGGGTCCTATATTTTTTCTCACTTACATAATGTTAGTTTATATTGTGTTTTTGGTAAGTAATTTAAATTATTATTAATTGAAGTTTAAATGATATTTCTTGAAATTTTGTAGAATTTATTTCTGGCTGTGCTTATACTATCCTACAGAATTGCTACTATAACTACTCGAACCCACAAACCGAACTACTTATGGTATTATATTAGACAACAGCTATATAGGATTAGTAGAGGTTTTCTTAGAGCACCCAAATATCCAAAATTCAAAGAGGGAAACGAATCAAATCAGCCGCTAGATGCCAAGAAACTAAGGGAACTGTAAGCTTAACTACAACTTTAACTTGTTTTAAAAGCTTTTTAAATTTAAATTCAATTTTACAGACGTCTCCTGAGCTATTATAAGGAAATAGAGCAGGATTTGGACATGTATGTATTCCATGTATTACCAAACTTATTTTAAGTTGAGGTATTTGCAGTTTACTCTTACGATTGGATCTCATTGAAGACATTTACTATCGTCTCACTCAAAACATGGACGTTTTAGTAGATAAAGCTAAACATGATAAGAAATTCTCGAATCAAATGAATTGAAACTAATGTTCATTTACCTTTGTTAATCAGTTGTTAACTCAAGTACCTGACATTTTATACAATCAGTTAGAAAAGCCAAAGCGGAAATCATAATAAACAATTTCAAGCTAAAAGTACTTGAGTACAAATACAATTCCGTCATTTTCTTAGCAGATTAAATACAGTTTTTAGTTTAAGAGAAACATTCTCTAAAGAAATGCTCTTTAGAAAATAATCTTTGTTGGTTTTTAGTTAGTAATCTTAACGTTTTATAGTTTACCTTGGGCTTTTCTATCGGCCTCAACTATTTTATGTAAAAATTTGTAGTTTTATTACTTAAAAGCATTAAAAATTCTTAGTATAACCAGGTTTCATAGGATGCTGGCCAAGGCACAGGGTCCACATAGTTGGGGAAACTGTTAATAAACTGCCTGAAGTCAGAGGTTAACAGCTCCTTGTGATGTATCCAAAAACCGCTGATTCCTAGCTCCACGGTAGGAGTATTCCAATCTCCTTTGGGTTTCTGCAGAGCAAATTAAATACATTAAATAAAAGTTTATAATAAATTGTTAAGTCATAATTACCTGCAGCTCCAGCCAGAAATTCAATGGAGCTGAATTGACGCCATAGGAGAAGTATATATAGTAAGGAGGCTGAATGCCCATACGTAAGGGCGTAGAATCAAAGGACCAAGCGTCCAGTGAGGTGTTGTTCAGTGGCTGTATGTAGATGCCCATGTGATCAGGACCAACTAGCTGCATTTCAAAACGCATTCTGGTGGTTGAGAGCTGCTTCTTGGAGATCACTTTGAGCACGGGAACGGTGCCAATAACAGGTGTTGAGGCAGGAATCCATAAGCCGCGGGCCCTGAGTATAGAAAAAACGGTATAATTTTGTGTACTCCACAGGAAATCTCTGGAAATCTCACCTGGTCTTAAGCCAGCGCATGTTGAAGAGCGGCAAACCACAGTAGGTTTCCTTTCTGCAGTCCTCCTTGACATCACGAGCCAAAGTCATGTTGATAACCTTGTCTGTAGAGCGAAAGTTTGATTAGAATACAAGGTATCTGGGAGCTGTATACACTCACTTTTAACGGAATAGGTGCGTCTGTCCAGTGGCATGATTAGGTAACCGGAATCAGAGCGGCGCACATTGTTGCTAGCATCGTGGAAGGTGCGTTTAGCGTGCTATAGTACAGAAAATATATTAAATCAGTTAAATTCTAAGATAAATCCTTTCCTGACTGACCAGTATATTGAAGCGTTGCACACTCGTCTCGGGTCTGTAGGGGAAGCCCATGGGTGTGGCCGCAATGATGATGCAGATAAGCGTAACAGCCATGAGGGAGCAGATGATCGTCTTGGATTTGCGGAACATGTGCAGCAAAGGCACCACAAAGCCACATGTAAGCAGGCCAATAGCGATGCTAAACAAGGCTATAATCATTTCAGGATTAGCGGAGTCACCAAAGCGTCCCAGCATGGGTATAAAAGTGACCAAAAAGCTGTGACAGAAGTAGGCAAAGAAGAGGAATGGAAAGGCAAAGCAAACAACATGAGGAATCATCCAGGCAACGTCTGAAAGAGAAGTACAAGTGAGAAGTATTCAAAGAGAGTCAGAGATCAAGGAGTACTCACTGCGAGTATGCAGGCTGGTGGACATATTAAAGACCACGGCCACGGTGTAGAATAGACAGGTAAGCATGAGCACGAAAACCGAACGAATGCTGCAAATGGTCAAGATGATGGTGAGCAGAGCTAGAAACAGGCAGTGGCAGTGCATCAAGAGCTGAACACGTTGACCAATGGAAAAGCGAGCCTGGAAGAGAAGAAAGCAATTAATCCCGGAAACTCTTAAACCCTTAAAATACCTACGGTTTTAACGTAGTGGAAGTACATGGCGGGCACAATGGCCAGTCCGAAGAAGAAGGGACAGAAGTAGAGTCCCAGCATAAGCCAGTTGTGTGTGAACCAGGACAGAGGCATGTGCATTACGTCCATGAGGAAGGCTAAGAAAATGGCCAGCAGAGCACCCGCTACAATGCCCAGAAGCAGGGCTACAAATGTATGAAGAGTATGCTTGAGCATCTTGGGCAGCTCAACACCCGTGTTATTGGACATGAGCTTGATGGCCAAACCACAGGCAACAATCGCAGCAATGGACACAACCACATTGAGGATGATGCCCTCCGTTTCGGTGTAGAAGACCAGGAACCAGCCCATTACATCGTAGTAAACCGTGTGTCCTTCAGCGTGTTTCTGTAGACAATAAACTGGATTAGTAGGGATTCTCTTGGTACATTTCACTGAAGACTTACCGAAGTGTCCACCAGTTCGGGAGCACCAGAAACCTCCCGTATCAATGACAGCAGATTATCGCCAGTGTTTTGGAAACTGCCGCGTGGAAAGATCTCGGCGCGATCAAACCTAGTGTGATAGACATAGCCATTGTACTGGTAAGCCATGTCCAGGCCGGGCACAGCGCCATGATCCCGAAAGATACGAAAGTCAGTGTCGGAAGGTATGAAATTGTGTTGGAACATTTCTTCGGCCATGGTTGAGGCATAGGGATGCTTAATAGCTCGCCGGTAGCTCTTCATGAGCCAAGGATGATTGGGTCCAGACTGGAAGAGAATCTCGCGTCCACCATTGCCAGCCGAGTCCAGATTGATCAGCGCTCTAAAAGATAAGGAGATTAGTAGAGGTAATCTATGGTACCAAAAGTATTACTCACTTGCAGTACTTGGCCCACTTGTGTTGGGTGATGAAGGCATGCGATGCCTGTAGAGGATTCTCCTCGGCGCCATTGAACAGAAAGACAACGGGATGCTTCAGTGCCCGCTTGGATTTCATGAGCACACGAATGGTTTCCATCATAACGGCCACCATGGCGCCATCGTCTCCGGCACCGGGACCCGCTGGCACTGTATCGAAGTGACTGTTGACCAGCACCCAAGTGTTGCTCGTGGTGTTCTTGGGACTGACCTTGACCACAATGTTCTGTATGCTCTGGTACATATTGATCGAACCCCAGAGCAGGTAACTGCCGGAGGCAACCTGTATGTCGACTTCTATGTCATGTACCGAACCCAGCTCTGAGCGTAGTTTACGCATTCTGGAACTGATCACAGTAACTGCCTCAAGTTCGTTCTCCCGACTGCCGACGACTCTTGGTCCCAGTGCCGTTAAATTCCGTAGATTCCTCTCCGCATACTCCGCGATGAAACGCTCTGGATACTTGGCCTCATCGTTGGCGTTCAGTGGGCGTGGCAGGTGATTCGAGGCGGGTATGGAAATGACGCCATAGATAAGCAGCCAGAAGCCGATAAAAACTGGCGCCCAATACCATTCAATCTTCTCGCCTCTGATGAAGACGCGTTCGCAGCCATTGGGTTTCTGAGGGTTAAAAGAAAATAGCGTCGTCACCAATGGGTTAACTTTACGTAAACAGAATAGTTGCAGATATTTTGGCTAGAATGAATCACAT
Source organism: Drosophila cardini (assembly GCA_018903735.1). NCBI lineage: Eukaryota > Metazoa > Arthropoda > Insecta > Diptera > Drosophilidae > Drosophila > Drosophila cardini. The sequence goes on along the minus strand of JAEIGM010000001.1, from coordinate 2,110,382 downwards.
TTTAATTAAAAAAAATAGAAAAAATGAATCGATCGAGTAACTTGTGTTAACAAATTCAAACGTTTTTTACTCGTCGATTTAATCCATCATGACTTTATCTTATCAGAGTGTTCCATACAGCCAGGTGTTTACTGTGGCAAACAGTTGCTACCGGCAGTAAATGTCCCAGACCCAGAATGCTAGCAAAATTCCTAATCGATGCACTCGATTACTCAACTAATCTTATCAAAAAAACATATTTTATCTATGTTTAGTTTAGTTTAGTTTGTAGCAGCGGCTAGATCAACTGACTACTCGTGCTCACCTTGTCCTCCTCCTCCTCCTTGAATACTCCATGTCGCAACAATGGTTCTGTATTGTGTGAATCTTCGAGAGGCGGCAGTACACGACGCCGCATCGAGTCCACTTTGTGTTCACTTTTTAGTGGATCCAGCGTGAATGATTTTTATGTATACACGCTCTCAAAATAAAAATATTTACTCTCTCCCGCTCTCTCTCACTCTCACACTCTTTTAGTCGCTATCTAGCGACGAACTGGTATCGTTTCGTTCAACTCAAATGAACGCTCGCAGCTGATTCAGTTCGTTCAGTTTGCTGTGTGTCACGATCTGCAGAGCGCGACGTTTGGACTTCGACTGAATCGAGCAGCTGGAAGGTACGACCAAAAGCGACTGAATAAACTAAACCACCTGTCGATATTCGATATCTTATCTATTCTCAGTCGCCGTTTCCTAAAATTTGACACTGCTCACAACACTCTACACAGGACGGCATATTGAATTTCTATAACTTTTACTAACTACAAGTTGTCCAAGGTCTGTCTGAGCATTTACATTATTAACTTTAGTTTACAATTTGTCACATCTAAAAGCATCTTAGATGACTAAATAATTGATATATTAGTTATATACTCAGCTGGAAACGAAAACATCTTGGTAAGTAGGAGTAATATAAAGTATTATATATAACATTTATATATCTGCCATATTCTGCAGCTCTAAAAATGATTTATGCGCTCTTTTATACTGGCTCGAGGGGGAAGCTAGGGAATTAGTTATAAGAATTTAGTTAAACTTAATGGCTTATCGCTATTCTCTCGATTTTATCACAAATTTAAACAGTTAATATCAGTTATCGATAAATCAATCAATCGATGTTTTGTATACACAACAACAACTTGGCATCAAACTTTCGACGAGACGCCGATCTTCATCCTCAAGGCGAATAAAGCCCATAGCCACTTCTATGGTGCTAGAACTAGTTGAGAACTATAATTATTGGGTCGAAAAATTAAAGAGCTTATGGCTATGCTCGTTTGAGTAAGTAATTATTATACTCTCTGCAAGAGTATATTGGGTTTGTGAAAAGTATGTAACAGGCAGAAGTAAGCGTGGCAGACCAGATTTGGTATATGCTATATATTGTTGATCAGCATCACAAGCCGAGTTGATATAGCCATGTCCGTCTGTCTGTCTGTATGTACATACATATGTAGTCGGGAATAAAATGCAGAGAGTATTATACTGTCGGGCATGCTCGACTGTACTTCTTGTTCTTGTTAAATAAGGAATAGCTCACATATTTGAAATGAACCCCGATTTATAATGCAGCTTATCTTAATTTGCGCACATTAAATATTGTATTCACAACTGTTTCACATTTGTTTATAATTTTCCAACTAAATTTGTACAAGTTTTATGCTCGAAACTACACAGATTTGAACGTAGCTCGTGTGCAATATTTTTAAATCAAAACAAAAGGTCAAATGCTGTAAGTTTAATTGTGTTTTGTTTTGTTTTTAGACTTTGTTTGGTTGGTCAACTGAAAGATGCTTTGAAACATAAACTGAAAAACACCCACACACACATACACATACACATACACAGGAGCGTATCACATAAATCCAAAAAGCATGTCAAAGTTGAGTAAAGGTTTTAGCCAACTGCATTCATGCAACTTGTGATGTGGCACGTCCTGAACTGAGCTGAGCTCAACTGAGTACACTGAGCACACTGAGCACACTGAGATTACAAAAGCAAAAGTTTTGATTGTTTATAATTTGTAGTCGTACCTTGTTAACTTTGTCCTCCGTTTCACTGCTCATTTTAGCTTGTAAGCCCGATTTTTTGTTGCCGTTCAACCCGTTCAAACCGAAAGTGCGACGTTGACTGACTTTAGTCTCACATTAGAGTCGCTGTTTCATGTGCGCACAAGACAAACATCAGTTAATGGCCAAGATGACAGGGCGGCTTTCTTGTTATTCACTTAACTTGGCCGCTAATAAGCCGTTTTTGCTGTATTTACTTCAAATAGCAGTGGATGCCTAAATAAATAATGAAATTAATTAAATATTTGATAGATGAATCAATGGGAAAAGCAATCGAGATTATCGAATGATTTTGTTTACTACAAATCATAGTTGAGTACGTAAAAGTATGCAATTATTTTATTCTTTGTTTAGTTTGCTGATAAGTAAAGCATGCTTTTAGGCAGGCATTTAATCAAAGACTGCTTTCTTTACTATGTTGCTTACTCTAAGGCACTGACAATTATTTATATTATTACTCGGACAATTTTAAAAAGTACGGTTTTTCCAACTTTGACTAGCCGTAAGTCAGCCAAATGGTGTCCTATCTGAAAAAGTTATACCTTTCTATGCTCTGCACAACTAGTTTAATCGATCGTCATCAAAATTTAAAATTCTTAGATTCGACCCCATTTTGGCAAATTTTATGATGTTACCCCTTTACATTTTTCCAAAAACCCGAAAAAAAATTGTTGTTTTAAAAATGAAATATTTTGATGCCAATCGAAAGCTTTAGACCTCCCGAGCTCAAAATGGTACGACACTAGGACCATTAGACCAAAGGGTCCGAAAATATACCAAGTCAAAGTAGTGCTGATGATTGGTCTGCAGAGGAGACCTTAAAATGGATTTTTCTTCATTTTTCCAACTTTGACTGGTCATAACTCAGCCAAATGGAGTCACATCTTAAAAATTTATACCTTTCTAGGCACTGCAGAACTAGCTTGATTAATCGTCATCAAAATTTAAAATTTTTTGAATCGACCGCATTTTGGCAAATTCTATGATGTTACCCCTTTACAATATTCAAAAATTGATAAAAATTTCTTTTCGAATATATTAAAAGAAATTGATGCGCATCGATAGTCCTGCTCCTCCCAAGCTCAAAAAGGTATACCAATTGAGGATTGGACATCTGAGTCTAAAGATATGTGAAATCAAATTTGCAAAAAAAACTAAAAAAAATTATTCTTTTAGTAGGAATAAGTCTAAGTCTTAGATGTTGTAATAAAATATAAAAAACATGTTCATACATTTTAAATAAACTTTACTTATTTATAAGTTAGGAAATCAGCAAGAAAATATATTCTAAAACTAATAAATAAATTCTTTTTGATACATAAAACATTTGCATGTTTTAAAACGTCAAAACAGTTAGTTACATATTTATTTATGAATATTTATAAACGTTCTTGAATCCCCGTACTAAAAAAAAAACATTGCTCCGATTTGCCTGCAATCCGCTTAACTGTGTCACGCCCTTCCAACTCCCAGAGCAAATACAAACTGATGTTGTCACTGTGCACATACATTGTACAGGCCTAGCACACACACACACACACACACACACACCCAGAGGAACACACACACACACACAGGCATATGCTGAAAGAGTCCCGCTTGGAATTGAGGACATTTAGCGGCAAATAAGCGAGCTACAAACGAGGGTAGAGGGGGAGATAGGGGTAAAGCGGGGAAGACGGATGCCAATCCACTTGGCAGTGTCATTCAACTTGAGTGCGAAGAAGACAGCATGAACAAACACACACACACACACACAGAGAGATACCGACACACCGATATATAGTTAGTTGTAGCCATACTATATCATTTGTTTGTCTGTATTCACGAATTCATTCATTCATGTCTTGTGTGCCACACTACAATTCGTAAACAAAACGTTCATCGGAATATTGGTCAAAGTGAAATCGATAAAATGAACTCGCGAGAGCGCAAACTTTTAAACAAAACATAGGCTACAAAAACGCCTAAAACTTAAATTAAATTTTAAATTAATTTTTAATTAATTTTAATTATGAAAAAAATATTAAAACTTAAGTTTTACTTACAAAATCTCCCATTTAAACACAAGTTTTTACAAACAAAAATACGCAATGGATGCACAGCGCAGGCGTTGCCTCTCCCCAAGAGAGAGCGAGAGCAAGAACAAGAGAGGGAGAGAGAGACGTATATGTACGGCAAAATGCCGGCTCCTAGTGTGATACTCGTACTCCTCTCGGGTTACTCGTAAATTTCCCACTTGCACAACCAAAACAAAGCCAAAATATGTGTCAGCTGCTTTGCTTTTCCTTTCACATTCTATCCTTTCCTATCCTGCTGGGCTTTCCACTCAAATTCGCGCTGTTTTTCCGTGTGTCGCATGCCTCGCCATCGCTCGTTGTCTCACACACACAGACATATACACACATACCCATACAGCTCAGCTTTTCCATTTGATTTTCAGTTGAGCTTCAGTTAGTCGTAGTTGAACGGTCGCTGCTTTTGGTCGTCTCGTTTGGATAGCTCCTCTGGCAAAAGTTCTAGGCAAACGCTTGATAAATATTCAAAAATGTGCTACTGAATCGCAAAAACCTCATACCAGCTTGAAAGTAAGGCAGCTACGAGCGCGTTTCTGCGTGCCTGTGTGTGTATGTGTGTGTGTGAGTGAATGAGTGGAGTGTATGTTTATGTGTATATGTGTATGTGTTCGGTCTTGTGCTAGTTTCTGTTTATTGCCAAAGCCAAAAGCATGGGCATTGAATGTTGCTTGCCTAGCTAACAACAAAAAAGAAATCGAAATAGCAAGAAAATTATATAATTTAAGAAACGTTGTGTGATTTGAATTTACTAAGAATTGTGCAAGTGATTTGTGAACTAACAAAGATTCACACAAAGACCGCAAAAAGAAAAGAGAAACAAACGAAAACTCAAATAAATCAAACCACAATTCATGCAGTGGCAAAAAGCATTGCATACTTCTATGCGCCACCTAAAGCATGTGAGTTATGGTTGTTGTCTTGGCTAAGTCGTACGTTTGTTATTAAATTCTTCTCTATTTTTCATGATTTTTTTTGACTTCAACGCCTTTGTTCTCATTTTAAACGCTGCCGTCGGTGTTTTCATTTCATTTATTTTTTGGTTTTCTTTCAGAACACGATACGAAACAAGCTAATCACAATTTCTACATTCTATTTAAGCGACATTAACAATCTGTGCTAGGATTTATTTGATATACAAACATGTTATGACATTCCTCGGCTTTATTTTATATTGAAATACAATCCTATCATGCGCTGAAATGTGTGCAATTCTTCTTTTTGTGTGAAATTTCCAACTAAGTAGATTAAAATTGCCGTTTGACGAAAGTTGAACATGTTTTATGCTTATTTATTTGCGAAATTCAAATGGCATTTAAGACTCAAATGTTTTCGTTTGCTATAATAATTTTATGGGCATTCCATTTGGTGTTTTGGTGAAACTAAAGCCGGTCGTTACCCAAACACATTATTAGCGCTTATGTCCATATGTCAAAAATGTTATCGAATGCGTCACAAAAGTCTCAAACAGACTGACAGATGCAGAGACATTGACACGATGACGTGCGATATAAATGTCGCAGAACAATAAAACTCCAGGAAATACAATAGAAATTTATTCGTGTATATGTCGCACATAAAGTACGCATTACGAAATTCCAAACTCTGACACAAAAACGAATGTAAAATTAGAAAATCAGAACAACAACAAAACTGAAAGCAAACAAATGTGGGCAAATTTTAAATATTGTTTTAGGCATATTAATTTACCTCTTTACTGTTTGTTTTACTGCTGACAAAACAAGCAGAGACTCAGGAGAGTTTAACTCAATGCTTTTTGTTTACTTTGGCATTCAATTAGCACTGGCAATGCCAAAGTGGAAAAGCAATAGAAAATAGAAAATCCTTAGCAAAAGTGACGCATATTTTTGAAGAGACTAAAGGAAATCAAGTGAAAGTAAGGGTATTAGACGCGTCAGCAGGCAGCGTGAATGGCAGCTTGGCAACGCAGCTGTCGAATTTTGAGTGTCAGCCATTGTTCGGCTTGGTCCTCAAAAGCGGGCATCACGCATACGCACTGTGTTGCAGACAATTTGGTGCCGTTGGTCCTCATGTGGCAAGACAGTATGAGTGTGTGTGTGTTTCTTTGGGTTTGAGGTATTTTAGAAGGCTGGATTTCTGCTTTTTAATGAAGTCATGTCGAGCATTTGCTGATTTGCCTGTGATTTATGAGCAGCTGCTCCTGTTCCTACTCCTGCTCCAGCTCCACCTCCACGACTTCTTGGCATTCAGGTGTTTCGCTCTAGCAGACAACGGCAGCATCAATCAACAGCTTTAGCCATGCATCAGTTATCACAGTAATTGCTGCAAAATTTCCAACATATTCGACTAAACAAGATTAGCTTGATTGGATGAATCGCTTTAATGCTTTAAATGTTCAAGCTTTAAAGGGTTCGCTTTCTTTTGTACTTGGGTTTTTAATTAAAATTGTGTAATGTGCAATAAGCCGTCATTTTGATTGCAACGCGTAATTCCAAGGCGTCTGCATCAAAAGGTCCTTTGTTGCAGTTCCCTGTTGCTGCTCCTTTCCCTGCTCCTTTCCTCATTTAAATGCTGCTCTTTCAGCTGACCGCTAGAGAGAAGAGAAGAAGAAAGCAAGCACACAAAACGTTTGTTTTATTTTATGCTTTTCTTTTTCTTCTTCTTCTTGTTTGGTTTTCCACATTTTCCCAGCTTGGTATTTTTCTTGTGGGTTCACTGGCACTGTGGCATTTAATTAATGAACGTAAGTTAATCAGGAATATGTGAGGCTGCTTAACAATGTTTTTTTATCCTCTGGATTTCATTTAAAATTCCATTAGCATTCAAAAGTTATGCCACCCCCCCAAACCCCCTCAACTCCTCTCTCTCTTGATAGTTTGTAGGTGCTGCGGGAGCACAAAGGATAATGGGATCATTGACTTCAATTCAGCATTAAAAAAATATGACCGAAATATAAACCATTTTATATGCACTCTCCTTAACAGCACTGCAATTGGGACATTGAACTCAATTCAACTCAACTCAGGGGAAGAGGCAACAATTTTAAAGTTTTTGTTTTTGGCACTGCAAATATGCATAGTTTGGGCCACTTTAGAGGTCACAACAGAGCATTGTTCCCCAGCCGAATGAGCCGGGAAATTGGAGCATTGTAGCTAACACACTTGCCATAAGGATTTTCTATTTATCCTTTCGTGTCCTCGGATCACAGCCATAAACTGAGCATCTATGTTGCTTAATGGCGCCGTTTAACCCATAAACTGACCTCCAATGGAGTGTCTATATTGAGTTGTCGGGGTTTGCCTTCAAAAGTGTTGCCAGTTTTGGCTTTTTTATGCCAAATGTCAGACGATTTCATGAAATCCTATTAGCAGTAAATTTGCCATTTGTAAAAAGGTTTTCGATTCTTTGGTTATTAAGTTATTCATCTCCCTTTTAGTCTGAGCATTAGTACAACTTTGACTTGAAATATCTTGAGATTCTGTGGTCCAATGGTCCTAATGTCATACCATTTTCAGCTCAGGAGGTCTAGAGCTATCAATTGGCATTAAAATATTTCATTTTTAAAGCAAAAAAATTTTTTCGGATTTTTGAAAAAATGTAAAGGGGTAACATCATAAAATTTGCCAAAATGGGGTCGAATCTAAGAATTTTAAATTTTGATGGCGATCGACTAAACTAGTTGTGCAGAGCATAGAAAGGTATAACTTTTTTAGATAGGACACCATTTGGCTGAGTTATGATCAGTCAAAGTTGGAAAAATGAAGAAAAATCCATTTTAAGGTCTCCTCCTAGAACCAATCATCAGCACAACTTTGACTTGTTATATTTTGGAAACCTTTGGTTTAATGGTCCTAATGTCATACCATTTTGAGCTCGGGAGCTCTAAAACTATCGATTGGCATCAAAATATTTCATTTTTAAAGCAAAAAAATTTTTTAAGATTTTTGAAAAAATGTAAAGGGGTAACATCATTTGCCAAAATGGGGTCGAAACTAAAAATTTTAAATTTTGATGTCGATCAATAAAACTAGTTGTGCAGAGCATAGAAAGGTATAAATTTTTATGATAGGACTTCAATTGGCTGAGTTATGATCAGTCAAAGTTGAAAAAATGGCTAATTTTTAAAGTTTGGCAGTGAACTCAGTCTGCTGTTGTTATGATCTATGATTGACAAAAGTAAGTAAAATAGAGAACCCTACGCTTTAACCTATAAGTAAATTTAAATACTTTGTGTCAGAATATTCAAAATTTTCAAAACATTTTTGGCTTTTTAAACTCTAAACTTTTCTTTAAGTCTAATATTTAAAAATATTTAGCAAACTTCTTAGCTACTTTAGCCCAAGTATTTCTGGCTATGCTAGCTCCAACTCTGACCAATTGAGTAGTGCTTGGCCAGCATTAAACCTTAGCCTGTTAAGGTAGAAAGAAATGTTTTTATCTAGCCATGAAAGGCCAACATCCAACGTTGATTGACAGCCTCATTCAATTTGTGGCTCATAGCGTTTGTTGCTTCTTCTTCTTCTACTTCTACTTCTTCTTGCCTGCTCTACTCTATTCTCCTTTATGCTTTCTTTTCTTGGTGTGGCTACAGTGGCTTATTGGAATTGTTTGAATCCCCTTTTAGCTTCATTCTGTTTTCTGTTTTCTTTTTTTGTTGTTGTTGTTGCCTGCTAGTCAGCAAAGTCATTCGATGTGGCGTTTAGAAAATGGGAAATGGGAATCGCACAATGAAAGCCAAAAGAGCCGAGAGCCATTTATGCAACGTGTCGCAATAGAATTGTGTTTTTGTAGCAGCATTCTTGAGGCAGAGTGTGCTAGACTTAAGCAGACCTACCACTAGAGTAGGTAGATAAGAAAATTCATTGAAAATTTCTTATTTTAGTTACTGCTAGCAGACCCTAACACCCACAACTACAGGGTATGCCAAGTTCTTGTGACTTGTGTGTCTGGCAGTTCAGTTGTCGTTTGCAGTGTCAATGACACTGCGTATTTAGTTATTGATATGACCTACTCACTGAACTGGAAGTGAATGTTTCACTGCATGCGAATGTGATCCCTGAACTCAAACAGTGAACAGTAAACAGTTAACAGCAAACAGTAAAGAGACCCAAATTATTTGGCTTCCTACGGTGCTAACTTGTGTTTCAAACAAGCCACCGAAATTAACGGCAATGATTTAGTCTGGGTTCAAGCAGAGGCCACACGAGTCGGCTACGTAATATGCGCTTAATTAAGTGTCTATTAAGGGTCCATAAGGTAAAGTGAGTGTGTGCGTGTGTGCATGTGAGGGTGTGAGTGTGTGCCCCTCTTTTGAGTGTCTGCTCATAGTAAAGTTAATTTTCCGGGGGAGTCGTTTTGAAAATTTAGCCCCAAAAATTTCTGTTTTCACTCGCATGAGACTCATTTTCAATAGACCTCAAACTGCGTAAGCACTTAGCCATGTCTGTGTGAGAGTGTGTGTCTGTACGTGTGTGTGTGAGTGTGTGAGTGTTTGTGTGCAGTGAAGCCTGTAGCGTCGTCTATCTGAAATTGTATTGAAATCCTTTTAACGCCATATCTAAAATTTATGTGCTTGCCAAATTGAATTATTGTGCAAACTCAATTTTGCACGAAATGCGCCCAAGCGGCTACGCCTACAAATGTCTGCTATGCCACGCCCACAAATCATAAAATGACCTTGCAGCTGCGAGCGGGGGTGTGTCGGATCACCCTCTTCGCCCACTAATTCCATTCGATTGCATTAAAAGTGTGTCACAAAAGCACTAAAATATTTAAGACAACAAAATTTCTAATTAGAAAAGTGTTTCGCAGAAAATTTAATTAATTTAAATGATTAAAATTACTATTTAAATATTATAAAATAATTTACAATTTATTACAGCGAATCGCTAGCTTATTTACCATTGTGTTTTAATTAATTGCCTGTTTATTTTGTCTAGTTTGAAATTGAAATTGAAATTCGTGTTTTGCGATTAAGCTACACTAATTGGCAGTCGATGCATTGAGCGTTAATTAAAATTGCATTTATTTCAGTAATTAAATTTAGTCATTAAATGCGAGTATCGTTAGCCGCATATCCTGTAAAGCCAAAATATTTTAGCCATAAACCCGATTGAACCTTGATTGCTAACGAGCTCTTCCACTCGGTCGCATCGAGAATGTCAGGTGATGCAGAACGAAATCACTTATATATATATATATACATGTATATCTTCTATAAAAGTTTCTACTTTTTTTGATTTATGAGCCTTTTTGGGAACTCTAATTTTGAGCTGATGAAAGAACGTATGTAAAGCTTTATGTATATACATGTCATAATGAGTCAAACATCAATCAAATTCTCATTGTCATAAGCAGTAAATAATAAAAATAATAATAATAATAATAATCTGGTATCTATGAAATGAATACATAATTTATGGTATGCTGCTGACGAGCTGCTGCTGCTCTGGCTGCTGATGATTGTTATTATTGTTATCATAACTCATGTGGCTGGCAAATGCGGCGTATGAGTTATATTTATGTTGATTGTTACACACTCTCGCGGTAAGCGGTAAATTATATATCAAAAAATAAATATTATTTCAATAAAGTCGGTAAATATTGCGATTGTTGTTGACATTAAAGTCACTTTGAAGCTCGAAATGAAAATGAAAAATTATGCATAATGAACAGAACGGAAGGAGACAGGGAGTTAGGGAGGCGTCTGCCCCTAGGCCAAAACGGAGGCGTTACAAATTTGCCATCATATCACTTGGGAGTCTGTCTTTCAATCTGTCCCTCTGTCTGTCTGGCTGGGGGACTTGATTTCCAAGTTCATTTGTTGCAGCAACAAAACGCTTAGCACAAAAATAATGATAATATTTGCTGGCCAAGCCAAGTACTGTGGCCAGTACAATTTTGAGTCACTGTTTGGCTTCTTTGGCTTAAATACGAAAAGTCATTCAACACAAAAGCAAAGAGAAATTGTAAAAGAAAATTGTGTGTATGTGTGTGTGTGTGTGTTTCGGGCGTAGCGACTCGTAAATCTGTAAACAGTGAATTGGGCACGCGCTGCGTATACGTAATATGAGAAAATAATTGCTGCGTAGAAAAGCAGCGACAACAATGCGAGTAAATTGCTTTTGAAACAACCAAACACAGGCACAGTGACTCCCTCTACACACACACACACATACACACCCATCCACCCGACAAAAGCTATGATGAATTTGCAAAAAGATTTTTGAAAATAGCCACAAAATGATTTCATTTAACATTGTTTCTTATTTGAGTTTTTTGTGTGTGCGCTGTGTAGCCAATGGCGGTCAACAAAATTGACATTAAACGACTAGACTAGACTTGAAGACTTGGCCAAAGTCATTGCCAAATTACCAGTTTGAGGCGCATTTAAACTGGCCATAAATCACGTTCAAACAGTTGAGAATAAGCTGACATTGGCAGCTGGCAAATGTAATTCTAGGAAGAAACCCAAAGTTTTCAGCAATATTAAGTGGCATAGTTATGGCCAGGATGCTCAGTTTAAACCAACGGTAATAAGAGCATCCTTTTGTCAGGCACTGTTTTTATAGCTTGCCCCGCCGCAGGCAGACTAAACAAAAAACGTGTTGTGGAAAAGCCAAGAGCGATGTGTGTGTGTGTGTGTGTCTGTGGGTGTCAGTGTGTGGGTGTGTGTGAGTGTGTGTGTGTGTGGGTGTATGACAGGTGTATCTTGTATGCATATGAGACATTTGTCAACCTTGTTTGTATGCTCTCGCCCCTTTGTCACTTGCCACCTTTCTGACTTGCCAACCTTCTAGGCTGCCACTCCCCCCCTGCAGGGCCTTTCAGCCTGCGGTTGCACATATAGACAACAGCTGTCACTTTGCATATTTCATGCCCTTTAGCTTTTGAGCAAGGCAGAGCTGGCGACGCCAAAAGTCGTAGCCAATTCTCAGCTGACTCATTCAGCATACAAATTAGTTTAAATAGTTTACGAAACAATACAATAAATAAAATACTTATTTTTAATTTCATTTTGAGAAACTATGCTTTACAGTTCGTTTAATGCACAAAGTTTATAGTGTTGGCGGAAAAAGGCTAAAAAAGCTAGTTTGTTTTAAGAAACTATCCAGAGACAAAAGAGACATAGAAAATTCCACGTTTAAGAGCCTGTCTAAAAATAACTGTTTTATCTAGCTATAAGTTAGCTAAACTGCCAACACTGGCACGTACAAAACACACAACGGAAAACTACAAGAAAATCTGTGACTTTTAATTGCTTAGTGGAAACTTTTTCCCTATTTTTCTCTACCTTTTGTTCGCTTTTGCTGCCTGTCTCTTTTTGTTATTATTTTTTTGTTCTCTGTTACTTAAAATTGTCTTAAATTGCACTCTTTTTTGGTAGCAGCACAACAAATTGGAGTTTTGGTGTTTGTTTTTTATTTTTAATTGCTGAAAGTGGCCATGAAACTATTTAAAAATAAGTTTTATTTTAGTTTATTAAAAACTTCTACTTTATAAACTAATAAATTTATGACTTTTTTCATTACAGCGCAAACTACGAGGGCTGCACAAACAATTGCATTTAAATGCTTAAAGTAAAACTAGAAGGAAATTTATATGAACTAATGATAGGAGTGCCATTAATGTGTTTGAATTCAGATTACATGAATAATTAAGTGTTTTGTGCGTTTGTAGTTTGTGAATTTGATAGAGACAACAGACACTTGTTAGCCGCACAACAAACAATTGTGAGAAACGCGGCTCAAAGTGCTCTGCGGATGCATTTCATTTGGATAGTTAACCGACAAACACAATACGGAGGGATTACGGAGTGCATTGGCCCGTTTACGCAATAGAACGGGCCCCTCAATTCCACCACAACCGCAACCCACTCCGCCCGCCTCGCCGTCGCCCTCCAACGCCAGCGGTAGAGGCACAACCAGCCAACAGTTACCCTCACTAAATCCACATCCACATCCATCGCCACATCCACAACCACAACAGCATCAACATTCACACACAAAGCCCACTGATAGCAGAGGGGAAGTCAGAGCAAGGGGAGCAACTGCAACTGCTACTGCTACAGATGGCAACCACATCAATGGTCTGCCCCACCATGTGAGTACAATTTAATCACTTCAACTTTGTTACTTTGCCACTGTGCAAGTCTGTCTTTGTGGCATGTATTTTAATACCTGCAATTGCCTTCAAATTGTTGTCTTGAACGCCAAAAAAACCAGCTCAAAGCAGAAAAGTGCTACACTCGCTACAAAATTATGAGCACTACACGCTTACTACTATATATAATCTGTATGCTAATAACTAAAAGGGCTGCAAACTATAAGCACTACTTTGTATTTAAACAAAAATTCACCAGAGCAAAAACAATTAATAGTCTTTAAGTAAAGTGTTATAAGCAAAACTTTGTAATGCTAATTGTAATCCACAAATCTCTAGAGCTTTTAATGGAAATGCTTTTTGAAAACAATAAAGGCAAATTTGAGTTTTTATTTGCCGAAGCCAAACAATTTATATGGCAGGTTTAGTACTGCGCTTAAAATTTAAAAAAAATATATATATTAAATGAAGTAATTAAAAACTCTGCAACATAATTTGTGTACAATTATTAAATGTATTGCTTGAAATGAAAAATATTAATTTTAAAAGCTATTTAAACGCTGCGCCAAAAAGTATGCTACAAAAATCGATGTATCATTTCCTGTACCAATACAAACAAAAGCGCACACGTATTAAAGCCAAACAGTAATGGCTACACAACAAAACCAGAGTCAGAGCCAATTTGAAATAGTTTCTCTTTAAAAAGCTTGGACAGGTAACCATTAAATAATTGATATTAAAAAACTTGTGCGGGATTTTACAAAATGGATTTTCAGTGCTGCCGTAATTTGATTTTCACCGATTTCCACACAATATATATATATATATATATATATATACATAAATATATGTATGCTATGGGAGTGAGCATACTGCGTAGCGGTAATTGAGAGCGCAAAAAAAATGAAACAAAAGCAATTTAATTGCTTAACAACATTTTACCATTAGACTTAATTGAATCGCTGAGTCAAATAATAACGATAAGTGGTAGGAGTAGTAGGCGACTGCTAGGAGAAGATAGGGACGTTAAACACTACTAAAGGTGAGCAGCTAAACAGGTAAAATGTTGTACAGTTAAATATTAAGCGCCAGACATAACATGTTAATGAATTTTAATGAGAAATAATGAAGATTACGATACGTTCAAGCAAATCTCATGTATTGTATTAGACAGACCAGTTATAAAACAGGTCGAAAAAGGGGTGCAAACTTGTGCAGTGACATGTGGGATTTGCGACTTAATTAAGACTGAGGTGGCACTTGCCACAACTTACCGTTATGCTGCCTTCAATCGCAGACGTAGGAAAGTATTTGTAAAGCTCTCAGTAGAAAATGTGTCACATGCAGAGTTCTCAAGATTTCAACAACACAATGACGAGCCAAGAAATGTTGTTTACCCAATACAATATATGCATATATCCAATATATATACATATAACTACTGCTGCTTCTTCCATCTCCTTTGTGCTCGGACCACACACACACACACAGTCCTTTGAGTCCTTGGCTTGAGCTCTGTAAATAAAAGTTTAATTTTCAGTAAACTTTCAACACAGAAAATTTAACTACAGTTTTGAGTTGTTTGTTGCCAATCAAAGGTAACTACAGTTTTCCCTTTGTCCCCCTTTTTTCCCTTGAAGTTTTCTTGAAAATTTAGCACATTTTGAGAGACTTACAATGCATAGAACGAGCGCCATTTCTGCTGAGCAGTGTTGTTGAAGTATTTTCAAGTATTCCATTATGTTGAGCAGCCAAAGCAACTGAAAAGGACATTTCAAATGCTGTGAATTGTACAAAAAGTTTTATTAAAAATGGACACAAAAATAATTGAAATTTATTTTCTAAACAGCACTAAAAAATCTCTTAATGAAAGCAAAAAAAAAACTGCCCAATTTGAGCTTAAAGTCTTAATTTCTGAGCACAAAAAACCACAACATAATGTAAACACCTACTTTTAAAGTAAGTCTTCTTTTAATTTACATAAATCTAGACTGGAAAAAGTCATTTACAATCAAAGAAAGGAAAATATTCATGAATATTTTTTGTGGGGAATTTATTGTTATTTCGTGTCACGTTTCCACTGCAACGGAAATTGTCGTCAGTCGTTGCCAAGTGCCACAAATGGAATTGGATTTTGGAATTTGTGAATGTCATAGAAATTTTAGACAAGGAGAATTGAGGGAGCATTGATTATAATTACAGCTGCACGTAGATATTGAGAGAAGGTAATGTAATCATATTAGCTATTGAGTTGAAGTGATTTAATGCAGCTAATTGAATCAATATATCAATAAATATATGTGTAAACTGTCAATCGATTGGCTCGTAAAACTGTCACTGCATAATTTATGATTGTCTGTTGTCGACGACGAGAATCAACGGTGACAGCAGCCTTCAATAAGCAGCAATAACTGTTCATATTACTTGTCTTTTGCTTACATTTACCCTTGGGACACAACTCAATTCCCCCTTGGAGTTGCAAGCGCAAATATGTTGCGCATACGCCAAGTGAGCCCTCTACTAAATCAAGACGATGTGAAACTGATCGAATAACATAAACAAGTTATCTGTCAAACAGAACGTAAACTTAAATTGCCCTCTTTGGGGGCTGAATAAAAGATAAGATAAGATACGAGACTCAATGTTGACAGCATGCTTTGATCCTGTTCCTCCTCCTTATTTCTGCTCCTTTCACCTTTGCCGAGTCACCTACAATCGTGAACTCCTTTGATTTATTTGATTGACAGTTGCAACACAAACTGCCAACAGCTCTCTTGGCTCACAAGAAGGAAAGATAAAGCTTTATTGCTTAACATTGTGTAGCAGTTTATTTAACGACGAGCTGAGCACTTGATTCATTCGAATCAGTTTTATCACTTTAGCTAATTTATTGCCATGAAAATTAAATCAAAATATGAAAACTTTAAAGTTTTTCATAGCTGTATTCACATTGCAGCAAATTAAATATAATTTGATTGCACAAATTCGTAGAACACTGTGAGGAATGGCATACCGTAATATTGCCAACTGAATCCTCAGTAAAACTTAATCGAAAAATACTATATAATACATATAAAATACTAAAAAAAATACAGAGCAAAAAGGGTTGAAGTTTTCTATATAGTTCTGCTGTTTATATTGGTATGAAAAAGGGTTTCTCAGTAAAACATAATTGAAAAATACTAAATAATACACAAAAAATACTAAAAAAAAATACCCACCAAAAAAGATGGAGTTTTCCTATATAATTCTGCTGTTTATATTGGTTGGAAAGAGGATTTCTCACTAAATTTTTCTCGAAAAATACTAAATAATACCTAACAAATACTAATAAAAAATACCCAGCAAAAAGCACTGATGTTTTCTATATTAGTCTGCTGTTTATATTGGTTTGAAAAAGGTTTTCGCAGTACAACATCTTCGAGAAATACTAAATAATACACATAAAATACCAATTAAAATACTCAACTAGAAGGATTGAAGATTTCTATATAATTCTGCTGTTTTCTTCAACTCAGCTTAGTACTCCAGTTTTGTTACTTTACCGGATATGAAACTTACTCTGTTCATAAATTAAAAATCGACATAGCTTCTGCCTGGAACTTAGATAATTGCCAGCACATTAAAGTGTAATGCATAAAATGATTTCTAGCTTGAAAGCAGCCGCGTAATTTGCTGTTATACAGTGACTTAAAGCGGAAATTGAATTCCATAAACTTTGGCCGAGAATCAGAGCAAGGAGTGCAATTAGTGTGTGTACTACGCCCCCTACCCTGCTACGCCCCTTCCCGCCCACTTGTGCAAAAAGGCTTGTTCTGACTAGCATTGGCCTTAAGTTAGAAAAACGGAAACGGAAATGGGGTCGCTATCGATGCGTCAGCTGGGGAAAAACCCAAAAACGCAGAACCTAAAACTTTTTGCGTATAGTTTGGGAAAAGGCAAAAGCGAGGAGGAGAGGACGGTGAAAGGGGAGAGGTGTTGCTGTTGTTTTTGGTGGTGATGGGGCTGCTGCTGCTGATGATGATGTTTCTTTTGGTTGTCATTCAAGTGTTTTAATCAATTCTGATTTAATTTTATGCCCAATTAAGTGTAAAAAGCGTTTGATGTTGAACACAGCAGGCCTGGGAGTTACATTCTGGGTTTTCCAGAGCTTCCCTCTCTCCTTAACCTTCCCTTTCTACTACTTGGAACTCCCTTTCTATCTGTTCATTTCTCACAGTGTGTACAAAGGCACGCAAGCGTGAGCATTGAATATTCTACACACACAAGCACACACACATACACATTTATATATATACACTAGTATATATAGACCTTAACGAGATGTGGCAAGTGATATGAATGCCACACCAACTGGGCTTACAACAAGTTGATGCAACTCTCCTCACTTCGTGTCTCGGTTTGTTTCGCTTCGTTGCCTTTCAACTCTATCTATCCTACTCTCTCTCTCTCTCGCTCTCTCTTGCACACACTCTTACTCACACATCTAATATTCATTCACTCAGTCACACATTTTAGGCTTTAGTAGTTATTATTTAAGTCTTTACTGCTAAACAACCGCCATTATTTTCGCACCTTTTCACCGCAGCTTTTGTCGCTTTCAGTAGCTTCGTCTTAATTGTTTTTTTTGTTGAACTATCTTGACTTTTTATCATTTGGTTCAACTCTCTTCCTATGACAGAATCGAACATTGCTGGCTAAGCGTTACCAAATAAACTTTATCTACAGAAACAACAGAAACTACAAAGACAACAACAACAAGAACAACAGCAACACCTACAACTACTATATCCAGTTCAAGAGCCTCAACTAAACTCAGTTTCTACGCCAGACATTTCAGCAGCTTTTGTCTATATGACTGCCGATCCCATCTCCTTATGTTTTTGGATATGTCTACAGGTAAAACTAGCTAAAACTAATCATTTAGCTTCTTTAACAAACCAAAAAAGCTGAAGAGACTGCTTAAAAACATTAAAATGAATTTTAAAATCAATAAAAGGCACACAAAGCGCACACCGTTATTTTCCTACTTCCTTAGCTTTGTTTTGAGATTAATCAACAAATTAAATGTTTTTATAAAGAAAAACTTTCCTTAGCCGCTTTCTTGCCCTTTGTTAAACTCTTAACTGTTTTCTTTTTGACCAAGTAATTACACTCTCGGTGGCAGCAAAGCGACTGAAGCTTATAAAACCAAAATATCTTTGGTCTTATTGCTTTTTTTCTCTGTGTGGCTAAGAAACTTTTGTGATTTTTGTTTCCTTGGGGTCCCCTTTGCTGTACTCTACCTACATAAATGTGCACGTGGCAATTTTCTTGGAAAATTTAGTAGCCATCGTTCTGGTCGCCACACATGAGGAAACCTCTGCACATTATGGCTTTCAGCTGGAAAGTTTATATGGTCTTAAAAATATGACCATCTACTTGGTCAGCGTAATCAAAGCTTTAAGTTTTACTGTACTTGAAATATTTACGGGAGTATCGACTGTAAAACACCCTGTACAAAAGTTTTACACGCAAAATACAGGTTTTTTCAGATATTCTTTCTATAAGTTATGCTTTTTCGATACTAAAATAATTTATCGTTGAAATCTTCTTCGAGCCCCAACACATACACATTATTCCTTACATATTTATTTAAGGTACATTTTTTTTTTTTATAGATTTAGATACATACATAAATTTCGTTATACATGCTTGTAAATTTGGGGTGTTGGAGATTGTCGTAAGGCTTGTACAACTCGGGAGACTTGGATGTAACTTGAACCATTCAATCCAAGTTAAATCGGTTAAACGATGTTATGTCTTATGTGTATGTATGTATATTATATATATTATTTGAGTGTATATATCTTTTCGATGTTCAAATTTAAACCCATTTTGGGTTTGCGTGTTAAATATATGTGTATACATTCTTGTGTATGTGTGTGTGAGTGAAGAGTGTATGCGTGTACGTGCATGTTAGCTTACTTAATATGTACTAGATCTGTTTTTTCATTAATACTTTAGTTATTCTCACTTTTCTCGCTTTGTGTATCCTCTTCTCTTTCTATCTATATTCAATGTTTATATTTTTTGTGTACACTTTGAATTTCCCATTCATAATGTAACAATTATCACTTTGTTGTGTGTATCTGTATGTGTGTGTCTTATAAGTGTATGTGTATGTGTGTGCGGATGATGTGGATGAACAGTTTGGAGGATTGCAAAAACTACAAACTAATCTTAACATTAACTGTTAACTAGAATTATCACTGGCGCTGTCACTGCCACTGTTACGCTCAACTGTTAATGTTACTGTTACGCTCAACTGTTAGTGATACTGTTACAGTGCAGCGCTCAGAGGGACAGCCACCTTTTTGAGACCACTGCCTACTAATTGTTGGAACATACACACACATCGTCTCAGTTTCTTCTCTTACAAATTTTGTTAGCATGTGAAAAATTTTTAAGGCTTTCCCTTTTGCTTTCATGTATCGATTTCCATAAATTTCTTTTTATGCTTTGATTCATATTTTTTTTTTTTTTTATCTTTTTGGGATTTTCTCATTTTTTTTTTGTTCTTTTTAGATTTTTGATTGAAATGAGCCTTAAAAATTAAAACGCTAGCGCAGATGATAAAGCCAAAAATTGACCAGCGTTTTCAAGTAGTAGGCAGGGCAGTGGACACATGCCCCAAAGTTATTTACTATTTTTTTTTTTCACTGATATCAAAAAAGTTCGAGTATGAAAATTTAACTAAAAACGAATTCCTTTTTAGTTGCGTTGCGCTTACGTCGAGTAACGTACGACAAACATCCACAGATACTTTCAATCAATCTTCATAGATAGATAGATAGATCTTTGGGTAAACTGTTCTATAACATTCATGGATCGAGGATGTCGTTGCCGTTTCTCGCGCCTTTTTGCGAGCCTTTCTTTTATCTTTATGTTATTGATTTTTTTTTCATTACGTTTTTTTTTCTCTGTGGTTTATCCAATTTTTACTTGTTATCCCTCTCCAAGCTAGGCCAGCGTAACGGTCCCTAAAAACTGCATTGGATCTGTCTGTCTGTATGTGTATGTGTACAGTTATTGTGTGCGGTTGTGTTTTGGGT
This sequence comes from Drosophila cardini, assembly GCA_018903735.1. NCBI lineage: Eukaryota > Metazoa > Arthropoda > Insecta > Diptera > Drosophilidae > Drosophila > Drosophila cardini. The sequence goes on along the minus strand of JAEIGM010000001.1, from coordinate 2,090,022 downwards.
TTTTGATTACAGCCAAGTTAATACACAATTAGCAGATTGTTCTCGTTGAATCCAGCCGAGTGTCCGGCATTGCGCACTATGAAATTGGATCCATCAAAGTGCATGCGCTTCTCATTGCGACTGCAAACGGTTCACCCAAAAAAAAAAAAAAAAAAAAAAAAAAATTTTATTTGCACATCTCCACATTCAGACTGCACGATGATCAGTTAGAAAGCTTAACTTACCGCAAAAACAGATGGGATGTTTTGCCCAACGAGGCGGTGCAATGAATGCCCAGGGTTGTTAGCGTAACGGATCCATTTCCAGGGCTGGTGCGAATCAGACCCTTGTTATGCTGACGCGTGACCTTGACAAGGCCATCAGCGGCCTGAATAATGCGAAAACCATTAATGTCGTACATCTCGGTGCCATCATCGGCGCAACTATAAGATGATTTGGCAATCACCTCCTGTGCATCCGGCACAAAGGAGGGACCGTGACGTGAGTCGCTGCAGAAAACCAATTTACATACGTTTGAGAACCAAAAGAGGAGAGCATTAAAGGATTCGTACTCACTCATAAAACACTGCCAGAGTATAGTCCTTAGTCAGGTCAGTGAAAGTGTCGGTTGTTGTGCGTGTTCCAGCGGTATCTACCAGATAAATCAAAGCACACGATTCGCTTGTGAAGCTCACACCCTTGTACCACATTTTGGCATAGCGCCTGAAAGAGACCAAAAGAAGTTCATATAGATATTATAGTATTTCAAGGCAAAGAGAGTCCTTCTATTTGTTCAAAACTTACACAAAGTTGTTGGTCTTCATGCCGTCGTAGGTGACAATTTCCACCTTCGAGCCGCTCTGCAGAATTCTGCCATTGGGATGGATCAGCGCAGAGTTGGTGCCATTTCGGGACAACGAGACAGCGACCATGCTGCGTTGGTTCAAGACACGCACTGCCTTGTCCAAGGTCATGTCAATGCTGTGGAGCAGAAAGGGAGATTTAAATAATTTCATACGACAGTAAAATACCCTGTATTTATTACGAAGCAATCACACAGTCTCTACTACTTACCGTACTCCCTCGCGTAGACGCAGCTGGATGGTACCATTCGACATGGCGATCGGTCCAGAGCCGGGACATGGCGGTGGTGGTGGTGGACTATTCTCAAACTCAAAGGTACGCGAACTGACGCGTCCCAGGGCATGCGGTGGTGGTGGCATTGGCGACGGGTACTGCTGGGTGTGATGCATTTGCGGTTGTGGTGGCTATAGAATGGATGTCAATCATAATTTATACAGAAATTATATATGGAAATATTACCGGACAATAGGCGCCGCCACTCTCATAGCCATAGGGCGTGGCATAGCGAGCAGTTAATGACTTTGTGCCATGAACAAGTGGCTCCAAATCGGGTGCAATAGCTGTCAACAGTGGCTGCGAGTGGTGCATGGCCATGCCAATGCCACGATATGATGCAGCCCCGCCTCCGCCTCCTCCGCCACTGGCATTTGTTTGGCTGGAACACTCCTTGGCCAACACGGCGGTGTTTGTGCCGACACTAGCACTACCGCTATTCAGCGACATGCTGCTCATCCGCGATGATAGCGAAGCAGCTGTTCCAGACAAGCGCATCGAGGATTGCTATAGAATCATTGAAAAGAAAATTAGAATTATATCGGTATAAAATTCTTGGCGAATTAAAGCCTGAGCGTTCTTTGAGGCATGCTAGTGACGAAAGTAGCCTTTAAAATCCCTATAAACCAACAAATCAGACAACTAAGACCTTTTTGGCACAGACAAACCTGAAGAAGAGTCTTTTGCCAAGAGCACACAACTTTAGTCACTAGTTAGCACTGCCTTTCAAAGTCATCTGACATTACTAAAGCTGACTCAAACCACAAAAATGACTGCACTTAAAGCAGCAACTGCAGTAGAACAAATTCTCATTTTATAATTAATAAGAAACATTTAGAAAATGATTCAAAGTTGGCTTAATAAAACAAGCGAAGACAAATGAAAATGGCTCAAAGCATTGCCTGAAAACTGTACCGACTAAAAGGCAATTAACAAATAATTAAAAAGTTAAATTAATTGTTTAAAGAAGACATTGTTTAAAGAAATTGTTGCAACATGAAGTTGCAATAATTTTTCCATATGAAAAATGACTCACAACCGATTGACAGCTGTCAGTTGGGGTCTATACAAAAAAGAGGAAATCTTGAAAAAAGTTTGATGGATTACTAACCGGGGATGGGTTGTTGTTGGTGTACACGGAGCGTTGGCGCACCCCATTTGGAGCCTTGGTGGGAGATCGCAAGATGTTGTTGATCTTGTCGTTCATTTGGGCACGGGACAGAAAGTCTTCGGCATTAAAGATGCCGACACGCCCACTTTTGGGTGTAACAATGACATCGGGTTGTTGCTTTGATTCATCACATGTGGCGAGCTGGCACTGCACCTCCTTGGTGTTCGGTTTGGTAACTGGAACCATTCTCTATCTTTCTTGTCTCTTTGGTGTCTTCTTGTGGCTAACAATAACAGTTGACTTTCTGCTGATTATATTTACTATATCTTTTAATCTTTAATATATATTTATATATATATTGTTGTTGTTCTTGTTGCTGTTTTGTTTTTTGGAACGACTTGCGCGGAGATGGGAATGCGAAAAACCAAAGATTGCTCGACACAACGACTCAAAGAGAGGAATTTAATTTTTACTTTTTTTTATTTTCTACTTTCAAGAGCTCTGCTCACTGCGAAAATTTGTGAAAGAATGATTTGACCAGCTGCTGTCCTTTAGCAAGTCATCTTAAATTTGGCATTACATTGGGCCTACTATGATTACCTAGGCTAAAAAATGTGTGTTGGAAAACGCTCAAATAACGTAAGTTGTTGTTAAGTTAAGGAACAGTTATGCCAAAGACTTCTATGGACTCATTTACTTATAAACTATAAGAAAATTTAATTTTAACCCGTTTTAACTTCTAGTAAACTGCCTAATTTTATGTTTTAAATTGTATATTTGTGCGTTTTGCAACACTTAAACTGACATTAGTTCAAATTGACAGCAAAATGTCAAGCGTTTCAGCGTAGAGTTGCCAACCTAATTCAATTGATGGCACAAAAGTCATTTAATTTGTCATTTTCTTTAGCTATAGAATTCCTTTGGCTAAAAATCAGCTCTGGAAATAAAACTGAGAGCACTTTAGTCAGCTTTATTATTATTATTATTCAGTTATCAACGAGTGTTTTTTAAGCTTTACCAATAGACGGCAACAGCTACTAGTTTTCTGAGTTTAATGGACTTGGCCATAAAGCGACCTTGCCCATGGCGAAATTATCATCATCATCATCATTATTGTCAGTTGTGTTGCCAAATTTGACAAATTTGCTTCAATTGGCAGTACGCAGTGAGTATTCATGGTTATTGGCCGAGAACAGGGTCTTCCTCTGCTTTGGGCCACTTCCGTGACAAGCGAAAGTGTGCAATAGAAATTAGACAAGACAGACAAGGGGAAAGAGAGTGAGAGAGTGAAAGACAGAGAGAGAGAGATAGAGGGACGTCAATTAGCCATAGACGACAATTCATAAGTCTCCTTCAAGTTGTTTATTTAACTTTGTGTGAGGTTGGAAACCCCTTGAACTTCGACAACAACAAAAATTTGTGTGACAATTGTCACAATAATTCAAAGACCCTGTAGTTAAATGGAGTAGAGGGTAGTACTACATAAAAAAATAGTACAGAAGGAGTAACAGATCTTATAAAATATTTCGTTTCTAGTCTCTCAGAGACTATAAGAGCTAGATTCCTTTAATTAGCATATCAAAAATCGGCAGCAAATCAATTTCTAGTAAGGTAACTTTCTGTTTTTTCCATTTTAATCATCTAATTATCTGCCTCAGTTTAAAGTACAGGGTCTTTTCCTGTCTGCCTGCTCTTTAGCAACCTTTTCTACCACTTTTTTTTTGGTTTTGCCAATTGCAATTGTCATCAAATTGAGTTAGTTTTCGCTTTAGCAGCTCTGACAAGTCTCTATTGCCGTTGATTTATTGTGTTTTGGCCTGGCTAATGAGCGCATTGACTCCTTGCAACATTTGGCCATCGGCCCACGCACAATTCATGTATTTATATACTTATTTTTTTTGCACAGCATAGCAAAAACAAGTACATATAGTAAAAAAATACATATATTAGTATTTTTATGTAAAATATTTGGTATATTTTTAGTAGCTGCTGCTCATTAAAATACTGTTGCAATTTAAGTTGTTTGCCTCCCACGCATTGCATTGACTCAGTTTAAAGCAACTTAAAATAAATTTCAACTGCAACAAAAAAAAAGATAAATTGTATATAGCGACAGATGGGGGACATTTTTGGACAAGTCCGATTCACAGTGAGTGCCCGAGAGAGAAATACGGAAATTCATTTGAATTCCGAAAAAAATAGCCAGACAAATTGGATAACCTCCCGAAACACATCCATTTTTTTTTCATTTTGGGTAAATACAAATTTGTCGAGAGCCTTTTGGGTTGTTAGGTGTTTGGGTGTTTGTTTCTTGCCCCACTGTGCGTACAGTTTTTTAATTAACTAGTCGTCTATATGCAGAGAGTGCAATTTTAGCCACAAAACACTGGTAATATCCAGTGTCATTCGCGTATATATAGAAATGTTGTGACACAAACAGCAAAAGTCTGTCACAAAACATAAAAATAGCTTTTGTTATGCGACGACGAACTATGGAAGTGGTAAAAACTATTCTGCCATATCTATAACAGACTATAACAGACTATAGCACACAAAAAGAGGCTAAAACAAAGCAAAGCTATAATTTAAAAAAATATGAAAGCAATTAAAACGGGATTTCTATGCAGTTAAAACTGAAACTGGGTCAAAATAATTAAAATATTCATAATATTATGAAAAGTAATTAATAAATTGTTGTAAAAAGGATTTTTGAAGCTCAAATTGGCTTTACTTAGCATTAATACTACTACTTAAAGCAGCATAAACTGTAAATTGGCTACAATTGAGCTGCTCGACTGTTAAATTAAATTTACTAAATTTATGTTAATCTACGACTGCAATTGATGACAAACAGCAAACTCCTTAGTTTCTCATAGAGTATTTGCTAGTCGAATACTTCAACTCTACTTCTTAATTAGTTTAGCTTGTGCGTAAGAAGAAAACCACCAAAAAAAAAAAAAAAAAGTTGTGCAACAGCTCGAAAAATAGCGCAGTTGGAAAGCGTGAAAAACAACAAAACTATTTTCGTGGCGACAAAATTTATAGTCATGTCAATGAACTGTGTGCACTGTGCAGATTTCCACACACAGCGAACAGTGGAACTGGAACTGAAATGGAATGGAATGGATCGAGTCATGGTTTAATAATGGAATCTATAGTATATGAAAGATATGTTTGCTGACGTCATGAACGTTGAAGTTTGTGGCATAATTGAAACTGAAATGTCTTGGGCTACTTTAAGCCATTTTTGTTTATTTTATTGAGTGAGTGGCGCTTTTATTTATAATTATTTGCATTTTTGTTATTGTTTTTTACGCAATTCATGCATTAAAAACAATTAACAGAGAAGCGACACAAGCTTTTGTTGTGGGCAATCTGAAATTAATTGGTTGTCAACATCAGTAGCAGCACCAGAATACGATATATACATACGATATATATATATATCTATATTGAGTGAACAAATAATTATGTATATATATATAATATATATAATATATATAGGGTAGCTTCGTTCGTAGGCATCTTTGTTGACCATTCATGCGTTAAACTCATGCTCATATACTCAACTCTATTTCATACATAACAATTTGAACACGTTTCGATTTTGAATTGTGGTTTTTAAATTATATAGACATACTATATATATATATTTTTCTTTTTTATTTGCATTCTCCAGTCAGTTTTTTGTCACTTGGTATTCAGTTTTGAAAGCTCATGTAAATTTGAGTGACTTTTGTTTACCCAGACGTCCCAATGGTACGAGACATACAAATCCCACGAACTTTGGGCTTTGTCGGTTTTGTCAAGTGATTCATTGGGATTTCCTGGAAATGGGTTTTGGTAACATTAACAGACACGAACAGACCAACGGACTGTCTCTGCCAGTGATTTGAAATCTGTATACGAAATCGCTCTTCATTAAAATAGCTCAAAAGTGTGCCCAAGTGCGATATATTTGCCGATATATATGCGTCAGTTTCAACTTTGTAGGTTTGACGTCATCAAAACGTTGCGTCTGCCAAATGTGCACAGTGGCGCCCTCAGGCGTGCAAGTGCCAAAGCAGCCCCACTGGCGACGCCACTGTTTCAAGCGAAAGGTGTGCTAAGATTATGGAGGCGTACAGGGGCGAGGGCGTGGCAAATCTTTCGTAAGATTTAATGTCTGTTGGCGATTTGCCCGTTTTGTCAAACAAAATTTTACGCTTAATTTAAGCGGCAAACATCTGAAGTGACGTTGTCGCTTCTACTTTGATTTTCATTTCATTTCTCTAGCTCGAAATAGGCCAAAAGTGTTCATCAATAATTAATACACTGTGCGAAAAACGAGACTAAAATGTATGTTTATTTAAAATAGACATTTGCTAGCTGTCTAATTAGTTTACAAAGGTCGAATCGTGTCTATAAATAAAACAAAGGCAATCAATTAAAGCAAATCCTTCAGACTTCACAGACTTTTCAAGTACTGCTATTCCAATATACTGTTATTTGTTTTTTATTCTATTTTTCAGTTCATTTTTCAATAGAGAATTTTGGCATTTTGTTGAGTTGATTTCAAAGTACTTTGATATTTATTGCTTTCATTTCACCTTTCGTGACTTCTGTGGCAACATTTTGCAGACGTGCCTCTCTTGGGCGTATCAGCCACGCCTACTATTTCTGCGTTCCAGTTCTCTCTAGGGGGAAAGGAGAGGAGGGGAGGGGAGGGGTTTGTTGGGAGGCGGCATTATGTCTGTTGTGCTCTGTTCGACGTACAATCGCAGCGGCATAAATCACGCGACTTTTAGTCGAATTTTCCGCCTTCTTTGACTTTTCCTTTGCCTTTATCTTTTGTTATTATTGCTGTCGTTCACATGCTCAATTTTTATTATTTTCATTAATTTTTTGTGTGTTGTTTTTAACACATGCAGTAGTATTGTGCAATTCGTGACTTTTCTTGCCTTTATTTTCCGTTTTTTTTGATTCTTTTTTATTTCACCAAATGGGCAACAATAAATTTTATTTATTTTTAACAAACAGGAGGAAAACAGCAGTGGGTGGAAAGGTGGAGAGAGGAGAGGAGAGAGAGAGAGAGAGAAGCAGGTGCAACTCGACTTCTGTTTATTGACAAAGTCTTTGGTTGCAATCATTATGACTATGACTTCATAAAGCCAAAGGCAAAGGGAACAAAATGGCTGCATAGTTTCCGGTTGCAATGGCGCTTTGTGTGGCCAGACAGCAGGGGGGGTAGAGAGGGAGGAGCGTGTTCAGACCCGACTGAGACACCGAGGAATTCGAATTGTCATGAGTTCAATGCACTGCACAAAGCAGCAAATTCCTTTGGCGACAGTCATTGTAATGCCAATTGGGCATTAAACACAGCCAACTATTGTCAGTCTGGCATACCCTCTCTATGTCCCCCCCGTTTCCTGTTTAGCCCCTGCTACCCACCAGACAGCGAACATCTAAATGGAAATGGAAATATTGTCGACGCACTCATTGCACGTAACTTCTGTTACTCCCCTCTTGGGTAATGTCTTGCCACACAGAGCTGTCAGTCCCAGTCATTTATATACCCGACTACAAGACAAACGAAGTAAATTTATAATGTGGCACAAACTCACACACACACACAAACACACTCCCACACACACACACACACCTTACAGGCTGTCAGTGAAAGTCCCTTTCTGAGTTTATAGGGGGCTGGGCAGTATCCAAAATAAATAACTCGTACATCAGTTGAACAATTGCTGTCCCATATTTTTTTGTATACTTTTAAATACTCTAACCTAGGGGGTTAAAGGGGTATACAGAGCAGACGATTTTACCCTATAAGCCTATAGCAAAAAGTGTAGTTGGTTTACCACTACTTGAAACTAAAGACTTTATATGCGAATCACTTTACATTTTAACTACTTCCTAGCTAATACTAAGTCTTATCCTAAATCATAAGTTATCTTTTAATAGTAAATACTCGTTACTTACCTAATCCAGTCCAAATAGCTAGTCACACGTGTAAGCCCCGGGAGTTCTCCGTACTCACAGCCGTAAATAGCGGTGAAGGAAGTGATGATAATTAGTTTTCCCGAGCTGAGCAGCACCAGAGAAGCACCGAAGTCTCCACTGCAGTTGGTTTTCTTATGGGGCGTGGCAACGCCTCGTTGACCGCCTTAGAGTCCACCACATTGCCATAAAAGCTCTCACACTCCTCCTCCTCAGTTATAGTATCAGATATGGCGTATTGCAGGGTATTCGAAGCGTCATAAAACCTTGTTAAATAACTGCTCGATATGGAGGGCAACTCGATTTTATTGCATTACTCATTGAAGGTCAACACAGGTGTATTAATCAGCGCTATGTCGTGGGTTAGGGGGCAATAGGTGAACTCGGGATGTTCCACAAATTTCCATGGGGGACACCCACTGATAAAGCCGCGCCGATGTATCATAAAAGATAAGCACTCCAGTGGACCTATAAACAATAGTATTCTATTAGTAATTTAGGGTTTTTTGTTAATTAAATTCAATAACTCATTCAGCCGTGCAGTGAGCCCGCTGTTAACAGAAATTCAGTGCCAATAATTGTCACAGCAGATAGCGCAGGAGGAGCTCTGCCCCACCTGGTAGGGAAACTGTGCCTCCACAGCGTTTGGGCATTTAAAATGCGGTCTTCTACAGGTCTTATACCCCTAAAGCACGGGTATTCCGTAGTCGACTCTTTACAGTCAGTTTTAGTTAAATTTCATACGATTTGTTTATTGTCTTTGTCACTTGTAGCTTTCTGTTGGCTACTGTCAAGTAAATATCTCCCATATATATCCCTCGTATCACAGCCATCTGATATTTCCACAGCACACATCTCTGACGTCTCCTGGCGTATTGGGCACACAGAGTATATTATGTTAAATTCAAAATTTATTTCCGTAATAAAATGAAAGAGATTCTTTGCAGGCACTTTTAAGTTAATGTTTAAATTTATTGTTCATCTGCTTGATGGTAAGCACTGAGGTGCACCACAATCAGGTAATGAGGCCAACAAAAATATTAATAACATTCCCAAAAAATTGTTGCCCAACTTTTAGTTGTTGTACACCAAAAGTTTTTAAGCTGCTTTTCAGCATTATTTTTTCTCTAAGCCAAATTGAGAAAAACAATATAAAGAAAAAATAAAAAACTCGAAAGAGTTTTTATTTGATTCAAGTTCTTGGTAAAATGCAGTTTTATACACTCTGCAAGAGTATACTGGGATTGTGAAAAGTATGCAAAAGTATGTAATCTGGATGCCAAAGTCCTCAGGTATGTGGTCCACAGCTCAATACTTAAAATGACGATTTTCCCAACTTTGACTGATCATAAATCAGCCAAATGAAGCGATATCTTAAAAAGTCATACCTTTTTTTACTCTGGACAACTAGCAGAATCAATCGCAATCAAAATCTAAAATTCTCAAAATCGAACCCATTTTGTCAAATTTGGATGTCAGAGTCCTCAGATATGTAGTCCACAGTTCAATATTCAGGATTGACAATTTTCCCAACTTTGACTGATCATAACTCAACCAAATGAAGAGATATCTTAAAAAGTCATACCTTTTTATACTCTGGACAATTAGGAGAATCAATCGCAATCAAAATCTAAAATTCTCAAAATCGAACCCATTTTGTTAAAATTGGATGCCTGAGTCCTCAGGTCCTAGTCCACAGCTCAATATTTAAAATTCACAATTTTCGCAACTTTGACTGATCATAACTCAGCCAAATGAAGAGATATCTTAAAAAGTCATACCTTTTTATACTCTGGACAATTAGGAGAATCAATCGCAATCAAAATCTAAAATTCTCAAAATCGAACCCATTTTGTCAAATTTGGATGCCAAAGTCCTCAGATATATGGTCCACAGCTCAATATTTAAAATTCACAATTTTCCAAACTTTGACTGATCATAACTCAGCCAAATGAAGAGATATCTTAAAAAGTCATACCTTTTTATACTCTGGACAATTAGGAGAATCAATCGCAATCAAAATCTAAAATTCTCAAAATCGAACCCATTTTGTCAAATTTGGATGCCAAAGTCCTCAGATATATGGTCCACAGCTCAATATTTAAAATTCACAATTTTCCAAACTTTGACTGATCATAACTCAGCCAAATGAAGAGATATCTTAAAAAGTCATACCTTTTTATACTCTGGACAATTAGGAGAATCAATCGCAATCAAAATCTAAAATTCTCAAAATCGAACCCATTTTGTCAAATTTGGATGCCAGAGTCCTCAGATATGTGGTCCACAGCTCAATACTTAAAATGACGATTTTCCCAACTTTGACTGATCATAACTCAGCCAAATGAAGAGATATCTTAAAAAGTCATACCTTTTTATAATCTGGACAACTAGCAGAATCAATCGCAATCAAAATCTAAAATTCTCAAAATCGAACACATTTTGTCAAATTTGGATGCCAGAGTCCTCAGATATGTGGTCCACAGTTCAATATTTAAAATTCGGAATTTTCCCAACTTTGACTGATCATAACTCAGTCAAATGAAGAGATATCTTAAAAAGTCATACCTTTTTATACTCAGGACTACTAGGAGAATCAATCGCAATCAAAATCTAAAATTCTCAAAATCGAACCCATTTTGTTAAAATTGGATGCCAGAGTCCTCAGATATGTGGTCCACTCTAAATACTTAAAATTCACAATTTTCCCAACTTTGACTGATCATAACTCAGCCAAATGAAGAGATATCTTAAAAAGTCATACCTTTCTATAATCTGGACAATTAGCAGAATCAATCGCAATCAAAATCTAAAATTCTCGAAATCGAACCCATTTTGTTAAAATTGGATGCCAGAGTCCTCAGATATGTGGTACACTCTAAATACTTAAAATTCACAATTTTCCCAACTTTGACTGATCATAACTCAGCCAAATGAAGAGATATCTTAAAAAGTCATACCTTTCTATAATCTGGACAATTAGCAGAATCAATCGCAATCAAAATCTAAAATTCTCAAAATCGAACCCATTTTGTTAAAATTGGATGCCAGAGTCCTCAGATATGTGGTACACTCTAAATACTTAAAATTCACAATTTTCCCAACTTTGACTGACCATAACTCAGCCAAATGAAGAGATATCTTAAAAAGTCATACCTTTCTATAATCTGGACAATTAGCAGAATCAATCGCAATCAAAATCTAAAATTCTCAAAATCGAACCCATTTTGTTAAAATTGGATGCCAGAGTCCTCAGATATGTGGTCCACAGTTCAATATTCAGGATTGACAATTTTCCCAACTTTGACTGATCATAACTCAGCCAAATGAAGAGATATCTTAAAAAGTCATACCTTTCTATAATCTGGACAACTAACAGAATCAATCGCAATCAAAATCTAAAATTCTTAAAATCTAACACATTTTGTCAAATTTGGATGCCAGAGTCCTAAGATATGTGGTCCACAGCCACATATGTATAACCATATAATCGGGAATAAAATGCAGAGAGTACTCTATGGTCGGGCGTGCTCGACTGTACTTTTCTTTCTTGTTTATCAAACAAACGATCGATAAGCTTTTCATTGCAATCGCTCTTAATTTGAATAAGCTTTTGTTTGGAGCTCTTTGTTGATTGCCAATCACTCAGTTTGTCAACACAAAAGTTATTCAATCAGTAGATCTAATATTTATCAGATTTTCTGCTTTTTTAGATTAAATTTCAACAAGTTGTTGAACTCTTTATGATACGAACAACATATCATAATGGAAACTGATAGATTTTCGCCAAATGTTACATATTGCTCGACGATTTGCAATCTCAAATGCCAATTTTGCTGTCTGACCCAAGAAAAATGTTGGCTAAAAACAGAAAAGGGGCGTGACGCGATTGCCGTTTTGCTACTTTTGATGTCAGCTATGAAATGGGAGAATGGGGCGGTGGAAAATGACGGGTGACAGCGAGTTGTGTTTCCCATGCAAACAGTTTTTCGTGCTTTTTTTCCAAAGTGCCAAAAAGCATGTCAAGGGAGCGAAAGCAGAGCAACATCAAAATGTCAGCGACAACGGCAACTGTCAAATGCTATTTAAGTTGTTGTTGTTGTTGTAGCTGTTACTGCTGTTAGTTTAATGCGTAAAGTTGACAGGCAGAGACATGCATATACTTGCACAGACAGACACAAATAACTACAAATGTCTGTAAGTCCAAAGTTACAAATGTTATGATTCATTTTACAGCTGTTAAGTGCAGTGAGACACCCTGTAAGATAGTGAAACACCCCAAAAAACACCCTAAATCGATTTCCATTTCACATACAAATCAAGTACAGTCTATGGGAGTGTTTAGGCCCTTTTGCGTGTGGGCCATAATGAGGCATGACTAACTACATACAATTGCCGCACTTAAGTAAGTACTTAAGGAATGAGTTAAGTGGGGAGTGGAGAGGGAGGAGGAGAGTGAGGTAACAAGGACAAAGTATTTGCTTGGTCTGCTAAGTAGGCGGCAGTCCTTGGTCCCGCCCCCTTCTTTGAGTAAATACCACAGTCGAGTGTTGAGTTTATCTTTAACCTAATCGACAGAGAGTTTAGTTTGCCTTGAGGCAATAATAAGAACGGATTAGGACAATTAAAAGGACATACACCTACAGTGGGTACCATAATTATTTGCTCTTTGCCAACGGCTGATTATTCTGAGCACTTTTATGACCAGTGCTGCAAAATCTACGTATTTTTACGTAGATTTACGTATTTTCAGCCCCGATCTACGTATCTACGTATAGAGCTCCCAAATCTACGTATTTTTTTTAAATTGTACAAAAAAAAATTTTAGCAAATTTTTTTTATTTAGATATAAACAAGAATTTAAATGTTTAATTTAAAAGTAAACGAGTAATTTGCTATTTACCAACACTAACAGTGTGCTAGCAGCAAGCTTAAGTCAAGATGTTGCCTAATGTTGCCAGAAAGAACAGGCTGGCAACGATATTCATTATTCTCAGCTGTGCAGCACATGTAAATTTTTGATGGTTCCCTTCTTTTTCCTTTTTTGTCAGAGTTTGCTCAAAATATTTTAACATTGCCGCATAGCAGCGCAAATTTTGAAAGAATTTTTTCTGAGATAACTTTAATTAAAACGAATAAAAGGAATTGTTTAGGCACAGAAACCCTAAAAGGATTATTGTTCACAAAAGATCATTTAAAGCAAATATCATCTGAGCCATCGAAAGAGCACCTAAGCTATTTTAATAAAAATATTCACTCCTAAATATTAAAAAAAATGTTAATTTTATTAATAAGAACTTATATGTAAACAAATATGGCATATATATAATTAAAATACCCTTTATGATTGGCTTTGTTTGACTTAAAAAAAAAATACGTAGATCTACGTATTTGACCAAATTTTGGCTACGTAAAAATACGTAGATTTTTAGTTCAAGCTACGTATAAAAAAAAATTTCATTTTGCAGCACTGTTTATGACATCAATGTTGTCGTTGTTGTTGTTCTAGTTGTTTTGCTGTTTTCATTGCCTTGGTCGTGCCAGCTAATTTAAATACTACATAAAAATGTCATCAACTTGTTTGACAGACAGACAGAGTGAGACAGAGAGAGATAGAGATAGCTATATAGTAAGAGAGTGAGAGAGGTATAGAACTAAATGTGCCATTTGCTGGAATTTATGTTTGCTTTTAACGCGTATTTAATTTGCTTTAATTAGCTGGCAATTGAAGACCAAAGATTATGGCCAACATGTGGGCGTGTTAACGGAAGTTTAAAACGCCCAAACTGACCTCGCTGAACACTATGCACGGGGTCAGTTTTCAGCCAGACCAGACAGACAGATAGATAGACATAAACCCGCTTCGAAGAAACCCGCTAAAAGTGTTTTTAATTGGCTGCTGGCGGCATTTTTATTTTTTTCTTCTTTTTTTAGCATATATTACAAGTGGAGTCTTGTCCTTTTAGCCATGTCTCATGGCATGCATTTGATGCTAATTACAGTTACCAACATGGTGAGCATACAAAGGATGCTTGTCCTTGCCTTGCGGCATCCACTTTTACCAGGTATAATGGCATTGTGATTGCCACCCACAGCGCCCAACCCACCGCCATGAACAGCACCACCCCCATGACTTCCCCCTCCCACAGCAGCCCCTCCACTTGTGTTGTAAACTCTTCCGTTGTGTCCGTTGCACAGATTCTCTTGGCAGCTGCGATAGTAGGTGCGAAATGAGCCATCCGTTTTGACTCCGTTGAGCAACTGCAACAAATATTTAAATCACTTTTGATACATAACCAATCTGTCTAGCAATTGGTAGCACTACACTGCCATGCCCACTTTCCAGGGGGGCGGAGGAGACATACTCACAAGCGGCTTATCCGAACACTCACGTAGAAAGGAGTCGACTTTGTTTGCATTGTGCTGAAGGCGATGGAGATAACGGCAGTAAAAGTGGGAGGGAGAGAGATAGAGAGTGAAAGAGATAGAGAGAGTGAGGAAGGAATAGATACATCAGCAAATTTCACAATTTTTCTTAAAACGGATGTGCTTTTTTTTTACTTTATTAAAATTCTTCACATTTTTCTATCGATTTCCTGCATTGAGCTCCTTTGAGTTTTTCAATAAAATCAAACATTTGCTTCAAATAAATCTGGACTAAAAGCACTTCATGTTTGAGTACTAAAAGGCTTTTTAAATGCCAAGTTAAATGTTTTAAACCTAAGCTAAAATCAGAACATATGATTTAAAACTCCAATAATCTATAATATGCTTTGTTTACAGAACACAGTTTTCCATTTCCAATTCCTAGTCATTAAAATCGACTTAAAACCTTTTAATAAATAAAATCATTTACTAAGAATTCTCTTCTACAACAACACAAATCAAACTGCTACTAATTCCTAGAACAAAACTGAAATTTAATCTTTTTTTTTAAGCTTTTTACTTGTTGCCGCTTGAATTGAATTTTCCTTATCGCTCCTCATCGGAGCAGGAAGATAAAGTTTTAATTGCATTATGTCGAGCAGTCCATGCAGCTCTTTGTATCCTCTTATTCTGGGCATACAGGGAATGAGAAAAGATACTTTTTTTGTCTGTCTCTCTTGTTGTTGTTGTTCATTTCCATGCAGGCTTAAAGTAACTTTGATCCGAACAAATTCAATAACAAAGAGTTCAAGGTTTCATGACTAATGAAGCACTGGCAAATGTTTACCCAACTCTTTATACAGAGAGGAATAGTATAAATCCAGAACAGAAAAAAAAGTGAATGATAAAGTTAAAGTTAGCGTTGACTTTCAGTTGGGCCTATGAGGAGGAAAAACGGAAAAGCGGAGCAGGAAAAGCGATGACACTCTGCGTATGCTGTATCTCAGCGGCTTTTGTGGTCTTATACGCCTTTTTGGCTTTCCATTAAATTATGGTAATGGACTTTTTTATACTCCTCTGTGTGTGTGTGTGTTTGGTGGTGTGTGTGGCACTTCTATTTGGTCTGGTTTGAAATTAAAACACAAAAGCTTCAATGTCAACAGACGTGCTTTCATTCTGCTTTGCTTGTTCACATTTCTGCATAAGAACAATCGCCTGATTACATGCCAAAAAAAGAACTAGAGACTGGGAGACAGCGAGACAATTCTACGCGACTGATAGATTAAATTGTGAGATTTTTTCTAAGACTCTTTCTGCCGACCTTCAGCTCAAGTCCTTTCAAGCACTTGACTTTGGCCATTTGTATGCCAAGTTTTTATTACAAATTGCAGCTTTGTGCTTTGGGCGCACACAAAAAAAGGCTAAAAGAAAAGGCAGCGACTTTACGTTTTGCTCAGCAGTTGCTGCATAAGTTTATCACTTCAGACAGTTGAATTTAGGCAAAAGGTATGCACGACTTGTGGGTACGGTTGGAAGCCAGTTAAAGTCTTTAAGTCTCAAGTCGATTAAATATGAGATCAGTGAATGTTACTCAAAAAAGATACAAACTTCATTCTCATACACATTACTCATACGCCACATGGCACCAAATATATTCAATTACTTTGTACGCTTAAGAGTTTAGTTTTATAGCCACTCGTTGGCTACGTGAGACCAGCTAATTTGCGGCAAAAACTCAAGTTTCGGCTACAAAGTTGCCACACTCACAAAAACTTATCCAGCTGCTTTAACCAAGTGCATCGATGGGGAGAGAGAGAGAAGGGGAGAAAGGGGGTGGGTGAGTAAAACCAAAAGTCGTGTGGCAAATGCAATTTTGTTGCTGCCACAATCAAGCAGCTGCGGCTCAGTCGGCGTACGTGTGGAGTTAAACTGGGAATAAGTAGAAGTACTTCATGCCATGATTATAACTATGGGGGAGCGCTAGAAGTTGCTACATTTGATGGCGATTGGCAACAGGCGAGAGTGTAACCGACTGCCAAAGACCCTGTACTACAAAATCATTTCTATCAAGTTTATTCTTGGAGATTACTTATCAGACCTTCTTCTATCCTGGCAACGGGCGAGAGTGTAATCGACTGCCAAATACCCTGTACTACAAAATCGTTTCTATCAAGTTTATTCTTGGAAATCAAACCCTATATACCCCTTTTATACCCCTCAAACACTCACAATCAACTCTTTCCGCACCGTGAGGCAATACTTCTTGGTACAGTTAATGGCTCGATTCGCGCTGGCATTCGTGATGCAGGTGGCATCATTCTGGTTCAACGTGTAGCTGCAGACATAGCACTGCAATGCTGCAAAAGTCCAGAAAGATACATGAAAATTCTATAGAGTGGAAAACTACTTAAAATACTAGATGTGTGTAAGGTGTACAAAATAAGCAAAAAATAAACGAAAATAAGTAAATACGAAAATAAGCATATCACAATAATTGAACGAGGTCATGACGTTGCCTTTCATTTTCATTTTGATTTTCGTTTTCATTTGCTGATGATGATAATGTTGATGCTGATGTTGATGTAGCCGTTAATGATGTTGTGCTTTTCTTAGATTTTATTTATAGCCAACAGCGCAACAGAGCGACAACATCAAAATCTATAAAAACACAATTTCTAACTATTTAATGTATTTTTATTCAAATTAATTGCATTAAAGTGAGAATTTTGGCAACAGACTATCTGTCTATTTGCCAAGTGGCACGACAGCGTCCTCGACATGTATCTATCTGTATATTTGTTAGATTTTTTCTTCTATTTTTCTATATGCGTTTTGTGTAATAACAATGACGTCAATAGACAGCAACAAGAATAGCAACAGGCAGAGGCAAAAAAAACTTGTAGCTGTAAGCAGATTCATGACACGAGACTTTGGGGGCCTCATAAAACTACTCAGAAATAGGTAAAATTTGTAATACTCTTTGGTTTATCTAATTTTACAGAATACTAGATGAATTTACAATGCCCTCTGTAAGGGTATAGGAACAGAAAATCATATTTTGCTTACGTTGTCGGTTCTCAGACCCCAAACGACCCTGTAAACTGTCGATTGTCCAACAGCTGGCACAACTGAGGCAAAATCCCCTTCAATACCCTTCCTTCCCGCCTCGAAATTTATTTTAATAGGTCATTTACGGATCGGCAATTTCATCGTAAAATCAGTGAATAGAAATTTTAACAGTTAACTCAGATAATTTGTGTTTATTTTTAAATCGTTTACACTGCAAGTTCTGCATAAAACCCAAAGACAAAAACTGAGAATCCGTCAGAGTACCGCTCAGTCATTCATTCGTGCAAAATTATAGCACCACAAAATTAAACAAAACATATCAAAATTATCTTTAAAGACAGTGGGTAGAGTATAGCTAATATTGTGTGGAAAATTTCTGAACTGAATTAATCAGATATTCTAATGAAAGTCCCAAGAGAATGAGAAGAACACAAAGTGGTATAGTTTCCTAACTGAAATTGGAACAATTCTAATACAGATATAACCCTTTTCTTTACTCAAAGGTTTCGTAATTTAAGTAAGAGTTTGAAATGTAGACATCAAAAAGAATTTCTTGTAATTTTTGAACAAATTTGAGTTAAACTCAATAGATTTTTCAGCTTAAACTTCTTTGAATACACCTTATAGTCTACTTCCGTTCCATTTCCTTCCATTTTTCATGCAAAATAAATTGATTGATTTGGTCTCACGGTTCCTATGGGTTCTAAAAATATGCCATTATGCAGTGTGAAATGTTTGAGAAATGATTTGTATCATCTTTTGTGTAGCAATCAATAAATTAAATGCGGTCATTGGAGAGTGGCAACAACAGCTGAGAGCAAGAGATGGGTTATTATATGTTTAATAGACTCACTAAATACGCTAAATAAACATATATATATATATATATATATATACAGTTATATAGTACATGGGAAATACGTAAGCAGAGCAAAGTTCTTGGAATCGCGTGGAGGTCTCATGTAGTATTAGCCCAAGAGCGTGCCAAGAAGATGAAAAAACAAAAAAACAACGAAAATGTTTCAAAATTTACCTGAAATTGTTCATTCTATTCACTGTCATAAATTTGTTTTTGCCGATTTGACAAGTTGCGAAATAAAACAGCCAATTTACTTAAGTGGAAATTGAATACGCTTGTTGGAAATACACAAAGTAATTCATAAGTACATTAATGTTTTTCTTTTCTTTTTTGATAATAGATTTGTTGATTTTGACAGACATACACCTTGGTAGAACATACATACATATGTGTTGTATCATAAATTATACCAAACTTACCAATTGTTTGAGCTGCAGACGCTAAGACGACGGCCAAAGTGACAGAAAATCTCACAATTTCTGAGGTTTTTGACAGTTTGTGCATCTTTAGTTAGTTTTTGTAGTCACAACTTGTTGTCTCTTGTTGCTATTTGATATTGACAGTTAATAGTTCTAAAGATTTTTGTTTAAAAAGGGAACTGTGAATTGATTGCGAAGAGATGCACTAACTTTAGAACACCTGTTACTTCTGGAGTCAAAGTTTAAAGGAGAAAAGTTCTGCTTTTTGATAGAAAAGTTGTTCTTAATTTATAATTTATCGTTCCAAGTGAGAAAACTAAGAATTCGACTCTTTAAAGTTAATTTATACACCGATTTTTCTTAGTTACCGGGTATCTTTTAGTCGTTTAAGCTCCACCCTTTAGTGTTCTGCAATCTTATCATGCAGTAACTGATTGATAAGATCTACGCTCACATTATTTACATAGAACGCAATTTTATTTGAACTATAATTAATGTTTGTTTACTTTATAAACATTTTTTTCTTTTGCAGCCTGAGCGCTATGTACCTGGTTCGCCCATCTTTCGCGATAGCAGCCCAACGCCCAATGCCACGCCCACAGCACCTATAACAGTACCGCCCTCCGTAGCAGCAGCAGCAGCAGCAGCCGCAGCCACTGCAGCAGCGTCGTCAAAAGCGACGTGCCCTTCTCCAACCTCCAGGAGTCGTGGTCAAGGTGAGAGAAACTGAATAATAAATGTTTTCATACAACCCTCGCTACCCAGTGCCACTCTCTCCAACCCCCTCCCAGTTTTCCCCTCTCCTTACTGCACATGTTTCTGCTTTTGCTCAGAAGTTGACATAGTTTCTGTGACATTTGTGTAAATAAAGCTGGAAACATGCTACAAAGTTGGCTCGTAATGTTTTTGGCTCCACGGGGCGTATGCGCGATATATATCTACATGTATATGAAAATATTCGTCATTTTGCGAATATTTTGGGTCAAAGATGTTCAAGATATTTCACCGCTGAGGTTGTAAGTGATGGAGGGGATGCCATTTCTCGCATAATTGATTGCTTTTGTTGTGTGCACAGCTATTTTGGTTCTGTATTTAAAACTTATTGGGAAATTTCATTGAGCTACAGGTAAACAACAACAACAACAACAATAGAATTGTCGAGCATTATCAAGCAGATACCAGACATACGTTAGACATTGCTTTTGGCTCAATTATTTGTGGAATTCGTATAGGAATAATACGTTTACGGTATTATTATATTTATTATCTCAATGCTCTCTATGCACTGTTTTGGTTTTGGCTTGTTTTCCTTGCTGTTTTCCTCGAAATCTCAATTCTGTTTACGTGCCAAATTCATCGTGGACGGCGCGGCGCTTCCGTGCCGCGATTTGGTAAAGTACCCTGAGAGTCTAGAGACTTCTTCCCCGTCTCCAAGTCCCCAATCCCAATTCCATTCATAACCACAACCCCTATCACTAAATTCCCATATAGTGCTTGACTCATTTGATGCGTAAGTGTGTGGGTTTTACTCTCTTTCCCTCCAGTTCCTTTCTCTCTCTCTCTTTTGGCTTTGGTGTGGTTGAATGAGCTGCGTGTGTCACGCTAGAATTTATCGATTTTATTTGCTGATTTGGAACGTGTGATTGCCCCACCCGATTCAGGTGAATTCATTGATCAGCCGAGCTGCTCTTCACTGATAGTCACTGTCTAGGGGAGTGGGAGTGGGAGTGGGAGTTTGTCACAGTTATCTAGTTCGACAATTTATAGCACAATGACACTAGGCTCTAATGAGCTTTAAGCTTTCATAGGACATTAATATGCTTTAAAAGTCAATTTATTATTAATGTTTGATGGCAGTTTGCTGTTTGGTTTTAACTACTGCCTAAACTGCTCTCTTTAGAGCAGACTAACTTACTGATTAAGTTGTTTTAATGCTTAAAACTGATTAATTTCGGAAGCAAGTTGTCCTTCTTCAGCTTTATTGCCTTAATTTTGTTAGCTTTAAATTTCAAATATATTTCTAAACTATTTTCTGATAAGAATCCTTTAGTTTAATCATGCCTTTAAATAGTACCCCTTTAATACAACCATGAACTTCTTCTCGTTAGTCTAAGTGCATTTTATATCAAGAGTTTTATTACTTAAATATAATTTGGAAAAACTTTTAGCTTTATAAATGAATTTTTTAAAGTTTTGTGCTTAAACTTTTCTTTCACTCTATCTCACCAGCCATGACAATTTCCGTCTCACATGCAGCACATGGCAATGCAACAACTTCCACTAGCACCTCCAGCAAAAGCAACAACAATAACAACAACAACAGCAACAGCAATAAATCCAAACTGCCCACCTGCTACATGAGCACTCGCTCAGCGGCAATGATGGCACTAGCACTTGGTCAACAATCTAACAGTGAAAAGGCATCAACCGCTTCCAGTTCCAATTCCAACTCCAATTCTAATGCCTCGCCACGCACTCATCATCGCACTGTGTCTACAGCGCGACCTGTGAGCCGTGCCACGCCCACGCCTATAACAACACCTACGACCAACAACTCTAAGCCAGCCACGCCCACAACCAAAGCAACGTCCAACTCGAAACCGACAACGCCCACAACAGCAGCACGAGCTGCAGCCCAACTCAACGGCATGGGAATTCTATCGGGTGGCAGTAACTCAAGTGGATCGGATAATGATGGCTTTAGCACTTCCGGTTCCTCGACAGCAACGGCTTTGAGGCGACTGTACTTCAAGAGCGGTCGCAGCATCAAGAACAAGATCAATTCATCCACTACAACTGCTCCAGCCAACAGTTTGCCCATGAATCCCGTGTCCAGCGCCTACCACAACTCGGTGGCTAGTGCGAGCACTATGCACTCCATGGGCGTCGGGGGAGTGCCCAAGGTGAGTAAGGGAAAGGAACTATTTTTGTAGTAAACCTTCTTGAGGAACCTTCTGTTCCCTAGAGTGAGTGTAGGACAAATGGGCTAAGGACAAATCAATTCCCAAAGGAACCTAGTTTAAAGAACACAGACTTAAGACCAAATCACAGCGGATTAACACTTTCATGCTCCACTAATACCCTCTACTAATCTCCACTCCCACCCACTCTACTAGCTTGTCGTAATGGGCGCCTCTTCGGCCTCCATACCGGACACAAACATCAATACGTCCACAGATTCGGCCTGCACACTCATCACAAATGTGACGCACACAGATACATCGGAGACCTGTGATTCCCTAGACTTGGGTGAGTTGATTAATTGATTGATAGCTAGTTTAATTAATCAACAGTATCAAATAGAAAAGAACTAATCAAATCGGTTTACATTTGTCAACATAGGCGACAATTCTTGTCCCAGCGAACCATTGTTTAGTTCACTAGAGGAACCGCTACTCACGGCCATACAAATCGATTCAGAGCACGAGGCAGGAGGCACTGAGATGGAATTAACAAGCTGTTCCCGTTACCCCTCGACACGACACGACATGAATCTGCAGGATAGCACCGAGGTAAGCATAAAAAAAAACCTATTCACTTTGGCCTTGACTCATTTGCATACTCGCACAGAGTCAGGAGTCCTGTTTGTCCATACTGACGGGAGAACCGTCATCGACAACACCGCTGCTGTCGTCACGTCAGCCCAGCACGGCGCCACCGCCGACCCGAGGACGTGACCACTTCACCTTCGATCCGCCACTATCCCCAAAATCCGCACGGAGCAGCGAGAAGGCCCGCAGTCACTTCACGTTCAAGGAGGATCCCCAGCAGGCTAAGGGGCGAAGGGCGAGCAGTTCCCAGTACAATGGAGGCAACGGGATGCCAGCTACCAGCGATGGTGAGGAAGGAGAACGCCTGCCGGGTAATCGGAGCAAGAAACTGCGTTCCAGAGAGCGGGACACAATTAATGTGAATGGCACACGGAATCGCATCTCCCCTAGCGTTTCTCCCTCGTCCAGTAATCGCACGAGTCCCAAACGGGAACGCAAACGGACCACGCCCTCGGCCTCAACGGGTGCTATAGCCAAGATCAATTCGGCACCGCCCACGATGAAGGAGGGCAACTTCTTTGGTAGCAGCCAGAACCAAAAACAACGTCAGACCCAACAGCAGTTGTCTCCATCCTCCTCGTCACAGCGCAAGTACTCCTCGAGCTCCTCCAGCGGCAGCAGCGAACGCTGTCTGAGGGATTTGGCTACAGCTGGCACCATGTTTCCCTTTGATCGTGAGGCCCTTGACTATGAGCGCATCCAGCGAGAATGCTTTGCTCCCAGCTCGGCAACGGCGAGTACCAGCTCCGATTCGGACGAGGCCGAACATTGTTCCGTCTATGAACGTAAGCTGAGCACGGACATCTTTCAGCAATACTCGCGTCTCACGCAGCAGGAGCAACAACAGCAGCAGCAGGCTCACGACAGAGATCGGCCACCGTCTCGAAAGAATTCCAAGCGGATTCGTCCCGATTCAGTAATACACACGACCATAAGGGAGAATCAACAATATGTTCCACAGTCCGATGCGTTCTATCCCCAAACCAAGTCTTCCTCCTCGCCCAGTGATCACTCCTACGCAGAATTGAATAAATTTGATGATATTGCCAGCAAATTCGAGCAGATTCCACCCAAACATGGCTCGAATTCTACGCTAAATCTGCAGCTCCTACACATGCACAGTCCAGGTAGTGAGTCCATGGCATCCATGTCGCTTAGTCCAACAGATGCCACTCGCAAGCGTTCCTTCAAGAGCAAATCGAAGGCGAAGAACCAGCAGTTGCCACAAGAGGAGACTTTGCTCGGTTCCAACTCCATTAATGTGACAGCAAATCCTCTGGAAGCTGCCGCAGTCTGCAAGCAACCACGGGCCACCATTGTAGTGCAACAGGTGAGTAAGCTTCTTTTTGAGAACTTATCTTCCTATTTTTCCTGCTTTCCCTCTATCCCTGGCCTAAACTTTTCCATTATCCTATCTCCTATCTCTTATTGTCCTCCAAACAGTCTTCTTTCCTTTCTCGAAGCTTTTATTTCTTACTTCCCCAGTCTCCCGCCTTCCTGTATCATATTCTTCGCCACCCCTAGTCCCGCCTTTCTGTCTCAGTTTCCTATGTTCCCATTTTACTGCCTTCTGCTCACCCCTGTTCCTCCCTTTCCCAACTCCCTTAGTTTCTCCCCTCCCTTAGCTACCAGCCTTTCAATGTTCCTACTCTTCTGCCTCCCTAGTTTCCTACCTCCTCATTCAGTTTCCCCTCCTTCCTCCCTACCTTCCTTGGCGCTTCTACTGCCCGTCTCTGTTTATTTTGCTCTCTGTCTTTGCCTCTCTTTGTGCCTCATTTCCGCTTCTAGCTGCGCGCGCGCCTTTTAAACCCTGTACACAAAAACACACAGGGTGTGCTAGTTTTGTTAAAAGGAAAATAAAAATCTATCAGCATCAGTACATTGTCTAATTAAGGAAAGTTTTCCCACCACAAACCAAGAACTTGTTAAGTAATAAAACAGGACAAACTTAAGTAATTCAAATATTAAATACAGGGTCTCTTACAGTCCGATACAAAGCCCCTCTAGCTAATGCTTGCAACTTTCTCTCTGTCTCGCTAGTCTCTTTCTGTCTCTCTGTGTGCGGTGCGTGCTTTTGTTGTGCCTTGTGGCAGCTCATAAAAAGCCTCGCACCGCCAGTGGATCGATTCATTCGAATGTTTACGATCCGCCAGAGAGCAACACTTGGCAGAGCAATCCATAAGATACATATACGCATAGATAGATGAAAATATAAAAAAACACACACAAAACCACTGCGCAAATCAAAAGAACGTTCTTAACTGGAAAATCAGTGAAAATCAGAAACACATAATTCGAAAATAATTATAAACATTAAGAAAATTATTGTGAATATATTTATTTTGAAATTTTGAAATCTGTGCTGTGTGTGACGCGTTCAAAAAAGTCTGAGCGACATGTAAACTGTGCGATTCGAAATCGATAGAAAATCAAAACTTTCTAAATACCAAACTAAAAACTCAAGAAGTCATAACTATTTGAGCTAGAATATTGAAAAGTTTCCAAGTGAAAAACTTAATTAAAAATGGCGCCTTTCTACAAGCGAATTTGTCGCAGTCTCTCCAAGCGTTACAAGGAGGTAGGTGAATCCTAGAATTTAATTGATTTGCAGTTTTTCCAGATAAGATTACAGTCACAGCCAATTGAGACAGTTCATTGTCTGCTCTTGTTTTTTATGGCCAACAATATCTATATGACGATTTATTATCTGACGTCAATTTGACAATCTGGCGCCGGAGATTATATGGTGAAGGGCGAAATTTGAACCGATTGTAACCATGACCATGAGCTGGCTTTAATTAATTTCAATAGGATTATTGATTGGAGCTTATAAACATAAATTCTTAAAACACATCAAGTCTTTAAGTCCGATAGATTAATGCGAGTTTTATAAAGAACATAAATCATTTTTATATTTTTTAAATTGTAAAATGTTGCAACTGTCAGACGAACAAGTAACTGTAGATGTATATACATATATATATATATATATTGTGTTTTCTACAGATGCCGGGTGATGACAGCTGTCAAAATAAACTAGCAACAAAAACAAATGAATACAAAATCATGCCAAGGCGCAGGTTGCTATGTATTTTACATACAGTATTTATTTACTTTTAAAATAAAAAAAACATAAAGCATATGTAATCCCCTAGAGGGAAAGGGAGAGAGAGAGGGAGACTATGGAAAAATACAGTGTCCAAGCTAGACGACTGTTTTTCACCATTTTTTCCTGACTCACGTTCCGTTTGATTTATGAACTTTTTACGATTTCATTGTAAGGCGTAATTAGTAGTTCACTTCTTGAAACCCCCCCTCTCTCACTCAGTACTTAATAACTGGAATGAGATATGTTTATATAGCATGAGTGTATAGAATACCTCATTTCCTTGTAACAATAACAAAAAACGGGTCATAAGCAGCTTTATTTTTATATATGTTTCCTTTTTCCTCTTTCGATCCCACCCCAACGCCCTCTGTCTACACTTGAGTTTATAAAGCAAAATCATTTCCTTTAATATGTGAATGAAATGAACCAAAACAACAGCAACAAAATATAAGTATTCATTATATCCGGCGCGATTAATTCGCAGAATTCTACCATATAAAAGATGTCGTCAGTATTGAGAATAAAAATGAAATAGATAGAATTTAATTCGTTTATATTAAATTTCAGTTAGTAAATTTCAGCTTTAGTTCACCTTAATGCATTTAATAGTTTTCCATTTCCACACACATTTTTCAAAGCCTGTCGATTGCAAGTCATTAGCCAAGGAGCAGCTGCAACTGCTACGATTGCAACCTTGATGGGCACTATCTGGCACACCCCACCCCACCCCAGTTATCCCCCACACTCCATTCATATGGCGTGTAAACAACAATTGCTTTCCTGCTTTTCCTCCCTCTCCATGGTTTTTCCCATGGAAAACACACGTTGAAAATATCAAAAACAGGCATGCAAATAACATGTTTGCTTTACTGCAGTTTCAGTTGTTGTTTTTGTCTATTGATTTTACATTGAAACAAAGGTGGGGAAGGAGGAAAACAGGAAACGTGAAGAGGGGGAGGAGGAGGAGGAGGAGGACTTCAAAGTATTAACGTACAAATGCATTGGTTTAGGCCTTGGTGTCAAAAGCAAACAACATTTAAGGCCATTATGAGTGCAACTCAACTTTCTGATAGCTTTTCCCCCACTTTAAACGACCAACTACCCGTCTAATGGCTGTAAAAAGTAAAATTTAAATCGGAATCTCTTGGGAAAACTCTTAACATCATGCTTAATTGAATATTTAAAGGGTAAAAAATTCGTATTTGAAAGTCTCAGAGGAGCGAGATGTTCAATTATTCATCAGAAAAGTGAAAATGCCATTTGGGTTCATTAGACTAAAGCATACGGAATGAAGTGAAGGTCAATCTAACAATAAAAGGGTCACACTTTCATCTCACAGGTTCACAACAATATACATAATTATATAATTGAAAGCCATTAATAGTAGCAAATGGCAGCATATTTTTCAAATCATTCGCTAAATGCGGTTATTGACTTGGCTTCTATTTCTCGATTTCTCGATTTTATTTTATTTTTTTTACTTCGTTCGATTCCTCTTCATTTAATGTTGTGCGTTTGTCAAGGCCGCTCACGAATTACCGCTAATTATAGATCTAGACATTGCCAAAAAACTAAAGAAACGTATAAAAACGTCTAAAAGCAAAAGTTCACAGGCCTCTCTCGTTTCACTCGACGTATACTTAATGTCGTTGCGTATACGTCGTGTCAGCTGGCGTTTAGTTTGGGAATTTTGTTATTCTCTTCTTCGTTTTTGGTGTGTTGTTTGTAGTTTTTTTGCGAAAATGCGAATCAATTATACGTATATACATTTAATTCTTATTCAGACGTTGTTGAGCTCTCTTTGTGGTCTCCTTAGGGGGGCAGTGTGTTAACGTGTTGTGCGTGCCATTTAATTGCCATTAATTAACTGATTTATACTACAGTAATACCTCGATATGGCGCTTGTCTCGTCTTAAGATTCCATTGACCCCATTAGTTGCACTTTTTGTTGCAGCTACATGAGCTTGAGTATGAGGCGAACAAGGCTATAAATAAATATACCTATAGATGCAAGATACAAGCAAACGAGATACAAGATACATATGTATCTGCAATGCCTGCAGTTCATTGTTCAACATCTGTAAATAGCCGCAACACACGGAAACGCGAAACCAAATAGTTCAGCTGGAGATGGCAAAAAAGATAGATAGATAGAGAGATTGAGTGGGATAAAGATAGACAAATGATGAGATGAATTGTGTGGCATGCAACCCACACCATATTCCACCTAGACTTTACACCCTTAGAATCAGGCGTTTGGCGTGTGGCCAACCGAAATTACAAGCAAACACTAACACTACACTATAAGAATCCCCCACAGCGCTCTTAATGATCCAATGTAATCAACCGAAGGAGACTTCCCTCCACAGGGGGGCACAAAAAGCAGTGGGAATGTAATGATAGTTACAAGCAGCAGAAGAAAAACCAATAACAATTAAGCTAATTACTACAGAGAACAAGAAATACACTGTAGATTAAATAATTAGTTGATTTATTGAATTGTTTCCATATGCGAAATGGCCAAAAGTGCTAGAAATAAGTTTATAGCGTTAACATAAAGCAGACAGATAACAGATGATAGAATTATGAGAGCTATAAGTACAAATCATTTATAGACAGCAAATCTATATAATTAAAAGTCCCCGCTGACTATTAAAGCTTTAAAGAGATGTTAGACAGTTTTCTAATCCAGTTTTTAGGTAAACTTATTGAGAAGAATGTTACTTTCTGTCCAATTCTCTAACTCAAAAATAGAAAGGTCAATTGATTCTGATTTGTAACAGCTACAAACAGCAAACCAATTTTACTGCCAACTCACGGGTTTTCCAATTAATTTTAATGCCCTTTGAAGACGTGCCAATTGCTTTTAAACTATAAGCATAGCTACCCAGCTCGTTTGGACACAATAAAAAAGTATTACAGCCATGAATATCGATCAGCATATGGCACAGCTTTTTTAATGACCAACTGTACAAACTTATAGCTAACAAAAAAAAAAGCCAACAACAAAATGCTTGTAATTTAAATGCTGGCAGGGAATTTTACAGGCGATTAAACACAGATAGAAAGAGAGAGAAATATATTCCATTTAATGCAGAAAAAATCAAGTGATTTTCAAAAGCTTATTTATATCGAAAGCAAAACTAAATGTATTTTTAAACATCGTTGCGGTAATGCATGCAGAAAGTATACAAAATGTTAGAAATACACAAGAGTATGAGGGAAGAACCAAGCAGCAGAACAGAACAATGAGGTGTGAACTGAATGGAGGCAGACTTCCAGACACAATCTACACTCTCAAAGTGCAAATTTATGCACATATTTCGCATAGTTTAGCATTTAATGTAGACGCAAACTTAAATAATACAGAGCATTCACGAAAAGTGCATAAACATTGAATTAAATGCAATTCGAAATTGACAAACAACAAAATTCCTAAAGATAACAAAATTTCTCACACCAAATTAGATTAGTTCATTTTTGGTTGAGTTTTTGGCTTAATTTGTCTATTTAAAAAACGCTATACAAATTTTCTCACACTCGGCAAAAACATTTCGTTTAATGGCCAATTGAAAATTGATGGGAAACAGACGTACGTACACCAAAAACAAATTAAAGTCGTTAAAATTAGTCCAACTGATACCCTGTAAAGGTTTCAAAATAACTATTTAAATAGTTTAGACGTAATTTAAATAGTTTTTCTGAAAAGTTTAATTTTTTAATAATTTTTGTTGAGCTATAAATGTGCATACCCAACTGACTGTATTTACAGGTCAACTCAAAAGCCAATTTTCCATTTTTTAGGCTTTCGAGCGACGTGTCAGCCACTGCGTACACGTTCAGCGTACCACGGGGCGTATGAAAAAAGTTGTTTGAAAATACAGGAGATGGAAAAAAACTCATAGAAAGCACAGTTGGTGCTGGTTTATCAGCTATCTCTTTCATTTATGAGGCACACACTCCACACAATACACGCAATTACTCATACGACGCATTGTCAATCATAAAACTTGATGTCTTCATCAACATTTCCACATTTCCACACTGCGGGCGATCGCTAGAGCTCTTTTCCCCCCACCTCCAAAAGGAAAATTGTTCCCTCGTGTGCATTTGGCCAAAGTTACATTTGTGGCCACTTGAAGCATTTTGCTTAACTTTCCATGTGGCAACTCATCAAAGGTGTAACACGCACACAAACACACCACACACACACACACACACACGCACACTTACACGAAATATATGTGTTATTAATTAGGCTGGCAAAAGTTTCCTTCGCTTTTTTTTTCCTCTTTTTGTCATGCCAGCCAATAAAATATACAAATTAATTTCAGCATTTGCTGAATAAATACCAAATTATTTACGACGTGTTGTTGTACAGGTGTGTGTTAGAGTGTGTGTTGTTTAGTCCTTCGATGGAGTGAAGTGTTGTGAAGGCAGCGGTTTAATCTAGCCTGTAATTTATGGCAAAACTTTTGTTGTTTGCCTAAAATTTGTTGAAAAATTTCAATTTGTTGCAATTTATGCGTTTCACTTGTTTATTCCCCACTTACATGATGGGAAGTGAGAGGTAGAGACTGTATTTGCCTCATAAAAAGGAAAACAGACATAATTCTTAGAATTAAAACAAAGTATTTACAACTCGAACTCAGCTGCAGATACATTTCAAAATGATTTAGATACTTAATGAAACGAGACTTGATTTACACTCATTAGAGTATACAAAATTGGCAACAGTTTTGTGGCCATGTTTATTAACTTTTTGCTGCTGTTAGTATAGGTAAGGGAATTTCCCAAAGTATTTTGCCTCGACACCAATTGCAAATATAAGCGGCCTTAGTTATTTTCTTTCCCTCTTTTTTTTTTGTTTGCAACACGCGATGGCAACTGAATGTGGCAAGGGGACTTCAAGGTGTAGATAAGGCTTAAAGTTATTGTTGGCATAAACCACTCCAGTTAACTGGAGCATAGCCTTGTGCCACTCAAATCGCTATAGACGAAGGTCTATGAATAGAAAGCGCAGTTGGCCGCGAAAGATTCTGCAAAAAAAGAGGCAGAGAAGAAGTAGAAAGGAAGAAAGAGTGGAAAAAGCAAATCCTGATTAAAATCTATTGAAACTGTTACAGATATAATACAAAAGTACTCGACTTGATAGAGAATTCAAAACACAATTTTATCGACTATATTCCATAATATATTCAATAATTAAATTATTGAATAATTTTACCTCTGTAGTATTAAAATAAACCATTCAACTGTAACAATCTGATTAAATCAATCCCTTTACTTATTTCCTTACAGCCCTCGTTGAGCATGGACAACACAGTGGAAACGCTGCTCATCAAAAATGAAGGGGATTTTATTAGTGTGGAACAGGGAAAGGAATTGAATGCAAGAAAGCGACATTCACAGCAACTGGCACATCCGCCACATTCATCTCAGCTGCATCATCATCATCAGATGCAGCATCAGCAGCAACAACAACAACAACAGCAAAACAGACGAGATGAGAATATGCGACAATTATTGGATGTAACGAACACTCTTACCATTGAGGAACTGCGCGACTTTGAAATGCGGTAAGTCATAAATTTGTAGATCTTATTATTTGATAGGACAAGACATAATAAAAATGCTACAGATTTCAGTTATTCAGTTGATTCAGTTGATAAGTTCATTCCCCCCTCCCCGCAAAAGACATAAAAACGCAGTCAAAATGCTCTTAAATATGGCTTAAAGTCATATATGAGAAAATAAAATCAAGCAAATAAAATCGCTGCATTTCCAGCCGAATTTTAGTGCTGCCTGTTTAGCTATTTTACGGCTGCTCATAAGAATTCTGTGTTAATATCAAACTAAGCTAAGTTTAAACTAACTTTTTTAGTCAGTCTAAATTTTAGAAACATTTTTCTATTAAATGTCAGCTAAATTTCAGTTAAATTCCCCAACTTTACACAAATCTGTCTGTTAAACAAATTGGAGATTCTAAATATTCCAATTTCCAAGTATTTTCCATTACACATTCTCAGTTAGATGCCAACAGAAATAACTGATAT
This sequence comes from Drosophila cardini, assembly GCA_018903735.1. Lineage (NCBI taxonomy): Eukaryota > Metazoa > Arthropoda > Insecta > Diptera > Drosophilidae > Drosophila > Drosophila cardini. Next base: position 2,058,381 of record JAEIGM010000001.1, on the reverse strand, counting down.
TTTAGCCAGAATAAATTCCAATTAAAGCCAGTTTAAATAACAAAATTCTCTTCATTCGAAGTGCAAAACTAAATGGCATTTTGAATTGTTTGTCTGGCTGTTGTCAAACAAACTTGTTGAACAAATTTGTTAGCCAAGTTGTATTAGAACTTGCGGTCAACTTGGCAGAGACATAAGTTAAACCAGCAGCCCACCTGTACAGGTACAACAGTACAAATTTTGTATTTTATAACAAATGGTAGTCACATTTGGCTCAAATTGTGGCAGAATGTCAAGAACTTCGACTGAATTTATGTTCTTCAGTACTAAATTTTATACGTCAATTAAATTTGTGTTACTTTTTATGCTGTGATTTAGAAGCAATTTAAAGGTATTAGTAGGAATAATAAATAATCTGGAGTAGCTATAGAATTTAAGATCATTTCTAAAGTTTTTTATATAAATTAAACCTTTCTTTTAGCTATGGATCACCCCATCACAGTCGCTCCCAGTCGGTTAAGATGCCCGGCAGTCGTGCCTCGGGTCGTCCTAATCAACTGTGTCTGCCACAGCAGAGATCACGGTAAGTACAAAAGTTTTTACTACCAAAATAGATTCAGGTTTAAAGTCAAATTTCTTGTGTACAGTGTGGCTTCAATGCCCAACACTGGCGTTGAGGAGGAATATTACAGATTGCGACACTTTTCCATCACTGGCAAAGGTGTTGTGAATCGCGGTGATTCGCTAAAGAGTCGACGCAGTCGCTCCAACAACAGTGTGGCCAGTTCCAACTCCAGCACAGAGCACTTGACAGCACAACAACAGCAGCAGCAGCAACAACAACAACAACTACATGGACAGCAACAACAGCTTCCGGCGCCCACTTCATCCTCGGCACGCACCTCGCTGGCGTCCAGTCGAGAGAGCAGCACTTCAAATCCGGGCAATGGACCCTACAGGTAAGCGTTGCTGGAGTTACCAACGCAACTGTCGAAATGGCTCTTAAGCACTTGAACTAAAATTAAGCTCTAATCCTTTTTTTTCTATCTCCCCTCGTTTTTTCTGCAGAGTTTTGATGCTTGGCGGTCCAGCAGTGGGCAAAAGTTCGCTAGTCTCACAGTTCATGACCTCCGAGTATTTGCATGCATATGACACGAGTATTGGTGAGTACTCCCCCTCTCCCTATCTCTCTCTCGCTCTCCCACTCCCACTGTCGCCACTTGAAACTCCTACAGCGATTGCTGCTGCAGCTTAAAACTTTGCTTTAGTGTGTTTGAACATTAGTGCTTTGTCATTGTGTGTGTGTGTGTGTGTGTGTGTGTGTGTGTGTGTGTGTGTGTGAGTGTGTGTTTGTATGCGTTTGTGTGTGTTTGTGTTTGTCAGTCTGGTCCTCAACCCTTGACCCTTAAATGTGTGTGACTAGTTTTATTGTGCCCTTTGTTTTTAATATTCTTTCTTTTTCTTTGTTTCCTTGGCATTTGCCTTCACAAATTTATTTCTTCTTCTTTTTGATGGTTCTTGTTTTCTTCTTTTTGATTTTGTTTTTTTTTGTTTTTGTTTGTTTATCTGTTGAATTTGTGTGTCGTTTGTGCTTTGCCCTTGACAACGAATATTTACGACCATCTCACAAAAAACATATTTATAATAAATATATATATATATATCTATATCTATACAATATTCTACATTTTTATGTTGGTTGACTTTTTACGACCCGCCGCCTTGTACATATGGGCACTGAGATTTGAACGCACAATTGGCATTAATCGTATCACCAGAAAAAAACAAATTTTTCCATAAATATTTTGTACAAATCAAAATGGAAAATACCCAAAAAAAAATATATAAAATGAAGACAAATATTTGCTGCAGATGTACAGTGCGGAAAAACGCTTTTTACATGCAGGAATTTGGAGAAATTTGATGGCAAAACAATAATTTATGCAGTTGAAATTCAGCTGTAACGACTTATAGATACCCTATGCCCATACTCTTGCAGTTATACCCCTAATAAGTTAATATACCCGTCCTGCTTTACACTACTTTGTAATGGGCACAGGTTATCGTGGTTTCAACTCCAATTTCCTGTAATTAAATTTGCCAATAAATTAATGTCATCAATTTTTTTGTTTCTGTACTCGAAATAATTGTTGAAAAATGGATTTTTTTCAATATTTTTGTAATATCATACAAATGAAATTTTTTTTTTCTGTTCTCTCTCGTCTTTCGGCCATAAATCGTATCGAATAAAAATACCGTTCATTCAACATAAAACAAAACCAACAACAACAAACAAACGAAACCAAAACTAACCAAACTAAAAAAAAAACAACAACAACAAATTGACAATTCTTAAATTGTTTATAACTTTAACTTTTAACCCTCAACTCAGATCTAGGCAACTGTGATATCCGCATACATATTGAAAAAGCCGCCGACGGTAATAGCAACAACAACTTCAAAAACTAACCTTAAAAAAAAACTATTCAAAAAACAAATAAATTATTTTATAAACTATTTATTCCAATACATTATCTAACCTACATATACTACTACTCAAAATGCTTTCCAAAACTTTATTGTAAACTTTGCTGACAACAACAAAAAAAAAAAACAAAAATTTACTTAAAAATATCCAAAATAATTTTCATATTTTAATTTTTTTGTCACTTGTTTAACGTTTTGAGCTGCATTTGCGTTGAGTTTCCCAATTGAATTCCGATTAACTAACTTAACTTAGTAGCTCTTAAGTTTAAGTCTTATCTAAATAAACTGGACACGCCCTCCAAAAACCAAAACTCACACACGCCTCTCCTAATTAGGCCACCGGCTTAGCCCAAAGTAGTTTTCTTTGACACAAATACACCCAGACACACACACACATGCCCACACACATACACGAAGACACTGGCACACAAAAGTGTACGCTCTGACCTTGCTTAATCAATTGATTGTCCCAATGAATGCGGCTTTGTTTGCTCAAGAGTTCTGATTTATGATAATGCTCAAGTTATTATAATGGATAAACGTGAATGGGATTGGGAATGGAAATGGAAATACGAATGGAACTGTGAACTTATTGTAGATATCGCCTTATGTCCTTAAGTGACATATTGGACAACATTGATTCGATTAAAATACTTCGCTTTAATACTTATATATTTGGACATTTATATTGTGTGTCATGTGATAAAAAGCCATAAATATATGAATATGTCAATTACAGTTGTAATTTATGCGTTTGCCACACCCATTTGGGGCGTATACAAATGGCTAGCAGTGTCAATCAGATGCAAATATCAATTTTCAGTTTAAGAGCTAAGAGCAATAAATTATTACAGTGCAATTAATAAAGCAGCAAAAAATAAATAAATACTCAACGGCAATAACAATTTTATGTACTTAAAACAAACACATACGCCCATACACAGAGACACTCACTCACACACTTACACACACATGTACACAGACTGCGACATTGACGATTCATTGCATACCTTTGGGCGTCAATTTGAAAATTTCATTGAAACCATCGAAATATCAAAAATTCTATTTGAATTTTTCCTGCATTCAACATTTTCTATATTCTGCTGTAGAGTCCCCCAGTACTACCTAGTAATTCCAAATCGCACGCTATGTAAATTTTCCAAGGAAAACACACACGAAAACCAAGACCAAATTGTATATATATAAAAATATCGTAATTGTATATAAATATTATCTGAATGAACACACGTTTCTTGCACCTTTCATTTGTAGCTTTACCTTCTTTTCTTTTTCAATTACATTTATTGCGTAATTAAACTTATTTAATAATTTATCGAATATTTAATTCAATGCAAATTAAAATTAATCAATTGAACAATCCACAGATGATGAATCGGGCGAAAAAGCCGTATCAGTATTACTTAGCGGTGAGGAATCAGAGCTGATATTTATAGATCATGGATATACTGAAATGACGGTAAGTGCTACATTTAATTCTTAATTTTAACCCACTCGAAATAGTATTGGAAGTAAGCTTCAATTTGTAGCCACCAAGCAAGCATTCAACCTAAAAGATACTTTATCTGTGACATTTCATAATGCCATTAGCATACACAATCAACCCACACAGAGATACACACTTAGACAGCTTAGCAATCACTCTCCCTCTCTGGTACTCTACTAAGAGGCACCTCTTGAACCTTACTCAATGTCAGTTGTGTATACCCTGTGGTAAAGGTATGATAGATTCGAGTTCTTGGGTAGTATTTGAGTCACCAAAAGCAGAGATTAACGGTAATCACTGTACTGCTACAGAGTATCTTAAGGTCGAGTGCTACCTGATGTACTTTATATCCTTTTTTACTTATTTTTTGTGACATTTTGTCATTCACAGCCGGATGAATGCTTGACCAACTATGATCCACATGGCTACTGCGTCATCTATTCAGCGGCGGACCGCAGCAGCTTTAGCATTGCCGAACAGGTGCTTCAGGTGTTATGGACCAATCAGAATATCGCACAGAAAGCCGTTATACTGGTATCCAATAAAGCTGACCTTGCTAGAAGTCGACTCGTTACGTCCGAAGGTAAACAAATACATACATACATACATACATATATATCTCATACCTATATAAATGACCGACATGCACATCACTAAACGATTTCAGAATTTTCATTAACACTTCAAAATGCGCTCGATTGAGTTTCTCTGTTAAAATAGATACAGGAAAAAAAAATAAAAACGTGGCAGAGTATATTTTTATGAGTCAGTGTATGGGTGTGTGTGTGTCTCTGCTGAGGACAGCACAAAAGCGTTCGTTCACAGACAGCTGCAGTCGCTTTAATTTTGGTTTTTCAATGAAAGTTGATCAAGCGGAAGTTGATTATCACACAAATACCAACACACACACACACACAGTACACACACTCTTTGGTATATAGAAATAAATATAGACAGTGATGAGGCAACGAGCCGTCGTTAAATGTTTAAACAGTTGAAGGTCACTCGCCTACTGAGCTGCCCGCTTGTTGTCTTTTTATGTATTATGAACAACATCCACTTAATATACCCAGCAAAAAGTGTTAATAGGGTTTAATCAGCATGACTAGAGCAGAGTTAACAGCTACCCAAAGGAAAACTGTCAACAGTGCAGTCTTAACAGCTAGCAGTTTAGCACTAACATGCTGCTGTTAAAGCTGAGAGTAATGTTAGCAGCAAAGTTAAGTAGACTTAACAGCTGAACTAGTTCTAACAGCAACAGCTCTCAATACTGTTAAGCTAGTTTAACATAACCAGAACTAAGACGCAATTCTGTTAAGACATCTTAGTTAGTTTTTATGTAGGATATTCAAGGAACGCATTCCCTGTAAAACTTCTGATACAAATTTAAATGCCCAACAAATTTGTAGACCGTTAGCATGATCTAAAAAAAAATCCGCTTACCGACAGGCATGGCTTTCATCTTAGATATTCAATATTTTCACAAATTACATTTGTCTTTAATGGTCGCTTCACGGAAGCGAATTTAGGTCGTATGACAAAGGTATGTAGTATTAAGTTTAGGGGGGAAAGTACAGGGCAGGGAACGTTTAGCGGCAACAAGTATATATTTTGTACCTCACTTAATGCTGGAAAATTGTTTAAGCGAAAAATTGATTACATTTCATTCCTGCGGCTTATGTTCAAATAAGCTCATTGCTATTGTTGTCAATGCAGAAAAAAACGAGGGTTGCCTCCATGGATTCCAGGTCCATAATTTCATAAAATATTTATAGAATTATAAGACCCTGGCCACATAATTTCAGTAAACCTAAAGGCATTTATTATTACCAGCAAAGCAAAATTAATTCCCAATTTTGTAAAAGAAATTAAAGTCTTTAGAAGCATTTTTTTTAGAATTCACTCAGTTTGAATATATAGAAATTAATATGGTAAAAAGAAAAGTAATCTGAATAGTTTTAATAATGTATAGTATATATTTATGACAGTTATAAGTAGCTGAAGTGCAGTTTTGGTTGCCAAGTAGTTTGCACTGTTTATGAGCTTTGTTTGCTTTTAATTAAGCGACGGTCCGAGAACCCAGCGGACTTTTGTTAAGCTTACTCCGTCCCTACTTTTCCCCCTTTCGGGAGTATAGAAATTTAACAAATGCTAGCAAAGCTTTAAAGTTGCTGTTGCCATCTGGATGTTTAATAAAAAGGGGCTATAATAAGCTGGTAGCGTTTAGGACATAGGACCGTATAAGAATGAGAACATCCTATCAAAATCTAATAAAATGACGCCAACTTTTTCGCACATCGTTAATAAAAATGTATAGACGTATGTGTGTGAGGTTGTCATAAAAGCGAACAGCGAACAGTGCCTACAAAACATATACACACGAACACACCACTTGGCTACTTATTGTACTCATAGCATCAGATTTAACGACAGCAGGCGCAGGAAACGTGTCAAAATCTACAGAGAATAGCAGGAAAAAGCGCCAGGAGAACAAAGGCTGGGGAACAGGGACGGAGTGTGGGAGAGTTTAACGGGGCTGGGTGCTAAAACAGGGGCGTATAGGTTAATGGGCAACGTGTTTAGATATAAATTGTCCAAGTTTTGGGTTTTTATTACACACCTAAGAGTTTAACTAAGCGACGCAATTTGATTTGATTAACTTGTCGCATAACCGAGATTCATCACGGCACTAAAATTCTCAACTTGTTTTTTCCCTCTTCTTTTCTTTTCAGAGGGCAAAGCCATGGCTACCGCCTATGATTGCAAATTCATTGAGACATCGGTGGGTATCAATCATAATGTTGATGAACTGCTTGTCGGTCTCCTGTCCCAGATACGTCTCAAACTCGAGAATCCAGAGAAATCCAGGTAATACATTTATCTACTGTTAAAGTAAGTGACCTATGCTAAAGCTCTATATTTATGCTATTTGCAGAGATCTGTTTCGCAAGCGTTCCATTCGCAAGTCCAAGCGTCGTGCCTGCTCTCCCCTCAGCGCCGGTTGCCTCAATGCGAACACACCGCTCGGTCCAGCACTGGGAGATGTGGCAGGTACACCGCCAGGCAGCGCACACAGCAGGTGAGTGTCCTACATTCAACATATTCTACAGTCAATTACAATAATATGTGGTCTCCCTATTCTTCCCTCTTTCAGTCCACGTAAATATCGCGGCTCACGTACCTCAACCAGCTTGAAGGTCAAGGGCCTGCTTGGACGTGTCTGGACACGCGATTCCAAGTCGAAGAGTTGCGAAAATCTGCACGTGCTCTAAATAGAGACATCATCTCTAAGCAACGACTGAGCATTGACAAGCGAAGATTTCAGTTCGAATTTTTGGTTTTACCCCCAAAATAAAAAAACAAATTCGGTGCATATAAAAAATCCCAAGGATTAGTTCCCCAAATGAATAATTTGCCTAAGTTTTGAAACGTACAAGCTACAAAATAGACTCACTACTCATAGGTGTATTACGATAACTACTATACTGTACATATATATCATTTAACTTATCTATTACTTAGTTATTCATATATCATTTGTATAAATTGTGTACCGAAACTTTTGTATATAATTCAACATTATTCATCAAATATACTTATTAAAAATATTATTTAATTTAATTTTTAAATTGTGTTTTTCTTTAGTTTTATGTTTTCTTTTTCGACACACATTTCAGAACTATCCAACACTGTCGTAAGGAAATTAGTTTACAGGGCTTGAGAAGTTAATAACGCAAACCAAATCAAAAGCAATAATTTTATGTAATTTTTAAACAAGAATTAAATTTAAATTTAAATTTATATTATAACCCAAAATGAGATATATTTATAAATTGTACTGATTTTTTGAATATTTGGCTTGAATGCTTGCCAAATAATATTATTAATTAATTATATATACTATAAGCAATGCTAATTAAATTGCATTTTAAAAAACATTAATATTCGTATTGTTCAAATTGATTATTCAATATTCAATGTTCATCAAAAAACAAAATCTAAATGGAATTTCAATTTATAAACAAGAGATTATATCTATATGTATTATTCAAATTCAATTTGCATTATGTAGTTGTTAAGTGATTTGCAAAAAGAAGTGTTTTTTTTTTGTCGCAGAAACCATGTGCACAGCATTTATGCACATTTTATAGGTTTCTCATATTAGTCGGGACCATTTTCGAAATTAAACTAGAGCTACCACACACAATACTCACATATATATATACTATATGTTGCCTCGAATCGGGCGAATTCGGGGAAATCGGGGAACTTGTTTTTACATGCGATTTACATTTAAAATATATATTGGAATTTAAATAAAATATTAACAGATAATAATATGAAAGATCAACTTGGACCGTCTGTATCAGATTTTCAAATGTCCTGCACAAAAAAAAAAAAAAGTTTTTTAAATTATCAATGTCACAATTTAATAATTATTAAATTTATATTTATATGTGAAAATTGTATGTATGTATATCAAAATTATTGCAGCACAATGGAATTTAAAATGGATTTAACATAAAATACTCAAATTATTCTCTTTCAAATCGCGTATCACATAAATGTAAAATTTCCAAATTTCAAGCAAGTTTCAAAAAAAAATTTATAAAACTTGTCTATGAATTTATTAGATACAAATATTTATATGTATTTTTTGTCCAGCATTGAAAATGAAGGTGAACAATGATAGCAACAAAATGATCAAATTTAAACTTAATCCGTAATGAATTCGAGCCGTGGAAAATAGACAATTGGCCAAGAAATTCAGTTAGAAACTGATCAACAACTGATCGAGTGTATAAAGCTATGTAGAATCGCAAAAGTCAGCCATAAATTGTAGTTGTTATTGTATGAGGTATGTATCAGATCCATAGAATGTTTAAGTCAGACAGACGAATATACTCCATTTACTAATATTAAAAAAATACTAAAAACTATTTGTGTAATGCGTGTATAATAAATGTGTAAACTTTCAAATTTAATCAACTAACAAAGTGTTTTTGTTTTTTAAAAGGGAATACTTGAAAACTGTAGTAGTAATGACCCTGTAGTTAGCATGGAACAAGCAAAGAGACTATAAATTATGCCTAAGAACCGATTTTAGACAGATTATTACGTTCCAATAAGACATACAGGGCACAATTTTCAAGATTTATCATAACTTAATACCAAATTCCCTTGAGATCTTTTATTTACAGGGTCTTATAAGCATATAAGTTAAGGCGAGCGTTTCAAACCACCTAGTTCACTTATTAGTTCCAATGAACTGAAACTAGGCATTGTCAACGAACAGCTGTTCAACGTATGAGAATGGCAAAACCTCACAAAACAGCTGTTCACACACACGCACACTCACGACAGTGTGAATGGCATTCTATATATTTTGGCTCATGTAGTGTGTAAATTTCAGGGCCAACGCCAAAACGTACAAAATTCGCGGTCATCGTTTCGGCTACGCGGAAACGCGCTTCTGCTTTATGTAATACTAATATGTTAAGCTGACCATCAACCGTTAATCCTCTAAGCGTACAAAACTCGTGTGATATATAAACAGTATATATATAAATAAATATATATATATATATAATTAGGCTATAGGATGTTGCCCTATCAGGTGGGTGTAGTCGCGGTACGCGGCACACTCCACAGACAGGTGAAATTGCTGCTGCGATCACAGGTGACAGCAGCGGTAATCCAGCAATGCCGTAACCTGTGTCCGATGGCAGAGTACGAGAAGCGTGTGAGTTCCGGACAGCTGATGGTGGATGAGAAGCAGCGGGAAACTATGCAGCAACTGGATGAGCTCTACAAGCGTATCAAGGGCTATCAGCCCAGTACGCAGGAATCCTCATCTGGCGGTGGTTTCTTTAGCAAAATATTTGGTGGCAGCAAATCCAGTGAGGATGATCCCGATGATGATCTAAGTGCGGGCAGCCATGCACCCAAAGGACTCTACATCTATGGCAGTGTGGGTGTGGGCAAGACCACGCTTATGGATTTGTTCTACGACTGCTGTGAGGTGGGTGAACCAGCTCCGAGGATTTTTTATCGTTCAGACTCACTGTCACTTCCTATTCCAGATCAATCACAAGCGTCGTGTGCACTTCACCGCATTCATGACGGACGTGCATGCCCAGATCCACGAAGCCAAGGAGCGTCAAGGTCCTGTGGATCGTGCCTTTAATTCCGAGAAACCTGCACCCTTTGATCCTACAAAACCCGTAGCCGAAAGCTTAGCCCGCAAATCCTGGTTGATTTGCTTTGATGAATTCCAAGTTACGGACATTGCGGATGCCATGATCTTGAAGCGACTATTCACCCACCTGTTTCGACGGGGAATTGTTGTTGTGGCCACTAGTAATCGACATCCGGAGGATCTATACAAAAATGGTCTACAACGTGTCAACTTTCTGCCCTTTATTGGATTGCTACAGAATCGCTGCCACCTAGCCAAACTGGACTCGATTGATTACCGAAGGATTGCGCAATCGGGAGACACAAACTATTTTGTGATAGGACAAACGGATGCGGAGAGCAACATGAATCGCATGTTTAAGATTTTGTGCGCCGAGGAGAACGACATCATTAGACCCCGTACCATAACACATTTTGGACGCGATTTGACCTTTAAGCGCACCTGCGGGCAGATCTTAGACAGCACTTTCGAAGAGCTCTGTGATCGGGTAGGAAATTCCCTAAGGAATTCGAAGACTGATTTTGATATATCTTTTCTGTAGCCCTTGGCAGGTAGCGACTATTTGCAAATCTCTCAGTTCTTTCACACGGTGCTCATACGCGACGTTCCTCAGTTGAATCTGAATGTGAAGTCACAAATGCGTAGATTTATCACACTCATAGATACCCTGTACGACAATAGAGTAAGAGTGGTCATATCGGCACACGAATCCCTGGATAATTTATTTGCCGTGGGCAATGAATCATCAATATCCGACTCGGATCGCGTGCTCATGGATGATTTGAAAATCACTCATGGCTCGGTAAGCAAAAAGTTATATAATCTATTGAATCATATCTAAAAGTTCCATTTTAACCTATAGAATGCATCGAAATCGAGTGTTTTTACTGGAGAGGAGGAATTATTCGCGTTTGAACGCACAATTTCACGTTTATACGAAATGCAAAAGAGTGAATACTGGGAACAGTGGGCGAAACATCGATGATCAGTAAATTAACAGAATTGGAATTACGATCGGGATTGGGATCTGAATCAGTTCCTTAACTGCAGTACTTAAAAGCAATATTGTTATTAGCGAAATTAAAAGTTTTATCCCCACCAGAAGTAAACGCTAGTCGTCACACAAAATTTAACCATACTCGTGTTATTAATTAAATACTAAGTTAGATGCTAATTGATTCAGCTGTTATCACCAATCCAAAGCTTATCAGTGTCTATGGGGAGGAAATTCTTATCAGTCAACTATTTGCCTGCTTTCGAGGGTGTGTCTAGGTCGTTGAACATGCAGAAATAGCGGATTATAGAAATTTACTAATACAAATACGGAAAAAGTGCAATATGTGGTTAAAACCAATTGAAAGACCCTGTATTTGGAGGAGATTGTCCCATGGTATCTATATAATATATATGTTGAATCAAGACCTAAATTGGCTTGAACATTTTAAACAGCATTTGTCTTCGCCCCTTTGGAAATATGATTTCACCGGTATAAGTACAGGGTAGTTTACAGTCGACTATAGTTTGACTGTAGCCTTTTCCATAAATTAATCAGTTATCAGTCGTCAAAAAATCCTAACACATATTTTAAAAAATCAGTTTTACACAAAATCTTCCCAAGAAGATTATTAATCAGAATTTGGCTTATATAGAACGTTATAGAGTTAAGTGGTCGAAATGGATTTTAAGACTTTGGAGGTTAACAAGACTTTGCCATTTGGTAAGAAAATTGTTGTCCTACCTTATCAAATTACTGCTCCTGAAACTCCAGGTGTTCCTTTCTTTAGATGCTTCGCTGCTGATTGTGCACATTTCACTGCGTCAAGTGGAGGAGATTGCGGCGGCTTTGTCCAAACGCTGTGTGGTATCCGGCGTTAATGAGATTGCCTGGGCATTGAGGGCACTCATGCTCACGGATTTAACCACTCTAGCTGGCGATGATACTAAGGCCAATGTGCGGCGACTCTGTGTGCGTGCCTGTTATCCCTTTGAGCCGCAGTTCTTTGACAAGTACTTCGAGCGCACACTGCTCCAGGACATACACTGCGCTGCCGTTTGTGTGTATCCGGCTCGGGTGAAGGATGCTTATTCCACAATTCAGCAGTTCAATCAGTTGGAGAGCGTTGCCATTGCCGCGGTGGCAACGGGATTTCCCACTGGTCAATATGGACTTCAGACGCGTCTCCAGGAGATAAGTCATGCCATATTGGCTGGAGCCACCGAGATTGATATTGTGATCAACCGCCAATTGGCTCTCGTGGGTGACTGGAAGGCACTGTACAATGAAATCGTGCTCATGCGCAGCGCTTGCGGGGATCACGCGCTGCTCAAGACCATTCTAGCCATAGGCGAACTGGGCACCATGGAGAATGTGGGTACAGCTATTGAATCCCGAGGGGAATCCAATAATTCTGCTTGCTCCCATCACAGGTCTACAAGGCAGCCATGGTATGCATGATGGCTGGTGCGGATTTCATCAAGACATCCACTGGCATGGAGGTGGTGAATGCCACGCTGCCCGTCGGCCTGGTTATGATTTTTGCTATACAGGAGTTCAAGCGACGCACCTGTCAAATTGTGGGGCTCAAGCCAGCAGGTGGCGTGCGCACAGTGCGGGACGCCATTGCCTGGATGACGCTGGTTAATGAAACTTTGGGCAGTCGTTGGTTGACGCCGCAACGTTTTCGCTTTGGAACTTCGGGGCTGCTGAATGATATCGAAAAAGTTGTGCGCGATGGCGTCGCCAAGCTGGAACGTGAGGCGCAGGAGAAGGCGAATCAGCAGAAGACTTCCGGCGGTGACGGGGGCACTGAGGATGCGATGTGCAAAGAGCTGCGCAAAAAGCACCAAGAAAAGAAAACTTCTTAGACACTTGTGTAATGCAAAAATAAAATTTTTCTTCAAAGTAACTGTATTTTAAATTCTGCAGAGAAAAAATGTGTGACCAGGCTCTGTTTACGAACGCTCTAGTATTTTCTCTTGAATACTGTGTTATGACAACATTAGGTATAATACCGGTATGCAGCTCTGGTCACACTGAGTACAAAAACTATTGAAAAAAAATTACATTAATTTAAGATCATTTTTATTGCATCCTTGCTCCGCCCACTTAACTCTGCTGTTATGGTAAGTGTGCCCCAAACCCAACCGAAAACGCCTGCAACCGGAGTTTGAGATTACAACGTACGCTAGTGCCATATTAGGCTTAAAGAAAATACTGCTGACTGCGCCCTCCGACCGCCCACTTTTTGCTAGCGGCAACACAAAAAAAAAAGACAAAAAAAAACTATAGCAAGTTGCAACCGCAAAATCATAAGAGGAAACCACCGCTTGTAAATACCACACCACATAGCACCTATATCCATCCACAACCAACAACATCCAAGCCATGTATCCCTGGAGCTCGTCCTCGTACAGCGGTCAAGCGGCCAATGGTGCCCCAAACAGGGTAAATACGCCACGCCACATCCAACACTACTACTCCACGCCCTCCATTCCACTATCTCTGCTTCACACACATTACTTACTATCTTTAACGCTTACGAACACGCCCCATTTGGTGGGCGCAGTCGGCAATTTGCTGTGTTGTGTGTGATTTGAATTAAAAACTTCCGAATGCATTCCTAAATAAAGCTTTATTACGCTTATCTCATCTGCATACAGTGAGTCATGGAACTGTTTTGACAACGCACTAAATTTATAGAATTGTTTTTCATTATCGTTTCGCTGTCAAAACAATTACTTGAGTAACTGTATTTAAAAATTATATTGTTGTCATTAAACAGAAGTCACATGCATGCGCATACTTTTAACGACACTGTTTGCTATGTTTCATTCCAGACGATGCCCAATGGTTTGGATGACCAGGAGAAGCTGCTGGCCGAGGCAATCGGTGCGGCACGCAAACAGGCATTCCAAATGAATCATTTCCTGGACAAGGAACGCATGCTGGATGCCCTCAAGTGTGCCAGCACAATGCTTAGCGAGCTGCGGACTTCGATGTTGTCTCCCAAAAGCTACTACGAGTTGTGTAAGTTATACTGATTAGTCTTTTAATCCATTAACTATATATACTGTCGTTTCCTACAGACATGGCCGTTACAAATGAGCTGTGCCACCTGGAACTGTATCTCAGTGAGAAGAGCCACAAGGAGACGGATCTGTACGAGCTCGTCCAGTACTCGCACACGATAGCGCCACGTCTCTACTTGCTGATCACGGTGGGCATTGTGTACATAAAGAACGACTCGACACTGAAGCGTAGCATACTCAAGGATCTAGTGGAAATGTGTCGTGGTGTCCAGCATCCGCTACGCGGTCTTTTCCTACGCAACTATCTGCTGCAGTGCACCCGTAACATTCTGCCCGATGTGCTGGTAGCGGAAAATGAGCACGAGGGCAACGTCTACGATGCCATCGATTTTGTACTAACGAATTTTGCGGAAATGAACAAATTGTGGGTACGAATGCAGCACCAGGGACACTCCAGTGAGAAGACACGTCGTGAGAAGGAACGCGAGGAGCTTAAAATATTGGTGGGAACGAATCTGGTGCGTTTGTCCCAACTGGAATCTGCCACACTGGAGACATACAAGCGCTTGATATTACCTGGCATATTGGAGCAAGTGGTCAGCTGTCGGGATGCCATTGCCCAGGAGTATCTAATGGAGTGCATAATACAGGTATTCCCAGATGAGTTTCATCTGCAGACACTCGATCCGTTCCTAAAGTCCTGCGCCCAACTGGAAACGGGCGTTAATGTTAAAAATATTATTATATCGCTCATCGAACGCCTGGCGGCCTATAATCAACGAAGTGGCAAGGTAGTAACACTAATCCTTGTTTAATCCCCTCAAGAATTTGCTAATCTATATTATATATACTTTACAGACTAGTGGTAATGCCATAGATGCCATTATACCCGCCGAGGTGGAACTGTTTGAGGTATTCAGTGTTCAGGTGGCAAACATAGTGCAGACACGCACAGACATGCCGCTGGAGGACACAATTTCCCTGCAAGTGGCCTTATTGAGTCTAGCGCAGAAGGTCTATGCCGATCGCGTGGACTATGTGGACAAAGTGCTCGGCACAACAGCACAGATACTCGATCGCATGAACATGAATAAGTAAGGAATTAACTTGTTATCTATAGTTTAACTTTAGCTAATGGAATGTTCTCCCTTTTCTATAGCATTTCACATCTTTTGTCAGTGAATCAGGAATTGTCGCGTCTCTTGCGCATCTGCATCGATTTCTATAACAATGCTCTTACCATTATACAACTAAATAACTTCTGTCCGCTGCTGGAAAAGTTTGATTATACCTCACGCAAATCGTTGGCTTTGTATCTGGTTATGAACATATTGGAGAACGAGACTCAGGTGACCACAGCGGAGCAGGCAGACAGCATATTGACAATTATAACACCACTGATCAAGGACGATGAGACAAATACAACAGCGGGAAATAATAGCACGGATGCCGAAGAGTTTGCCGAGGAACAGGGAGTTGTGGCACGGTGAGTTTGAGGCTAGGGCAAAAGTCTGAAAGTCTTTAATTTCTGCCTTTGGTGGTAAACTAACGGCATGAGTCATGTAAGCAAAATGAGCTAGTAGGTACAGAGAATTTAAGAATTTACCACCAACGAACCTTTATATAAAACACAGTGACTAATCTCCTTTCTAATACCATTTTCCCCTCAGTTTCATACACCTGCTGAAATCTGATGAGCCGGATATGCAATATAAAATGCTTCAAACGGCGCGCAAACACTTTGGCACCGGCGGAGGACAGAGATTGAAGCATGTCTTACCTCCACTGGTGTTTGCCGCTTATCAGTTGGCTTTCAAATACAAAGCGATTGCCGAACAGGACGAGAACTGGGATAAGAAGTGTCAGAAGATTGTGCAATATTGTCATAGCACAATAAGCGCCTTGGCCAAAGCCGATTTACCTGATTTGGCACTACGTTTGTATCTGCAAGGAGCGTTGGTAATTGGCGAGATACGTTATACGAATCATGAGACTGTGGCGTATGAGTTCATGACACAGGCGTTTTCACTGTACGAGGATGAAATATCCGATTCAAAGGCACAACTGGCGGCCATCACACTCATCATGTCCACGTTTGAGCAAATGTCGTGCTTTGGAGAAGAGAATGCGGAACCTTTGCGCACCAATTGTGCATTAGCTGCATCCAAGCTGCTTAAGAAGCCCGATCAATGTCGCGGTGTGGTCGCTTGCGCAGCCCTCTTCTGGAGCGGCAAGTGAGTAGAGCTGAAAATATGATTAAAAAAAAGAGTCTATAAAAAAACTTTCCCTAGGCAAAACGGTGAGGAAATGCGCGATGAGAAACGTACGCTGGATTGCCTGAAGAAGGGAGCACGCATTGCATCCCAATGTCTAGACACTGGTGTCCAGGTACAATTGTATGTGGAGCTATTGAATCATTATCTCTTTTACTTTGAGCGTGGCAACTCACTCATCAGCGTGGCCATGCTAAATCAGGTAAAGCAGTCGAACAACAGGAATACTTGCAGCTTTTTAAACCCCTTTTCTTTTGTGCACCAGCTCATTGCCAAGGTTAACGAGGAGCTGCCCAATCTGGAGCCCAGTGAAGAGACTAAACAGATTGAGAGTCATTATAAGAATACATTGGCGCATTTACGCAGTCGCATGGAATCAAATGATACAACACTGGAAGTATCTTTTGCTGGCATCACACTGAATTAGTGCAGCGATATTCAGTCTGACAAGAAATACGCCCCTCGCCTCGATCACGAATATTTTTATAATGCTACTTATCATCAGTCTATAAATGCAGATAGTTTAAAATGCTCCCACTCTTCAAAAGGCTGGAGAAATTGGATCACACGACACACGATCAAAAAGAAACAAAAACAAAACAAAAAGATAAAAAAAGAAAAACTGTTCAAACTGTGTGTTTCTTCAAGAAACCGATTCCATGATAAATTGTAGTTTGTTTAGTGTAGAATGACTTTTGATTTTCCCCCTTCTCCTATACCCTATTCGATTGTATAATTCTAAGTGCAAAGTATCAACATTCTCGATGATTATTTTCTCCCGTATTTAGTTATATAATAACAATTAATTATTCCCAAAAAAAAAGCATTGTATTTTGTTTAATTCGCACACATGTGAAATATTGTTAAACAAAGTGAAAAGAAATGAAAATGAGAAAAACTCTAAAGTGAAATACTTATTATAATGCATACCAATATAAATTAATCATTATAGAACTATATGCAATTTGACCGATTTTGATTGTGGATAAATAAAGTTAAGATCAAATTGTTTTTAGAAAAATCTTTAGATTAATCCCAAACTTAATTGGAAAACCACAAACACTCACACAATTAACATGAAATACAATTGCTTTATTTAAAATTTATATATATATATATATAGTACATACATTATAAGCCGAAGACGTTAAATCGGTTTATGAATCAGTTAACTTTTTGTTCATTTACAATACAATACATGAGTAGTTAAGCATAAGTATATGTGGGAATACCCCTAATCGTTCCTACACATGTCTCTCAAAACCATACTTTGATCACTTGTTTTCATTTAGTATGCTATTTATCGATAGGTCGATTACTCGATTGTGGCAGTTTATAGGTATTCAAATTTTGACGGACGGTACAGTTAATGCAGGCAGTATCGTGTTACGAATCGATATAGTAGCAATTCCATACTTCGAGTTCATTAGTTGATTAAAATATATGAAAATTTTAAGAGGCAGGCAAAAGTTATATAAAATTCGTTGGGGACTTGAGTTTTAGTGGGATACTTCTTCATCCTTCTTTTCTTTTTGGGCAGCTTATAATGGTCGTCTCAGCGTCTCGGCACGATTTAAAGCTAATCATTTGTTTTAGTACCTAAGTTCTAGCATAAATTTACAATTAGAGAAGCGCCTAATTCACTTTCAGTGCCGGAGCAATATGGAAAATTTTGAAACATGAGATAAATTGTTCGTCACTGCAAAGCTCGAGATTACAAGAGTTTTTCAGTTTGGCTCAATTTATACCGACTTCGTGTTGAAATAGTTATACACATATGGCCAGGAAGCCAAAACATAATCCTCAATTCCGCACTCGTTGCTACCACGCTCTATACGGAAATATCCGTGCTCACCCCACCAAGGACCCCAAGAGTTGGCTGCAATCTGAAAGAAGTTTTACAATTATTACAAAAGATCGGTAGGAAATGAGTTTAAGTATATGTAACTTTGTTGCTTCATGAGCTATCGCAATAAATTTTATATAGGAATGATATAATATAGTTGCCATACCAATGAGAGGAGAAAATTTTGTTAAAGTAGTAAAAAGTTGGTTGTTTCTTGAGCTATTTAAATAAATTTTGGGGATTATCCAACTAATACTGCTTATAATATGCTGACCAAGATCGGACAACTATATCTTATAGCTGCCATACGAATGTGAGGAGAAAATTTGGGTATTTCATTAAAAACTTTGCTGTTTCATGATCTATCCTAACAAATTTTAGATATTATATAACTAATACTGCTTACGACATGCTGACCAAATTTGATCAAGATCGGACATCTATAACATATAGCTGTCATACGAATGAGCGGAGTAAATCAGACTATTTTGCTGCATTTCAAAATACCTCTAACAAATTTGGGAAATTAAATATGTTTGGAACTGTTACTTACCCAGTACTTGACGCCGTCGTGCTCCTCTCCCCAGCCCACGAGCTTCACCGAATGGAAGCCAGTGGGTGCCCCACGATTGGCGGCTGTCTGACGATAGACACCTCCCGAATACGAGAAGAAATCCCTATAAATTCGCATGGTGGCCTGAACGGGTCCAGAGTGATAGATTTCCGCCATGATATCGGCCTCACGGCTCAGACTGTACGCCGGACCGACAGTGTAGAAATTATCGCGATTGACACCAGAGACGGGTCTGCAGCCATTGGCCTTGAGGGAGCGACTGTTGTGACGCTGAATCTTGCAGGTGTCTCTGTGCTGTGTGTATGGGTAGCAGTTCTCATCGACCACGCCCTTCTTGTGCAGATAACGCCAGGCGGCATCCAGATGACCGCCCTCACAGCCCTGCTGGCGACGTGTGCAGGAAAGAATGTTCTGTGCCGACAGTTGAACGACTTCCTTACCCTGACTCTGGATAGCAAAGCGATCGGATGCCACCGATGTGGTGGACAGCACCCAGGAGGAACCGCACCAGCCCTGATCAGGCACTTCAGAAATAAAACTGGACCACTTCTCGACGGCATTGAATCTCTTGGGAAGATCATTGGCCGGATTAGTTAAACGTGACATGGCCTTGACACGATAGGTGGGCTCCTTGGTGCCCAGACGCAGACGCAATCCCTCAGCGTATTTATGTCCCCACCACTCGTCGTACTTACGAGCAGACCAGCCCAACTGATGGATAGAATTGACGCTGTGGATGAGCTCATCATCGGTAAGACACAGATCCGTATCACACTGGACGTGTCCACCTTCCAGGCAACGGCACTCATTGCAGTTATCCCACGTGGTGTTGTACTTGTGGAAATAGATGCCATTGTGCTGACAACTCAGCACCGGATCCGGCTCATTGAAGCAGAAGGAACGATAATCCGGACAGCAGTCGCCGGCATCATCGCGATCGCAGAACTCATCACAGTAGCACAAAGTAGCTATGGAGGACAGAATAGTTAGTTAGAAAGAGACAGATAGACAGATAGTGATTGACTTACTGGAAATGGGCAGCGAGCAGCCGTCGCGCCGATCCTTGCAGCAAGTGTTCTGTTGCGCACAGTAAGGACCCGGAAAGTCCAGTTTGAGTGTGTGATCATAGGCCTGCACCAGCTGCAGGTTCAGTGCCACGCCCAGGAGCAGCAGCGCCAGCAGGGCGCACTTCATGGCCATGTCTTTGATGTAGAACTACGTACAACTGAAAGAATTTGTAGATAAAAATATATTATAAGTAAAGAAAATATATAAAAAATTTAAAATAAGAAAATTAAAAAGTAATTATTTAAGTGATTAATTCATTGTATAAAAAAGAAGTCAATCAATTTAAAAAATCAATTAAGTTAGCCAAAAAAGTAGTCGAAACAGTATAAACCAGAAAATTAATTTTAAAGCAGTAATAAAATTCCATTAAAAACTTAATTAAAATAAAATTCCATAAAAACTTAATTTAAATTGAACAGATCATTAAGCTCAATACAATATTATAAAACATTTAAATTTCTTTGCAAATATTATTTAGAAAGAATTTTAAACATTTCAATTATTTAAAAAATTATTTTTATATGAAATAATATTTTTGATTAATTAAAAATTAAGAAATTTAAGTCAGAAAACAAATTTTCTAAAATAAAATTATTTTTCACATCTTAAAATATATTAAAATATTCAATATTTAAACAACTTTATAATTCAATCGAAATTTATGGCAAATAAATTCTTCCTATAGAATCTTCAATTATTTTTTTTATCTTATCTGTGTTATTTTGCATTTCGTGAGCTCATCTTTTGGCAAAAAAAAAGTAAAAAATATTTAGATGCTGCGATTAGATAAGGTATATTTTTTAGAAATTATTTTTGCAATTTGTCAACAAATTAGCATTGAGTGTTCCTTATGTGAGCTATTTGAATGCTACTCGTATTCGTATTTAACAAAAAATTTGCGTATTACGCATACGCGCCGTGCAACGATAAATATGAACATCAAAAACTCTAATTAAGACCCGATGAATTCCAACTGAAAAAAATGTTGGCAGTTAGTTTTATTAACGGTTTAGAATCAGCCATAAACTGGTTTCGTTAGCTTCCTCTAATTTCAGCTACTGCGTAGCACTTAAGTCTATATTATTTATTTATTTATTTTTTATATATTTTTGATTGGATTGTTGTTAACTGGAGCTTTGAGACTAGCAAAGAAATGAGACACACTTTAGACATTCTTAGAAGACACGCACCAAAGCTAAACACATAAAACCCTTTGGAAATTTGAATACTCATCAAAATTCACTTCATGCATTGGCAAATCAAATTTATACTAATTAGCCAAAATGGTGATAAATCAACAGATACCCTGTAAAGAGTAAAGGGGGCAAAAAGTAAAGTTTTACTAATTTTAATAATAATTTTCTAACTTTCTAAAAAAATTTGTGATAAATTTTAATATTTCAAAACTAAGTTAAAAAATTTTAACTTATTTGTAATTTGCTATAATTTTTTAAATAATTTTAGTTGTTTTCCTACCATTACTAGTCTGTTCTAGCCATTAAATGGGTATACCCCATTGAACCTTCCATATACATTCAGAACAATTTCAGCCCAAGACGCCAGCCATCATATAACAGTAAAAATTTTCAAAAAATTCTGATGACGTCAGCTTTAAAAACCATTTTAATCACGAAAGTTTTTGGCTACAATTCAGCACCGAATTCAAATTAACGCCAAGACTGCAAAATAAGCTTTCAAAAAAAAAAAAAAAAAAAAAAAAAAAAAAGGAGGCATAAAGCCAACTAGAAGCGCCCCTTTTCCATTGGGTTCCGGACTTGGGACTCGAGTTTTGGACGTGCAAGAGTTATGACAGAGCATTAAACTTGTTTGACTTTCAGAACACAAATGATTATCCAAAAATAACAACAAAACGAGCATATAATAATAATAAAGAAGGTTTATTATTTATTTAAATGCAAATCTCAAATAGATTTTCCTGTTTTTATTTAATTTTTTTTTTTTTTTGTGTTTGTTTGTTGGATTCGCTACAAGCTTTATGCTTATAAAAGTGATTAATATTTTATTGAGTGCTACGAAATGTATTCAATTATCAAATCGATTCATAAATAGCATCTGAATCATGCGGGGTCTTCAAACATTTGTCTAAGCTTCCCAATTCTCTATCCGCGTTTAATTTTTTTACCTTTTTTAATTTTTGTTTTCTGAACTCGTTTTATAATTGTGTGCTAATTTATTTGTAAGTTTTTTGTTTGCTAATTAATTGAAATATTAATTAGTTGCTGTACTGCTTAAGTAAGTTAATTGTTGTAACAAAATGGAATTCAAAACTGGCGCCAAATCAAAAATATTTTAAATTTTTTAATTGCCTAGCTAAGCACTTTGCTAATTCATTTGATATTAATGGATTCACAAAGTTTGCTTTATTTTAAATTGATTGACAAAAACATTTTTTATTAGCTCAGCAATAAAAATAATCAAATCGTATAATTAAATTTATTGCAATTAATTGAAAAAGGTGAATTCAAGTAATGTTTTGTAATATGTTTCACTTTTTTGCACTTGTTTAAATAAATTCATTTATTAATGGTTAGTTTTTAATTGATTTTATTAAATGCTTCATGGTTAATAATTTGTATTTAACAACACATAAATTGTAACACAGTTAAACAGTGTAATAAATTCTATGCAAATACTAACTTTTATGAACTTGCACAATTTTCGGAAGGTATGTTCTATGTGTATATAAATTTAACACTTTATAGCCAATAAGTTCTAGAGCGAATTACAAATTTTTGTTTTGCACACACTGATTTTCTAAGCACGTTGTTTTTGCGATCGCGGCCAAGCGTTGACTGAATTTAATAAAAGTTATTGGCTACCACCAAAGCGAAGCCGTCGTCGCTGTTAAGGCTATTGCTGTGTGTAGGCGGTGCTGAGAAAAGAGAGAGAGAGAGAGAGAGAGAGAGAGAGAGAGAGAGTGTTCTAACATTAGCACTGCCTGCAGACACGCGCTGTTATCGTTACACACGGGAGTCCGCTGTAAGCGAGAGCAGAAGCGGGAGAGAACGTGAGCGCGCACGTAATGATCTCTGCTTAGTTAACAGTAACAGTGGCTGTAACCAAGCCAGCCGCGAAGGCGTAGGCGTTTGTGAGCAGAGTGTCAGAGAGCGTTGCGCCGTCGCTCTCACTGTTACAATGGCAGCGTAACAGCAGCTGTTAACTCTCACCAGTGGCCATGCACAATGTGTTAATTGCTTTATATGGGAATTGTTTCGCCTGTGAAGATGCAAAGACACCTTCAAGGTATGTGTGTGCTTGTGTGCGTGTGTGTGTGTGTGTGTGTTTTTGTATGCTCCTCGTTAGTATCACGTATGCCTGGCCAGATTTGAACCTGTGATATGTAATACACTCGTTTTTTTGGGTAAAATTCCTTAAATTGTTTGCCAAGACCTTTGACTAGAGGGCAAAGGCGTGAGCTTTCTTCTGCGCAGTTAATTTACGAATGAATATATTTATTTATTTATTTTTTTCGAATGTTTGTTTGCTTGAAACTGATATAATATCAGTATCGGAGTACGTACAAACATACGCACTTAATTGCACTCAATTTAAGTTCAAGGTTATAACAAATCAAACAATAGACTCATTGTAGATATATTTTGTGTACTATATAACTTATTGGAAAGTTTATGAAGCAAATTTTTTTGCAAAAAAATAAAACATAACGAAATTGAATCAAATACTTTCATATCGTTTGGGATTTCAATTTAACACATTTCCGAAATCTCAGCTACAATCTGTGATATGTACACTGAGAGAAAATGTTGTCTAACTATGAAATTTAATATAAAAAAATATTATATAAATAATTTTTATCAATTTAAATCGGATTAAACTATATAATCTTAGCTTAATTAAGTTTTATAGTCTACGAGTTGCTTGTTTTTTCTCACTGTGTATGACGAATTACTTGCTTTTTTGTCTGTCATTTCGCTTGGCATCAATTTCTGCGAATTTGCTTCTGTTTTCCACATAATTCGCATACAGGAATTTGCATATATCTACTACGATCCATAAATGATTAAAGCTTCTGCAATATCCATTTTGGGTGAACTGGTATATCAACTTGAAAATCGTTTTATATTTAACTTAATCTATATTTAGGAACTCTCTGGGTATGCAAAGTTTCTGGAAACGCTTCGTCACTGAACTGATTTTGTAAACAAATCGAATGGGCAAATAAATTTTGATAGTGTTTATGTGGCAAAGAGTAGATAATAATAAACAGGGAGATAGAAAGAGCAAAAAAAAGGGGAAAAAACGAAAAAAGCGAAACAAAAAAAATGCCATAAAAGTAGCCGAAGAAAAATAAGCTGTCACATTAAGAAAGCTAATTAAAAACAAGTTGCAAGCTCAGAGAACTGAAACCTCAGACCTCGGACCTTAAGAGCAGAGAGACAACCCTCATATCCATAAGCTCATATCCATAACTTTAGCCGTAGAGCATATCAAGAGTCCGAAAATAAAGCCATCATCAGACTTCAGACATCAGAAATGAGACATAAGACGTCGACATTGCTAATTCCCAGTGTCGCCATTTGCATGACATTAAACTTAAATTTTATGACCGATTTCTGTCTGAGTAATGCCAAATTATGAAAATCGCTTTTGGGCAAACACCAACCAAGAAACAAACAAACAAAGGGAACTGGAGAAACCGGAGATGTCATAGAAGAAGAAAAAACAGACAAAACATTGCCCTAATAGAAAGTAAACATTATGTTGTCTCAAGTTCTATAGCATGTGAGGACTTTTTTACAACACTGTAAAAGCTAGTGACGAAAGCAGACAACAGTACGTGTAGATAAACAGCAAACTGTAGAGTTTATGGGCCTAATAGAGAGCAAACATTATAATTAGACAATAGAATGGAAAGAATACAAAAAATACTACAAAATGTTATCAATGACTAGTGACGAAAGTAGACTTAACAAAGGAAGATTCCTTATTGATGACTGACTAAAATTTCAAGTCGTATACTTGATTTAAACAACTTCAAAGGAATTTGTTATAAACTTAAAGGACGTAACCTTAACTTATTTGTCTACATTTCCAAGAAATATTTAATTTGAATATTTCTAATCTTATCTTTAAAATATTTATTTATTTCTTACAACTGGGATGAGTAACAAATCAAAAGTCGTTTAAAATTCTATTTACTTTATGATGACTGTAAGCCAAAAATAAATAAATAAATTGCATTAAAGTGATGGATTTGAGTATGTTAGTCACTTTACAAATATTATAGGGTATACCTGGCTACCTGGTAACAGTTAAGATGACTCACAGGAATGGTATTTGTGGTTGTGAAAGTTTCAAATTATGAATGAATAATAGTATTATCAATATTTGTCACAAGATCTAATCAAACAACTTTAAAGAAATTGATTCAGCTGCTGATTTTGATAAAGATAATACGAAACTAGGAATATATATCTATATATGTATATATATATTTATTTGTTTACCGTCTGATGATGACATATTGTCTTTAGAAACTTGGTAATTGAAACGTCATCTATAATGATTTATGAATGAGTACTACGTACTACGTATACCCAACAAACATCTGGCACACTTCTTGGGGTCTATGGATTTTGGCCATATGGACAGGTCTGACCGCCAACAAAATGGTGTCCAAAATTGGCAGTTTAATTGGTTCGATGGCATGATTAGGCATTCAATTAGCAGACACATTTCTACACTTTATTCGGTACTTAACTGATTATTATTATTATTATTACCAATTCTGTGCACACCGAACGACATATTGATATTCCGGCAATAGTCAGACCGTATCGACTGCCAAAACATTCCAATGTATTTAAGTCATGTGATAAAATATCTTTATAAACAACAACAACAACTACGACATTAACAACAACAAACACTTCAGTCAAGTTTCAGTATTCAAGTTTTAAATTGTCTCCAAAGCAAAGTTTTTGTCTAGAAAGCAGAATTTGAAATCTTTCCGTATTGTTATCATTGGTTCTGGATCGGTGAAGAAACTAGTTCAAGGACAAATGTAATCAATTACATTGATTAACCAGCATTGTAGTTGAAGACCCTGTAGTTTACAGAAAAAGTAAAGAGGGCTTTTAAGTTTAGGCGGAATGAGTTTTTATATAAAGACTATATATACACCTAAACAGCATTACCAATTGAGTCCAATTGATGCTAGAGGCTGTAAGAAGTGGAGCTGCCAAATCTAGCACGAAGCTTCTAGAAGATTTAGCTTGTTATGGTTATATGAAAATAATTTTTTTTAAACTGTATAACTAGAGAAATGTTCAAGCTGTCTCTACCCAACTCATACCCTATGTATAGTATATCAGTTGTTATACGCTGACCAAGTTTTCTTAGAATTGGACAGTTACGTGATATAAAATTAATCGTTTAATAACTTTTTATAGCACCATATTAATTTCTTCCCAATAAGTACACGGTCTTTTACAGTCAGTTCGCTAGTCAACTGCCTTTTCCACTACTATCTTTCTCGTAATGCTCATAAGCTGTCCACTTGAAGACGTCATCGCCTAGTCAAGTCATTCAAACGTATCGATCGAAAAACCTCAATAGTTTGTCAATGGTATTGTATTGTGATAGTGTATAGTGAACTATGGAATGCCAACAACGTGATATCGACTAATCGACAGCAATAATACAGATGATCAATACTATCGTATGCCTTGGGATTCGACATTTCATCGACAATGATTGCATCAGCAGAGAAGTTCCTAATTCGCATTAGAACAGTAATCTGTTTTGTTTGGAAAAAACTATATGTAGTACAGAGAGACAAGGCTTATCTAGTAATACCCTAGATTTGGGGGCTTTTGGGGTATGTAGAACGATTATTAGTGGAGATATGGAACAGATATATTGTAGCTTTATAGTAAACTAGTTTATTAAATTTATCCGATCGTTCCTATGTTAAAATTTACTGTGTCGTATAAAGCTTTATGTTCTCACCTTGACAGTAAAGTCGTTACAATTTGGTCAATGCCATCAAAGTGTTGATTTATGCCATAGAAATGTCACTTTTAATTCAAATTAAACAAAAGAAATTTTAGAGTTTTTTTTTTTTATTTTGCAAATATACGTAGCTTTTTTACGGCTGGTTGTAAAACCGCTGATTAAATGCCCAAATGACATTAACAACAACACGCTGGGCCCAATTGGAAAAGTAAATAAACAAATGGATGCGGATCGTCGGGCAATACGCAAAATAGATGTTAACACC
Organism: Drosophila cardini; assembly: GCA_018903735.1. Lineage (NCBI taxonomy): Eukaryota > Metazoa > Arthropoda > Insecta > Diptera > Drosophilidae > Drosophila > Drosophila cardini. Next base: position 2,031,158 of record JAEIGM010000001.1, on the reverse strand, counting down.
TTAATGCTCGGGACTCATTAAAATTTCCGATTTTGTTGATAATCAATTCCATGGGCGTACAATGTTTATTTTGTAGGTTCTTTATCGTGTATCTACTGTACGAATTGTAAATTGAAAATCGATAAGAGAAATTCCATTAGTTTCTTCCAAAAATATATATTAAGGTCACTTGTGAACTAACCTTGGATAAATCTATTCGATTTGTTTGCAATTCCAGGGAAACGAAATATTTCTAATACACATTTTTACCGAGCACTTTGTTACACGGAAATTTCACGTTCAGTATGCAAAATTGAATTTCACGCTTGCCAATTTCAATTGATTGAAACTCAATTTCAAGTGCAATCAGAACGTATCGGATCGCATCGAAGAGTCGTGGTATATATGTATATGTATATGTATGTGTATAGATATGGCGTCAATATGTCTTCAAGGTTGTTGCCCAATTGCACGCGATATTCGCATCAAGTCGAGTTAAAGTCGAAACTCCCGTACTCCTCCCCAATGGGTGTTCAGGGTCTTGCATCGTATCAGACACAAACACACCCCACACACACTCACACACACACACACACTCACGTCAAGTTATGACGAAATCGAATTGGCTTTTGATCGCAGTTGTCGGTGGAAGTGTGACCAAAAAAATTCAATTGAATTAAATTCTAGTTCATTTTGACAACGACAATTTAACGATACTCAACAAAAACAATAAACAATTTAAGAAAGTAGGCGTATAGACTAGCAGATACCCTAGCAAACAGTTTTTGGAATATGTTTTGAGGAACTAAATTGTGGAATTTTGGGAAACTGTTTACCTTTTTTCTAAAATTTCTCAAGTTTTAACAAATTTTATAAGTAATTGAAATAGTAAGCGAATACAGACTTATAAATACCCTACAAAAAGTGTTGAAAACTAATGTTTAGAATTTTTATATCATTTTTAAGCTAAGTTAAATTAATTGTTCAACTTTGTTTGAGTTTCTTAATAGTGAAAAAGATTTATTATATAATATATATGCACAGAAAATTACTATATAGTTTTTATATTAAATTTTGAATTTTACTAACTTTATTCGTAGATATTCTTTTACTCAATAAAAGATACAAATGCTGTTCTTCGATACAAAATCATTCCAACGAATGTATGTATGCCCCATTTTACCCCATACCAGCACTCTTTACAGGGTATCTAAATTTGTCGGCAGCAACAAACGCTTCTCTCTGTCAGCTGCTTAGTCCGTGGCCGAGCAATAAATATTTTAATATTCTTTTTCTTTGACATATTTGTGTTTAATATCTGTTTAAATTGTTCATTTGTTTCCATTTTCGATTTTGCGGTTTCAAGTGCAAGTTCAACACTTCTTCCCCCCAAAAATCCCCTCCACTCCAGTCCACAGTACCCTCTTCACTCCCCGATTAGAGTTTTCATCAGTTTTACTTTGAGTTTCATGCAATTTCTAACACGATTCGACTGACATTGAATTAAAGTTTATTAATACTTATAAAAACAAATAAATAAATAAATAATAGTATGTTGAACATAACTGATGACAGATGAGCAGACATTAAAGTTATGATATTTGTTGATTTGTGTAAATTATTAAATTTTTTATTGTGACATTTATGAGTTGAAGGAATTTCTGTAGCGATCGCTTACAATTTATTTGGAATTTGACATTTTGGCCTTTTGTGAATAGTTCCGGGTTTATCAGGCCCAAAATAAAATACCGTACAATAGTTCAATTCCCAAATTTAGCAATAAAAGTCATGTAAATTATTTTTCAGAACTTTATCGTTCACATAAACAATCGGTTGATAAGTCTAATCGAAACTATTTTTGTAGAATTATTTCATAATTAAAAACGTTTTAGCCAACAAATCGTCTGGTCAAAACAAATGCGTTACGGATAAGAGATCTAAATTTAAACCTAATGCCAAATTCTTTTGACGTCATAGATTTTTGGGCCAACAAAAGGAAAATTCTTCGAACAGTTTTTGCGTTAATTGGAAAATTAGCGCCAGCAATTTTCCACAAAGCTAAATTAAGTGGAAACGCAGTCAGTTCTAAATAGGTATTGACAGCTCTGAAAGTATTGAAGAATTACTCAATTTCTAAGTATAAATATGAAGATTTTTATTGTTTTCATAGACACTCAGCTAGAGCAGATAATCCAATTTTTTTTTTTTTTTTTTTTTTTTTTTTTTGAAATTCCGCAAATATTCGACGGCAACTGAACAGCAAAAATGTTTATAGCGCTTCGTCACGTGTGCTTGTTGTACCCTGTAAATGAAGTCACTGCAAACGGCATGCCAGACAGTATCTTTTACTTAATGGGTTTATAGGGTATCTCGGTGTTGAGCAGTCGTTACTAAAACACTTAATGGCTTTCTTGTTTTTGAATGAAAATACCATGTCTCGCAACGCTTTAGTAATTTTCAAAAATTTTTTCAAAAATATTATTCTGTTTATAACAATTTGCATAAAAATAAAGCCACTGGAAGATCATGGCCTTTTGGAGGTGGATAACACCGTCATAAACATATTTGTTTTGTATACACGCAATTATTTACGCATGTTTCCACATTATATATCCTCATCATTCTGGATCGCTTGAGTAGAGCAAAAAATAGATATATACGTTGATTCAGTGGCCATTGTTGATAATTCATAATTTGCGTTTATTGAAAACAATTTTCAAGTTGCGAAGTCATTCGTAAGTGTCTATTTTTAGCTATATACCCCGATACTCGACGCGAATTAGCAGTGCACCTTTTTTTACCAAAAGCCCAGCAGGTTTCTAGAGGTACTTATCATGGTTATATAGTAGTATATACTATATAATATATTGTTTGAAATGTTTGACGTTTGTTGAATGCACTCAACGCCTCCGGTGTAAATAAAGCAAGCATTTTTTGGCTTGTAGTTAGTAGTAATTATCTTGAACTTGACAAGCAGCAGAGAGATAGAACTTAAGCAGGCAAAACCAAATTAGGTGCGCTGTCAATCAAACAAAAAATTAATAACAATTTGCTAAAATGCAAAACGATTGACACCTGACCAAAATAAACTTATGCATTTTAGAAAAAACTTAAATAAATAAAAAAGAAAACGGAATTTCATATATTATAAGTAGAAAATATAAGGCAAGATCAGATGTTCTCAAGGTTGTTCCGTAAGTCGTAACGTTTGAGTTGGGCGAACAAAACCGTCAAGCATTTTAAAACGCAAGATCAACCCAATCTTCACCTCTCGCAACAAGTGTGATCACTTTACGCCTTGGCTACTTGTCAGCGCTAGAACCGTTTGAGAATTACAGGGCCTTAACAGCATGACAATGATAACAACAGTACGACAGCTATGCTAACAGCGCACTGTTCGAAGCTGTTGTTAGCAGCGCTGCTAACAGCTGTTAATGTTATCTCTTTTGCTTTGTCGCCCGCTTGCGGTCTGCTTAGCGCTTAGCAGTGTTGCCGCTGGCTTGGCGAAAAAATAAGACAGATTGACCCAGAAAATAGGACAAAAAACGGACAGATTTCTTTTTATAGGACAAAAAAATAGGACGAAAAATTTTTCTTCAATAAAACAAAAAGTTTAAGTAAATTTATACATTTTCATGCAAATTTATTAACACTTCGTCAAGTGTTTCATTTTCAGATTCTAAAACATTCATGTTTGTGCCGATTTGGCGCAAAAATTTTTCAGGCACTTCATAGTTATGGCAGCAAGTTCCGTTTCGACGTAATTTTTTTAGTTTTTAATTATTGATGTGCACTTTGTCCTGTGCAATTGTATTTCTTTCGCATCAAATTGTAACTTGCACAATTCACTTAAATGACCAATGGGGCTTATTGCATAATGTTGTGCGCAAAACAGTGCAAGTGCCGCCTCTTGCCTACAACTCGCACTACTTACAAGGGGCTTAAATGTAATTTTGTTTACTTGTTGAAAGGGCTTTGCATTTTGCATATGTTTTTTTGAATGCCCATGCTCGCGGAGCTGGTCGATTTTAGCATTTAACGTGCATTTACAATATTTACAAAATGCTTTATCAGGATCTTTAGGATCCCGACAAACCCAATCCTTCAAGTCGCATTCCTTCATCCAGGAATCTCTAAATTTTTGTTTGTACGTATCTTTCGGCATCCTTTACTTTTAACAATTATAACTCAAGTGAGCGATGTTCGATAAGTCAGATTTCGATAACACATATAAAACAGGGTTGCATTGCATTGAAAATGTTCAAAAAATCATGATCAAAGCGATGACATGCAGTTGAAAATAACAAATTATATATGAGACTCAGAAAATTAAAAAAAGGATAGAAATAGGACAAACTAAAAAAAAAAGGCATTTTTTCCGGACAGGGGACGTTTCAAAATTTTTCCGGCTGTCGCAGTCAAAAATAGGACAGATCTGTCCGGAAAAAGGACAAAACGGCAACACTGGCGCTTAGCGGTTTATTTTGTTCGCCCTTAAGTGTTAAAAAGGTAATAAAAATGCTTTAATTAAGTCGTTTCGACTAAAAAATAAAACATATATTTGTTTATGCAATTTTGTTTGAGGTTTTCTTAGCTGACGTTCATGTGTGTTAATCCATAAACAATTCAGGCCATTCACCGCTGTTTTTCTTCTGTATTTTGTTGTTGTTTTGAATCATCACAACAACAAACCGCAATGAATAACTGATTTATGCACATTTATTGTTAATTATAATGCTTGACGAGCATGACAAATGTTTTAATTGTATTCACAATTTGGTTTTAAACAAAAGCTCTGCTGCCCCAGCTAGATAGCAATGTAAATGCGGTCCAAGCTGTCCCATTTTGTAACGCCCACTGTGCTGTTGGCTGGCCTAAACGCCTTTATATCGGCCACTGGGCCAGCTTTGCTGTTTTAGCCGCTTAAATCCGCTCGATTCGCGGGGCTGACAGTGCCGGCTTGATACCTGTATTTATTATATTTATTATTACATTCCCTCTCTCTCTCTATCTCTTTCTCGACATGAGCCTACATACGTATCATTTTGGAATGTATTTTGTACTCGGTCTCAGTCTTGGAATCAGTCTCGTATTCCGTCTGCGAAACAAATAACAAATTCGACTCGTATAAATAGCCAAGTGCTCTGATTTTTTGATATGCATGGCAAAATAATTACTACCTGTTAATATAATTGGCAATGGGTATATACACACTGTACAGGGTATTTGTAAACTTTAGGGGTGTAAATTTCATTAGAAAGAGTAATGATTTTCCTACTAAAACGAGCAAAAGATACGGAAAATTCTTAACAAAATTTATTCAAAATTTCAAAGACACACCTCTATCCCTTTGGCCAGCGCATTGATCAGTAAGTATATGTATGTATGTAATGTTTATCAAGTTTTCAACTACCCTAAAGACAATAAAGTCTTTTAACCTCTGTTTATGACTTTACCAAATCTGAGTACAAGTTTATAAACTTTCCCTGAAAAAAGAATAAGATACGCTAAACAAAAGGTCATAAAAATTACACTGTGCCAAATTCCTATGAATTATAATACGTAAAATATCATCTGTATTATTTATTCATTTAATTGTAAATAAATAGCACAAATATTTGCACTTGCAGGTAATTAAACTGTACAATCAAAATAAAAAAAAAAAAAAAAAAAAAAAAAGAAATAAATAAACACATCTGCAAACACTTTGCGTTTTTGCGACGCATTCTTGACGTGTGAAAGTTATAGTTAATATATAGTAAGTATATTAGACCTTGACTATGCTTACGAAATCCGATTTATTTATAATTAAATTTACAGAATTAGAACACTTCGCTTTCATCGAGCAAAACAGTGCAAAGTTTGCACTTAAAGAGGGAACTACGAAACAGTCATGAAGTTTGTTAGGAAAGAAATTCATTTTTAAAATATCTGGAATTTATATATAATACAGATATAGTCATAAATATATAAAGAGCATTTCTATATATACTTATATTTATCTTTTAATGAAAACTTTTTGATTTCATGAATGAAATACTTTACTCTAAAAAATTAATAAATTTTCTATTCGTAAGCGTATTTAATTATCGGTTTTTTGTATAATTTTATACTTTGTGAGTTTTTATTGTTTATTTCCTCTGCTTCTTGGCTCTGCTCACAGTTCTTTTCTTTTCTTTTTTTTTTTGTTTTGTGGCAATTTATTTGAGCATTTCGGCCAAAAGTCATTGTCAATGCCAAATGCGAATCATTTCGTCTACAAATGACTACAAATGTAGTTTGTCTACATATCTAAATTTGTATATATATGTATGTGTGTGTGTGTGTTTGTCCCCATCTGATGTCAGTGACATCCAGAACCGATATCTGTGCTGTGCATGACAAGCAATTCTGAATCCCTTCTGAGTTAATGATATAGGAAATGCTCTATGGCTTCGAAACATACATAGATCAGAGTTCTCAAATTCCAGATAATGATACAGACAAGACAAGCCTCCCTCTGTGTCTGTGTGTGTTAATGTGTGTGTGTTGGAGTCTTTTGAATCATTTGTTATAACAATAATTAGATCATTTTTATTATTATTTAATTTTCTATAAACTTTTTTACTTTTGTACTAACTGATCAGCAGGAAGAACAGCTAAAAAATAGTTTAAAAATCGTTTTATGATTAATTTATATTATTTCCTGATTTTAACTGATCATCGCGGGTCCTAAACGGCAAGAGTTCATTTATTTCTATGGTCATTTTATAAAAGTAAGATAATTTTATTACTAATTTTATATATCAATTACTTGCTTGAGTTTACCTTATTAACTGATCATCGTGGGTGCTAAACGGCAAGAGTTATACTACTTATTTAAAGAATTTAACACAACTAAGCCAATTTTTACTACTTTTTATATGGTTTATTTACCAACTTGAGCTGCTTGATGCCACTGATCATCGCGGCTCCTGAACAAAAAGGGTAACAACATGTATTTACTCAGTTTTATAAGTTAAGATTATTTTCATAACGTTTTTATATGCTTTTAGTGCTCACTAAGTACAGCAAAGCTCACTGATCAACGCGTCTCCCAAACGACAAGCTCTGAGATCTACACTTGAAACATTTTCATGTTAATTAGATCATTTTTATAATTACTTTTATTTAAATAATTCACTCGAGATGTTTAATAAGCAAAGATTAATTATTCAATTGTCTACAATAAATAATTTTGTCTGAATTTTGTTAGCGTTTTTTGGCGTCTCTCATCAACAAACATGTGTCATCGTTAATTAATTACAGTGTATAGTGTAGAATACACAATTCATCGCTGTTTAATCTGTCAGATGAGGGGAAGGGGGGAATGGGGGAATTGATGTGAGTGAGAGTGATATAAAGAAACAAAAATCGTTAAATAATCTATATTTATACAATGCTGACTAATTCGATATTTACAAGAATTTATTGAATTGAGAACACTTTTGTTGCATCTACAATTAATTGTGAATAAAGTATTATTCATGAATATGTAACGAGTACTCGTTTGACGCTGTCAGAAGCTGCCTTGTATGCCAAATGCGTTCTTGACATTTGATCAAAGTTATGTTATAGTTATGTGAACAAATAATGTTTACAATACATAAGATTTAAACAAGTTTATAGACTCGTTTTCCACCCGCGATTGGGTAAATCAATTAACATAGTGTCTCTAACGATAGAGACAACAAAAAGCTCACTGCTAGGCTCACTTCAAGTTTCCTTAGCGCCACTTTAACGGTTAAGCAAAGGTGTGAACGTTCAATTAGACCCTAAGACCAGCACCCTTTTGGGTCTGGAAAGTCAAACAAGTTCAGGTTCAGGTTCAAACACTTCAAGCTCTATTTGTGGGAGGAATAGTGACGTCACTGGTTATAAATCGAAGGTAGTAGCTCGTTTGGAGATCCGTGTTTATACGTCCGATTAGAGAGCACTAAATAATGCACTCAATGGCGAACAAGCAAATAAATAAACGGGTACTCACAAAAAATACCTGAGTGTCTAGTCAGCCGGCAAAAAGCGAGTACGAGTACAGGTTTGAGTACTCATACTCATACTCACACTCGTATTTATTTACACTTTCAATGGGCCGTGAGACAAGAGCTATGACGTCATTTGTCAATTTAGTGATTTGTTGACAGCACACGAGATAGTTAATTGCATTTGCTACAAGTATTTAGCATTACATGCACTTCAATTGCACTTTTTAGACCCTGTAAACAAAAGGAGTGTGGGGGCTATTAGGTTTGTCAGTAGCGTAATGTGCATAACAGGCAGAAGGAGGCGTTTTTGAACCCGTAAAGTATGTAAATTCTTGATCATCATCTGTCCGTTCGTATGAACCCCTAGATTTCAGAGATTATAAGAGCTACCCCACGAAATTTGGAAGATAAGGTATATTTCAAAAGCAAAAAACCATTTTCTAACGCTGTAACTTGGAAGCGGCTAGAGTTATCGTAACCAAATGCATACATTATGTGTATGGTACCATTATTACTATCCTTACCAAGTTAAATCGGGATCAGACAACTCTATCCTATAGCTCCCATACGACAAATCGGTCGAAAATTGCCTATTTCTGTGGAAAACGCACACTAGGGTGAGTACAGGCTCTTTTACAGTCGGATCGCTCAAGTGTAGCCTTTCTTACTTGTTAAATAACAACAAAATGCAGTTTCTTATCAGCACAGAAAACGTCACATGAAATTTTGGGGGCGTAAAGCAGAGTGTGACCAGAGTGCAATCAAAAGTCTACAGCAGAAACAAGCGAATTGCATTAAAACTTGGATAAATTTTAAGTATTTTGTTGCCATCATTAACTAATTGAATTCCTCAACTAAAATTTACTTTTCCTATAAAATTTTATTTTTATGTTGTGACATTTCTTACATTGTATTTGGGTGCGATCCGACAGTTTGAAATGCAAATTAAATATATATAAAAAGTATATATTACCAATATTAATAATAATAATCATTAGTTAGTATCAAGAATTCGAATCAATTACAAAATCGTGTCAATTTCTGATATAAACGATTGACAATAACCTTAAGCCAACATTGCGTATGAGCAATGCAATAATAACACTCTTCGTTAAGCACTCTTGGTATTCAGAATGTTGGATATATGTATATGTAGATATGGTACTATATGTATAAATGTTATGATTATGAGCTGCAATATTTCAACTGACACGCCAGAGGCAGAAAACGAATCGCAATTTGTGCAATTTACATTTTAATTGCCGCATATATTGAATAACACACTGAAATGTCGTTTCTTGTTGTTGTCTGATGATGTCGTCACGCTTTTTATAACTCCTAACAAACCTCCCTCCCTCCCTACCCTACCTCATAAATATGCAAGTACGACAATCAAAGTGGCTGACAAATGTTGGTAACATGATATAGCCAATTTCGAGGATTATGCCAAAAACTTAAAACATTGTCAAATCTAACAATCAAAATGGGTTTGGTTTTGCTGGCAGCCGATGACTAATTTTATGTAGCACTGTAGAATCCGGGTTTTCAAAACAATATATAGAAAGTAATCTAGAAAGTGAATTTTTATTAGTTTAAGTTTTTATTAGTTAAAATGGAGCTTTAAAAGAGACAACTATCAAATCGCAATCAAAATCGAATCCATTTTGTCAAATTTTGATGCGAGAGTTCTCAGATATGTGGTCCATAGTTCAATATTTAAAGTTGACGATTTTCCCAACTTTGACTGATCATAACTCAGCCAAATGAAGAGATATCTTAAAAAGTCATACCTTTTTATACTCTGGACAATTAGGAGAATCGATCGCAATCAAAATCTAAAATTCTCAAAAATTTAACCCATTTTGTCAAATTTGGATGAAAGAGATATGTGGTTCACAGCTCAATACTTAAAATGACGATTTTCCCAACTTTGACTGATCATAACTCAGCCAAATGAAGAGATATCTTAAAAAGTCATACCTTTTTATACTCTGGACAATTAGCAGAATCAATCGCAATCAAAATCTAAAATTCTCAAAAATTTAACCCATTTTGTCAAATTTGGATGAAAGAGATATGTGGTTCACAGCTCAATACTTAAAATGACGATTTCCCCAACTTTGACTGATCATAACTCAGCCAAATGAAGAGATATCTTAAAAAGTCATACCTTTTTATACTCTAGACAATTAGCAGAATCAATCGCAATCAAAATCTAAAATTCTCAAAAATTTAACCCATTTTGTCAAATTTGGATGAAAGAGATATGTGGTTCACAGCTCAATACTTAAAATGACGATTTTCCCAACTTTGACTGATCATAACTCAGCCAAATGAAGAGATATCTTAAAAAGTCATACCTTTTTATACTCTGGACAATTAGGAGAATCGATCGCAATCAAAATCTAAAATTCTCAAAATCGAACCCATTTTGTCAAATTTGGATGAAAGAGTCCTCAGATATGTGGTCCACAGTTCAATACTTAAAATGACGATTTTCCCAACTTTGACTGATCATAACTCAGCCAAATGAAGAGATATCTTAAAAAGTCATACCTTTTTATACTCTGGACAATTAGGAGAATCGATCGCAATCAAAATCTAAAATTCTCAAAAATTTAACCCATTTTGTCAAATTTGGATGAAAGAGTCCTCAGATATGTGGTCCATAGTTCAATATTGAAAATTCACAATTTTCCCAACTTTGACTGATCATAACTCAGCCAAATGAAGAGATATCTTAAAAAGTCATACCTTTCTATACTCTGGACAATTAGCAGAATCAATCGCAATCAAAATCTAAAATTCTCAAAATCCAACCCATTTTGTCAAATTTGGATAAAAGAGACCTCAGATATGTGGTCCATAGTTCAATATTGAAAATTCACAATTTTCCCAACTTTGACTGATCATAACTCAGCCAAACGAAGAGATATCTTAACAAGAAAGAAAAGTACAGTCGAGCACGCCCGACCGTAGAATACTCTCTGCATTTTATTCCCGATCATCTTAATAAAATCGATATCCGGGTATATCAATTGATACTTGCAACAAAACACGTTGAAACAAAAACATCTGATTGTATGAATACACATGCATACCAGAGAACTGCAACGAGTATACTCGAGTAAGTTCGAACATTTCAAACAACGATCGAGTAACGATTCAGCTCAGCCTGGTGTCCGAAAATGTTCGAATCACAACGATTCAGATGACCGTTTTCTGACTGATTCGAACTGATTCGAGCCTGAATCGGGCTTGAATCGAACCTGAATCGAACCTGATTCGAACCTGAATCGGACTTGATTCGAACTTGATTCGAACATTTTGGTCGCAATCAGAACGGTCAGCCCATAGATCGTTTGCTGATCGTTCGATTGCAACCGACGATTGAAGCGACGCAACGAGTCTGACTGTCTTTCCAGTACAAATCGCTCGAGTAGCAAGCATGTTCGCTGTTTCGCTTGCGTTGCGTGTCGTTCGTAGTGCTGCCATTTTTGAGTTTGAAAAAATGCTAGATCTGGCCAAAAAAAAGCAAGAAAGCTAAATCTCATTGAAAATTAATAAGAAAATTGTTTTTGTATTCTTTTTTTGTTCTAACATATTTAACAAATGTATAAATAAAAATATTAACTATATAAAAATGAAATATCTGAAAAATATGTGCATTGATTTTTCTATGCGCGGATAAGAAAAAGCTAGATCTAGCGGGAAACATTTCAGGGAGCAACACTAATAGTACGCGCAACAAGCCTGAGATTTGTCTAAGTTTGATTGTATGCGTGCATGCAAGTATTAATATGTATGGCATACCACGCATTTCGCGTATATTTTTTTAACAGAAACTAATTAATTCAAGTTAAACGAATAATTTTCTTAGAAAATAGGAATATGAGGGCAACTATAACAAGTACAGCCTACACACGCTTGATTCCCTTTAAGACTGTTGTCTTTGCCTAGTGTATGCGTTTCAGCCTTCTTGTGTAACCAAAAAAACCCATGGGTCAGACTACCTGCTGCACTTATTGCGCTGAACCCTTTTACAAACAACAGTGTCATACTCGTCATACTCTAACCAAACAAGGGAATTTCCAAAAGGTCAGCCTGCCTATGTGTAACTGTTGAGCGTTCCAAAAAATTTGAATCGATTATTGTAACACAAAAGAAATATGCTTTTTGCACAGCAACACATTTTAACTCGGCAAATAAACGTAACAAAAGAATATTCATAGCAATTTTATTTTTAAAAAATATTCTCAACGCCACCAAATCATTTTCTTTAGTGCCATCGCTGAAAATATTAAAATATTTCATGTAATTTCTTAAAAGTTTCTATGTAAATTGCTTGCAACATGTTGTACAGCGGTAAAATACTCGAGTATATACTCGAGTAAAACGAGTATAATCAAGCTGGCGGTTCGGACACAAACGATCGAGTATAAAATTTGTTCGAATCAAAACGAGTACGAGTAAACACTCGAGTATGATTGAAATTTTTATACTCGTTGCAGGTCTCTGATGCATACACACTTAACATTATATGTATGCACGCACATATGTATGTGTGAATATGTAATACATACACAATTGGTTGGCACGGCCAGCATTCGCGGGAAGCGCTGCCGCTAGCAAGCAGCGAAAACGTTCGCTCGCATGTTTGTATGTTTCTATCTCGCTTGCACACATGCATTGGCATTGCGTTCAATTATCAACTTTCTTACATGTCTAGCTCTTTTGTTTATTGTTCGATTTAGATGCAACTTCCAGGATAGTTTAATATATTTTGTCTTCAAACGAATGTGAAATAACAATACTGTACGATAAGAACATATGCCTTAAAATCGGCATTGAAGTTTGCAAATTATTTTATTTCTTGTGGGAAAAGGGGGCGTGGCAGTCCAAAATTTTTGATGACAATACAATTATGCCGTCTCTAGGAACCTGCGTACCAAAATGGGTGTTCCTAAGTGCCATAGTTACTGAGATATTCGCCTAAAACATCAATTTTTTACGAGGTGTTTTCAGTTTTTTGCACATTGTGGGCGAACGGGGCGTGGCATCGAAAAAAAAAAAATTCTTGTATTGACTGACTTAATATCGAGTCGATAGAGACCAAATTCAAACTTGTAGCTCTTACCATCTCTGAAATCTGTTTGTTCATACGGACAGACAGACGGACAGACAGACAGACGGACAGACGGACAGACGGACAGACGGACATGGCTATATCGACTCGGCTTGTGATGCTGATCAAGAATATATATACTTTATGGGGTCTGCCACGCCTCCTTCTGCCTGTTACATACTTTTCACAAACACAATATACTCTCTCTTGCAGAGAGTATAAAAAGTCATACCTTTCTATAATCTGGACAACTAGCAGAATCAATCGCAATCAAAATCTAAAATTCTCAAAATCGAACCCATTTTGTCAGATTTGGATGAAAGAGTCCTCAGATATGTGGTCCATAGTTCAATATTGAAAATTCACAATTTTCCCAACTTTGACTGATCATAACTCAGCCAAATGAAGAGATGTCTTAAAAAGTCATACCTTTCTATACTCTGGACAATTAGGAGAATCGATCGCAATCAAAATCTAAAATTCTCAAAAATTTAACCCATTTTGTCAAATTTGGATGAAAGAGTCCTCAGATATGTGGTCCACAGTTCAATACTTAAAATGACGATTTTCCCAACTTTGACTGATCATAACTCAGCCAAATGAAGAGATATCTTAAAAAGTCATACCTTTTTATACTCTGGACAATTAGGAGAATCGATCGCAATCAAAATCTAAAATTCTCAAAAATTTAACCCATTTTGTCAAATTTGGATGAAAGAGTCCTCAGATATGTGGTCCACAGTTCAATACTTAAAATGACGATTTTCCCAACTTTGACTGATCATAACTCAGCCAAATGAAGAGATATCTTAAAAAGTCATACCTTTTTATACTCTGGACAATTAGGAGAATCGATCGCAATCAAAATCTAAAATTCTCAAAAATTTAACCCATTTTGTCAAATTTGGATGAAAGAGATATGTGGTTCACAGCTCAATACTTAAAATGACGATTTTCCCAACTTTGACTGATCATAACTCAGCCAAATGAAGAGATATCTTAAAAAGTCATACCTTTTTATACTCTGGACAATTAGGAGAATCGATCGCAATCAAAATCTAAAATTCTCAAAAATTTAACCCATTTTGTCAAATTTGGATGAAAGAGTCCTCAGATATGTGGTCCATAGTTCAATATTGAAAATTCACAATTTTCCCAACTTTGACTGATCATAACTCAGCCAAATGAAGAGATATCTTAAAAAGTCATACCTTTTTATACTCTGGACAACTAGCAGAAACAATCGCAATCAAAATCTAAAATTCTCAAAATCCAACCCATTTTGTCAAATTTGGATGCCAGAGTCCTTAGATACAAATGTTCATAAATTAGTAATGTGTCTATAAAATTTGTTTATACCTCAAAAAGTCAATTAAAAAAATTTTTAACACATTTAAAATCTGAGGAATACCCACAATACATTCTACTGTCATTAAAACCCATGAAGACTTGTGCAACAAATAAAACTGTTAAGCGACAGTTTTAAAGGGCGACTAATCCGGCACTAATAAGTTAAGTGTTTTGTTTAATTTAAAAATAAAATTACATCTTCTTCTTCTTCTACACTTAGTGCTTAAGCAGTGAGTTTGTTGTTGCGAATGTCATGACAATGATGAAAAGTTCAAAATCTTGTAACTGAGATGAGATGACATCAGCGGATTGGAGCAAAACCAAAGACCAGTAGCTCCCGACTGGGTTTAAATGGGGCTTACGAGTCCAAAGCGACTCACCTTCGTTGTGGAATGGGAACTATTTTTTTTTTTTTTACCGGAACTGGGTTGTCAACATGATTGCGTGTTTGTTGCTTTGTTTTGCTCAGTGTTTAGTTAAAAATAAAAATAAAACAAGAAAGCAAATATCAAAAAACACGTAAAAAAAAATAAAAAACAAACACTAATTTATGGGATTAATGGTCAGTTGAGGCACTCGGCATATTATGCAGATATTTTTTGAATATTGTTACAATTTGTGCGGTCAGAAATAGGTTTTCCTGTTTGATTTTGGGTGACGTGTAAAACGGAATCTGGTTAACCTTAACAGACAAAGACAAGTCTTTCATATTTACATTCGAAATGTTTACAAAATGTCTAAATTTTCAGCTCATTTCCACGTGTATAGCCAGTTTATTGTCATGTGAATTGGTTTGTTGATTATTATTCGACTAAGGAAAGGAAAATATTCAGCTAGTCTGCTCTAAAAGACCCTGTACTTATGCTAGCTAGTAGATTTTAAGACATATCAGAAGATATTGAAAGCAAGCAAAAAGTTATATCTACTTGAAGTTAAAAATCTTTAATTAGCTATAACTTTTTGTTTGGTATTCAAATCAGTCTTCCCCCTTTACCAAACCTACTACTGTCCATAACACACCCATTCAACACACCTTTTAAGTACAGGGTCTTTTAGCCATATTCTGTGCAAGATTAGACAAACGAACTGCATTCAAAACGCATTACACAAATAACAACAAACGCATTAAAGGTGAAAATCAGCTAAATAAATACGGAAAACGTTTATAAATAAACTTTTGCTAAACTTTTGCCATAATAAATAAGACAAAATTGTTTTGATTATGATGCAAAAATAAAACTGGAATCGTTTTGGAAGCCAAGAGTTTACTAAACCCCCATAAACTGTAGCCATTAATTAAAAAAGATTAAAAAGTAATTGAAATATTTTCACAACTGCTTGACACTTTAATAATTCTCCATAAACCAAATTGGTCTAAGATCTGCAGAGATTCATTATGATAACAGAGAGTGATAAAAAGCTTAGTTTTTCAGCTAGGAAACCAGACAGTCAAAGTAGCCAAGAATCTTTACTACCGTCTGGGTGAGCACAATAAGGCTTCGGATCGTATTACCATATGCTAGAATTAACTTAATTGATTAATCAATATTTTAAACATATATATTTTAGTCAAATCGAAATTGCTCAAGTTCAGGGTCGTTTGAGAAGCCGTACAAAATAGAAAATCAAATAAAATGCAACGCGTGTGTATCTTTAAGATACGAAATGTGTGAACAAGCGTATAAACAATAACAATCAATATACTGCGAAATAGAATTTATCTGAAAGATTGCACTCGTGTCTTAATTTTCAGATACATTTATTAATTTTACCACCACATGTGTGCTAACACTGCAGATAAACAACAACAAAGAAACTCAAACGATTGTACAAATAGATGCAAAAGTATCTGATGGATTGCAGTCGCAGAGTTAAGCTTCAGCTATATTTGTCGACCAATCGTGTGGATATTATTAGCCCACATTTTGAGTGTTTTGAGTGTTTTAGCGTTTTTGCTGCCGTGACTCGTCTCAGTTTCAAGCTACTTTATCATGCTAAATTCATCTACACCCACGAAATGCCAGAAGCATTTATGCCAGACCAAATCTTTTCATCTTTCATCTTCTTTCTTTCCCAAAAAAAACTGCAGCTCCAGTTGCCATCAATTTGAGGCTGGCTTTTAGCAGGAACATGATATGGCCCCGAAAACAACAGCAACAACAACTAGGCTATGTGGCCAGAACAAGCGGGGATGAAGCTAGCTAGCTAGTTGCCAAAAATACCTAAAAGTAGCTAGCAAAATTAGTAAAAAAAAATCTGTAAGCTTCAGTTTTGAATTTTCAAAGACTAAAAGTAGCTAGATTTCTGCTAAATATCTTCTCAGCTCAGTTTTCAACATTTTTCCAGCTAGCCATAAAAAGGCCAAAGCGTCATCACTGCCTACAAAGTAGCACAACCAACTTGCACAGTACAGAAAAAACAATCTATCGCTTTTCGCGATTTACTTTCTCGCTTCCATGTGCTCTATGAAAAATGCGAGTAGATTTTCGGGATAAACAAATAAATAGTTGTTGGCTCTAACCGAAAGTTAACTTTCAAAAGTGTGGCTTCCAGTCCCTGGTTAGCTATGTGTATCCCAAAGGTAAATATCAAGACAAACAGTCAGCTGATTGTAAAAAAACTGCTAAGCAAACCAAACACAAAACATAAGCACTTTAACTACTTATAAAAAGCCTAGAAAAACTATACATATCTATCTACCTGTACACACATTTAGCTCACCTGTACTTGTGGTTAGCTCATAAAAAACAAAACAAACAACAAAACATAAAAAAAAACTTAATACCCAAACACCTCTTTTTTTTAAGCACAGACAGTCAGTAGTTGATCTGTGTTAACCACAACTCAATCAAATCAAATCTTATCAAATTCACTACTTGTCTTATTAAATTCGATATTTGACGCTTGATTTCCCGTCTCGCATCGAATTACCAATTTGCGCTAAAATTGTCGCATTTTATTGTTTGGAAATACGTTTACACTTGTTTTGTAGTGCTATGACTCTAGAATTTTAATTGGAATTGGGGTACTTACAGCAAAAATAAGAATTTTCGAAAAGGAACTACTTTACTCTAGCGACTGAGTGCACTAGTTCCTTCAATCACTTCGCTGACAGCGTTGCCACGTTATGTGACTGAAGTTCGATTACTAATTGCCAATATTTATCGACTAAATGGTCGATTGAGAGTCTAATAAAATACCTGGCACCCGCTGTTGACACTTACCTGTCACAAACAATTGAATGAGCAATTACCGTTTGCACCAAATAATAAGTAAGTTCTCAATAATTGAATAGCAAAAGCGAACGTGACAAAACTCAAGCACCGTTTGATTAAAACAGTTGCGCAGGCGCAAACAAGCAAATAAACACACACACGTACGCGTAAACGCACAAGCAAACACACGCACACAGGCTCGACTGCAGTCAAGAAAAATTAGCATTAAAAGCTCAAGCGAAACGCGCGTTTGCTGTCGCGACAGATTTAAAACTGAGACTCGGCGGCAATCGGAGACTTTGAAAATGTGGAGCTGAATGTCGACGCCAACGTCGACGTCGGCGTTGAAGTCAACGCAGTGACTGCACTCATTGTGGCGGCAGCGACGTCGACAGCGAGTGCGACAGGCACAGCTTCCATATTTTGCTGAGCGCATGGATTTCGTAAGAGTGCGCGAAAAAGGAGGCAAAGAAGGAAACGAAAAGCAAATAAGCAGCAAGCAAAAAAACAAAAACAATTATCGGCAAGGCGCGTAATTTAGGTTATATTCTTTAAGCAATAACAGTAAATTAACAGTTCTTTTTCTCTACTGTGAAATGACGCAATGCAACGCGGCAAGGACCCAGCCTTGAGCAACAACAATAACAACAAATCCTTAATTGCCTGTCTGTCTGTGTAAATATATAAAATTGATGTTTATTGTCTCGACTGCATTATTTAAATACAAAATCAACAAAAGACAGCGACCAACAATAAAAACAATTGCAAGTCAAAGTCAATAAGTGAAGGAGCTGCCTGTGTGGGTGTCAGCGGCCCAATGCAACCCCAAGCATACAGATACAGAAACACATACATGTACAGCATACACATACATATACAATTGCTTGTGACCGCGATCGACAGACGCATTGACAATACTTGAACCTGACATTCAGTGAATATGGCACACACCCACAAGCACAGACAGTTACACACACAAACACAGACAGTCACACACACACACACACAGCGTATGCACCGCTTCTCGACATACAGTGAGTGCCAACAGTAATGTTAAATCGAAGCAATTGAAACAAATTTGATTCGAGCAAAGCGTTATGCAAATTGTGACTTATAGATACCCATTAATCACTAAGTAAACTAAAGAAGTTAAAAATGAATTATGGGTAATGATAGTATAATAATTTTATCTACCTAGCACCTTTTACCATGTGGTCTATATGAAAATATAATAAATATAAATATTTAAATACTATTATTTATACTATTTAAGCTTTTATACTAAATATATCGAGATATACCCCTTGTAGACCATTTTATATAGTATATAAAAACGCACAGTCTTAACGAACTGTATGCACACATATGCAAATATACACTGTGTGTGTGTGTGTGTGTATTTCTGATGCGTTTTAAATTGAAGTTAATTTTTTATTGAAAAATTTGCATTTTGTGTGAGAAAAATAATTAACATACACAAAAATATTAACAAGCTTGAGATGCTGACACTTGATCGGAACGAATGACAATAAATTAAACGTTTAATGTCAATTTAATTATTCATCTATCAACAGGCAAAAAACTGTACATATAATTGCACATTTTATTAATTCAAAGAAAACGAAAGTTTATTTTAATTAATAAAAGTAGAGAACTCAATCAGACAGACTGTTAACAGACCAGTTAATATAAACAGCGCAAGTAACAGTAACAGTAGATAACATAACATTTACAGCAGCGTAACATTGACAGATTAAAACAGCAGTTAATCGAAGGTTTTGTCATTTATTTAATGCATTAACAGCAGCAGTTAACATTAACAGAGGTAGTAACAGTAACAGTGAGGAACTCAGCTCCTTCAGTACTCATCCTTATTGCAGAGTGTCATGCCATTGCCAATACAAGCAGCATAAGCCATCAGATGTGGAATGGCGCTTTGCTGCATCACTCCAGAGAACATGTGACTCTGAGGACCTGTGGCAAAGACGCCCACATCATCGCCCGAGTGCACACCCAGAGCACCATGGATATAACTAGGATACTGGAATTCTGTAAGACCAGAAGAGTTATAGTTTATGAAGAAGGAAACTCTACAGGAATTTAAACTCACCGGGATCCTTGATCTTCTCCGTTATGTCCACACGCTGACCATTCTCATCCAGATACTGCTCCATACCCACCGCATAGTTAAGCGTCGCATATTTGATGCCATTGACATCGGTGTCATGTTGATTGAGTCCCAGAATATCGGTACCACGTCCAGGATAACCCGAAATGGACAAAGGATGTCCATGATCAGAGGTGACCACAATCAAAGTCTCCTCGGGATTCGTCATATCGACAGCTGTCTGCACCGCCTTGTCCAGTTCATGCACCTCATCCAAACCCATTTGAGGGACATTGAAGTGATTGCCATAATCGATCAAACCACCCTCGATAAAGATGAAATAACCGTTGGGATTCTGGCTAACAATTTCAATGGTTTTCTGAGTCATCTCCGACAAAGTGGGTTTCTGCACAGGATCAGCCATTTTATGGAAATCCATGACTCCCGAATTGAAGAGACCAATCAATTTCTTCAGGTTCGTCCCATTCACCTTCAACAACTGATTGCGATTGTAGGCGAGGGCTCCGTCCGGATGAAGTGATTGCCACTTGGACAGCAGATTGACACCATCGGAGCGTTCACCTTGTTTGCCAAATTTATCCTGCACCGTTTTGGGCAGGAATTTACCCATTCCACCGCCCAGCATCACATCAAAATTACGTCCCGGTTCCTGTGTAATCAACTGGGTCGCAATATCCGTACACGTTGCCGGATCATTTTGTCCCTCGCCGTAGGTGACGATATCCGTGTCGCATTCAAAGAACCGATTTGTGGTATGAGCATAGGCACCCGATGGACTAGCGTGGGTCAAAGTGGTGGTGGTCACAATTCCAGTGGATTTGCCCGCTGCTTGGGCCCAGGCGGCAATGGAGCTTACGTGATTGGCGGGATCCTCGCTGCCACTGCAGTTGTTAAAGTTCACTGCTGCGGTCACTCCGAGGGCTACAATGCTGGTCTTGACACCGCAGAGATAGGCGGTGGCTGTACAGGCAGAATCGGGCACTTGTGCGTTGGTGCAGTATGTCTGTAAGTGAGGTTAGGTTGAAAATAAGTACTGCTTGCGTCACTAGGCTCAAATTTGGTTTGAAAAATACGCTACTATCGTCACTAGCGATACTTTTTGAGACAACTCATGATTTTACTAGTGCAGGCTTGGTAATACATCACTTTCGTCACTAGTAAACTAGCAAATTTCGCCATTTATGTAGGAAATTTGGCACTCACCCTGCTCAAACCGGTATGTGGGAATCTCTCGAAGCTCAGGGAATCCTCCTCGCCAGTGTTGCCCTTGAGTTGACCCTTAAGAATACGAGCAGCCGCCACTGTGGTCAAAGACATGCCATCTCCCAAGAACATGATCACATTTTTGGCCTTCCTGGTGTCTCCCTGTGGCTGTTTCACACGCCTGGCCAACTCATCATGGGCCACATCATACCAGAACTGAGCATTCTTCTCCGCCTCAGGTGAGAATTTGTTCTTGCCCAACGAATTGGGATCGAAATCAGACATGTCACGTGCTTTACCCTCCGCCGATCTGCCCACAAGCTGTTCCTGAGTATGAACATGTTTCACTGCAAAAGATTTGATGTATTCCAGCTGTTCCAAAAATTCCTACTTTACGCCATTGGGAGTAATACTTACAGTCAAAAGAGGCGGACCACGTAGTGCCCATTAGGGCACTGAGTAGCGCTAGGACTACGTATAATTTTGCCATTTTTTTGTGGATTCCACTCGACAACTGACTGATGAGTTGACTGTGCTCTTACATTTTTATACCAACAACCTAATCTCAAATTTTAATTACTTTAATTACTCCCGTTTAGCCAGCCCCAATTCAAGTATTATCTAAATAACGTTAGCTTTTTGGGATTGAAATTTTATTGGTAGTAGTTGAAGGTGATATGACTCTATATTTGATCAAGGAGCAAAAGAATTGATAAATCTCTCAGTTGTACACTTTGTACAACTAATAGCTTAAATATTACTTTAACCTTCGAAGACTGTTTATCTAAACATGATGTAATACAGTGGGCTATATATTCCCTACCTAGGTCAAAATAAGGCAAACAAACAAAGATTATCCCAAAAATCCAAAAGATTTGCAAGATAACTTGTCATGTCATAGTCTTGTGCTTTAATAAGGTTATATAGTATTTTAGATTAGACATGCTGGCAGCAAATTTAATTCCGTCTTTATGAGAATGTCTGCTCAGTTACCAAAATCGGCTAACAAGCTATCACCAGAGTACAGCTAATTAGTTTTATGGCAGCGCCCCAAAGCATGCAACGGCTTTCACTTTTGAGTTGCATTTCAAAACTGCCGCGCAGCTTATCGATAACTCAATCGCCACTAAAATCGCCTGCTGCAAGTCTTATCGATAACAGTGACATTGAGTCACGCGTAAGTATTTTTAAACATTTTACAACGATAGCAGGAAAATAAGCAGCAACTTCCATCCCTATATTGTATAAGGTAATTTTATTTCAGAAGGCGAACGAAAGTAATACGTAAATTATGTCGTTCGTTTTGAACAATGCAATTCGCCGTCAAATTGGCGCTACTGCCGCCAGGAATATGTCCGGCACTGCCGCCGTGGCAGGAGAACATTCAGGTAACTAATCCCCAAAAGCCTAAAAACAGCCAATCAATGTTAGGTTAAGGTTATGTAATTTTGGCAAAATCCTACATAAACCTAAACTTAAATATTTAATGTACCTGCAGGTGGCTACAAGGTCTGGAAGCGCCTGTCGTTCTTCGTTGCCGTGCCCGCTGTTGGTCTGTGCATGCTGAACGCCTACCTGAAGCACCAGGAGGAGCATGGACATCCTCGCCAGGAATTCGTCAAGTATGATTATCTGCGTCGCCGTGAGAAGCGTTTCCCATGGGGTGAGGGCAACAAGAGCCTCTTCCACAACCCCCATGTCAACCCCCTGCCCGATGGCTATGAGGATTAAACAACACAAGCAGATTCCAACACTCTTTGTTCATAGCTAAATCACACTCTATGTATTTAACATAATGTAAGCTGAAATCAATGTGGAAATACACACAAACAAAAACAAATCAGCGACAAACTGAATAAAAGAGTGACCAATATGTTAAGCAATCGGTAAGATTCCTAGTGGTAAGTTAATAAGGCCTGTTTTGAAGTGTCTACCTAAATTCACTCAGGGCTGTCAGAATGTCAGTCTTATGACTAGTAGCAGAGTCGCTTGCTATCCAAATCGACTGCAGAAGACCCTGTAGTTAGTGTGGATTGAGCCCATACTATAATATCAGATGGACACTATGAGAATTTAAGAGTTATCTCCACTTTTTCTACTAAATATTGATTTTTTGACCATTGGCTTATATGGCAGCTATATGTTATAGTGAGCCGATTTGCAGGAAACTTAGTCGATATATAAAGTATGTTAATGAGTGCCTGCTGCATAAATTTGATTGAGTTAACTCTATAAATAGGATATTTTTTTATAGTAAGACTTTATTTTTGATAAATTTTTCCGTTATGCGTTATGCTATAGTCGTTCGATTCTTACCGATTTTTTCTAGGCTATATAAAATCACACTACAAACACAATTTATGACTATAGTTGAGTTATCTTTTAAAGCAAAACAGTTTTATAGACCAAATACTAAATTTCTATAGATAGCTAATATGGGAACTATGCTATATAGTTATGCGATTCCTAACAAATTTGTTCAGCATATAGAAAACAGTATCAAGCACACTATGTGCGAGTTTGGTTAAACTATCTCCAGAATTTAGCGAGCTATGCTGATTTCAAGAGGTGTTTCCCCGATTATATAGAACAAAACTGATCTGCGTGCAGTACAAAGAAAGCTACCGACTAAATTCGTTGGTTCTCTGTTCTAAAATCTATGTATTAGCTGCACAAAGCGAGTTATGGGTAACAGCGCTGCCTGTTACAACTTAAATAGACACAGGGTCTTATAGGCACACCTGTGCTTACCTGAAGCAAGATACTTATTGTACCCACTCCCAACAAAGAAAGAACTTTTTAGAAGATTATAGTATGCTTTAATTGCTAAAAAACAAATTCTCTTTGTTAAGCTACTGAAATTTGCATCAAACTGCATTCCAAACAGTAATTGCTTGGTCTTATGTGTCGGTGTAACCTTGATGACATCACTTGGAGCTGGAATGTCTGGTCATCTTGCCATTCTTTTGTTTGCTTCCTGCCCTAGACTGATCTTCCATCGGTTTGGAAACCTTTTTAGTTGAATCATGAGACTTGGAAGTTCTGTCTTTTGTGTCCCTGCTGCGAGTCTGGCGTTTGCCTTCCACTGAGGTGGGAAGAGAGGAGCTGCCACTGGACCTGGAGCTGCTGGGTGTCTTGACACTGCTCTCCTTTCTAGATGACTTATGTGTTTCCTTTTCGTTTGTTTCCGCCTTTGAGCTGGGATTCAGTTTACGCATTTTGGCCTTTGGTGGCGATGAACTCTCCTTCTCCTCGCCGAGTAATTCCTCCAACAGCTCAGACTCTTCCTTGACATCCTTGTCGGTTAGCGTGAAATCGCTTTCATTTTGATATGGCACCATGTCCACCACGTGATCATCCTCAATATGTTTTTTCAACTGTTCCGAGCTCAGGAAAATATAGTCACAGAACTCGCAGGCGTGTCGTTCGCTCTCCTTATGCGCCTGCATGTGCGCCTCCACACCATCGTAGTCCGCAAATGTGTCCAAGCACAGCGGACACTTCATGGAGACACTCGCGTGTATGGCCGAGTGATCCACAAGTCCATCGTACGTTTGATGCGTGTCCTTGCAGATGCTGCAGGTGAAACAAGTTGATGGTGCCTGTTTGTGCATCCTCAGATGCCGCGACAGATGATGCGACAACAGATACGACTTGTTGCAGTACTTGCAGGGATAGGCACGCTTACCAGCATGAGCCTGGAGATGTCTAGCTAGTTTCCCAGCGGTTACGAAGCTGCGACTGCAGTACTGGCAGGGGAACGGCAAGTTTGAGCTGTGTATGACCTGGAAAATGGGAAAATTGATAAGAAAACGGCTAACACAACTCTCCTCCGACAGTCGAATGGACTTCCTACCTCATGTCGCTCCAATCCTTGCTTGAAAGCAAACGACTTCTGGCAAACGCCGCATTGGAACGGACGCTTCTTTGTGTGCCGCTCAGCGTGTTTTTCCATCTCCTCCCTGGAGATGAACGGTTTCTCGCAGTACAGGCAAATAAACTTGGGCACATCTGTGTGTATACGTTCATGGCGATGTAGAAGAGCACGCCGCGTGAAGGCCGAGGAGCAGATACTGCACTTATAGGGTCGTTCCCCCGTGTGTATAAAGTTGTGTTTCTGCAGATCATACTTGGAAAAGAAACTTTTATCGCACTCGGCGCATTTGAAGCTACGCTCGCGTGTATGATTCACCATGTGAATATCGAGCAACTGCATCAATGGGAAGGATCTCTCACAATGGGGACATGGAAATACATTTGTGGCCACGGTGGCTGTATTCTTCACCGGATCAGCAGAAGCATCGATCTCATTGGGATCGAGAATTTCAGTGACCAGAGCCACATTGCCGTCCTCGTAATGCTTGATTTGGGGCGTAGCCAGGCGTGGTTCCACCGTTGCTGTGCTGCCTTTGTTTAGCAGACGCATCGAGGATTTGTTAAGAACTTTTGGTTTATCGGAAACCGATTTTGTCGGGGATATCGTTATCGATGTTGTCGATGTGCGATTATCGAACTCCTCAAAGGCCATGTCAGCGATCAAATTGTGCACATCGTCCATGGAGAGCTCCTGGTTGTTCTCAAGCTTCACCTGATACGACTGCGAGTGTGGACGCTTCTGTGTTGCTCCAGCTGCTGCTCTTGGCGGCACCGCTGGCTCCGCACTGGCTACGGCTGCCACATTAAGCAGCTTTTTGGGTACAGCACTGGTCTCCAACACTTGGACACTTTCTATGGTCACATTGTTCGATTTGGCCATGGAATTAAGCAGTTTCTTGGGCTGACCTTCGGACTGCGGCTCCTTCTTAACCGTTTGATTCACCACCAATGGAGCGCGTGGTTTCTCCAGTGGCTCTGGCCATTTGCCGGTGAGCGGATATTGGCGAAGCAGCGTCTCAGCATTTTTGCACATCTGCTTAAAGCGATAGCAATGCTCAAAGAGCAGTCGGCAATCCAAGCAAATAAAACTGGGCATTCCATCATCGCTGCTCACCTGCAAAATTCAAAAATATCAAATACGTTAGATTCACTTTAAACAAGTTCAAATGAACGCTGGCTTAGATGGCAACTCTGCGCATGCGCACTGGCAGTCACACAACTTAGTGGCAACGCCATATGCATTCGTTTGGCGGCAAGCACTGCACAACTACAAATGCAATCTCGCAGTTTGTTTTTGTGAGCATACAAACGGAGCACGCTTAATACTCCGCTCTCGTTAATTAATTGATTAAACACGGTTAACCATAAAAGGACACTGGTATCTGCTTTAGTGCAAATGTAATTTGTTTTTGCTGCTTACGTGGCTAATCCGCAAGCACAGCAGTTCAAAGTATACAAATTAGTTTAGTGAAAAAAACTAAAACAAGAAAAAGAAATATCTAAAAATACAAAAGTGCGTGTACCTGTGGAAAGGGCGCAACAATTGCAGGCGAACAAAAGGCAGGCAAGAAGGAGAAACGAAAACAAGAGAGAAAAGGAGAGTGAGAGAGAGAGAGAGCGTGCCAGCCAGTAAGAGAGTGAGAGCAAAATGACGGATGAATGCATAACAAGAACCTTCAGTCCTCTCATCAGCAATGGAAACGGCAGAGGAAGAGCAAGCAACATTAAGAATAGCAACAGCGGCAGCAGCATTAATGCTGATAGCATCGATGCACAGGGCGAAGCTAGCTCTAGCTCTGCCGGAGTTGGTGGTGCAGCCTCTGCCCCCGTCGCTGCTGCTGCCGCCGCTAACATCGTTGCGTCGTAAGTGCATTAATGTTCTCTGTTCTTATCGTCTCTGTTTTGCACACAAATTGTTCATGTTAATTCTGCTGCGTTTGAAAAAATTGAATACGAAAGCTAATTGCGTAGATTGTTCGCTTATCTTTCTACATATAAACGAAATTTCTTTATGATAATAAACATTTTTATTCTTATATATTTGCTTTATCAACCATTTATCTCGCAGCACCGTAAATAAATATGTGGCTCGTATGCCCGTCGATCGATATGCTAGAGAGTATAACATGAATCACAAACACCGCGGATTGGCGCTTATATTCAATCACGAATTCTTTGATATACCCTCGCTGAAGGCACGTGCCGGCACCAATGTGGACAGCGAGGAGCTGCGCAAGGCCTTGAAACGGCTCGATTTCGATGTATCCGTGCACAAGGATTGCAAATTGCGCGACATACTCAAACATATCGAAAAAGCCGCCTCGCAGGATCACAGCGATAACGATTGTTTGGCAATCGCTATATTATCGCATGGCGAACATGGTTATATCTATGCCAAGGATGTGCAGTACAAATTGGATAGCATTTGGTATTATTTCACCTCACACATTTGCCCAACGCTAGCGGGAAAACCCAAATTGTTTTTCATACAAGCCTGTCAGGGAGATCGACTTGATTCGGGCATTATGCTGGAGAAGAATGTTACGGAAACCGATGGCGAGTCATCGATGAGCTACAAAATACCCATACACGCCGATTTTCTATTCTCATACTCAACAATTCCAGGTGAGTGTCACTTGTTGAGCGAGAGTGATGGGAAGAACATCGATTAACTATTGGGATTGGATTTAAATTTGCCGATAATTATTTGGATGCGGAAACTTTATCGATTTTTAGTAACGATCTTTTCTGTTTCGTAGGCTACTATTCCTGGCGTAACACTACCAACGGCTCGTGGTATATTCAGTCGCTCATCCAGGAGCTCAATGCCAATGGCAAAAAATACAACATTCTGACACTGCTCACCTTTGTCAGTCAACGTGTAGCTGTAGACTTTGAATCGAACGTGCCATCTACACCAATTATGGATCGCCAGAAGCAAATTCCGTGTGTAACGTCGATGTTAACTCGCATTTTGCGCTTTACGGACAAACCAGCAAGCAGCTAAACTGATTCAGAACTTTTACTCGTATTATTTACCATCGCCTCGCCTCCTCAGATCAACCCTGACTCCCTCAATCTGGATTCCATTAGACTTTAAGTTAATCATTTGTTTAATTGTTAGTATTATAAGCTATTTTTGGGCAGAAACAAAGCTCAAAATTTCTAATCACACATATTGTATATTAAGCAATTAGTAATTCATAAGATAACCACATGAACAACAATATACACATATATATTTGATAAACATATATACAGACATAACGGAATACAAAATAATGAAGTGCAGACTGAAGTACAAATGAATAAAAGAAATCAAAAGATTTTTAAATTGTGAGCGCCATCTGTAGATGATCTGGCAACACGGTGACAGCTGAGACTGTGTGTATATGTGTGCGTTTCATGTACAGTTGTCGCCATATTGATGTTATTTTTATTTTGCTGCAGAAAATTTATTTACAAATGAACTGGAAGGTTTTTTAGTTACAAAATACAGTTTAAAGGTCTGAATTGACTAAAGTAGCTGGCAGGGAGTGGCTTGGGGTAGGAAAGCGCGCCAAAACTATTAGCGGAGACGCCAACGCAGCTATTTAGAAACCAACCAGTGATGACAAACATCTTAGCCAAGTTCTTTTGGGGCCGAAGCCTTAGTCTAAATTAGAACCAGGTCTTGTCGCGCTTACCTCAATGGATGTAATAGCCATTATCTGCAGCGGCAGCGATGCTGTTGACTTAATACGTGCATTTTCAACGTAAATTGAGCCGAGTTTGCTTTGTTGTACCAGACAGAAACGACAAATTTCTTTTTTGACCAACTCAAGCTCGCGCACAATGTTAGTGGTCGCCATTTTGTTATATGACTAATTGTCTAGTTTTTAAATACTTTAATTGCAATGGGAACAACGTAGCTTTGTAATTACTTGTTCTATTGTTAAATTCGCGGATAGAAAGACACAAACACAATGCATAAATACACGAACCTCGCACAGAGTTGCCACACTTAAACAAAGCTAGATTATAGTTGCGACAATAATTTGCCAGAGCTGCCAAATAACTGTAGTGTACATGCTATTTAGTACATTTATATGACAGCGGGGTGGCAGCGCCGTTGCATTCTATGGCGGAAGAATTCAAAACACAGGAGTAAATTACAAGAACAAATTGTATTTGTGCATCAGTCCATAAGATCTACATCTCTGAGACGCGCTTGTGTTTGCTCTCCAACATCGAAGATTACATGTTGCTGTAACAGTTCCCGTGGCTCATATTTCAGTGACTCCTCATACGCATACTGAATGCTCGTGTCGAACAACATGAGTTTACACTTGGCCAGTGCCAGGATGCAGTTGCGCAGGCGTGCGATGACTTCTCGTTCATTTCTTGGCACAACTTCGTTCAAATTCTGTGCAAATCCACCCTCGTTGCCTTCCTGTTCGTCACCTTTGGTGGGTGATATCCAAATATAACCATTATTGCCCAAGATCACAGATGCACCGCACGGCAGATTATGGAAATGCATCTTACGACGTTTGACCAGCGCCGGGAAGACTTTGACCAGTATACCCTGAGATAATTTGCCATATTTTAAGCTGCGTGTGTAGAGCGACAATGTGCCCTCTTCAAAGATATTCTGGAAGGAGTGGATTAGTAATAGGTGAAACCAAGATACCAGATAAACATACCTGCACTTCTGCTGAGATCAAATCTCCTTCATCTAAATACCGTCGCATCATCTGCTCATCCTCCGCCGAGCGTCGACGCAGCTCTCCGCCTGGTAAATTTACGGAAGACAGCAGCAGCATGGAATCTAAACGTGAATTTGTATCGACGCGCCAACGTTTCTGTCCCACCTCAATGACACGGGCCACAACCACATCACCAATTTCGCCCACATAGCGACTCTTGAGTGGACGCACCGATATCAATTTGTTCACTTTCTGTATGACACCTGCGACAGAGGCTTTTATATTCTCATCCTCCACAAATGTGCCATGGCCGCGCATAAAACCGGCCTCGGGCATTAGCACCTCGCCGGGTGTATAAATCCGCGGCAATTGTTCTTGGTTTTCGGCCAGATCATTCCAATCGACGCGATCCAGCGCCAGATCAATGGATGCATTTGTTGACATTTCTTCCGGCTGAATTAAACAATGTTTTTTTTTTTAGTGGAAAGCAAAACACGCGCACGCAACGATAAACATCGATAACCAAGCGTGGTGGCAAGACGATAGGCAATTGTAGCCATCGACTCACACAGCTGTGCGCCGATAAGTTTTGTCATTAACCAGCTGTTTTGGGGTGTAAATATTTTTCAGTCGCAATGGATCAACCCGACGATCATTTTCGCTATATACATAGCTCCTCGCTGCATGAACGTGTCCAAATCAAAGTGTAAGTACAGTTGGAGCAGCTTAGACAGTATGAGTAATCTATTTGACTTTACAGTGGCACACTGGAAGGCAAGAAACGCCAACCAGACTATGAGAAACTACTCGATGATCCCATACTGCGTTTTTCGGGTCTCTATTCGGAGGAGTATCCCTCGTTCCAGGTTCGTCTGCAGGTGTACAACGATGGACGCCCATACTGCCTGCCCGTTCACAGCTCCTACAAGGCATTCGGCAAACGCTGGAGCTGGAATGAATGGGTCACATTGCCACTGCTCTTCTCCGATTTACCCAGAAGCGCAATGCTCGTACTGACCATACTGGACTGCTCGGGTGCGGGCCAAACAACAATCATTGGTGGCACAGCGATCTCTGTGTTTGGCAAAGACGGCATGTTCCGTCAGGGCATGTACGACCTACGGGTCTGGCTGGGCGTCGAGGGCGATGGCAGTTTCCCGAGCAAAACTCCCGGCAAGGGTAAAGAATCCTCCAAATCGCAAATGCAGAGGCTAGGAAAATTGGCCAAGAAGCATCGCAATGGTCAGGTACAGAAGGTGGATTGGCTGGATCGTCTGACATTTCGGGAAATCGAGGTCATAAACGAGCGTGAGAAACGCATGTCCGACTACATGTTCCTCATGATCGAGTTTCCCACCATCATGGTGGACGATATGTACAATGTAAGTCACTCCGGCCAGACAAAACTCCGTCATTAACTTATACTACTCTATTTTCAAGTATTCCGTGGTTTACTTTGAGCCGGAGGTGGACAACAAATACAAATTACCGACCAAACCCAAATTGGTTTTGGTACCCGACTCGGAGATACAAAAGGTTTGACTCTCTTGGACCCTATAGCTCTAGCTAACTGCTCTTTAATTGCAGGAGAACCTTGTGGAGCGTAAACACCATCGCTTGGCGCGCTCTGAGCGCTCGGGTATATCCGATCGGGATGCCAAACCCACGGCTTTGTATGCTCTTTAATCCACCAAAGCGAAACCCAGTTTAATCCATGTTTTCTCTTACAGAATTCGTGATCAATTGCATGACATTGTGTACCGCTATCCGCCCACTTATGTGCTCAGCAGCGAGGAGCAGGATTTGCTATGGAAATTCCGTTTCTATCTATCCTCGCACAAGAAAGCTCTCACCAAATTCCTCAAGTGCATCAACTGGGAACACAACGATGAGGTCACCCAGGCACTCTGGATGCTCGCCAATTGGGCGCCCATGGATGTAGAAGATGCCCTGGAGCTTCTGAGTCCTACATTCACCCATGCCGAGGTGCGCAAGTATGCCATCAGTCGTCTGGCTCAAGCACCGGATGAGGATCTCTTGCTCTATCTGCTGCAACTAGTACAGGCACTTAAGTACGAGGATTTGCGTTATATTATCCAGCTGCACAAGTGCATCATACCAGAACAGGAAAGGGATGTGGTCTGCTCTCTGTTGGACGAGAATGATTCACTGCTGGATCAGAGCAGCATCTCCGATCTGAGCACAACGAGCAGTGCCCTCCATGCTTCGGTTATACCAGCTAATCAAAGAGCTGCCAGCGTCCTGGCGGCCATCAAGGGCGATAAGTCCAACATGGCCAGCAGCAGCAGTGCACCGGCTATAAGATCCAGCACACCGGGTCTGCGTGTGGAGCGCGCCGAGCTGGCCAACGATGCCTCCCTGGCTTCTCAATCCAATTCGTATACACCTTTGCTGGGCCAGGGCGTGGCACTCAATCTCTGCACATTCCTCATTCAACGCGCCTGCAAGAATGCCACCTTGGCCAACTACTTGTACTGGTATCTGTCCATTGAGGTAGAGGATGTGGAGACGGTGCGCAAACAGGATCAGCGTGCCCATGGCATGTACGCCATGGTGCTCAACATATTCCTCAAGGTGCTCGAGAATGGTGAGTGAAATAAGGAATATCTGAAAGATTTCCTTAATCCTGCTAATTTCCTCAACAGGCAGCTTCCATTTACGCGGCATCTTCTATAATCTGCGTAAGCAGCAGCGTTTCATCGATGAACTGGTCAAGTTGGTCAAACTGGTGGCCAAGGAACCCGGTAATCGCAACAAGAAAACCGAAAAGTTTCAAAAACTCTTGGGCGAACAGGATATGTTCAAAATGAACTTCACCAGCTTTGAGCCAATTCCATTTCCCCTCGATCCAGAGGTCAACATCACCAAGATTGTGCCCAGTCGTACGTCACTCTTCAAGAGCGCCCTCATGCCGGCCAAGTACGTAACGTGGCCATTTTTAGCTGTAAAACAGCTAAAGTTCAACAAATTTAACCACAACTGATGACATTCTTTGCAGACTCACTTTCGTCACCGACATCGCACACCATGAGTACGTGGCCATCTTTAAACACGGTGACGATCTGCGTCAGGATCAGCTAATCCTGCAGATGATCACGCTCATGGACAAACTGTTGCGTCGCGAGAATTTGGATCTCAAGCTGACGCCTTACAAGGTGTTGGCCACAAGTTCCAAGCACGGATTTCTGCAGTACATCGACTCCTGCACAGTGGCGGAGGTGCTGGCCAGGGAAGGAAGCATTTTGAACTTCTTCCGGCGTCACAATCCCTGCGAGGGCGGACCCTATGGCATCTCCTCCGATGTCATGGACACCTACATCAAAAGCTGTGCGGGATACTGCGTCATCACGTATTTACTGGGTACGTAACTAACGCTAGTGACTAAAGTGGAGGACTATTTTGAATATATCTCGTTTTTTTCAGGTGTTGGTGATCGGCATTTGGATAATCTGCTGTTGACCAGTACTGGCAAGCTGTTCCACATCGATTTTGGCTATATACTTGGTCGGGATCCCAAACCGATGCCACCGCCCATGAAACTGAGCAAGGAAATGGTCGAGGCCATGGGCGGAGTGAGCTCCGATCACCATCATGAGTTCCGTAAGCAGTGCTATACGGCGTTTTTGCATTTACGTCGACACGCGAATGTCATGCTCAATCTATTCTCACTGATGGTGGATGCCACTGTGCCGGATATTGCTCTGGAGCCGGATAAGGCTGTGAAAAAGGTCGAGGAGAATCTACAATTGGGTCTAACCGACGAGGAGGCAGTGAGACATCTGCAGAGTCTGCTGGATATATCCATAACAGCTGTGATGCCAGCCCTGGTCGAGCAGATACATCGTCTGACGCAATACTGGCGGAAGTAGATACCAAAATACCGCTAAAATCTAGCTGTAATTTAAAGCAAGCTTATTTTTAACTATTACTACGTAAGTTTAACTACGTCTGTCCGATTTTCATGACGATCTCAGAGTCTATGACTTTAGAAATTTACAGATTCCACGCAGATCAGATCGGTCAGTCGATTTGGCTTGATATCTACCCACTACTCTGTAAGCTTAAGCCGAACTAGCCATAAAGTAGCTAAAGTGGCAACACTGTCGGGTAATGGGTAACATATAGTCGGGCATAATCGACTACCACTGTATTAACTACGTTCTGGCCAAATCACAGTAGGTCACATCAATATATATACAATATACAATCAAAGGTCTAGAAATATTTAGCGGGAAAATGCCGTTGAGCCACACAAAAAAGCCAGTTTGGCTGCTTTTTAAGACCGTGGAGCTGCTGTTCATTTCGGCCAATTGTTATGTGCATTTGAACTGTTTCCACAAGGACGGAGTTCCCCACATCTTTATACTCTGCGCCACATATGGCGGTGGTTTTATCATAGGATTCATGAATCTGATTGGAACTTTGTTCGCGGACCGTTTGCCGGTGAAAGTGGAGGCTTTAGTCAGCGGTCTGGTGGGATTCATGTGCCTGATAACGGTTTATGCCAACATGTATTTGGCGGAGCATGATAAGTTGTTGGCATTCCTCAAGGATCGCGAGGAGAAGACCTATGGCTTCCTGCAGTGCTGCGACACGAATGGCATTTTATCGCTATCGGCGTTTGCCATTCACCTGCTGCACTGCACCTTTGCATTGGACAAGCTCATCACTCATTCGGAAGCGGTAATTGTCACTCTACCCGATGGCAGTCAATTTGCATTGCAAAGGCAGCGTAGTAAACGTCCCCTTAAATTGTTTTTTATAAGCAAGAGCGTTGAATCGTATCTCTCTGATTTCCGTTGGTTTCAATGGCTTTCGATAAATATTTTGAACAAAGAGCAAAAGCTCTCGATATATGCATACGATGGCCGTAGTCAAATGAGCCAAATGAGCGATGGCACCGTAATTGTTTGAGTTTATCGATATCGATAGCTAATAAACGAATCAGCTGTTTTCGGCATAACCGCCCTGTCTTGTTGCGCGCTTAAATTTACAGCTGTTTTGAACAGTTCGCGTGTCGTTGTTGTAAATTAGTAGTTAAGATATTTTTGTTTTCTTTTTTTTAATGTGTGTGCTAAACTAGTGTTTAAATAATTGTGCAAAATATATATTAAGCTACAACTACAACAACGTCTGCATTTGGAGTAATGGCGAGCAGTGCGGTAAGTGGACGTGTGTTTTATTCAAATGCATTTTCCTAGAAATTTCTGTCTGCAAAGTTTTCTGATTTTCATAGTTCAATTTCTATGCGTGGGTAGTTTGTGTGCCAACTTTTTATATTATGTGTGTGTGAGTGTAATTGTGCCTGTGCTTAGTTAGTGGCAGGTACTCAAATCAAAAGTTTTTGCTAAAAGTTAGCCGGGGCTACTAAATTTTCAGTCCGCACAGCTGCAGATATACCGCAAGAGTTCTCTGCTCGCCCCCAACAGCGTCGAATTTAGCTCTGGCGTCCAACTCCTGCCAAACTAAGTTAGACATGGCAAGTTTACTGTGCTTGCTCTCTTACTGCAGAGACCTTCGTGCGCTCTCGCTCACTCTACCGCTCTTTCTCTCTCCGAGCAATCCCACTCTCTTAGCTCCAAAGAGCGACAAACACAATTGCATTTGGGGAGCATGAGTCAGCCGCAACGTAAGTCTCTGGCTGTGCAGTTTTTGTTATTGTTGCGCTTTGGTATGCAAGCATAGCGCACGTTTCCCCTTCCCGCTATTCATGTGCTGGCAGCCGGCTGTGCCTGCAGGCAACCTCTCTCGTTCTTTCGTTCCTGCTTTAAAGCAGCACGTGTTCATTTTCGTGCAAAAACTTGTATGTGAATTTGTTGTTTTTATATGAATGTGTACGTATGTATGTATGTGTGTGCGTAATGTGTCTGGAAAACGTGTGCATGTAAATAGTACGTACTTGTATGTATGTAATTGGGTATGTTTGTTGTTTGATGACAACAATTTATAGCTACGTGCAGTCGGAGTGATTTGAGTTGGTGTGTGTGGAATCGTCACTGCTTGATGTTTGCCGGCCATTGATAAGAATTTGTTTCAGCGAGTCACAGTCATAGCTCAAAAATCGTACTAAACTGGTTTCCAATATCCTCTTGCTTATGACGTCAGCAATATACGGTCCGTAGTAGGAGTTGTCAATTAGCTTCAATTAATTGTCAATTAGTTATCGATAACACATGATGCAATCAGTTTCATAGTAATATGGAGGCCGATTGCACTCAGTTTTTGCAACTGTAATTCAAAACTAAACTTATGACTTCCTATATACTTCTTTGCATACAAATATATGTACATATAATACGAGTTGGCCCTGCAACACCATTTAGTATTAGTGTACTTACTACTAGCGAAATGAATCGTTTCAAAATATGACGTTGTAAGCCAAACACCCAAATGAAGGTTCCCATAGATGTGACAGCCAATCCAAAGTTAACGCTTTGTAAATATGCACGTGTGCCTGTATGAGTATGGGTGTGAGTGTGAGTGTGTACGTGCATAGATCGAGGGGGTAATCAGTTTACGCTGACGTCGTTCTCTGCTTCTTCTGCTTCTTGCATGCTCATTCTCGGCGTCATTCACTCATACAATCACACACACACACACATACATGCTCACAATCATGTTTAAATGCAGCGCAACTTGTGTAGCTACAAATTTACATGTGTTTGTTTGTTTGCTTGTACATGTACATATGTATTTGTGTCAGTAGAATGCAATTTTTTTTTTTCATTTTTGTTGTTCTTGTTTTATTTCATTAAACGATACTAACACGGGTGCTACTATTTCAGTTGCTTACTAAATAGTTAGTGCCAGATCGGGCTGACTAAGCGAACGACTGTCGCGCCATATTAACCATACTGTGTCAGCCAAGTCCCGCTCACAAACACACACACACACACGCATACATAGGAAACCTTTTGCATATATGCTTCAATGCGAGCCCCCAAACCGCTAGACGCTCCATTTGCTTGCAAATACCCTATAGTCAATTGTTGGCTGACATGTTTTACAGGAGGGCTATAAAAACAATTAAACTTATAGTGCAATATTGTCATATATTAGTTAATTGTATATAACTATAATTTATTAGTTTCGTATTTTATAACACGAGACTTTTTGCGATGGAATTTTATATACAAAATCATATGAATATTTTGCTTTCGCATGCTGCAGGGTAGCGTGCCGTCGGCACTTGCACTTAATTAGTTCGCTCTTATTTGTTAGTATGCTTTATGGGTATCTCTGTGTGCGTGCGTGTATGTGTGTGTGGCGCTGGCGTCCACAACGTGATAAAAACTTTAAACATTGAATTGTGATACTTCGTCACTTGGTTGTAAATTGAAATAAGACCCACATGCCGCCTTCGCCTTTGCCGTCTCCTTTCCTCCCGCTGAACTGCATCTATGTTCGTCTCCCTCACCCCACACCGACTTCTTTGCCATCCTTCTCTTCGTGTTCTTCTTCCTCCCCGCCTGCTGCATTGTCGCAACAGTTAAGCGCGAAATGAGAACTAAATGAAGCTCAAAACAAACGAAAGCAAAGCAACGAAAATAAAAATCAAATTCTATTGCAATTGTCAGCAAAATATACATCAAATGCAAAAAAAGAGAGTTACAATAAATAAATACAAGAAAATAAAGAGCAAAAGGCAAAAGCCGCTAAAGCTTTCGATTGTTTTGTTTGTTTTGTATTTCTTTTTATTTTGAGATGTATGTATAAAAGTGCATATTAATATTTATATTTATGTATGCGAATCGCTCATTTGCCCGATGATTCCGATTCCGGGCTTTCGTTCTCTCTCTCTCGCTCTCACACGCTCGCTTACCCGCTGTTTAGCACTCGGTCGGAATCAGAAACTCTGGTTCGTTCTCTGTCTCCGTCTATGTTTCCCCTCTCTTCGCCCGTCTCCGTCTTTGTCTCTCCGCTAACGGACTTGGAGTCGGGGCCAATATTGCCAGAGTCAGTGCAGTTTTGGCCGCCTCTGGTTAGGTTGTCCTAGCGCGCAAATTTTTCATTTAGTTGCCACAACTAGTCTGCTTAGTTACTTGCTTAATCTTACGCTTTCACTCTCTCTCTCTCTCTCTCCACACCTCTCTTCCCCTCCTCCAACGGGTGTGTGTGTGTTTTTCGCACGTTTTTTTTTTACATTTTTACGTTGTTTACTTTACCTTCGGTTCCGTTGCGTTTCTTATCTGTGACGTCGTGCGGAAAACTCAACACCGAGAGTTACTAAGAACTAAAACAATAACAATAACACTTATCACTAAAGCCAAATAAAACTGTTTGCAAAAAATAAAAGTTAAATAAAAAAAACCTTTAGCGAATGCAAATTTGTTAAATAATAAAAAGGTCATTCACTTAAAGTTTTGTTTACATGGTAAGTTTTGTTTAATATAGTAATTATAATAAGTACATATACTAGTTAAAGTTAAAGTTAGAGAAGAAAAGAATTTTAATAATGTTTTAGTGATATTTACATATATTTTTACTCACAAAAGTATGCTACACTCTAAATTGGAATATCAGGACTCATTATCCTACTTCGAAATCTGTTCAGTTTCTTAGTTTCTTCTCGGTTTTAATGATTTAGTTGTA
The DNA here is from genome assembly GCA_018903735.1 of Drosophila cardini. Lineage (NCBI taxonomy): Eukaryota > Metazoa > Arthropoda > Insecta > Diptera > Drosophilidae > Drosophila > Drosophila cardini. Next base: position 1,992,978 of record JAEIGM010000001.1, on the reverse strand, counting down.
CTAAACATTATTAAAGAGATTGGGATTCAAAACATATCGTTAGGTAACATATAGAACTCTATTTTCAACAACTGATCATCGGGAATAAAAAATTCAATAAAGAAGTTTTGATACTAAATAGCTTTTACTAGCTGATTATCTATAATACTATACTTACTACTAATCTGTAGTATTAGCTAACACAAAATATATATCGGTTGTAGAAAAAAATCTGAAGTTTATAGGTTAAAATGACCAGCTAAAAGTTCAAAGGAAATTTCTTGTATATATACTATAGCTAAATTTAGAATCAGTGTTTATCTACAACAAATCAGAACTTGAAATGTCTTTATAATGGCAATAATACCGTTAAGTTAGCGTTAGTCTTTTTTTTATGGATCTTGAGTCACAACGTAGTTGTTGTCATAGTAGTTGTTACTGTTATTGTTGTTGTTGTACTCGTATTTGTCTCATTATCTGATAAAGCCAAGTTGTCACACGAAGTACTCGTCTAAGGGGGTTTGTTGACCCCTCGAACACGGCGAATGCCGTTGATAAAGATTTTTGCAAGACGCGTTCGAAGACTCAACGAACAATTTACGCGAAGATCATGTCAATATAACGCGTTTTTATAGCCACAAAACAAAAACTACACAAGCCAAAGACCAAGAGTCTATATAGTATATGTATGTGTGGGTATAGGTAGTATCCATTATAAGGAAAGGGGTTAGCTCATAAGTAAAACGCACACGTATCCAAATAAAAATGGTACCACAACTTAAACTATGCCGAATAATAGTTAAAAAAGAAGAAGTAGAAAAAAAAAAGCTAAACCCAAAAGAAGTTTACTTTGTGGCTTGTTCTGAGCTTCAAGGCCAAGTTAACCATCGGGTTAATTAACCCGCCATTGTTAATCCTCTAGCCAGCATATCAGCTAATAGCCAACTATATACAACTGGTTCGCTATTGTCACAATCGTTTTTGGCCCATAATGAATTCAATTATTGTCACTTGAGTGCGTTAAGTATGCGCAGCGTTGTGGCCAGCTCGGTTTGTGTGTGTGTATGTGATGTGTGTAGTACCCATAAGTCCAAAAGTTACCCAGTCGCACCTTTACGCATGTGTATTGTGCAGCTTGTTGCTTAAAAAAGTATTTAAAAATTTTATTTTGTATTAAAAGTTAGCTAAAAAACGTTTTTTAGCTATAACTTTACTGACGTGCTTAAAAACAAATAGGTTATTTAAAATTTATGGCTTTTAAAAAGCTAAATATATTTATTTTTTCAATTATAAATGAATAAATTTTTATGTTAGATAAAATATTTGCAGAGATACACAAATTTGGCACTAAACAGTCGAGCAGCTCCGCTTTAAGCGTCTACAGGACGAGCTACAGTGGAGCTATTCCAACTTTAGACTCTAACAGTTGCGCTGCTCGACTGCTTAAACAAAACAAAGTACTGCCAAACTACTGCCTTGGTAAGCACTTAGGTAAGGTGTTTATCACTGACTTCATGCCTGAAATCCTGTGGAAAGGAGTCAATTCTTATATTATAAGCTAATACTTGATTTTTTTGACTCCAGCTTACAATCTACAAAATATCTGCTAGTCTCAGAGTACTCTTGGGTATCTTATTGGGTTGCTGCTGTATCTATGAGATACAATTTTTATGTATTACTTATTCTACGTGCCTGAGCAATAGGCAAATGTTATGTGCGTCACTTGAAATTAAAATTTTGTATTTCTAGCTCTCCCCAAAACTTGTTTTTGTGATATAAACAACAACAAGTAATATATACTGTATATATAGTTAGTTCGTTTTTTTTTTTTTTTTTTTTTTTGGAGCAGTCACAACTTTGGGTTTCGCCTAATATACGATTTATATACATATGTATTTACGCCTGCGTCTTTGACTACGTGATTATATAGCCATTAAATGGGAATAATTAAAATACGTTATCGCTAAATACGAATACAGTCACACTGAGAAGTATTCAACCCATTCACATAATCCGCATTTATCGCAGCAATTTTTTAAGTTAATTCCCAACAAATTTCAATTCGAATTCTCAATTTAAATTTATTAAACTTACTTAAGATAAGTAAATGCGACTTTTTTTGTATTGTTCGATTTGGTTTTGCTCCGCCTTAAAGCTATATAGACGTCGCCACACACACATACATATATATTTTCCACTTCTTATTTGTTTAAATAAAAGCAACAACAATGAGAATAAGAAGAATTAAAACAACAACAATTGAAATGATTCTTCGTGCTCTTTGTCTCTCTCTTTCGCACGCTCTCTCTCTCTCGGTTCGCATTTGCTTCTTTAGCCATCGCTGTGCAGCGTTGCCGTTTTAGCTACTTTAGAGCTAAACATTGCTTATCTTTTAGTTGCTTAAGCTGTAAAATGGAACTTTAAGCTATAAGTTGATGATATTGTTGCATATAAACTTAAAAACTAGTCAAATTTTGTAGCTTAACTGCCAATTTTCAGCTAGAAGTATAGCTATTTTTGGAAATTTACGTAAAAGTAGCCATTATTTTGCCTAAAGTTAATTTATGTTAAAATAGTAACATAAATTTATGGCTTTTTCAAGAGAAACTTTGTATTTTTTAGCTATAAATCTAGCTATTTTTAGAGACATGCATTAATATAGCCAAATTGTAGACTTTAACTATATATTTTAAATGGCATGTTAAACGAATTTCATAAATTCGAAGTTTTTTCAAGAGAAACTGTGTATTTTTTAGCTATAAATATAGCTTTTTTTTGGGGGTAAGCACAAATGAAGCAAGTTTGAAATACAGACAACACTGCTTCTGTTCTGGGTGTATGCATGAGAGATTTTGTGTGCTAGTGTGTATATATATATGTGTGTGTGTGTGATCTTATAAACATGTTTTTGCATTAATAATACATTTTTATTCGCTAATTTAAACGTTGTTTACTTTAGAAACCAGTTAGCACATACGTTATACGATATATATATGTGTGTGCACACACACTCACAGATAGACTTTGGCTCCACCCAAGTCTGTCGGCTAAATTGTTTAGTGTGTTTGTTGTTGTTTTTTGTGTTCTTTTTCATACATTTGTTTAACAAAAACAAAACTATAAGCTAAAAAACCATTTTGATTCTCGCTTTTTAAGTTGCTGCCAATTCTCACAGCTTCTCTCTCTCTCTCTCTCTCTCTCTCCCTATCTCTCTTCGCTTCTTCCTCCCTTATCATCCCCTTTGGCGAGACACATATAGCTCAATCAGGGGGCGCTATTATGAATTGGGCATGGCTACAGGGTTGTCAAAGGCGTTAACACGCCCATTACTCCACCTACAATTCGACCTTTTTGGTCTATTGTTCCTTTGTCGCCACCATAAAATAAATGTTTCCCCCGACCACACCCCCCGCCCACTACTCCCTGCCCTAGACACCCACAAAACTCAGCTAATGATACTTTCTACCCACATTTACATAAAAGTTGTAACAAAATTGTGAAAATGGCTAAAATGGCTGACAATGAATTTCCCTCCAACTTTGTTATAATCTGTGACAATTTCGAGCTGTTTTATCTTAGCGAGAAATCGTTAATAATAGTATTTGTTTTATACATAAATGCTATTAATAATTGGGGTGAGTTTTGAGCCCAGTTAACAAAGCCAGCTAAGAGCTTATGCTGTTGTGCTTATCTCGAAATCTCTTCAGAAAAAATTCCTACAATTCCCAATTGGTTTAAGTTTGATTACTGATATTTATGAGATCTCCAATTGGTTGAGAAAAATGTTAAGTAATTTTACATAAAACAAAAAAATCTCCAAAATATTGTTGGGTATCAAATTCATTGATTGGACAACTTTTTTTCGATTTTTTTTTGTTTTGACTTTTTAAGTGCTGAAATTAAACACGCTGCCCCAAATGGAATAAAGTGAGGCAAGGCAAAAAGTATATTAATATGAGCATAAAAAAAAATAAAAATAAAAATTAAAACAAAAAAAAAAGAAAGAAAATTTGGAGCACATTGAAGGGCCATTGAAATGTGACAATTTGTTGCTGCCTCAAGTGCGCTTCAAGTCTTGATTTTTTTATGATTTTTTAAGCAATCGGAATACACATATATAGAGTACATATAGCCATTGTGCATATTACACCAATCAATCCGATACGAAGCGAACCGATTTGGAGGCAGCTGCCCTTTTGTCAAATAAACAAAAGCCATTAGCAAATGTATCTGAAAGATGCGACACTTGAAGCGCATGTAATTAAATCATAAATTTATACAACTACATGTAAACGTGTGTGTGTGTGTGTGTTTGTGTGTGTGTATCTATATATATGCTATTCTATTAATTTCCATTAGAGTTTCTGTCGAGTTATCTAAACACAATGCGACGCCTCAATTTGGTTCAAGTATCTTTTTGCGGTTGGTTGCATCAACTGTACTTTTGTGCCCCTCAAAAACGCTGTGAATTTGTTGAACAGACAAAAAGTCTCAGAACACACAAATACAAAAACACAAACGTACACACACACACACACACACACACACATTTATAGACAAAATAGAATCAGTTCAACTCCTTTTCATAGTGATTTCATCAAATAAACTATATTAGAAGCGGTTAGAGATGCGCAAGTCATATCACAATTTATACATAGTGACTCTAGCATTTATTAAAATAATTTAAATCTTTTTAAACCTAACTTATTTTTATACTAACTAGAGTAAAATACTTTCTTTGAACTTTGATAGTTGGAACGTTACTACAACTAAACCCCCTCAAGTCCTTTAACGATGTATCGTGTTTACTACTTTCGTGTCACTGTGGCATCACTGCTACACAAGTATTTTGCATCCCTTTTGCGCTGCTTTCTTGTGTGCTGTAAATGTATTTGTGAAATGCCAACAACTGTCGTCATTGTTGTTTTTCGTCTTGTTCCTGTTGCTGTTGTTGTTGTAATAATCCGAACTGAAAAAGTAGACGCATATTTTAAGAAATCATTTCTTGATTACGACGTTTGAAAACAATTTGTCTTTGCTCTCTCGCTTCACTTCTTCGATTCTCTTGCGCCGCACTTCAATGGCACTTAATATGTAAATGTATATACAAACACACACACATACAAACATACAAATATAAATACATATAATATTAGTGTATGTTTGGATGTGTATTTGTGTACATAGAATCTCAAAGTTGCCTGACTTGTTGAGCAGTTACTTTTTCCATTATTCTTGCGCCCATTTTGATTTTAGTTGTTGCTTTTGTTCTTGTTGTTCTTGCTTTTGGTGCCTTTCCATTGGCTTTGATAAATTCTCAAGTTAAAATTTCTGTCGTCACAAATGAATTTCGTTAAAGTTGAGTGAGAGACCAATGAATGGCCTGCTCTCTCTTTCTCTGTTTTTTTCGCTCTATCTGCTGCCACTCTTGCTTTGTCTGTGTGTCGCAAAAGTAAAAGCTCTTGTTGAGTTTTTATCGTTTCTTAGGCAGGGCAAAAAGCAAGGCATTGGCATGAATGAATGAATGAAAGGCAAGGACACGCAGTCAAAACATCGACACCGACACATGCCACATGTGCCACGCCAGACGACCGACACCTGTTGAGGCACACACACGCAACGCACATTCACACATGCATACAAACATACACATCGACACGCGCCGCCGTCGCCAGTCTCGCTTGCAAAAGGACAACAGCCGCTGTCGACGCAAGCAGCGGCTGCGGCTGCGAACAGCAGCAGCAAAGAGCAAGGCCAAAAAAAAAAACACATGCTGGGAGCGAAACTGTGGGTTGCCCAGCAAGGTGAGAAGGTGAAAAGAGAGAGCAAGAGAGTGAGAGCGTAGTAAAGCAGACAGGAGCGTCGCTTTGTTATTATTGTTCCTGCTGCTGTTGTTGTTGTTGTTGCTGTTGTTATTCATGTTACTCTCTTGCTGTTCATTCTGTTTTGGCTTTCGGTTTTCTCACACATGCACACACACGCACACATTTGGCAACATGTGCAGAGTTCGGTCGGCTCGTCACAACAGGACAAAACATGCTGCTGTCATAGGTCAGGACAACAAACAACAAGAGTAAAGAAGAAAGGAAAAGGAAGAAGAGCAACTACGAGAAAAGGAAGCTAAATGCCACTAAATATGCAATATAATGAAGAGAGAGGCTTGCCAGCAGAGGCAGAGCGAGAGGACGGGGAAACTGGGAGCGGGTAACGAAGCAAACGTGTTGTGGCTTGTCACAACAGCAAAAACAACAACAGTGCTGCTGCCCTACTGACGATGCGGCTGACAACGATGATGATGTTGATAAGAGCAACAGCAAAACAACAACAATGTTGGCCTCAACAGTTGGCAACGCCGGCTGCCGCAACATGGTGTGACACATGTTGAGTAACACAGCTTGTTGCATGAAAGCCGACGAGGAGCACAGTGCGCTGCAGATATGTTTATAAATTTATCTATTTATAGATTTTTTTAAAATCAAACGAATCGATAAATTAGTTATTAATCTTTACGACGGGAATTTTTAAGCCAAAACAGTTGGAAATTTCAAAAATATTAATAATCAACGATTAATTCCATAAGTCCAATATTTTTCAAGCTTGAAAATGATTAAAAATTGCGTAGTTTTAAAACGATAAGCAATCTTTGGAAAAACATAATTTTATAATCACTTAAATTTAGGAATTTTAAACCAGATGCAAGAAACTTTCGTGTTTGCCAATTTGAATTAGGATTGATAAGGAATTACGTGGGAAAAAAACAGGAAATTCCAAAAATTTACTACTTTAGATAAGCGAATTTGAGAGATTTTTTCTTAAAAACATTTTTTGATGCTAAGAGTAGTGCTAAATTGATCTCTAACTAAAAAATTGTATTCAAAACTTTTCAATTCACTAAAGATACAAACGTATAAATCCATAAGATACTTTGTGATTGTCGCCTAATTTCGTGAGACTTCCGCTTCAGGCAATTTCCACAAAGATACAGAGCTACAGATAAACATATCGAATAACAAAACAATCAAACAAAATTGTCGATACCCAAAAAAGACCAAAAGAACGAACAACGTCATAAATCCCTAAATGCGAATCGTTAAAAAAAAAATTCAGTAAGACGCAAAATAAAAATTGGTAGTCAAAGGAATTCTACGTCTACCTGAGAGTTCAGCTGTTAACGGTACGTAGACGGTACGTAAAATTTTTGCGTCTTGTGCAAACAATAGACTAAGAACACGTTATCCTTTTTTTCTGGATTTTATTTAATGGTTTCCTCATTTGAGAGAAAAAGGGGCGCAAATAATAATAAGAGCGTTTAATGCCGTACGAGACAAGGTATGGAAAGGAACCGACAAAAGTTGGATTTCAACTCCAGACCTTATAGTAAATATATGTATCTGACGGTAAACAAAAACTAAATTCCTTTTGTAGCTGTCGCTCTAGCTGTAGCTGTATCTGTATCTGCAGATGTGCGAGTGTATCTGTGTTTTAGACTCTGCTTTTGGTTTTCTGGTTTTTCTTTTATGTTTTCTTTTTGGCAAATGCAGTGATTTTCCATTTTTCCCTCGTGTGCAGATGCAAAACTCGTCCTTTTGTCCTGTCCTGTCCTGTCCTGCGTCTCAGGATTACTACCAAATTCATGTCCCTAAGATCGAATTTCACCAGAGAATTGGCTAGGAAAATGCGAAACAGGTGCAGCAACTTGAGATTAGATAAATTTGGAACCACCCTCGTTGCCGGGGAGTGGCTCATCAAAAGTTTGACAACTAATAATGCAACCCTCGGGGGAGGAAGTCTATAAGCTTCAAGTGCGAGGGCTGTACATAAAGTTTATCTAAGATGGTTAGATGGAAAGCTGTCAGGCTTTATTTGAATGCTTGCTACTTTTGAGCTGCTCGACTGTAGGCAGCCCAGCTGCTATCTTTTTTCTTCAACTTTATGCTAAATTGCTGTAGTAACCCTCGTGTTTTAAAAGCAAATTAAAACGTCTCTTCAACTAAAATGAAATTCACTTTACGACGACTGCACAAAAGTTTTCCTGCATTGTTTATCGAAGCTGCTTTTTAGCTGTGGAGTAGAATCGAGAATTGAGAATCTGTACGGTAGATAGCGTTATGAAAGGCGTCAGCGTAGACAAATAGTGGAGGTACACTGAAAAAAAAAACAGGGTGCTTCAAGTTGAGACTAAAATTACTAATAAAATCTTAGATATAACATTAAGATACTTTGAAAATTTTGTTTTCTGTTTTATATATCTCAAAGAAATCGCTACTTAAAACAAGTATTTTCTATAAATTTTAAGAAAATCCTTCAAAAAACTACTTCCAATATAGTTTCCCTATAGATTTCTGCACAGAACTCGACATTTTTTCCCCGTGTACGGCGTATCCGTATCTAGATTAACGCCTAACTGTACAACACACACATTTGAAATGCAAATGTGTTGAAAACTGTTGAAAGCTAAAATGTCGCATGTATTTAAATAATTCTCGACGCTGATTGAGCGATTTCAAAATCACATAGACGCTCTAAAGTTAGGCAAAAGTATTTACATTTTAGGAATAATGCTCAAAAGATACTTTTGCTAGCTGAACACATTCATATATACACATATAGATACAGGGTGGCAGAGCAGGACGGAGCAGGGGTGTAGGGAGAATTGAAGTCGAGGCCGGTCTTTAGATGTTTACCCTGAGATATGGAATACGTAACGTCACACAAATAAAGGGGGAACTTTTCGCTGAGGGATATTCAAAGCAATAATCATCAGATACATTTGTATCTGTAGCTGTGTAGCTGTTTCGTTTCGTATCTGCGCCAGCGAATAGCAAAAATAATATTAATGAGCAAGTTTTTGATTACGCAGCCATTAGCCGAACTGAACTCTCGTTTCGAATTTGAATTCAAACATTTTTCCATCCCTGGTAGGAGTAAAATCAGTGCGGAAAGGGGGGAAGGAGGGGGAGTGGCCTTTTGTTCGCATTGTTTTTGCCCGCTTTTATTGTCTACAATTTTCAGTTACTTTTTGCGCATTTTGTGGCAATATGTCAACCCGATTTTCATAACACAATTTTCCGCCGCTTTTCCAAAAGATTTTCCCTGTTTCCCTGTTTTACATTAAACTTTTTTTTGGGTTAACTGCCGCTTAAAATCTGTGCTAAAAACGCACCCTTAGACTAAATTTTTACTCGGGGGGTAGTACGACTCAGGGGTTGCTACCTTTAATGTTCCCCATTAAAATGTTGTATCTGGGGTGTGGTTAAAACCAAAATTATCATATTGACAGATTAAAAGTGTTACGCACGAATTCGCATAAATTATTGCATAAAAACTTCTCTTATAGATCTAATAACCACAGATGGTATGAGTTGAGTTAACTTTCTTGATTAGTCAGCTCAATCCAATTTATTTGAATGGAATTGAATTTGAAATTCCGTCGTTTATCTTATGTTGGAACTAAATTCTTTGGAATCTGCTTACGCTTCGCAAATTTTGTACTTAGATCATTTCAATTTTAGCTGTCGACATGTGTCTTCTAAAAACCGATGATGTCATATCGTTTTAACAGACACTTTTACTATATTTACTCTTAAGTTGACCGATTTTAATAGTAAATACTTTGTATTAATTCAGATCTTGAGAGGAACTTCTTTCCAGGGAACTTACTTTAAGGTATATCATAGTTTCTGTACATTTTAGACTGAAATAGATCGGTTTTTTCCTAGCTATAGCTTATTTGTTGTTCAGTTTTGTCGTATAGTCGATAAGTTATATGATTTTATGGTATTTTTTTACTTTTTAGCTAAAGTATGTCATTCTATATGATAAAGGTCGGTTGGTTTATCCCTTCTCCACCTTTTTTGTTACTATATGTTAATTTAAAGCAGATAGTTTCATGCTAAACTTTAGTTTTCTTCCCCAAATTACAGTGATTAGTAGATTATTTCTTATAGGGTACTAAATTAGAAGTATTTACTATAAATTTGTTTATTTTATAGTTTATCCTTTGATATAACTTTCAATTCTTAAGCATTTTCTTGATTTCTGTTTAGATATTTTGAGTTATCTTTCTGATAGCTCAACTTGCAGATACTACTGTACTACTGTTACTTGTTTCTCCCTACGAATCATACTATACTATAAGGAAAACCTATTGAAAATCCTGTCATATTTGAAACCTTCTATAGATCACTTCAGCGTAGATCATTTATTACTAGCGATACTACGCCATAACTTTTGCTTCACACACACACAGTTTTGTGTGAATTTTAAAACTGTACCCAACTAGATGACAATAAATGCATCCACCCCTCAAAAAAATAGAAACTGAATAAAAGAAAAACTCACTTTTCTATGATAATTAATTTTCCAGCTTCGATATCAGTTTTATCTGTAAAAATTCTATGGATGTGTGTAAGCTGCACCCTTAAAAAGAGCAATAAGTGAACAATGAAAGGTTTTTTGGAATTTTGTATTTAATCCTCACTATGTCGTACCTTTCACACACATACACACACACAGTAGAGATAGACTATAGTAAAAAGATATGTATGCTCTTAACTAACCAAGCCTAGGACAGAAACGACTGTTGTTGTTGTTGTAGTTGTTGTAATTCATCACCTACAAATCAATCATTTTGACGAACCTCTAGTCGTTGAGCACTAAAAAGATTTCAGATTGAAAAGAAAGAAAGGAGAAGAAGAAGAAGGAGAAGGAGAGAATGAAAAGAGAAGGAAGCATGCGTATAAAATGTAGACACAATAGATCAACGCTATCAAAGAGCAGAGTCCGTCATTTCAGTACATCTCTCTCCCACTCCCACTCTCTCCCTGTCTCTTTCTCTCACTAGTCTTACTTCTTAGCCACAATTCTGACCTTTTAACACAAGACCAAGAGCAAGACCAAAAAAAAAATACCTCCGAGATGGAAGCCTGTCTGAACTAATTGTCCGTCCGTCTTGAAGTTTCTTGTCTCGTTTCTCGTCAGTCTTTGCGCATGCGCATGAAAAATGTTTTCATTTCATATATATACAAAGATAGCTATAAGACATACCTATAGATTTGATATTTGTATACCTCGTATTGCTCTATGTTTGTGTGTGTATAGGTGTGTGTCTGTGTGTGTGTGCCTTGCATTGGCACTTAATTTGTTGTGCTTGTCTGTGGCGTTGGTGTGAGATTACGCATTTTCCATATGGCCGGACACAGCTCTAAGCTGTTTTATACCACGTAAAATGTAGAATTGGGTATGATGTGTTTATAGGCTGACTGAAAATGTTTCCAATTAGTCAAGTAGATCATTTTGTGGGGTTAACAATAAATCTACTAGAGTTGAACTACTTCAAACATAACTAAACATAATAAATTATTATCTAATTAAGTTTTTTCTTTAAACATTTTACTTTTAAAGTCCTTTTAACAAACCTATGTATGTAGAGGGTATTTCAATAGTTTGTCATTTTTAAATATTTGCATGTTAGACATCGCGTATATTGATCCTTAAGAATTCGTGTGTTGTCTACTCTTGTTCTCTCTCTCTCTCTCTCTCTTCGCTTGTCTTGTCTTTGGCTTAGTTTACAATGCTCTTTTGATTAGGCAGAGCGATGTCTCGTTGAAGGTGGCCCGCAAAGCAAGAGCGTAAGGGAGAGAGAGGGAGAAGAAGAGAGGGAAAGCGACTTGGATACGTGATTGGTATTATTCATCACTTGTCCTGTCCTGTCCTGTCCTGTCTGAGCTATCTGCACAATGTGCTTATCAGAATTTGTTTAGGCACTTTTCATCTCTCCCTCTCTTTCTCTCCGCCTATGTTATGCTAGTATTCGTACCTTTTGAGCGTTGTTTAATTTAAATTTTAAGTATGTCTCTCAGGTAGTATTCTAGTATTCTAGGGATCGATACTGTATGAGAGTTTGCTTATCTAAAAACAGGTAGAATCTACTATTTTAATGTGAATTCATTTATTTAGTTATTTTGACATGCCACCGCAGCAGGAAGTGCGAGGAACGCACGTGAAGAAAACTCAAATTTCCAAATTTTCCAACTAAATTTGTGCAACATAGAACAAATTTATGAATAGCTAAAGAAAATATATATTTAGATACATATATATTTTCGCAGGACTTCCAATGCGAATGGAAATGAAAGCCAAGCAAATTTTTGGGGCCAACACCCAAAAATAAAACTTTTGGATCCCGTTACAATGCAGTCGATAAGTATGGCATAAGTACAATTCATTTCTACAAGCACACACACACACATACATACATACAAACAGACTTAGTCGTCGCTGTTGTAGGGAGTGGAAGCGAGAGCAAGACATTAAGTCTGCCCATCTTGCATCCCTTTGCCACCCATTCCTCACACAGTCAGAAAAACTCTGTAACGGACCCAGTTCTCCCTCTCTTCATTCCATACACACTCGCAAACACACACACACACACACAGACACTTACAAATATATACCAATTGTCGGTCCCTCTGCGCTCTGGCGCACAGCTGTTCAACAGAAAATAGTCATTGTAATAAGAAAATTTTGATTTCATTTTTAGTATTTGTATAAAATTTAATAACGCCGCACAAGATGGCTGACTGACTGCCTTCTTCTTATAGTTGTTGTTGTTGTTTTTGCTGTTGCTGCTGCTCAACTTTGGCAGCAGCAGCAGCGACGTTAGCGCAGACGCCGCAGTCACCGTTTGCTGTCACAAACGCTGCTGCTATAGCTGCTGCTGCTGCCAAAGCGCCTTGCTTTACCAAGGGGTGCAAGCGGGCAACTAAAACGCTTAAAACACACAATCTCGTTTGGGTTCGGTCGGGATTTCGGGGTTACGCTTAAACTCTAAGTACATTTTAACTTAACTGCCTTTTTTATTTGTGTATGTGTGTGTGAGTCTGTATTTGTGTGCTAGTTGAGACGACGCGTCGTCGAAGGAAGGCAGCGGTACTGGCAGCGACATCGACTGCGGCAGCGACAGCATGGCGAATTGTAAGGCAAGAAGGCAAGCCAAAAAAACGAAGGATGATGATGAGGACGATGATTGAGGGCCGAGTATGAGAGCTTGAGAATAAGTTTCAAAAGGGGGAGTCGTTGGTGTGGTGGTGTGGGGTGGGGCAAAAGGACAAGAGTGTGGAATGGGCAGGGTGGTGGCTACAATTGCTGCTTTTACTCTTTGCTGCTGCTGGTGATGATGATGGTGGTGGTGGTGGTGGTAGTTTGAGATTTCTAACTGTGTGCGCAGCACAATTATAAATTTTTGGAATTGTTGTAATTTAGTTTTGTTTGTTTGCCTGTTTGTTATGCTAGAATGTAGTAGTAGTACTTATGTTTGTATGATTGTGTGTGTGTGTGTGTGAATGCTATATACAAGTGTGCGCCGTCTGGTGGCTGTTGGGCAAAAGTTGCCCTGGCTGCGGCTGCTGATTATTACGATAAAGCATAATGATTACATTTTTAGTAGCTCTCGTTATGCGTTCGCAAGTGTGAGGATGAGTGCGAGTGAGCGAGAGCATGAGCAAAGGCGAAGGAGTGAGAGAACATCAGTTGTAATTGTTGTTGAGCTCAAAGCAGCAGTTGAACTTTTTTTGTTGCTTGGTATGAGTTGAGCAGGGTTGTTACCGCTGCTGACGCCGCTGCTGCTGTCGCTGTCGCTGCCGCTACTTCGATTGCGCTGCGTTCACAGGGTATTTGTAAAGGGGCGGGCAGAGGAGTTTTGGGAGAGTTAACGGCATTGGCTTGCACTTGATTAATTGCGATTTATGCGCTGCGCTGCGGCTTAAATGCGATATATGTTAGACTTTTCTGTGTAATTATGGATTGCTGTAGCAATAACGGTTCGCTTGAGTTCGGTTCATGAGGGTTACTCAACGCTCAGCGAATTGAAATGTGAGCTAAATAAAAAAAGAACGGAGACATTATATTTTAGAGAATACACGCTACTATAATGAAAATGAAACAAAGTGCAAACGTTACAACTCAAGGGGTGTCAACGAGTTTCATTCTTTTACCTTTTTTGCCCGCACTCTAAAACGCCCAAACTTATGCTACACACACACTCACACACACAGACAGACTAACAATAATTTCATGTGCATTAGGGGCAGCTGTGATTTTTAGAATCCATTCCCACAAGTACATAATGTAAAACGAGATCAACGCTAAATTTCTTAGTGTTAACCGTTTCAAGAGCAACAGAGCAAACGTCATAAATGCAAAAAAAAAATTGTTTGCATATTTTTCTTGTGAGAATACAGCGTGTGTGTGAGTGTGTGAATGGGGCGGGGGAAGCAACGGAACACAGCATTTGTGTTGTTGCTGTTTTGCCCTGGCTACAAACATACATACATATGTACAAATTTATATTTTTTCCTTTTTGTTTTGCTTGGCTCATTTGGCAAGCAATACAAGCGTTCACCCACACAAACACACACACAGACACAATCTCAACGCCTGCGAGAGCGCAACCAACCATAAGAGAGTGAGGGAGAGAGAGCGAAACGAAAGAGAGACAATTGTTGGCTTTGGCCCAAGCGACCTGACGGGTGTGCAAAAAGTACGTTCCAAGTGTCCAAGCCAAACAATTGCCGCTATTGTCATTACTTTTGGCCCACATTCAAACGACCAAGAGAGCTCACAGCAGCAGCAGAAGCAAAGAGCAACCTCGTATTTGCCAAATGTTCTCTTTGTGGTTTCTCTGTGCATAATCAACATATGTTTATTCCCTTTAGATATGTGCAGCACGATATCTTACGATATTTCCTGCCGTGGTTTGTGTTAATTCGATTTAAAGAAATTTATGTCTACGATACGTGTTGAAGAAACATGTAGCCTTAGTTCGTCTCTAGTTTCAAAAAGTACACAAACACTCGCGCGTATTAAGTATGAAGAATGAAACACGCTCTCAGCTCTTGTTCCATGCTCCGTTTCCTTTGCTGCCTCTGCCGCTGCTTGCTCTTTGTTGTTGCTTCCAGAGAACGAGAACCTTCGGGTGTAGCACGTCGCATAGTCGGCTTTTGTTCGTGCTCTTTGCTTCGTTTCGTTTTCGTTGTTTTCGGTCGACCGTCGACGTCTTCGGCACCGATTGTGTGCGTGTGTTTGTGTGAGTATGTTTGTGTGCGTTTGTAATTGATTTTATTAGTTTTTGGTTTTTGTTGTGTGTTTGCTGCTGTCGACGCTAGCGTTGAAGCGACGTTGGCGTTGCCGTCGCTGTCGCAGCCGGCAGCGTTGATGAATTTTAAAAAATTTTGAATTGCCCGCCCTTTAGTCATTGACTAAACGTGCAGCAGTGCGAACACGAACGCGCGCAGCGTCATTCCGGCTTCGGCTTCATACTTCATACTTAACTCTAAATAATTGTGTTATCTTAACTAATGTATATGAACATTGTATATATCGTTAATTGTAATTAATACAAAACATTATCGTTTATTATTCGGCACGCGCGAAACCGAAAACAATTTCAAATAGTGTTAACTAAATACAACCAAAAAAAATAAAAACAAAAACAAGAAATTCAAATTTTGCAACTATAAAACGTGCAAACATTTCAAAAAAATTAAAAAAAAATGTGCCAAAAGTGAAGAAAAATCAAACATAATATTCAACAACTAAACTAAAAATAAACACTTGCATTAAATATTCTTGCTTGGATTACAATAGTGGATTAACCAAAAACAGCAGACAAAATGGTAAATACAACAACATCAATAATAACTATAATTAATATAACCAAATAAGGTGGTAGAATGATTTGTACTTGTACTGGTATCTGGCTAACTAGAATTTGTGATTCAGCGTCGCTAATTTCTATTTTATTGACAAAAATATGTATTTTTTCGTAGCACACGTTGGGCGCTCCTTAGTCTTAGTCATTAAAACCCAAAGTGTTAACTGAACAAGCCAAAGTATTTCGAATCTCTCTCTGTGAGTGTGTCTGTGTGTGTGTGTGTGTGTGAGAGAGTTTATACACTGGGAGAAATTAATTACTCTTTATCTGAAATTTGATTTGTTTTGGGCTAAATTTTAGGATTATCAAATTGTAGAAAATTTCTAAAAATGTTTGGCTTCATTTAAGAATAGTTAAATAGACTATATATCAATTACTTGACTTCTTCTAGGTTTTATGGTCTTAAAAAAAAACTTAATAAACTTGTTTATAACCAAAACTTGTTGTTCATAAATCTAGACTTATTCTGTGATTTATTTTAATAAGTTTTACTTAGATTTAGAAGGTTTTCAAAGGGTTTTTCCAAAATCAACATATGTTGTCTATTTTTAAGCATTTTTTCGTCTACAAATTCTGACTTTTAGCAGCGTTTATTGTCCAAAATATATGAAAAAACTGTTAAAATTTGAAGTTCTTTTTAACAAAAACTTCTAAATTTTTAAAAAAATTTTCGACTACAATTCTTAGTTTTAGAACCCTTTTTTCCCACAACTGTCAAGAATTTCAAAACGAATTTACGACCATTTTAAATGCTTACTAACAACAAACTGTTCTAAATTTTTTTTAGAACTTTTTCAAGCACAAATTGTTAGTTTAAGCACCTATTTTCGCTCAGTGTACTTAGTTTAAAACAATTTTTATGGCGCAGTCGCACGCATTCAACGCCATGACGTACATATAAATCGGTTTCGGTTTTAATCTCTTGCATATTAATTTTTGTATTATTGGCATCTTATAATTTCCGGCGATTTTGATTAAGCTCACACAATACCCTAGATGGCAAGTAGAGACTGTGATTTGTTTATTGCAAAAATATAAATTGTTATTGTTCTTATTAAATCAAAGTGCAAATTGACGTCTGAAAAGTACTTCCGCTTACGAAAGTTGGAAATAAAATTTTAGAAAATATATATATCAATTAATAAATCATATAGTGACATAGATTCTAGAAGTGCATAATTTTAGTCGCTTTCTAAACACATTTCAATACGTACGAATACGAGTATTTCAAAAGTATTTTCGAATATTCGCAATATTTAGCTCAATAGAAATACTAGAAATACTAGATAGAAATATATTTGGCACATTAAGAACACACCAGAGTGTAGGCAGCCAAAATAAAACTCATAAAGAAATTATTATTATTATTATTGTGATTATGATGTTGTTATAATTAGAGAACAAACGCAAAGCCAAAAAGAAATAGCCAAAAACTGAAAAAATACTGAAAAAAAAGCTGAAAAACGATTCATAATTATTCAAAAATTGACTTTAAACAGCCGCCGCAGTCAGTTGTATGAATTGTGAATTGTAATTGAAAATTTTGGGGGAATATGATTATGAATATGAATATGAATATGAATCGTTTATAGAAAAAAACTCTCAGTCGTTTTTGGGTCCCCAGAAGATCTCTCATTTAGCTATAAATGATTTTTTAGTTATGGTTTTAGGCTACATCCATCTGCTTATGCGTTCTCTATTAATAGTCGTATCTATGTGAGTGTTTCTTCACTTTTTCTTCTAGTCTTCTACTATATGTATTGGTATAGTTTGGTTTTTGGTACTCTCCCTTACCAACTATCGCAGCGAATTACGCTTTAAAGTGCTTAATCACAACACAGGGCAGCCAACAAATCATAATTTCTATCTTTTGAGTATGACTATAAGTATTCATGTGAGTACACTCGTTTACAGTATTCATAATTCCCTGTGCTCGTCTTCTTCTTCTCTTGCGCCCCTTTTCAATTTTTGTTGTTGGCCCGATTTTTGATTGAATTTGTTTTCATTAAAAGGAAACGAAATGTGGCCGATGTTTTCTACGGATTCGACAAAAATGCGCCACTATTAAAGGCCCCGGCAATGTATGTTTTAAATCAACGGCCACTCAAAGTGCCATACCAGATCGATGATCAGGGGGGGATTAGGGAAGGATTGTGGGGAAACAGTGGGGTTAAAGGGGTTACAGTGGGCATAAGGTGGGTAGGGTGGGGGGTACTGTGAAATAGACGCATTTTATTTATTAATTGCCATATTTAACATATGTTTGCCTCTCTCTGCAGAAGCAGCGCTATATAGACGCTATAAATAAATTGCACAATTTGCCCAATAATAAGCAAATCAACAACTAAACGCTGGCAATTGAGCAACTTATAGCTTTAACTGTTTGGGAATTATAAGGGAAAGTGTTGGAAAGGCAAGAATTGATAACTTTTTGAAGTAACTGTTTGGGTATACAGTTAACTGATGTATGGAAAATCAGTTAAGAACATAAAAGTTAAAAGTCAAATGAAGTTTTCCGATATTTCCTATGAGAGCTATATAATATAGTCAGCCAATTCAACTATTTATGATATATAAACCTATCTGTACTATTTTGTACTAAATTTGCTTGAAAACTGTGAAGTTATACCCAAAAATCACGCTGGAAATTGAAGTTACCCTCCCTATTTGCTAACAAACCTTTGAAACCCCCTCTCCAGGGCTCTTTAAAGTTTGTAATGCGACAAATATGCCAGTTATTTCATTACATTTTCCATATTAACCGATATAATGAACTGAAAACTGATTCATAGCGCCGCATTAATGGGTGTAAAGGGATCCAAAGTGACAACAAATCCAAATAACTTTTCAGCATTAGCACTTTGGTGTGCGATCCTATGAATATATGTATATATATTTCGACATATACATAAGTACTTCCTCTATAAATCGTTAGATATATGGACATATATGTAGATGACTATTCTATGAGTTATTCAACAACTTTTTTTTTTAATTTTTTTTTTTTGTGCTTTGTTTGTTTGTTTGTGGATGTGTCAATAAATATACTAATTGTTTATTTCATTTGTGGCTTTTTAAATATTTATAAGCATGGCCACAATAAATAAGCCAACTTATTTTTCAACGCCAAATACGCTGGGGCTTTCAAATCGACCGATTTATCGATTCATATTCAATCGATCGCAATCGAACACACATTTTTATGGCACTTGGAAATTAAGTAGTCTGTAGAGAGGGAGAGGGAGAGGGAGAGAGAATATTTTATTGCCATATGAATATGTATTCATATTCGCTTCTGATTCTGATCTGATCACTGACATCTCTTTTGGTTCAGCATTGGAAAATGGAGAAGATTGCCTAGAAAATAGCTTTAGATCACATGAATATTCAGTGCTTTATACACTTTGCACTCAAATTTACATGTCTTTTTTGGCATGCGCTTAAAATTCTCAAGTAGTTATAGCCAAATAGTTCATGTCTTTGTGTGTAATATATTTTTTTGTGGTTTAACCAGACATTTAATTATTGTTTATAGCTGTAGCACTATTTTGGTCTATTAAAACTATAATAACTGCATAATTTGCGACTGATTTAAGCGTTGATATAAAAATGCAGTCGTAATTTGATTGTGCTTTTAGTGCGGTAATTAAGTGATTTAGTTGTTGTACTTAAAAATACTTTTTTTTTTTTTTTCTTCATCACCTGACAAGCACACCTCCCACACACACTCTGTCTTCCTCTCTTTCTGTCATTTCCTATGTGTCCATCTCGCTCTCATAAAATGTCGAATGCAAATTCGTTCCATCACTCAAATTTGTTGATTTTCCGACAACTTTAAGAGCGAGAAAAACGAATTAAATGTGTAAAAGAGGAAAGAAGAAGAAGAAGAGGGGAAAAAAACAGACACAAAATGTAAATTGTAAAGAAATGTGAGACTGGCCAATAGACAATATGTGTCAGTCAGTCAGTCCATCAGTCAGTCAGTCAGTAATTCATGCGAGTGCGACAGACGCTGTGCATGAGTCACTTTTCTATGCATTTTCATCCTTTTTTCCCCAACTCTCTATCCCTATCCCTTTCTGCCACGCCTATTTGTGTCTCTTTTTCTTTTGACAGAAACAACAAAGAACCAAATATCAAGTTGGGTTCCACAACAACAACAATATATAATATTATTAACTGACAATCAATCATTGCACGTGTTTAATTTCTACATTTTCTTTAATTTTTTTTTTTTTTTTTTTTTTGATTACGCCGCTCAATAACAAATTTGGACTGCGAACAAATCAGTCAGTTTAAGCCCTTGTAATTAAATATTAATTAAAACATTGCACAAAAACAACAAGAAGAAGAAGAAGAGGAAGACAAGACTACAGCAAATTCCTGACAAATTCTATAAAAGTTTCCGTCACCCAAAAGTCGCCTCAATTAAAGGCGATTTAAATTTATAGATACGCAGCGTGAACAGGGGTGGGGCAGACGGGGGGTAGGGGAGGGGGTAGAGGGGTAACAGCAGTTAGCCAATGCAGTAGCATCAACAAAATGGCTTAATTAATTTTAATTATTTTCAATGAGCGACTTTGAAATGAAAATTTCTTTCAAGGCGCAACTAAAAAATACTTGCGATCGTGCTCTCACACTCTAACACACCCCTCCCACTCCCCCTCTCTCTCTCTCACACTCAGTGAAACTCTTTGGCTACTCGTATTTGTATTTGTATTTGTATTTGTATTTGATAAAAGCAACAATTAAGCAATGAATTAATTAGTAAATATATGGGACTTGAATCTACGGGCACCCGCGGTTAATTCCCCTCTAGAAACGACAATTGCCAATTGATCGTCGTTTGTATCTTCTGTTTAACCCGCTCCTGTTGCCACTTTAGTCACATTTAAACTGAATTCTTCTATTGCACATGGGTTAATGGGAAGGGGAAGGGGCAGGGATGTAGTGGGCGGGGTCGGGAGTGGGGTATGTGAGTTTTTCTAATGTTTACTTTTCATGTGCCGACGACAGTTGCTCACACGATGCGGGTTTCAAAATAGTTTCCCCCTTTTTTTTTTTTTAGTACTATTTTCGTTAAATAACCGAAATAATGTCTATTAATTTATTTATGTGTAACATGCAAAGCGTTTGACGACAATCCAAACTCAATTAGTCACATTTTGGAAGAAAAATGAACAATTTACGCAACAAAATGTGCTTGTAATACCCTGTAATTGAGAGGGAAGAAGTTGTTAGTGCCAAAAAAACTAAATACGTTTTTATTTAAACAATTTTAGCAAGAATTATTAATATTTTTGTAGTATAATTAAAGTTTTTTATGACTTACAAGTAAATTAAGTTAGAATTTAACTTAAAAATTTGATTGAAAAGTATTTTTTATGCAGAAAACTGTTTTTTCTACCATTTATTATACATCTTTCATTATGTATCTTTTCTTAATGTATCTATTAAAAGTATCTTGAAGCTAAGCTTTACTTATCTCCATAAAAATGTGCAAAACAGGGTCCCTTTTAGCCTTGAACACCCCATTAATGCCTGCGCAATGGCTTAGCACGTTTCGTTTCAATTCGTTCCGTTTCGGATTCCGCTTCGGATTCGTATTCGATCATAAATTATAAGAAACAACTCTGAAGAGATCCCCCGCATCAGGTAGCTGCTGGCTGCTCTGGTAACGCCCCAACTTGTCGGCACTTGGGCGCGAACAAGACGCCAAAGGAGAATGCCAAAACAGCAAGAGAATGAGTAAAAGAGAAAGAGTAGAGAGTAGAGTAGAAAGAGTAGCAAAAGACAGAGCTGAAGAAACGCTTTGAGCCTCGCATACCAAAATAAGATTTGACAAATCAAAATGTGCAGTCAACCAGAACTATTAATCAAACACTCGGGAGAAAAAAAAATGAGTAAAAACAAAAAAATGAGTAAAACACTCAAAATTGTTTAATAATGTTGTGTGGAAGATTTTAAATTAAGAGATCTTGAAAAGGGACTTGAGGCTTTATATTTAGACAATAGCGGCAAGGTACAGAGTGAAAAAAAGTCTATATACTGCTAAAGCAAGCTACAGTTGGAACATAAATGAACTTAAAACACTCTTTTAAGTCAGTTTTTAAGATAAAAATATATAATTTTAAGTTATAATTAAAAAATCTTCCTAAATTCTTAAAATTTTCCCACTGTGCATCAACAGGAATGGAAGGAATTCTGCTCTACGTTTTATACCTGAGATTTATGTTCCTAATCCACCAAATTTTTTGCTTTGAATATATGAAATCAAGTCCAAATTTGACTGCTCTTTTCAAACTTCAAATTTCTCACCCTGACTTAACAATTAATAGGAAATATTATGCAATTCAGTGTAGGGATCATAATAAGATTGTATATATATATATATATATGTATATTATGTATGTATCTTTTGTGACATATTGTTGAATCCAGTTAGTCAGCTGGCCATATGGCAAAGTCTACAAAACTCTGGCTATAAAGTAAGGGTTGTATTCCCTCTTTTTATTCATTCCTGCCTGCACTTAATAAAATAGGATTAACATTTTATAGTTGCTCTGTCTCTCCCCCTCTCTCTCTCCCTCTCTCTCTGTCTCTTTTTCGTAGTCTTTGTGTGAATTTTGTACAACTGACAATGTTTTGTTGTCTCCTTTGTGTGAAATCATATAATCAGTTATTGAAATGATGACAGCTGCAAGAACTGATAAGTTTGCGCTTAAAAATAATCCTTAAATCTGTACAAAACTTTGCTCTAAACTAGTAAAGATTGTAATTATAAATAAGAAAAGTTTTGGACAGATATAAAATAAAGATTTTAGATAAACGAACTAGTTTACTAAAAATTCAGTATCTTTTTTTTGAGTATTTAAAATTTATAAAGGGTTTTAAAAGTTTTACAAACTTTAATTATAACTTGTATACCTTTTAACAAATTTTTAAAAAAAATTTATAATTTTAAAATCTAAAAATCTTCTAAATTTCTTACTTAAAACTTTTTTCAAACACATTTCTACAGTCAAAGGTGGCTTATAAATTGCCTGATGTCATAATTAAAGAAGTCACATGAGCAGTGAATAAATAAGTACTCAATTAAAGTAGCTTGCCGTGAATGCATCCGTCAGATACTTTTGGTATTATTTTTTTTGGGGGCATAACTTATGCATCAACGCGTACAATTTCGAGCATAAATCGCGCGCTTGCTTGTCACCCAGTTGTCGTCTGCTGCTGCTTCTTCTTCTTCTTCTTTGTCATCAACTTCATTATGATTATCTTCATAATCATCATCATCATTCCAGTCATCCATCGAAGTCAATGTTAAAGTCCCAAACTAGCTACAAACTTTGATAGCTGCTCTCGCTCTCTCTCTCTCTCTCTCTCTCTCTCTCTCCTCCTGCTCTCCTGCTCTCCCGCTCTTCTTTTTTTGTTTTTGTTTCTTTGACTGTCGTTAAAATATTTTTGGGTGTGTTCTGTATTTTAATAGCGCTACGAGCCACTTCCTTTCGTATCTCGCACACTCGCACACCCTATATTGCCACGCCCCCGCTACCCCCTACCCCTACCTCCCCTTCTCTACGCTGTCGTTTAATTTCTTTCGAATTTGTCAAAAAAAAAAAAAAAAAAAGTAACATGATTTCTGTTTTTACTTGAAGTCGTCGCACAATTTAGACTCGTTTCTCGGCTAATCCCTCGTGCGACTCACTTTGAATTACTAAAACCTAATCTTGATTATACACAGAGACACACACACTCACACTCACACACACACACACACACACTTTTATTTCAGTTAGAGATTTTTATTTCAGTTTCAGTTTTGTTTTCTTTTACTTTTTGGTAGCATTATTTTGTGGGTATATCTTTAATATCTTTAGACGTTACGATCGCACGAACTCTTTGCCAGGTATATGAGAGGCATTCCATCAGTAACTCCCCCACCTTGAGAACTGCACACAAATCTGCGTTTCTTTTCTTCATTCTTCTGTTTTTCTCTCCTTTTTCTGTCGTTTCCTCTTTTTTTTCTTGTCTCAATTTTTAGTCTCAATTTTAGGATTAAAAATGTCGTCAGCATTTTTTAAGCTGAATTCAATTCTTGCTCAGCTCCCACATGATTTGGCATTGACTTAATAAAATACAACACACCCATTATAAGTATATATAGCTATATATGTAGATATAAAAATTCGATCTCTTCTCATACACTAATTTAGCATTTGACAGTTGATTTGGGTAAAGTTGGATAAAAAACAATTCACAACTCAAACTATTTATTAAGCAGATGAAAGATTTTTTGTTTAATAATAATAAATGCATTTTAGAATTCTACAATTCTACGTAAAAGGCATTGAAAAATTTCTGTTGTCCCTGATCAGTCACCCACCCAAAGTCAAATCAACTAAAGTCGCACAAAATGGGGAGAAAAAAAAGCAAAACAAACTATTAATTTATTAAAATTTAAAGCGCATGACTTTCAGAGCAAATGGCACAGAAATAACAACAACAAAAACAAAAACAACAACAACAACTAACAAAATAAATTTGCTATGATTCATGCGTCACACTTGCGCATAATAGCTCGGAGAGGGCTAAAAACCGAATGCTGCCAATCTCAAATTAACACAAAACTGTTGCAACTCATGATCGACTGCTTAATACCCAATACTCACACTGCAGTAATAGAAATTGTCTCAAATTTGAAAATGTTAGACAATACTTTAAAATGATTTTATTTTTCTAGACTTTAAAAATATAAAGCTAAATTCTGTGAGCTAGAAATCAAATACTCTGTATTATACAAAAGTTACTTTATCTCCAAAGAGGTCCTGTGATAAAATGCCCCAACTAAATTGTTTATTGGGTATAAGAAATGTAAAGGAGCACAGCAAAAGGGAACAGGCGAGAGAGCGGAAGAGCGAGAGAGTGAGAGCAGCCAATGGCACGTGTGCAAGGAGAGCGCAGCGTGCAAGGCGCAGAAGTGGACGCAGACGTTGCGTCGACGCAGGCAGCAGAGTAGCTGCGGCTGTTACTGTTATTGTTGTCGTTGTCATTGGCGTTGGCGTTGGCGTCGCCGTCAGCTGCTGTTTGGCAGTTCCCCAGTTGCCCAGTTGTCAGCTAAGTTTTTGGTATCTGCAGATTTGTTGTCATTGTTGTTGCCAGGCAGCACACAAAGCCAACAACTTTTGGCAGCAACTGTGGCTAGATTCTAGATACTATAAGTGTATCTATGAGTGTTTCTGTGTGTTTGTCTCTCCAGGTGTGCACCACAAAAATGTTGCAAGCTGTGTGGTGTCCCAAAAAACAAAAACTCGCACTCCGCGCACAATTTGTTGCATGTTATTTAAGTTATTTATTGTTGTTGTTGTTGCAAATACTTTGAATTCAAATTTGAGTTTCCAGCTCAACGGAGCGCGCCAATAGAAAGAATTAAACATTAAGAATTATGAATTAAGGAATTTATTTTGTTTTTGAGGCCAATAGTTTTTTTTAGCTACTGTCTGAAGCACGAGTTTTGATGTGTCACATTTTGTTTATGCAATTGAATGTGTTAATTAAGGCTATCTATCACCTGTCTTACTTAGTTTAGTTTGAAGACTTCTTTATTGATATCTAAACGATGCAATTAGCAATTAAATTTCCGTTGACCTAATGCTAGGAAAGTCTTTTCGACTTATTTGTCAATTAGCTTAACTTACTTACGACTTGGCCCAAACTGTCGTAGCCAGGTAGATAAAACACACACTCACACACACTTACACACACAATTACATTCGATTCTCTTCATAATAATACTTTATTTGTTATTTGGTATTTGCTGACAGCAAATGAAATACCAAAAAAATCACTCGCATGACTTTAATTACAATTTAATATTTATTTAGTTTTCGATAAGCGACACAATTATTGGTATCACACATGACCAAGATCTAGATATGACCTAGTGTACCTAGTACACTCTTCTTGGAAGGAAACGCTTGAATACTGAAAAAAAAAACTTGTGTAAATTTATTTAACAACATTTTGTGGTTAATTAAAATTTAAATCTTGTTTAAATTTATACAGTTATAATGTAATCTGCATACTCTAGTTATATGGGGGTCTATGGGGATTATCTGAACGATTTTGTTTCGTTTTATAATACTATCTCTATCAAAAGGTATGGAAAGTTAAAGTTTTATTTTGAAACTGTCATAACTTCTCTAAAACTCAACTGATTTAAAGTAGGTTTAGTTAACTAAACTCGATTAGGTATCTCCCTTTAAACTACAGCTTAATTTCGTATCTAATAAGTCAAACAAATTGTTTATTTGCTAAATTTAAAACTTAAACAATTTGAGAATTATGTATGAAGAATTTATGTGATGATAGCCAAGTTAATGGCATATTTGGGCTAATTAAAAGTCACTAAGTGGCGTTGGCCAAGCGGAACGCAGTTGCTAAAGTACCCGAAAAAGGGTATAACAGAAGACATGATAAACTTTAAACAAAGCAAGGCGTCAGATTGCCAAAGGGGCGCGTTTGTTTTTAGCTTTTATACTTAAAAATTTTAGCTGTTTTTCGTTGTTGTTGTTGTTTATCAGCTCTCAGGGCAATTGCCTAGAATTAGTTAACACATTTGTCGTTGTTTTTGTTGTTGCTGTTGTTGTTGCTCATAATTAAACAATTTGTATTTTATGCCATTTGAAGGCGCGCATTTAAATTAATTTCTCTTTGGCTTTTAGCCGCCTGATAAGCCATAAAAAAAAAATACACGCCTAAATCAACATTTAATTTGCGATTGCAAAAGATTCCACAGAACATATGTATAACATAGATACTTACTTAAGTACTAGTGTAGCTACAATATCTATAAGATACAAAATTGGTTGTGTCAGTGCATGGAAAATGGGAATTGAAATTAAGTTTTTTTAACATTTAGTTAGTTTTTTGGTTGCATTTAAATAGCAAAAGGAAAAGTTGAAATGCGTACGTGCAAAGTCATAAAGAAAAACACTCGACACACAGATAAAAGATACAGATACATGTATATATCTATAAGTATTTTTGTAGTGGTTGAAATCGAGGCTTTAAGAATTGTGCGTGTCTGCTTTTCCATAAAGGAACGAACCCAACTTGCATTTCAATTAATGCATTGCATAACACCAAACACAAACAAAAAAGATACAAAGATACAATGAAAGAATCCATTAAGTTAAATATCTTTAAATGACGTTGCTTCGGTTTCAATAAATGAAAATTTGGAAACAAATTTGTGACAATTTCAACGGATTGAAAACATTTTCTATAAAATATCTATAAAGTAGTAAAAGTATCTGTAAAATAAACTCTTATATTAGAAGAATATACTAAGAACACTTAGTTCTAGTTACTGTCTTAAAGCTGCTAATTTTCTGAAATTACTTCAAATAGTTTACAGAAAAAGTATCTCAAAGCTTAAGCCAATGACTCGATGTGCTAACTAATTGAAGCGGTTCGATCTCTACACAGACACACACACACATACATACATACAACTCTATAAGACATGCATATGTATAAGTACTTGCGGAGTGAACGAGCGCTTTGCACATTAA
Source organism: Drosophila cardini (assembly GCA_018903735.1). NCBI lineage: Eukaryota > Metazoa > Arthropoda > Insecta > Diptera > Drosophilidae > Drosophila > Drosophila cardini. The sequence goes on along the minus strand of JAEIGM010000001.1, from coordinate 1,965,714 downwards.
GATCAGATACAAAGATACATTATCTGAACAGAGCTGAGCTGCGTCTTCGCTTTGTAGGCGTCGTTTGGCGCAATTAAAACGCTTAAAGCTAAGCAGCCAGAAAGACAGTGAGACTGTCAGTTAGTCAGTCAGTCAGTCAGTGAGTCCATCAGTTATTCAGTATTCGACTTGTATGCTACTTAAAAGATACATGCCACACACAAGCACAAACGAAGTCAAAGTCGAAGTCGAAGTCGTCGATCGTCGTCGTTTTGGCTCTACATAGAGTCTTTGGCAGGCGAGTATAGATAGAAGATATAAATAAGCGATACGTGTAATTCGGGTCACTAACCGTTAACAATAAATTTCATTTGTTTCAAAAAAGTACAACGCCAAAAGGGAGAGCAGCGAGACAAAGATACAGATACAAACACACACAGAGAGACTGCGTTACTATTGCTTCGGGAGCTGTAAGAAATACAAAAACAACAACAAAAAAAGCAAATAGTATATATAAGAAAAAATTGACATCTGATCATTTGTAATTATTATTGCGCATTGCGACATGACATGGCAGCAGCCACTGGGCGTGGCCTCAAATCAGACAAACCGACAAACTTACAGATACATATAGTAGAAGTATCTTTACCGCATTGGCTGGCCAATTCAAATGAATATATATCGAGTATTGAGTAGCCACATTTTTATGTTACACACTGTGTTGGTAGTTTAGCTAATTTATAGCTACTTTTTAGTTTTTTTAGTTAGTTAAAAGAGTTGTAAAATTGAGGAAAATAAGATCAGATACAAATCTGGTTGGATGCAGACATAAAAGCAGCAAAATGTGCCATTAAAATGTGCCACTAAAAAATATAGCCAGATTTGTATCTTTTGGCTTGAAATGTGTTTAAAAAAGTATCTTTAACCCAATTTACTTAAATTTGCGCACTTTTTAACACTATAAAGTATTCAAAAACTAGCTAACTTCAATTTGATATAATTTTTGAACTTCTTTTAGCCTTTTCTAGCTATAAAAGGCGATAAGTGATGCGTACACTGCATTCTATACACAATTCAGTACTTAACTTACACAATGATTGCATTCCTTCGACTTGAAAACAATTCTCTTCGATTTACATGGGTTATATAAGTAGTTTTCGAATAGAGTTCACTGAACTCTGGTTTCAATCAATCTTAGATTCGGCGCATGGAACAATTAATGCCAAAAAATGGGAGAAAGAGGAAAAAAACACGACCAAGAAATAACTTAAATCTGTAACCACATGATCGGGTTTTAAGGGGGTGTGTGGAGCGAGAGAGAGGGGCTTCAGGAGGGAGAGGGGAGGGGCAGAATTTGAGGCTTTCTTTCATTTCATTTGTAAGTAGTTTCGTCGTTTTGAAGCATTTCAGTTTTCGTTGCTTAAGTCCAAGTTAAATGGAACCACAAATTATTTGAACGCCTTCAAGTGCTACACACACACACTACACACACACACACACACACACTCTGCACACATTAAAAAAAGTATAAAGCATAAAGTCATAGCGTAATCATGACTTGATGCGATTATAAAATGCTATAGCAGCAAACAGGCAAGTACAAAAAGAAATTAGATACACACACACACACACACGCACGGGTAGTCAAATGTATCTGTATCTACAGCCACAACAATAAGTTTCAATATTCAAATGAATTTTTCAAAAAAATGACTAACGAAAAAAAGAAGTAAACGAAAAGGAAGAAGAAGAAGGGGAAGAAGAGGAGGAAGAAGAAGAAGAAAAGAGTTTTATTTGTTGTTGTTTTTTGGGTCTTAGAATTGTCGAGTAAGAGTTTTGGAGTTTGGAGTGAAATGCTTAAAGAAATGTTAACCCACATCAAAAATATCTCAACTTAACGCAATCACACACACACACGCACACACACACACACGCACACACACACACACGCACACTCAACTTATAAACAATTAAAGAAACTTTTGTTAAGAAATTCAAAAGTGGCAGCTACGAAATGTATGTTCAAATACCAGTCAGCAATTGGTGGCAACTGCTTAAGACTTGGCCAAGACGCACACAGCAAGTCTAGGGAGGAAAGGGGGGTCGTAGTGGGGGCCGAGGGAAGTATGTTGTGTGGGTGGCAAACTGACAAAGACCCTGCAAATGGCTTAAAAAAAATATCAAAATTGTAACCAACTTTCCAACAATGAAACTAACTTAGAAATTTCAAAAATACAAAAAAAAATACTAAAACCCAAAAATAAATACAGAATTATATTTTATGTAAGTTAAGCGAAAGTTTTTAAAGTGTACAGAAGACTATAAATAGACTTAGAATAGCTGTTAATTTGGAACTGTAGAAAAATTCTTTTTAAAGTTAAAGAATAAAAAAATTAAAAATTATAAAAGCTTTAAATCAATATTAAATGTATTTCTTAAAAATATAACTACACTTACCCTATAACAAAAATTCTGTGGAGTAAAGAGTTCGATAAATAACTTAACAATATCTTAATATAAATTTTAAGTGAACTGTTTTAACCGATCGATAAATTTATAGTTATTCTTAAGCTTGAATCGAAGTTATAATTTTGTTTAAATATTTATAAAGATACTTCCTTTAAAAATCATTACTCTTATCTCTTAGTTTAGTAGCAAAAGCTTAGCAGAGTCTAAAGCTTAGCTAAACACTTAATTTTGCTCTAATAATCGGTTAAATAATATCGATATTTATATCGATTTGCTGCACACCAAAACAAAGCACTATTTAGCTCAAGTAATTAAATTATTTAGTAGCACTTTTATGATACCTCTTAAAAAATACGTGCATAACACTTTTTTTACTTCATTTTGATCTAATAATCGGTGTTAAAATATCGATATTTATATCGATTTATAACAAACCAAACCAAAGCACTCTTTAGCTCAAGTAATTAAATTATTTAGTAGTATTTTTATGATACCTCTTAACAAATACGTCCATAACGCTTTTTTGTTTAAAATTCCCAAGTGGTTTTAGTTCGCTCCCCACTTGGTCTCACTTGATTGATTTAATAGCGCATTTTAGAGAATGCAAAGACAAATCAATTGTAGCTAAGACGACTATTCCAATTAGTTATATGACTATAACATTTGGTATCATCACACGCCCTAGTAGTACACAACCCCGCCCCCCACTCCGCCCCCTTTTTGGCCTGTTGCTGTTGCTACTTTTGAGCTACAAACTCCTACAACGAGTTTTGTGTGCTCGTAAAACAATAACAATCGACATTGGCCATATATGGAAAGGGGCAATCCAATGGATTGTGGTAACTGTGTGTGTGTGTGTGAGTGTGTGTGTGAAGTGTGTTCAGTGTAATGAACTTGTCAGCCATGTTTAGGGTGTGTGTGCGGGCCCAAAGAAAGTCACAGACAGTACGCATAAGTACAATGAATATAAAGATATGAGTGTATGAATACAACGAATAGGAATACGAATAGGAATACGAATACGAATACTTTTAAGACTCGTTAACCACATAATGACTATTCAAATACTAGCTGCTCCATTTGTTTTCAGGCCGATTGAGATGGCGATAGTCAGTCAGTCAGTCAGTCAGTTAGTCCCTCAGACAGTCATACATAAAAGTATCTACATAGATATGGAGACTTTACCTATATAGATACATATGTATCTATTTAGCCTAGGTAATCCATTTGGCTTGCCGATATCTCTGCAGCTGTCACAGCGACACCGCTACAAAACAGCAGACAACCCAACAGTCTGATTGAAAAGTATGCGCACACTTGGCCAACACACAGCCTTTTTTTGCCAGCTGCAACCGTACCCAAAAACAAAATAAAAGATACAAAACAATCTCAGAGTCGATTCCAACTTCAACTTCAATTCCGTACCCGAATCCCCATTGTGGGCTGACTAATGAAAACACAACCCAATAATTTAGTAAGTTTTACCTACGCATGCGCAGTTCAACTTACAGTCGATGCCTCAACAATTGTCACAGACAACGACAACAACAACAACAATAACACTTTTAAAAAAATAGCTACGAATTACAAGAACAACTACAAAAAGAAATTACAAACATAACAATTGAGTGACGACTTAAAGATACTCTTTCGATCGGAGAAAGATATCTTTATAAGACTGAGAGAGTTTATTGAAGTACGTATCTATCTTCGTTTCTATATCAATCCAGTACTTACTATATAAAGATCGTTTTGTCTTTAGATATAATAGGAATTAAAAGATACAAAAATAGTGTATCTAAATTTATTTAGCTATATATCTGTATAAATAGCTGTATAAATTCATATTTGAACTAAAAAACTCTTAACTAAGTTAATATAGTTTTATTTCTACGATTCAATCACTAAAAGTATCTTAAGTCTCAAGACTTCTGTGAAGAACCGATTTCTTTTTCGATAGTTTCGATAATATATACTCTGATAGTTCATCATAGATATTTCTCAGCTTTAAGTATCTGTAAAAGACTCTATAAGTTCCCCGACTGATCATCGTAGGCACAAAATGAGTAGAAGTTTAAGTATAAATCTTTACACTCAAATTAACTTAGTTATAGAACTCTTACGTAGAGCATTTAAAAAATGTAATAGGAAAAATGTCACTGAACTCGCGACGCGCGACGCTTTTTCCAGCTGCTTTTATTATTATTTTTTTCAATTTTTTTTTTTTTTTTTTTTTTTTTTTTTGGTGTAGGCCAGGTTTTTTGAGCTGGGAAGTAAACAAAGGCACGTTTGGTAAAACTACAAAGCAAAATAATCTTAGTAGTTTTTTTATAAATACTTTTTTTTTTTTGTATTTTTTAGCTAGTTACAATTGTAAGTAGCACACGACGACGTCGACGTTGGCAGCGACGTCAGCAGCGAAAAGTGGCAACTGCGCAGGCGCGCGTGTGCGTCATGAAATTAGTTTATTTGTTTGCATAAGTCGTGTGTGTGTGTGAGAGTGTGTGTGTTAGTCTAGGAGTGTATGTGTGTGTGTGTGTGTGAGTATTTGTAGCAATTTCTAATAAATTTGTTGTTGGCTGCGCCAGTGTCATGCACACCTGGAGCATAATTCGCCAGCCATGAGTCAATTTCCGTCAGCTGCGACGACGACTGCGACGACTTTGTTCAAATTATAACAAAATTGTTAAGAGTTACGAGTATATTTATTTATACTATAAACTATAAAAAGCTAAAAATGCATATGCTAACTAGCAGATAGGGCGGCAGCGAAAAAGGTGTACGAGACTAGCAGAGACTCTGTAGGTAGGAGGATTAGTAGTAGAAATAGGAAAAGTAGTACTAGAAGTAGTTATAGTAGTAGAAAACATAGTAGTAGTAGAAGTTATAAAAGTGCGAAAATAGTAGTAGAAGCTGTAGCAATAGTAGAAGTAGTAGCATAAAAAGTAGTAGTATTGATAGTAGGTATAGTAAAAGTAATAGTAGTAGTAATAGTACTAGAAAAAGTAGTAGTAGTAACAGCAGTAGTTGAAGTATTAATAGTGTTAGTAATTGTATGAGTAATATTAATAGTGGTAGAATAAGTCGTAGTAGTAACCAAAGTATTAGCAGTGTTGGTAGCAGTATTAGTAGTAGTAACAAAAGTAGTTAAAGTATTAGGAGTGTTAGTAACAGTATAAGTAGTAGTAATAGTAGTAGAAAAAGTGGTAGTAGTAACAGCAGTAGTTGAAGTAATAGTAGTGTTGGTAGCAGTATTAGTAGTAGTAATAGTAGTAGTAATGCCGGTAGTAGAAGTAATAGTAGTAGGGTTAGTAGAATTAATAGTAGCAATAATAGTACTAGTATGAGTGGTTGTATTAGTAGTAGTAGTGGTAGAAGTGAGAGTAGTTGTTTTAGTACTAGTAGTAGTAAAAGGAGTAAAAGTAGTAGAATTAGTAGTAGCATTAGTAGTAGTAAATTTCAGTGCCTTATTACAGTTTTTCTCCATCACAAACTTAACAAACCCCTTGAAAATATTAAGTACACGGTCTAAAAACAAAAGTGTGTGTGAGTACTTAACCCAGCTAAAGAGTTTTCAAAGGGTATATACAAAAGGTAGGAGAAAGAGACAGTTGGAGGAAACGACTCCACTTAAGTCACAGGCAGCAATGGGTTAATGTATTGCGATGTTAGAACAATAAACACTAAACAAATCAATGCTCGATGCCACTTGAATTCAGCCAGAAAAGGGAGAGAGAAAGAGATAGAGTAGGAGAGTGGGGTGGAGAAAGGGAAAGGGAGCGACTGGCATTCCCAATTCAAAAATCCCAAAAAACTCAATTTCAATTGTTGCGTATAAATTGAGTTTGACTATGAATTTCCACGGCTTTTTTCCTTCCTCCTACTTCTTCTGCTTCTTCTTCTTCTTCTTCTACTTTTTAACCCCACTTGAACGTTCGATGACATTTCAGTTTTTTATTATTATTTTTTAGTATTTCTGCTTTCTGTAATTACAATAAAAAAAGGAAAACAACAAAAAAACTGCGCCGTAAGAATTTGTTGTAAATCATTTTAATACAATTTTTTTGGTTATTTAAATTTGGTCGAAAAAGAAGAAGAAACTGATTTTAGTTACTCTTGAAACTGAAAAGATTTCCAAAGATTGAAGTATACTCAACTTTTATATTCTTTCTGTATTTCGGGGAAATAGATCGTTTTTTTCAAGTGTTACACTGAGTTTAATGAATCACGTACTTGCCCAAATAAGTATGTGTGTGTGTGCCCTCTTAGCTGTACTTATATAGACCCTGTAATAAAAAGAAACAGAGAGACGTCTCTGAACTGTAACATGACTTTAATGTGTTTGACAAAGAATAGTTCACTGTACTTTTCGCTATAGAGAACATCTAATAACTTTGTTAATTTGTCATAATTACTTTAAACTTAAAGAGGGGAGGGGTAGTTTGGAGAGGGGGGGGAGGGGGCAACACTTACTAACTGATTTTTGTGGGCCCTCTCACACACAATGCCATGCTTTATTTAAAGGCACAAGGTTAAAACACACAGATACAAATATGTATCTTTTTTTTTGTCGCCGTTGCTTTTGTGTAGGTTCCACCAAAAAATTGTAAAGCACTAACAATAATTATTTTTCGGTTTTAATATTAAAACACAACAACTACGTTAATAATATATAAACCAGTTTCTGTATCTGTTTCTGTTGTTGCTGTTTAATTTCAATGCTTAATGGTCGCAATTGATTGGAATGATTATTTTTATTATAAACGTTATTGTTAACTCACTTTGACTTGTTATTGAGTTAACTGCCAAATAAACAACAAAATATCTCAAGTGGATTGACTGGAAATCTTAAATCAAAATGGCTTTTATAAATTTGGCCATATATCCTGTACTTTCTAGTTGTTAAACTAACAATGAAATGCAAAAATTTCAATAAAAGGTAGCTAAAGATACATTTTTAGCAGCTCGCATTTCGATTGTTTTAATGAAAATCCACTAAACTCAGCTGTTGAAGCTTCTAATAATCTAACTAGCCTTTTCAAAGCTTAAATGCACATTGTATCTTTAAGATACATTTTTAAATTTAGAACATATCTTGTAGATACATTCAAAAAATCAACTCAGCTGCCTCCCAAGCCAAGTTCTTAAACTTGTTACGGCTTAAATCCTGTTTCAAAAGTATCTTTTATAATTTTTAAAAGAGTATCTTGCAGATAAAGTCCAATAAACTGAGCTGTTGAAGCTTCTAGGAATCTAACTAGCTTTTTGAAGCTTAAGTACACAATGTATCTTATAGATACATTTTAAAGTTTCCATGTATCTTTAAGATACATTTTTAAATTTACAATATATCTTGTAGATACATTGAATAAAGCTGCTCAGCTGCCTCCCAAGCCAAGTCTTTAAACTAGTTACCATTTACATCCTGTTTCAAAAGTATCTAAGTTGATTTTTCAAAAAGTATCTGCGAATACAAATGAATCAACTGAGAGATTAAACATTCTCAAGGCACTAACTATAAAGATTTGCCATATTATGCGCCATAATTATCAATTGTTTAATAAATATGTAGTGAATAATAATAATAATAATAATAATCTTAACGATAATCATCATCGTAATAATTTACGTTCACTCAATGACTAAGTTCACTCCCTAATGTATGTACTCATAAATATATGTGTGTATGTACTTGTACATACCCATTAAATACTCACACTCAAATCCATTGAAACATTCCTTCGTACATGCAAATCAGATACGGCATAAAAATATTGAACACATGGCGATGGACGAAGTTTTGTGCCTCCCAAGAGGGGTCAGGAGGGAGGAGGAGTGAGGAGGAGCGAGGGCGGACAGCCAGCAAGGGAGCAAGGGGGGCGGGGACGGAAAGTTGAAAAATCGAAATAAAATGAAATTAAATAAAGCACAATAAAACGTACTTAAAGATTGACGATTTGTGGCAGTGCACAGTGGGGCAAATGTCATAATTAAGTGAGCTTTAAAAGTTTAAATAGCCAACGAAATTACTATTATTAAATTTGCAGTGTTTAAACAATTTAAAGTGGTTAAAGTAAATTTGATTAATTAAGTATTTATTTTATGTTAACAGTTAATTAGTTTAAGCTGTTTTAAAAGGGGAATTAATAACAAATTTAATGGGTATCTGCATATATTTAAATAGCAAAGCTAATGAGAGCTAGAAAAACTAACGTTTTAAGTATTTAGTTGAGCTTAAAATAAACTTAAAACTCAATTTTAATATAGGGATTTAGTATAAATAACTTTTAGCTTAAGATTTTCTTGAGCAAATGTGCACTTTGTACCAATGTACCTACACCAATACAAGCAACTGACTGCAAGTATGTGTGTGTGTGAGAGTATATAACACATACATATATACGTATATACTCGTTTATGAAGAATTTTGTATGAGTGTATTCGAGTGTATTCGATCTCAATATAATTGGCTGTCAAAGCGATGTTTGATCGCTTCTCAGCAGCACTCACACACACACACAAGCACACACACACACATTGGCTGGCAAAATGTCGGCAGCTGTTAGCTGAATAATGTATATATATGTATATATATGTATTTGTTCTTAATTTGATAATTTTTTGTTTAAGTACAAATTTAAAAGAATTGCAAATTCGTTTGTTTGTTATTCATACAAAATGGCTACACTATAGCTCCTCCTCCCCCTCCCCCTCCCTTTCTCACTCACTGTCCTGTCTGTTTGGCTAATTGAAAATCAATTAATGTGGTCGCATATTGCCGCCATATCAGACAATGTCAGTCGATGTCAGAAATGAGCCACAAAAAAAGTCAAAAAAAAAAATAAAAGAAAGAGAAAAAGAATTTGAATCCTTTTGTTTTTGAGTATTGTTTTTGCTTCATTTTATTATTATTTTTATATAATTTTTTTGGTTCTTTTATTCACTTGTATCTTGTTTATTGATATGCGGTTCAATGTATCTTGAAGTGCGTCTTAAAGTCGTCTCAAAATGTGTACAAGTTTTGCATGCCAAAGTAGCGCACGAAATGGGAGTGGGAAATTTTGGGATTTATTTGAATTAGAATTGAAATTCAATCAATAATCTATCTATCTCTCTCTCTCTCTCTCTCTATAGGTGAACAAACAGTATACAGCCAACGATCTGGAGGCTTTTATGAAAATCGCCGCCAATTGGCAAAGCACCAATCACAATTTACTGGAAGGTGTCGATCTAAAGACAGGTAAACTTCACTTATAAACAATATAACAATCATTATACTCCATAACTGAACCGATTTCACTTGATTATAGAAATGACTCAGTATATGAACAGTCCGTCGATGAATATGTATAAGAAACGTGAGCGTACACAGAACTGGAATCATCAGGAGAAGAAATACTTGCTGGATCTGTGCCGCAAGGATATGCGTATTATAGAGAATAAACGACTCGATGCTGGACTCACGGCTGTCAAGAATAAAGCCTGGAAAATCATACATCAAAAGTTTTCCAATCAATTTGGCACTGATCGCACCTGTAATCGCCTCAAGGAGCAATGGCGTCGCATGAAAGGTAAGTTCCCTTAAAATAGTTATGAAAAAACAGTTTAATTTATCTATTTTTTAATCCTTTTTAGCCTGCACACGTAACGAGATTTTGGACTATAACAATCGTTTGGCCAGATTTGGTGCTGAGGTCGCCGATCGCAAGAAACCATCACCGTTCACCTTTGAGGTCTGGGACTTTATGCAAGAGGCGAAGAAGGCGTGCAAATCGGAGGCTCTGGATGGCATTGATTACTCCAAAATTCCGTTGGCTCTCGAAGAGGATTTCGAGTATCGCGATGACTACAAATTCAATGCCGATGAGCACGACATGGACGAGTGAGTATAACAACATTTTTTCCTACCTCAACACTTGTTAACCTTCTTCCTTTTTGCCTTTGCAGCAGCCGCACACCACCGCAGGAGCTGTGCGATGTGGACATCAAGGAGGAGGAGACCAACGAGACCTTTAACGAGACGTACAACAATCACAGCAATGACTTGCACATTAACGGTGAGCGTCTTAGTGTCTCACCGAGTCACAATCACAGTCGTAATGGTTTGCATGATGCCGAGAGTCCTGTAGCCGCAGAGACAAGTGCCGTAGCAGGCAGCTTTATGGCTAGCAGTGGCAGTGACATGTCTGGCTTTCAGCCCAGCTTCAATATGAACAACATATCTGCCACATTGGAGGCGCTCAATGCATTGCGCAGTGGACAGTTTCCAAGTGCAGCAGCTGCAGCGGCAGCAGCCATACAACAGCATCAGGCACAGGCGGTGGCACTACAACAGCAGCAACAACAACATCAACAGCACAATAACAACAACAATAATGAGGATGAGGATGAGCTGCCTAAGCCCATGGCAAAGCGTCAGCGTACGAGCAGCAGCAGCATGTTGTCCAGTGAGGAGCAGGCAGCGCTGCCGCTACCACTGCCACTGCCGTTGCCACAAGCAGCAGAGAGTCAAGCGCTGGAGCGTAGCGTGAGCGTAGTGGCTAGCAGCAGCAGCAACCACAACAACAACAACAGCAGTGGCAGCAACAACAACAGCAGCTGTAACAACAACAACAGCAGCAGCAATCACAGCAGCAGCAACAACAACAACAACTCGTTCGAGATGCGTCTATTCATGGAGATGCAGAGCAAGGAGCACATGATGAGGATGAAGATTTTGGAGGTGCAATTGCAGGCAGCGAAGCACAGTCGCGATCTGGTGGAGATCAACAAAACGCTGGCCATGCAGAAGCTGCAGGAGTTGGCCAGCAAGCGTATGCCCAGTTAGAGCCGCATTTGGGGCCGCTTTTTGAGATACTTTGAAATTGGCCTTGAGATTTTTTTCGGCTGCGGATTTTGAATGGAAGCGAGCGAGCGAGCGAGCGAGCGAACGAGCGATTGTTGTTTTAGTTGTAGCTATCAATTTTTGTAGCAACTAGGCTGTAGCTAACGTTAAAGTTTAGGCTAAGCATAACAGACGGAACTTTTTTCTAAACAGACAGATACAAGATACAAAATACAAGATACTTTTACAAACACACGCACACACACACAATTTGAGCTGCATTCACAACATTCCTGGCATTTGTTCTTTTTCTGACCAGTATTTAAAAGCTAGAAGCACACACAACCAGATACACACACACTGACACACACACACCTAAACAGACGGCAGCTCAGAATAAAATTTGCAACGGCTCACAAAAGTATGCCATATTATTTTAGATTGAGTTGAAGCTACTTCCCCCGCGCTCTCACACCAACACACAAACAGCCTACCTCACACTCACACACAAGCACACACAGATAGACACATAGACAGCGGTAGAGGGGAAAGGGGAAGGGGAAGCTAAGCAATTTTAGCAGGCGACTTGACCAAGTCAAGTGAATTGAAAAAGTTTTTAGTTAGTACTTTTAGTTGTTAGTTGTAGTTGTTAGTTGTTAGTTGTACTTGTAACACTGCTCCAAGTTGCTCAAATGTACACACACACGTACACACACACACACATACATATACACCAACTACTTACCACAAATGTATTTTAAAATGTACTTATTACTTATTTTTGACTTGAGTTCGACTAACGAAATGCACAATTTCTTTTTATCTTATAGATATAAGTTGCTCACAAACATATACACACACACACACACTATCTATTATTATTATAATTATTATACCTAATTTTAATGAAATTTTAAATGCTGTATTTTGTATTTATTTTGTCTAGTTCTAATTTCAAAAACTTTTTTTTTCTCTCACTTTCTCCTGTAAATGCCATATTAATCTTCACATTTCTTTTAAATTCATTTACACAACACAATTTATAAACAATTGTGTAAGAAACTAAATTGAAATACTTGTATTTTGGAAGCAGCAGCAGCAGCATTTGAGTTTTGGTTTATTTCAGGCTTTCAGTTTGTAAATGAGAAATGCGAAATTATTTTGAATAAAAAAAAAAAAATGAATTGAAGAAAAAAGAAATCATATGAAAAACTGTAGAATTTCTTGTTAATTTTCTATCCCTTTCGTTAAGATTTTCCTTTTGGGTGTGTTCTGGGTGTGTGATTTTCCACCATGCAACGTTTAAGTGTTGTTCAATTTGCCAGTTTCCAGCGCAAGTTGCAACAATTTCTTGTTGCTACGTAATCTGGAGTCCACATATTCCTGTTGCAGTTCAATGTATTCACTAATCAGCGCCAGCATTTCCCGCTTCTGCACAGTGGGGCAAAATGTGTATAAGGAAAACTAGTAAGAAAGGCTACAGTCGAGTGAGCCGACTATAAAAGACCTCGTACTCATTCTAATGTGCGATTTTCCCTACAGGTAAGCAATTTTTACCCAATTTCTCCTATTGTAGCTATAGTATATAGTTTTCCGATCGGGACTAAACTTGGTCAGCATATATAGTGTTATGCTATACACATAATGTGCGAATTTGGTTGCGATCAGTCGACTAACACTACATGTCTTCATACAAATTTCCTGTTTTCGACCGATTAGTCCTATGGGAGCTATAGGTTATAGTTGTTCGATCCTCAACAAACTTTGTGAGTATTGCTATAATGGTATTATACACATACGATGTGAATTTGGTCACGATATCTTCAGTAATTTCCAAGTTATGGTGTTATGAAAATGGGTTTTCACAATTTGCGGGGGCGGTAAGGGGCGCGGCAACTAAGCTTGATCTGGTTACACTATAGACCATCTTTCTTTGCAAATTTGTTGGCTCTAAGTCTAACTTTATGGGGTCGGAAAAGCCTCCTTCTACCTATTATGCACATTTCTCTCTTGACAAACCGTACTCAAAATGAGTACAGGGTCTATTTACGTTTATTTTGCGTACAACTCACCCGAATTAATTCACTAATTTGTTTGCTCCAAAGTGCCAAATTCTGTCAAGTTTTGTTTGTTAGTTTAGATCAAAAGATACTTTTTCAGATACATTTTTGAGATACTTTTTTGCATACCTTTTTCTCGAGCTTTCTGATCTTTTCGGCGTCGGACAACAGGCGCAGTTGTTGAGGTAACATCTTTGGCTTGCCTCCAAAATTGAGCCTGAGACAACTCCACATTTTGGAATTTTGAAATTTTCTTTGTGTAAACACACACACACGTCAAAAATGGGGAAAATTTGAAAAAGCTTTTCTAATTTTTCCGAGCACTTTCTAGTTGCCTGCTTTGTTGTCGCTACTTTTTTGACTTTCCAGAGCTGCTTTCACCTGGACTTTCTCCTCAGCTAGCTGCTGCTTCTGGCTCAGCCTTTGGCGCAGCTGCTTCAGTTGCTCCATCTGCTGTGAGGTGGGAGTAGAGTTTTCTGCGAGTACAAAAAATGCGAAAAATTCTGCTTACAATTTTAAAGAAATGCTCATTTTCCACTGCTCTGGCTCTCTGATAGGCATCCTGGTTGAATTTTCGCCAGAGCAATAAGAAAACGCGTGAAAAACTCTCCGATTTGATGACTCGACAAATGGGCAGCATTTTTTTTTTTTTTTCAGGTATATTTTCACCAAAAGGAAAAAATGAAAAAGGAAACAAAAAAACGAAATCCGAAATTTTATGTTAACTGTTTTTTTAATTTAGAGTGATTGGCATAACATTTGGAATTTGGGAGAGGGGAGAGGGGGGCACATAGAGAGAGAGAGAGTTTGTTACAGAACTGGCTACTTGGATGAACTCAAAAACTTGGGGGAAAATAACTAAATTTTTAGAAATCTATATGAAATGAACGATTTTCCTTCTCATCAATTTTGTCTTTAACTGTTTCAATTTCGCTCATGAGTTTCTTGATTTTCCTCTTGAGTTTCCTTTGCTCCCTGAACTTGGCTCTCGCCAGCGACAACAGCTTTTCATATTGCTAAAGTTTTCAATTGAAAATTTCAGTAATTTCATATCAAAAAAAATACCAAAATAATACTCACTAGTTTAAGAAAATATAAATTGTCTCTTGCAATGCCCTTTTCATAAATTCGCTTGGAGTATCTTAAGATATATAGAGAATATATATAGATATAGTTTTTCCAAGTTTCGAAAATGGTTTTGAAAATACTCACTCCCGACCATAGTATAAGCGCTGTGGCTTTAAAAAGTTATCGGCACTTTTAAACCTAAAACCAAACAAGCTTTCCATATCCAATCTTAGTGGCGATATATATAATTTTGATAGAACTTTATAGAATAAAATATTTTTCTCATTGACCTGAAACTTCAAAACTCTGAAGGCAGTAAGTGTGACCTAACTTCCATAGGTAACTATAGTCAAAGTTTTGATATTGAATTTGGAAAATTTTAATATTTGAACGTCCTTCTTTAATCCCTTTGATTTCCATCCCGATATTTGGCATCGACCTGTGATATTTTGGTATCCAAATTCTTGATTTCCTGCTCCACTCGCTGGCGTTCTTTTAAAATGCGGCTCTTAAGCTTTGTCAGTTGTTCGTATTGCTTAAGAAATACCAAAAATTAATTAACAAATTAGCTATAAATACTGCTTAAAATACCAACAATTTTTAAAAAGTGCGTATTTTCCATAGCTCTGCCTCGCTCAATTAAATTCTTGGCATAATGTCTAGAGAAGGGTTAGAAAAAAGTATAGGGATAGTATAGTGTGACGTCACAACTCACTTATAGTGCTGCATATACCCAGTATTTTGGGGTTTCAATTGGGTAAAAACACTTTGGTATATAGCGCCATGTAGATTTCTCATAGTGAGACAGTAATTTTGAGTTTTATTAAAATACTATAAATATATTTGAAAATAGTCAGAAGTGTAAAATACCAAATTTTGATTACACAAAACTAACGAATTGACAAGATTTTCAAGGAGCTCTAGAAGAAAAACTTTTCAAATTTCAAGCAAGAAATTTTTGGTATTTTTATATTGGTATATACTGTAAAAAATACTTGTTCTTTTCTAAACTTTATTGGTGCATAACAACAGTTTCCATGAAATATATTCTATATTATTTGGTATTTTTAGTATTTTTTTTAAACTACTCTAATCCGAATCCTCTTTTGCTGCTCTTTTGTCCCTTTTTGTAGCTTTTTCAATCTCCTTCTCCAGCTCAGCCAGTTTTTTGTTAATATATTTCTTATCTCTCGTGGCTTTGTTGCGCAGTGCCTCCAGTTGCTCCCGTTGCTAAGAAAAATACCAGATACACTGAGGAAAAACTACAAATAAATACTGTTAAATCAAACCAATTTTAGAAAATGCACATTTTCCTTTGCCTTGCCAGCTTCACGGATTCTATCGCAGTACCTACAGATCGGATAATCAAAAAAAAAAGAAGAATCTGATTAAAATTAATCACTCACTGAATAATGTGTGGTATAAAATTTGGCGATGGCTGCAACAGTTTGGAGTTTCTTGCCACAGCAGTTGCAGTCACTTGCGGAATGAAAAACATTTGGGAATTTGGTTGGAAAGAGATAAAAGAAAATGAAAATGGGAAAATATTTTTGAAATACAACTTTTGAAAGCTAAAGAAAATGTGGGTACTACCTGAGAATTTACAATGTAAAGCAATTACTTTGAGTTCAGACGTCACTGTAGCAGGGAAATAAAGTTGTGTTGCATACTTTGAGGCCTTTCCTTTTTGAGGTGCACTTTAAACATTTTTACGCTAAAGAATTAATTTTTTAAATTCTAATCCGAATCGTCTTTGTCTCGTTTGCTCTTTTTAGCTGCTTTTTGTATCTTTTTGTCCAGTTCAGCTAGTTTTTTGTTAAGACTTTGCCTATCTCTAGATGCTTTTTTGCGCAGTGCCTCCAGTTGCTCCCGTTGCTAAGAAAAATTCAAGATACACTGAAAGAAACTACGTATAAATGCAGCAATAACAAACCAATTTTAGAAAGTGCTCATTTTCCTTTGACTTGCCGGATTTACGGATTCTATCGCAGTATCTACAGTTTGAATATTTTAAATATATTACTAGAATTAATAGGAATTTAACACTCACTGTATAACGTGTGGTATAAAATTTGACGATGGCTGCAACAATTTGCCGCTTTTGGCCACAATTGTTGCAGTCAATTGCGAAATGATAAACATTAGGAAATTTTGTAGAGAAAAGATACACAAATTTTGATAAAGAAAAGATATTTTTAGTTTAATACTTTTGAAAGCTAAAGAAAATTGAACTACTGTGTGAGATTTGACAGTAGAAAGCTACAACTTCAAGGCGAGAGCTTAGTGTAGCGGGGAAATAAAATTTTGTTGCCTGCTTTTAGGCAGTGAAGTAAAATTCATTAAACAAAGAACGCTTTCTAGCAGAAAGTTGCTGATCTTAAGGTTAAATTTTAACCGTTTTCCCGCTAAATAAAACCAAGCCAGTTTTGCGTGAACTATTGCAAAATCTATTTCGAATAAGTTGGCACACTGAAAATGGATAAAATTCTGAAAGCTGCTATGAGTTGAAGACAAAGAAACTTGAATACACGAATCTTGCTGAAATGTTCCAAAAAAAACTAACTATAAAATCTGTTTAGATGGTTTTATCTTGTTCTTGTTGTCTTCCCGGCTTTGGTGTATTCGGTTTCTTATAGTCTTTAGTACGCTGTGTAGCAGACTTTTTCAACTTTCTTCGAATACGTTCGATACGTTTTTGTAACTTTGCGATTTTGGCATCAATATCTTTGCGTTCATCGAGTGCTCTGCTCCGGAGGTAACCAAGTTGTTTATGTAGCTACGAAAAAGGCAGAAAGATTTGACTTTTTTTTTTTTAGAGTTCGTAGAGTTTTGAGCTACAAACCGATTTCAATTTAGTTGTGGTACTGGTGGGATCTCGGCTTGAATACATTTTGTTGCTGACATTTTGGAAACTTCTAAAGAAATTTTTGAAAAATAAAATACTTTTCAGCTTGTTTATGGCTAAAACTTACAATGGAGAATTTTGAAACCGAAGCTGTAGAAACATGCGAGCATTTCTGCACGTGATGCTCAAGATTTTTTCCATATTGTTCACCCAAAAGTTTCAGATAAATTTATTTTACTATTTTTTTTGGGGGGGATTTTCTATTAAATTTTGACTAGAAACTGACAACATGGAAATTGGAATTAGTTGTCATAGTACTATATTGTATTGATATAATACTAGTACAATTCTAACTCTTAGTCAGTTTCTTTTTTTCAGTGTTTTTCTTTTTGATACTCTCAATTTGCTCATCCAATTGATTCATTTTCTCCTTGATCAGTTCCCTTTCCTTAATGATTTTACTCCGCAATTCCTTTAGGTGTTCCCTTTGCTAAGTTAGTACAAGTTATTAAAGTTAGTTAGTTCGATTAACTTGGTTTAATCCCAATCCCACCGTTTTCAAGAAGTTCACATTCTCCCTAGCCTTGCCCACCTCATAGATCTTCTCAGAGTATCTAACAGTCGTTAGTATTTTTTTTTTAGTATATACTAAGTACTACTAATTACTCAACTGAACTCACTTAATCATTTGCTGACAGCAGTATTGTTGTGGTTGCAGCAATTTCAGGTTTTTAGCCAACAATAAAACGAAATTTTGCATAATTTGAGTCATTTTGCGCTTAGAACTGGGAATTTTGGATGATTACAAAAAATACTGCGAGAAATTTCAAAATTTCATGAAGAAAAAAAAATTAAAGTGTGTTAAAGCTGAAAGGTAAAGTAAAGCTAAGTAGTTTAGGAAATGTATAGACTGGTGCTACGACTAACAGATACCCATTAAAAACATAAATATTTAATTTTTTCATAATTTATTTTTTATTTGAAAATAATTAAACTAATTGATCGCAGATTAAGTGTGGATTAAGTTTAAGCGTACATTGTCTTGGGCTGATTGGGACGCCGTATGGGCGCATCATAGTAGAACGGACGCTGCTTGATCTGTGCCTTGGGACCGGAGCTGCCACGCCAACTGTTGCCACCACTGTCACGGGAGGGTTCCGCTGAGATGCCAGGTGCCAGTAGACCAATCAGCACAGCGCTTAAAGCCAAGAGTAGACTGCAGAGTGACAGGTATTTCATAACGAACACTTTGTTTTACTGTTAGTTTCTTCCAACTGAGTTCGCCTCGCACTTGAGCTCTGATTTTATACTCTTTGTACCTATCTTGTAGCCACGACTGTGTAAAGTACCGCAAGTGATTTTTTTCTTCGGGTTTTTTTTGTGTGTTCGGTCGCTGATAAGAGCAGCTAAGTACAGCTAACTGTTATCTCTTTCACCCGCTAGCTACCCATCACTTCTGCTGACTATTTGATGCTCGACGGGATTCCCTTCTCTCCTCTGCTGGCATCTGCTGCTCCAACTGCAGAATATCAAATTCCATTTGCTTTATGCTTCGCGTCAGATCGGTCAACATCGATTCCGCTGATCTCTGCTTCTGCATCAATGCCTTGGATCGTGCCTCCAGCTCAGAGCGTTCCTAAACAAATTAATTTACTTAAAAATATTTTTAAAATAATATTTATTTTCCTATTTTTACCAATCGCAACTCCTCCAGCTTCAGATCCAAACTGTTGCCCATGACATAAGCCAAGTTAAAGTTGTTTTTAAGCAAAAATTTCCTATAAATTACTAATTTAATTACTTTATTTATTTTTTAATTACTTTTAATTCTTACCACTGCGTAAATTCCCTAGTTTGGTTTAGAATTTTGCGTATTAAATTGGACATTCTTTATGTAATGGGCCAAAAGGTAATCAGTATAGTTAATATATATATATATATATATTTATATAAAAGCTAGCACAATTTTGAAACGTCTAAATTGAAAGGATTTGCCTAGTTTAGTTATAGAAAATTTTGGAATTTCATTCGAGTATTTCTAAGGCCAAAAAGTATAATGGATTTTAAAGGGGAAAGTAGAAAAATTGTTTTAAAATAATTTAAATTATATATTGACTAAGAATCATATGAGAATTATTGAATTACTTCCATTTGAAAATAAAAACGAATTTTTAGAATTTAAGATAAGAAATTTTAAATAAGGAACTAATACTCTTTGTTTAGATTTAAGGATATTATTTTAAGAATAAAAATAATTTTAATTTGAAAACACTTGAAATAAAGGCAGTATAATTTTTTAACTTAACTCTAGAACTTAAATAAAGAAATTTTAAAGAATTTTAGTTAAGAAACTCTTTGTTACGATTTAAGGATAGGATTTTAAGAATAAAATGAATTTAAATTTGAAATTAAACGAATTTTTTCATTGCTAGGGTAAGGGGTGTGGGGGAAAAAATTCTACGAGCTGCTACGAACGGCTAAAATTTTAGCTGTTTCACCAGGCAAACAGAATTGCAAAGAGGTAGTAATAAACAAAATCAGCAAGCGCAAACACACAGCTATACATATACAGAGCAAGCCAAGCTTCAATGCTATTGGTCAAACCATTTAAATTGCGCTCAGAGCAAGATCTGCCGCTCGCAGCAGTAAGCTCTCTATTTTCGTCCGCTGCATTGCTGCCGTTTACTGGCTGCGCTTGTATTTGTGAGCGCAACGTCTGCCCTCACGCACATTTCGTTGCGCTCAGAGCAAGATCTGCCGCTCGCAGCAGTAAGCTCTCTATTTTCGTCCGCTGCATTGCTGCTGTTTACTGGCTGCGCTTGTATTTGTGAGCGCAACGTCTGCCCTCACGCACATTTCGTTGCGCTCAGAGCAAGATCTGCCGCTCGCAGCAGTAAATTCCGCCACGTGGCTGCTGCGTATGTATTTGTGAGCGTAACGTTTTGCCTCGCGCCCTTTTCGTTGCGCTTAGAATAAATTCTGCCGCTTTCTGCTATTTCTGTTCGCCTGTTGATTCGGCTGTAGAAATCTCTAGTTTATAAGGTTTTCTTTGGCTTCCGCTGGTTTTTGGCGATAGCTGCGAGCTCGCATATTACACAAATTTCAGCTGTTACACCACGCTCTTTAGATGCGCTCAGAGAAAGCTCTGCCGCTCGCAGCAGTAACTTTTTTTTTTGTCTTCTCTGCTGCTGCCATTTACTAGCATGTTTTTGTATTTGTGAGCGTTCCGATCCGCTCTCACACGCTCTGCTTTTGTGTTGCATACACAAATTTGGCTCAAGGTCGTTTATTCCTCATCTCCTATCTGTTAATTGCTTTGTTGACTCCGTTGTTGCCTTTCGCTGGAAGGAGTGTACCACCTTTGACCTTGTAAAACCGTACACTTAATATTGGAAAACTAGCGCATATGTTGTATCTTACTGTGTATTTCTTTCCACCTAAGAATTCAACTGGAAATTCATATATACCAGCTGTAATTCCAGGCGAACAGAACTTGCAGTAGATCGGACGACACAAAATTAAAAAAATTTAATTAATTATATTCGTTTATTAACCTCTTCTCTGATTCTCTTCACCACTAACCTCACAAGAACTGCGAATTTCTTTCTTTGAAAAAAAAATCGATTTTTCACAACTTTAAATGATCACAACTCAGCCAAATAAAGCAATATTTCAAAAAGTGAGGCCTTTTCCAGCTCGGGGCAACCAGGAGAATCAATCGTCATCAAAATCTAAAATTCTCTAAATCGACCCCATTTTGGTAATTTTTGTGATGTTACCCCTTTACATTTTTGTCAAAAATCGATCAAAAATAAATTGTTAATATTTTGATGCCAATCGACATTGCTGCTCCTACTGAGCTCAGAAAGGTATAACAATCGAAGATTGGACGTCTGAGTCCTGAAATATTTGAAATCAAAGTTATGTTTCTAGTGGCCCTCTGCTGCTTATGTTACGATAGCTTGGGACGCCACTGTGCTGCTCTTTAAAATGCATTGCATACTTTTAGGTGCGCGCTTTAATTTGACTGCTGACAGTGCTGAGCTTAAACTTTTATGGATCGTGAGTGACCTACATAAACATTAACAATTGTTGACAATAATTGCTCAAGTATTATGTAATTAATTACTTATATTAAAATAAGCTACATAAAACAGAGTATTATAAAAATACTGTATTTTTATACTGACACGCGTTTCCTTGTGTTCAAAAGTCGTTTGACAAGCGGCAATAAATTTTCAAAATAACAGAAGTTAATTCAAGATCGAAGTAAATTTACAGTTGAATTAATATAAGCAGAACTCGTAAAATCGTAAAATATTAATGAATAACGTTCAGTGGATTTATGCGCCACGCGAATCTTCAGATTGTAAATTGTATATAATAAATACTACATAAAAAACCAGTTGTGAATCTTGAAAACTGAAGGATCTATTAAAGTTAACAATATAATATACTATAAAACTTTCTAAGCTTTCCATTTTGAACTTAACAAAACTTTCACTGTATACATAGAGCATTTGAAAACAGATTATTTAAAAATATATGTTTATGACACATGGATTTGAATACGATAACCGATAACCGGTTAAAGAAACGTATTGGAAATTCAAGTTATTTACAAAAATAATGCGCAAAAATGTTAAAATTGATTATTATTTAGACAGACATTGAACAATCAGTGTACAGAAAGCGTTATAAAGAACAATTGTAAATTAAGAGTAGACTTCTCAAAAAATAAGTATTTTCAAAATGCTTTTAAATGTTTAAAGATTGTTTTTTTAAGATTTGAGTTTGGGATTTTCCTTCCTCCTTCGCATTCACTTGTGCAGATTGTTGAGGAATTCCTTGTGACGTTGGATCGCCTCCTCGTGCTCCTTGATCTGCTGGTGATGGAACTCAGCCTGATGGATTTGATCGTTCTTCAGACGCTCCAACTGATCCCTTTGCTGCGCAAAAGAAACAAAAACAAAAAACAGATAAACAAATGTATTAATTATTAAATTTAATGAGAGAAATGTGCACAAATATCAAATTATTAATTACGTTTAATTATAATTGATTCGATAAATTATTATTAAGTTACTGACGACACTTTTTTTGTTGCTTATTTGCAACCCACACTCGGCTATGGTTCAATAGTCGCCTCGCATTGCTTGATTGACAAAACGAATATAATTTTTAGCACGCAAACGTAAAATTCCCAAAAAAAAATAATAAAGAGTTAGAAGAGTCAACTCATGCGTTTTAGCCATATTAAATTAGCAGCTAAGCTTGGCTAACAATATGCGAGACTGAGAGAGCATAAAAGCCAAACAAATTGGTGGGGAAAACATCGACAGTTTAAGCTGTTGTTGGGATTAAGCCCTGTATCGAGGGTATAAACTGTTTGTTAGTACTGTGAATAGGGCGGCAGGGAAAAGAATATACTCCATAAGTTATATATTACTAACTCCTGAAAAGTAAAGTATAAGTATTAAAGTTAATACATATTAAGTTAACAATTTTTGGTACAAAACCCAACTTTTTGCCAACTTTGAACGTTCACAACTCAGCCAAATGACGTGATATTTCAAAAAGTTATAGCTTTCTATACTCTAGACAACTTGTACAATCAATTTTAATTTAAATTCCACGTTTTTAAAATAACTCATTTTTTGACAAATTTTATGATGTTACCCCTTTACATTTTTTCAAAAATTGAAAAAAAAATGAAATTTTCTAAATCAATATTTTTTTAATGCCAATCGATAGCAGTGGAGCTACCAAGCTCAAAAAGGTATGGCGCTCAATAATCAGACGACTAAGTCCAAAGTTATTCCAAGTGAAAGATTTAAAGCTAAGGAAAAATTGCTAAAATTTACATAGAAATTATAAAACTATGTTAAGATTTAAATAAAACATAAATTTAAACTAAATAGATTTCATTGTCGAAAAGTATTGTCCTAAAAGAGCTGAAATGCTAACTGGTACAACAAGTCAACAGAAAACGCTGGGTATATAACAGTCGAGTGCACCCGCCTCTGCTTTCTTTCTTGTTATTATGGGCAGCAGCAGCCGCAGTCACAGTCACAGCCACACTCACAGCCACAGCCACAGCAGCATCTGCCACTGTCCCAAGTTGAACCTGAACCTGAAGCTGAACCTGCTTGTGTATCGGTTATTGGATATTGTTCTGCGTTGCTTCCGAGTTGGTTTTAGTTGTTAAGTGACAGGCAAAGCAAAGCGTTGTTAACGTGGCCTATAAGAAGAGCTCAAGTGACAGCGTTCGAGTGTTGAGCAAGAAAGTAGAATTCGATGTCAAGAGCAAAAAGTTAATACAACTGACCAAATAGTCCAACACTAACTAACTAAAACGCCAACTAAACTTAGTAAATACAGATAATTATAAGTCAATAATAATTTCTTAATTGCGGCATAGAAACGTGAGACCTTTAACTAAATTCAATTATCAATTCCAGTTCGAAAATAGAACTCAAAGAGAGCCCGAAATAAACAAATTAAAATAAAAAACATAAAAATTGTTCTATAAAAACTGTTGATAAGCGTGAAATAACATATATTCCAAGCTAAGCAATCGTCCAAGATGCTACAACTAAGAGGCCTGAAGGTGCTGTTGTTGCTGCTGCCTGTTCTGGGCACAGTCTACACTGCGAATGCCTACAACAGCTACTTGTCTGCGGCTCCTGCTGTAGCTGCCACCTCCGGAGGACGTCAGGTGCGTCAAGTGGAGCTGATGAAGCAGTGGCAGCGTTTGGAGTACGGCTTTGCCACACCCCAAGATCGACAGCAGGCTCAGGCCGATGGTAATCTGGTGCCCGAGAATGGTACACCCATTGATGTGCAGCCACATTTCATGCCCAATGGGCGGGTGCGTGTGTTTACCACCATTCCACGCTTTGTCACCGGCATACCCTACACACTAGCCACAGTCTCTGACCAGATGGGCAACAATGGACCAATGCTGCAGCCGTATCCCAACTTTGCCTGGCACAACAACAACGGGGATAACTGTGATCGCATCACCTCCGCTTTCCGCGTAGCCGTAAGTACTTTAGACCTGTTTGTCCACCTTTAAGAAGCTATATTCCATTGTTGTGATTACAGATCTCGGAGTGCAATCAGATGTGGGTCATTGATTCGGGTAATGTTGGTGGCGTCCAGCATTGTGCTCCACAGTTGCTCCAGTTTGATCTCAACAGCGACACTTTGATGCATCGTTTCCGTTTCCCCAACTCAACGTACACTGCCGGTGCCTCCCTCTTCATTGCCCCTAATCTCTACGTGCAAGATCCTCCACCACTGGGCAAATGTGCTCGCACCATGATCTATGTGCCGGATGTCACCCATCATGCCATTGTAGTTTATGATCATCGGGCGAATAATGCCTGGCGTGCCGAGCATCGTTTCATGTATCCCGATCCTGATCATGGTCTACACACCATTGCCGGTGAGAGTTTCACTCTGATGGATGGCATCTTTGCTGTCAACAATGATAAGCGTTATCTCTTCTTCCATCCGCTGGCCAGTGTCAGTGAGTATTCGGTGCCATTGAGTGTGCTCAACCGACGACAGAATTGGGAAAACGGTGGCGATGCCATGGCGGATCAGTTTAAACTTTTGGGCAGACGCAAGAGCGAATGTGCCGCTTCGGCTATGGATAGTCGTTCGAATCTCTACTGTGTCGCCTTTAATCCCATTAAACTGTTTGCCTGGAATGTCAATACACCCTATACAACACGTAATTTTGGCAATTTGCCAGACAAGGCTGAGGAATTGCAATTCGTGAGCGGCATGAAGGTGGCACGCAACCACAATGGGCAGGAAGAACTCTGGATGCTCTCCAATCGTTTCCAGGTGAGTTCAGATAAACTAGTGTAAACATTGCTCATTTTGGTAAACTCGCTCAGTTTGCTTAACAGCTCAGTTGCTCACGTACTCAAAATGGCAGTTAGTCTTGACTGTTCATAATCTAAATTAACCAAGCGAAAGAAGCAACAGCAGTATTTCCCACTCACACTTTAATCCTATTCCTTCGCTCTTATTGTAATCATCTCACTCAAAATGGCAGCATGCCTTGACCATTCATGTAAGCAAGTGAGCTAAATGAACTGAACAACAGAAGCAACACAAACATTTCTTACTCATACAACTCAAGTGAGAGTAAATCGTACCCCTCCCCTTTCATTCAAGTGAGCTAAATGAACTGAGCGAAAGGAACACTCACACAACAGCATGTGCTATACTAACGCCCCGCTCTCACTAGTTTCTTTCGCTCTCTTACTCAAAATTTTAGCTAGCCTTGACTATTCATGTAAACAAATGAACTGAGCAAAGAAATATGAAAAACATTTCTCACTCACACAAGTAAAGTTCGAAGCGAACGCTTTAATCCAACTCCCCCACTCCTACTGTTTTCTTATTCCTCTGTCTATCTCTTTTTTTCTTGCAGAAAATTTCCAGTGGCACTCTGAAAGCCAACGAGGTGAACTTTAGAATTTTACGTCGTTCTCTGCAAGACATTCACAGTGGAGTATTCTTTGCCAGCGACGATGATCTGACCAATCGTTTGATCTTTAATAAATAAGACCGGCAACTTTTGAACAATAAACATAAAACTATTATTTAACAACAATTTTGAAAGGGTTATCAGCTCGTTTTACTTTTATGCCGCCAAAAATCAACTTGTAACAAAGTTCAAGATCTCGGCTTATCACTAATGCGACGCCATGAAGACGATTCCATGTATTGTGAATGACGTGTGGAATTTTAATTTATTTTGAGCAACTCGTTGACAAAAATATCAGCTAAAAAAAACCGGATCCGCTTACAATATATCATGTTAATATTTAAGCGAATTTCAGTTATGTAAATAATGCGAATGCGAAATACTCTAGCAGCAGAAAGGAAACTATAACTATTACAAAACTAATAGACAAACAATTTAATAAAGCCACAATACTTCCGTATAGTGTATATATAGTGTTATGAAAATAAACTATAAACAACATTTGAAAGGCCAATGGACTTTATGTGGTTTCTATGCAACTGCACAATGTGGAAGCTGGCAGTGATTGGAAGTAGCTGGAAGTGACTGGAAGTTATGCATAATGAGCCGAATGAATGGTGAAGTTTGCTTTTTTCGATACCCTGCTATGTGGTGTGTTATAAATTTGTTACCGACTTTGTAATGCTTATAGGAAAGTTGAGTATTTTAAATAATACTTATAAACTAAGGCGTTGATGGAAGTTTTTCCGGTAGCATTTTACTATAAAATCCTGTAGTTATCATTAAGAGGCATAAATGGTAAGTTAAGATGAAAATACTCAATCTGCTGAACCTACTGACAACGACTGCAGTACAGGGTATCTTTGATTTGGTGCGTCAAAGTCAACAAATGTTGTTTTTACACATTTTGTTTGGCTGTTTATATTTTTTTGGTGTTATTATTTCTGTTAATTGGGAGTGGACACGGGCAAATCGTTCAATCGCTCCAATGAGAATTTCAATTCAAGCTCTTAATGTGCAATTAAACCAGTTTAAAGCAAAGTTGACCCAATTGATCAGGTCTGGTTGGTTAGACGACGAAAACGAAGCTGGTGTCGTGATTGCCGGATTAGAAAGACATGCGCCGTTTGATGGCAATGCAAACGCAGTAACCATTTGGAGCTTACATCGAGCAGATCGCGTACGAAAGTGAAAGGATTACGACGCTATGGCAAATCAACATTGCATAAGGATAATAACAATAGTCAGCTGCTGTCTGGCTATTGTAAGTGGACAGTATAGCACAGGACCTGGCAATGGGTACGATCCTAAGGCACTGATCAGTGTCTTTGAGGCACGTAATCTTGAGCTGGTCTTTCCCACACAACAGGAACGGGATCGTGTGCTCCGAGAAGGACTCTACAATCCTGACGGTGTTGTTCCCCTCGACGTGGATGTCTACTACACACGTAAGCCATTGATTCGATTAATATCACCTCGCTCGAACTGGTTCTGTTAATTAGACGTCATTAAAGTGTAAGATTTATCACGAGACAAGAACGTTGTAGAACCTTTTCAGCGGTTAACGGCTTCTAAAATTTGTATTAATTATAATTTAACTGACTTTAAATCGTTCTCCCATAAAAAGTTGTAAAAGACGCAATAAAAGTGGATTTTTTGTGGTAGAAAGACTATTTAAAGGGTATTCTACTAGTCGTTAACTAGCTAGAATTATAGCTGTAAGCACAGAACTTAATTAGAATCAGGCATTTTAAACATTTAACAGCTAAGATGTGCCAATAAGACAGCAGTAGCTGAAGTCTTTTACTACAGTCTTACATAAAAGTATTGTGCAGTAAAGAAAAGAAGGTACGAAGCTTTGGTTGATGAGAGTTTAGATAAACATTTCTTAAGAAAGCTTTGATTTCGAGTAAGAAATTTAGAGAGTGATCTAATAAAGAGTTTGAATTGATGTAAAGAATAGTTTGAAGTTAGGTTTAGTTAAACTTCTCATTTACGGCATCAAAAACAACTTTGCCTTTCAGATGGCGACAAAACGCCCTCGATATTTGTGACCATACCGAGATTTGTAAAAGGCGTTCCTTATTCTCTGGCCTACGTGACCAACGAGGTGCGCCCGAATGGCACCGTGTTGCGAGCCTATCCGAACTACGACTGGCATCAATCTCATGGAGCGGATTGCAATGGCTTGACTTCTGTGTATCGCACACTGATCGATGAATGTGGACGCATGTGGATATTGGACAGTGGAGAGATTGATTTCGTGCAGCATTGTGCACCGCAAGTGTATGCCATTGACCTGGCTAGTGGCAATATGGTGCATCATTATCGCATGCCAAAGGGATTATATAAAATCGGAGTGAGTCGCTTTGTGACGCCAACAATTGAGCTGGATGCACACAACTGTGATGTTGGGCATGTTTATATGGCTGACTCCATTGGATCTGGCATTGTGGTGTATGACATCGCTGCACAGAAATCCTGGCGCATTGAGAACAAGTACACGTCTCCACATCCCGACTTTGGCACCTTTACCGTAGCGGGAGAGAGTTTTGAACTGTGGGATGGAACGGTTGAAATCGCCTTGACTCCACACGGTCTGGCTGGGCCAATGGGACGACTGATGTACTTCTATTCGCTATCAAGTGACTGGCAAATGGCCATTCCCCTGCATGTGGTCAATAATGGCAGTTTATGGAAACCAAATGATGTCACTATTGCCTTGGATCAGTTTATGGTTTTGGGCAAACGGGGAAGTCAATGTGTGGGTGCTGCAATGAGCGAGACCGGCATGTTGTTCTGTGGTCTTGTACAGCCCTCCGGCATATTGGCTTGGAATATACGCCATCCTTATAATCATAAGAATCTAGCTTTGGTCATCCAAGATGATGACAGACTGCAGTTCCCCAGCGGCTTGAAAGTTGTAAGAAACCACGAAGGTAAGGAGGAACTGTGGACGCTATCGAATCGTTTGCAAAAAGCCTTTGGCTCTGGACTGAACTACAAGGAAGTCAATTTCCGTATTCAGAAATGCGGTGTCCACGAACTACTTCATGGATTACCTTGCCACTAAGCAAAGTTTAGCAGTCTGGGCTTTCGTTTTGCAAGCCAGAGTTGCCACTTTGGTTCGTTGGCTCGATCGTTTGTCATTTTTTAGCACATTTTTATGCATCTACTACTAAATTCCGGTAAAACTTGAAAGTATCATTCTAACTTTGTAAATACAAGCGCTATTTTCTAATGTTCCCATGTATCATATACGATATTTAAATAAATTGTACATATTTATATCCCTTACCTTCTTGTAGAAGTATTCCTCCTCGCGGGCGGCCTCCATTTTTCCGAAGGCGCCACCAGCCTCACGAATGGAGCCACCGCCGCCACCTCCCTTGCCGGCACCGCTGCCCAAGTCGCCGAGCTGACCGCTCATTTTAGCCAATCTGTAAAAGTAATCAATAACAATACATTTATGCAATTGTTATGTAATAGTGAAGTCGTAGGCACACACACAAGCACACAGTCACATACATACATACACACACACACACAGTGACGGGTCAACCGAATTGGAAATTTCGGCTACCAATTGGGTGTATCTTATCAGCAAAAGGCATTTTACGAGAGTTACGTGTATTCATGTGCTGCCATTAAAAAGACCTTATCAAATTTGTGTTTTAACATGCATTTCTTCTGGTATTTAAGTGTCAGGTAATTAGCATTTAATTAAAGTTGAGAAACTTACTGCACTCCTGCTGGGTACAAACGGGCAGTACTACGACGCACAACGAACATTCTGGTCAATAAATTACGTAGATTAAGTTGTGAAAAACTGGAAATAAAGAAAAACGAGTATTAAGAGCCAATAATCTGCAAAACCTAGACAAAGCACCGTTATGTTCTCGAAAGAAAAATAAGAACAAAGAAAAGCTACAGAAATATATGTTCATATACAGCAAAAAACATATATTAGTCATTTTATGTATGCATCAGGCATTAATTTATATGCAATAGCTTTTGTTTGTTGTTTGCACATTAAGAAAAACAATTTGATGTACGCATACATATTTATCCAAATGTATATGTATTGGAATTTTTATTATGGCGCAAAAAAACTTACCTGACTCTCCTGCGTATGAAACTTGTATGGCGTCAGTGTGGCCGAAGCTTTAAGCCGGTTGCTCCCAATGTTGCCAGTCATTTCAGCGAACAGAAGACTTCCACTTCGTTCGTAGTCAGCTTACGGTGGCAATGCTACCATTCTCTCGTGTGGCAACGCCAATCGGCTACTTGTTACCGCAAAGAGGCAACGGTCACACTTCACAAGTTCTTAAAAAAATTGCCGACGGGACGCTTGTTTATTTGTTTAAAGTCAATTTACTTAATAATAGTATTGTAATTGTTGCTACAACAGATAATTGCGACACAATTTCAAGCCAAAAATGGCCGACGCCGATGATGGAGCCGAACTGTTGTTTTTTGATACTTTCTCGCACGAAGAAGTTACTGTAAGTAATTTGCATTTTCACATGTACTACAAGAAAATATTCAATTTTTTTAATGTATATAAAAAGGATATAAACTTGGATCTGGTACAGTTTCCGAAGCCCGTGTTTATAACGCAAGTGCGAATCATACCACTGGGCGCTCGTGTCCAAGCGGATTTTCCAGGAGGAGTTCGTCTGGGAGCCACGAATCCCTCAAAATTCGATCTGGAATTCTTTGTGAACGATTTGGGCATGCCAGGAGCCTCGGCGTTCGAAAATTTAGGCTTACTACGCTACAATCAGAATGATTGTATACATCTTGACTGCTCGCAGGAAAAGATACCCACAGATGGACTCGTCCTGCGTGGATGGTACAGTGCAATAACCTTAGCTGTCTACGGCATTCTGACTAACTCCGTAACGGAACCGATAGCCAGTCCTACGCTGCCTTGCGAGCCAGCTATGATTGGCCCAGAGAGCATAGGAGATGCACACAATGTTCTGCTGCCCGATGAAGTAATCAAAGATGACTGGTCCGAGCCGATACCCGGTGAAATGCTGGTGACATCGGCACACAAGGCGAATGTCAGCGTCAGTGACTATGAGCACGATGACATCGAATATGGATTATCGCGAGATCATTACCACCAACATGCGGATGAGGAGCAGCGTGATCTGCGACGCCTGAGACGTTCCACGCATTCCACGGATCATTCACCGCCTCCCTTAAGAACTCACACGCACTCCGAAAGCAACGACAGGGAGTACTTGAGATGGTAACGATGTTTTAAGTTCTTAATTGCTGATGTAATATTAATCTTTGTGCCCACAGCTCTCGGGACAAGCCACCACGCGATTGGTCACGTTCGCCGGAGTATTCCAGCCATCGTTCACGACGCAAGCGCTCAGAGCGCTCACGCTCGGATGCCGATGAGCACAAGTGGCCACGCACACCTCCCGTTTCCATAGACTCTCCGACGCGACCGCGCTCTCCTGACACCATGGACTATGACGATGATGACACACGCTCTCACTATAAACTCCAAAGCTCTCACGCATATCGTCGCTCCTCGGAATCATTGCCACGTGAGCGCGAAGAAGAGGACCGCGATCGTGAGCGGGAACGTGAACGAGATAGAGAGCGAGAAAGATCTGATACGCCACAAGAGCAATTCGAGCCCATTCTAAGTGACGACGAGATCATAGGCGATGATCTGGAGGAGGAAGATGATGGCGTCGATGCAGCTGCTGCAGCAGAGTATGAACGGGAACTGCAACAAGCAGCAGCTGCAGCACCGCCAGCCATAGAAGCCTTTGAGCCTTGGCAGCGACCGTTGTTGTGCTTCAAGGGTGACCTGCAGGCACATTTTAGCAAAGAGCTGGATACACTGCGTCTGTTGTTCAAGAAACTCTCGCTGCAAATCCGCTGGGACAATGTGAGTGCATTTAATGATGATCACGGCAGTGTCACTGTCGATGAACGCGAACAGTTTGTCTATTTGGGCGAGCAGCTAAACAATCAACTGGGCTACTTGACCCAACACTATAAACGACGCAGCTTTGTGCTCCAGCAATTCTTCAAGAACGATGAGACACATTTGCGTCAGGCGGCAAATATCCTTCAAATTGCTTTGAGCTTCCAAGCGGCTTGTATGCAACCACAGCCAGCGTTCAAGATACGTCACATCAAGCTGGGAGCACGCATGGCCGAACTACTGTGCAGCTATGAAGAGCTATTCCTGCATCTACAGCAGCAGCATAACTTTGATGCCTTTGAGGCGATCTTTAATCTGTATCAGGAACCCTATATGGCGCTGTCCATTAAACTGCAGCTGCTCAAGGCTGTATACTCCATGCTGGACACCAAATCGGGCGTAAAACATTTTCTGGCCGCCAAAACCAACGGCTATCAACTGATTATTGATTCCATCAAGTCAGCCAAGTTAACGCGCACCAAGTACGCACTGCAGGCCATCATCAAAAAGCTACATCTCTACGAGGCGCTAGAAAGTGTGCGCAAGAGTTGCACTCAATTGTTTGCGAAGAAGATGGAGCGACAACCGCTGGAGGTGTATCAACAAATTGAATTCGCCTTCGAGATGCTAATGGATGCTCTCCTGGCAAATCAGTTGAGCTTCCAGCAACCACGTCGCTTTCTGCCGGTGTCCAAGAAGTTCGAACTGGTCACCGATCCAAATGCCCAGCGGAGTTTTGCCAATGCTCTGCAGGCTTACTTTGCCCAGCACTCGCTGGCCGAATCCCTGCTGCTAATCCTGAGCAATTCCAAGGAATTACCAGCTACCACTTTTCTAAGCACCTTAGATCTGATGCACGCGATGCTTAAATCCCATGTGGGCATCGATTACTTTGTGGACGATGCCTTTGAAGTGACACAGTTGATTGTGGCTGTACTACTGGGACTGGATGATGTGCCCAAAGACCACAGAATGGGGGGGCCGGAGTTTCTGAATGGTAAGTGGAGTAGAATTGGTGTACTTAAATCCTTTTTATTTTATTATTTTAATTTCTTATTTTGCGATTTTTAGTTGGTACTGAAGGTATGTCCACAAATCCATTAAGATTCAAATTTGACTCTAATCTTTTGTTAATTTCAGTCAAAGCTGCTAAGTCGGCGACAGCAGAAGGTGCCAAACCCGAAGCCCTTCCCACCGTTGTCATCGATGTGGCCGTGCAGACAGAG
The DNA here is from genome assembly GCA_018903735.1 of Drosophila cardini. Lineage (NCBI taxonomy): Eukaryota > Metazoa > Arthropoda > Insecta > Diptera > Drosophilidae > Drosophila > Drosophila cardini. Next base: position 1,932,775 of record JAEIGM010000001.1, on the reverse strand, counting down.
CCTATGCCCACACAAGTGGTGAACGTGTTCCAACAGATTGGTCACATACTGCGTCCAGTGCTGCCACGCCTGGCTCGGTTGGGCATTGAGTTGGCCTACAAGGTGGAGACACGCTATCACCTGGACGCGATTGTATTTACAGCAGCTGCTCCAGAATATGATACTATCAAGCTGGCCACGCACATGCATTCCATCTACTCGCAGACCTGTGATCCCGCTGGACGACAGCACACCATTGAGGTGCTGGGCTTAAACAATAATCTCAAGATATTCATGGATCTGATCAAGAAGGAGCAACGAATCCAGTCACAGCGTCAATTGAGCTCACCGGGCACCAAGTACAAGAGTCCCGTCCTCAGTTATGCGGTGGACATGGTCGACGCCTGTGTGCGTTACTGTGAACAGCTGGATTACCTCATCGAGCATGGAGCTGTAATTCTGGAATTGGCTAAGAATCACGAGACATTCGAGCCCTCGGTCTCGGCTGTGCTGCAGGAGATGTATGTATACATGAAGCCGCTGGAGGCCATCAATGTGTTTGTCTACGATGACATAATGCCACTGGTAGAAGTAATTGGACGATCCCTGGACTATCTGACCACATTTCCGGGTGATTTGATAATGGCTTTGCGTATTCTACGCTATCTGGTGACCACCAAGACGAGTCCTCAGCAAGGAATTAAACAACCCAAGCCCACGGGCACCGAGGAACTGAAGCATCGCTTTGTGGCACTGCAGCTCTATGCCGCTGATGGTGTCCAGCTGCTGATACAGATTATGGAGAGACTGTGCACCTACTTCGAGCAGCCAGGCATGCATTCTCCTGCGCTGATGACCATACAGGGTGTCCACTGTTGTCAGATTATGCTGCCCACGCTGCAGATACTACGCGAACTGCTCACCTATGCCATATTGTGTCGGGATGGCAGCTACAAGGATCTAACCGCAATCGATCACTTGGTCAAGGTCTATTATCTGCTCTACTATTATCCCTCACGCTGCCAAGCTGGCGCCGAGGTGGAACAATGTAAGCTGGAGGTGGTCCAGGCGTTGTTGGCATACACACAGCCACACGAACAGGATGAGGAGTCGCTGCACAAGTCCCTTTGGACGCAAATGATACGCGAGGTGCTCAAAAACATCGATGGACCGGCCCACTTTATACCCGGTTTGAAGCTACTGGCGGAACTATTGCCACTCCCACTGCCCATGTCACAGCCGCTGTGCGATCAACTGAAGCAGCAACACAAGCAGCGTCTGATCATGGAACGTAAGCTGTGGTCAGCACATCTGCATCCACAGAGCGGACAAATAGCCAAGCTGGTGGAAGCACTGGCTCCGTCGAGTTTTCCACAGCTATCGGAGCTACTGCAGCGGGTTTGTATGCAACTCTCGGATCTGGCACCCAACATGACGTTGCTTATTGCCAAGACCATAATGGAGCTGCTTTGCACTGAATATCAGAGTGCCAATTGTATGCCCACTACCAATTTGGAACGCTTGCTTCGCTTTTCCACGCGTCTTTGCGCTTTCGCGCCGCTCAAGAGCTCCATGTTATCCATATTGTCGGGTAAATTCTGGGAAATGTTTCAATCACTTTTATCGATGAATGAGTTCAACGAGGTGGTGTCCAATTGCCAGGAGGCAGTGCATCGCATACTGGACAGTTTCCTCGATTCTGGCATCTCTTTGATTTCACACAAATCAACAGCACTCCCGGCACTTAATCTCTCCGCCGCATTGCCACCCAAGGAGCTCATACCACGTGTCATCGATGCCGTGTTCAGTAATCTGGTCAGCGTGGAGGTCACCCATGGCATATCCATACTGGCAGTGCGCAATCTGGTCATTCTCACCGAGCATGAGTAGGTATTGGTGGAGTCAATGGCTGCCAACTACTTTAGTCTTTGATTTTTCTTTTGACAGCTACACATTTTATCACTTGGCGCAGCTGCTGAAACAGAAGATTGGCGAATTCCAGGCCTGGATGGAACGTGTCATACTCCATAATGAAACAGTGGAGTTCAATGCGAATATTGAATCATTAATCCTTTTGCTTCGTTCCTTAACACAAATAGAGCCTCCGCCCGCAATGTCAGCCATGCCTCACCGCACACTTAAATTTGGCGCCACTGAGCTTGCCCAGCTGTTGGAGTTCCAAGACGTGGAGCTGGACAAGCCGCCAGTTTTGCAGCGCATACTCAAAGTGCTGGACAAATACATGGCCTCAGTCAATGAAGCAGCGTTGTGTGATCTAAAACAGCTCGTTGTGTTGTACGCCTCAAAGGATCAGGAACCAGTGCAGCCGGTAGTGGCCACAGCCACCACTGAGGTCAGCAACGAAGCTGATGCCACTGCTCCAGCTGCTGGCAGCGTAACCAGCCCCTTGAATGTAGAACCTTATCTGCCACAGGCCGAGGGAATTGTTACCCAATACGAGGCACGATCCATTTTCACCAGGTTTTGTGCCACAGCCGAGAATGCCCAGCTAACGGCACGCTATTGGCTGGAACCACTGCCCATTGAGGTAATCGAGGACATGGATGAACCGCTGTACGAGCGCATTGCCTGCGATTTGACCGACTTGGCCAACGCTTGCCTCAATCCCGATATGAATCTCCCTGGAGATTGCAAGCGTGTGCTGAACTTATCCGGCTCACCGCAATCCAATCGCGAAATGACACCCACAGCTCCATGTTTCCGCACGCGACGCGTCGAGGTGGAGCCAGCCACAGGACGACCGGAGAAGAAAATGTTTGTATCCGCTGTGCGTGGCAGAGGCTTCTCCCGACCGCCTCCTTCCCGGGGAGATTTGTTCCGTTCACGACCACCGAATACATCGCGACCGCCTTCGCTGCATGTGGACGACTTTCTGGCACTGGAAACGTGTGGTGCTCAGCCTACAGGTCCTACTGGCTACAACAAAATACCCTCCATGCTGCGCGGCTCGCGTGTGGGTCGCAATCGTGGCTCCCGCATCTCAGCAGCAGCGGCCTACAGGTAAGATTAGACAATAGATGACAGTTGATCTCTAGTAAATTAAATGAACCCTTTTCTTGACAGGCAAAAGAAACTGATGCGCATTGGATCCCCCTCCAGCTGGACGGAGTCGTCGCCTGGCACTCCTTATCGTACCAGCAATACCGAGTCGCATTTTGGCAGCAGTGAATCCCATTACACATCCCCTCACTACAGTGGACGCTCTCGTGGGCGTGGTCTGCGCTCAAGACCGCCCTATATGCGTTAAGCACTTCACGCATTCGAGGATTTGCATTTGCAAATGTATTTTGTGTATATTCGATTAAATTTAAGAAGAACCAATGCACATCTTTGGTGTTCCCATTTGTATTTGTTTATATTCGATTTATGCAATCATTTCATGTCCATTAAACTTTAAGAATTCTCTGTAAGCACAAATTGTAAACGCACATCGTGATCATCCATGGGCAACTCCTCGGGGTCCACAATCTGTTCGTTGAGTGCCACTGCCATGATGTTGATCTTTTTCTGTGGATACTTCTCGGCGTGCTGAGTCAAGTATTTGTCATAGTAACCCATGCCGTGTCCCATGCGATTGCCACTGCGGGTAAATGCCACGCCGGGTACAATGAATAGATCAATGCCGTGACCTGTAAAGGAACGTGCAGAGAAGCTGTAGGACTATGCTGTCATGGGAGGAGTTAGCCTTACCATTTGTCATGGCATCCTCGCGAGGCTCCTTAAAGTCGGGCTGCTTTATGTTCCACTTGGTTAATGGTAGATTCTCGAACTCGTTCATGTCACGCAGGCGCACCATCTTCATCTTAGTACCCTGATAGCTGGGCACAAAGACCATTTTCTCTAGACGAAACATTTCGCTGATGATTGCCGTGGTGTCCAGTTCATCGCTGGTGCTCAAATAGATGCTCACACGCTGAGCCTGACGAAATGCCTCATGCTGCAGCACCTGAGAAAGTACAGTAAAGCCTGTTAATAGTGTGCTCTGCCCTGTTTGTCATGCACTCACCTTGGAGGTGACCACTTGAGATTGCTTTGCTCGAGACTCGGCTGTTATGCAATCGAGCAGCTGTTTCATGCGCTTCCTGAGCGCCACCTTCAGACTGTTCTGGATGGGAGCTGACATGACTGCTCTTGTCCGGTGATAGATGTTTTCTACTTCTCAAATCAGTCTCTAGGTGCCCCCTGCGTGCTTATCAGCGTGAAAGTGCCTCTTATCAGCTATCGCTGTTTGCTTGCTTCCACATAAATTCGTAAACAACACACGTGAACTCGGCTCTCCTAAGCTATCTGCACTGCTCTAACCCGTTTAACATTGAAACTCAACTGGAAAACTTTTTCGCTTTGTTTTTATTTCCAAAATTGTGTCAGTAAAGTCATGCGAACATCAGCTGTTTTTTCTCTAGCCAATTGGCATATAAAAGGTGTTCAATAAATAATAAACATGTCTATAAACTATAATTTGTGCGTTGCTTCCACTCATTTCTTAGCTTCAGCTGGCGCTTTGGTGTCCGTCTTTGTCTTTAGGTTCTTGAGCTGTTCCTTTTGCTACAACAAAAAAATACCACATACAAAATAAATACCAACAAGTGTATTGAACAGCATACCTGCTTGTAGAAAAATTCTTCCTCGCGTGCCGCTTCCATTTTTCCAAATGCGCCGCCGGCTTCACGTATGGCACCACCGCCGCCACCGCCTTTACCCGCACCGCTACCCAGCTCTCCCACATGTGACATTCTCAATTGTCTGCAAGGGAGACAAAAAATAGTATTTAGTGCAGTTTATTTATATTTACACACAAGCTTATGCAATGTTTGCTTTTCGAAACTGAACTTTCTGGCAATGCCATGGAACTTACTGAATTTGTTTGCCGTTTAAACTTTGACTGAGACGACGCAATGTAAACATGTTGATTTATATAGCGTTAATTAGTTATAGTATATTCTTAACTATATATAGCGTGTGATTTATGCTTGCTTATTTCGTAGCTTTATGAAAATAACAGATGCTTTAAAACACCGCTGTGGGCCTGCCAACTTGTTTTTTGAGAGAGTGAGAGTGAAAGTGAGAGGAATAGAGAGAAACGATTTTTAACGGTCTAGATGCAATTTATTCAAATTTGATAACAAAGAGGTGATTTGTGTATTGTGTGAGTCTTTTTTTGTCACAAGAACACCTTAGTTAACAATATATTGTAGTGCAGAAATGAAATTTCTAAAACAAAGTGTGACATATCGCAAATTGCACACTTAGGTCTCCTCTTCAGTATCGGAATGGA